>CM059448.1:15681533-16881533 GCA_030390025.1 Squalus acanthias
TCACTGTGTCCATTCTCCGCTCAGATCGTTGCCCAGGACAAAGCAAACCCACGCGGCTTTACTGCATGCGTTACTCACGCTGTTTCATTGTGCCGCTCCGCCTCACATTTTCCCTGCTGTGGACACGCATGTCGGTCACGGGGTGTGTGTGGTAACTTCCGCAATTAACATGTTTTTTAAAAAATGAATTGAATTTTAACTTTTAAAAATGTGGTACGTGGTACAGTAGGCTTGTTGCTGCTGAATTTTGATAAACACAAACATGTAGTAGAATTGGAAAAATTTGAAGGTGAGTCACCACAATTTAAAAAAAAAAAAAAAAATTCCCAGTTGAAAGACTGGGACCTAAAAGCAAATGTTCTTTGAAGAACTTAGGTGTAAAAACTTAAGAACAAGAAAGCACTATAAAAGACGAAGAGGAAAAATCGAAGGAAGAGAAATAAACTTGGACGAAAACAAAATATAAAGACTCCGCATAAAACACAAGATCCAGATGTACCACAACTCTTTCTTAATCGTCTGTTAGTTCCATTTGCAGTACCTGGGCCATTAGTTTTCTAAGTATGCTGATATTGGACCAGAAACATCTGTTTTGGGAGCTATCCCGAACTGTAATTGCATTTTAAAACTTTTCATGCTCCAGACCCTCATAAAAGAGCAGGTTAACTAACATTATTTCAATTTGTTTAGAGGTGATTGAAGATGACACAATCCTGAAAAAATAGGCATTTTATCGTGAATATTATTTAGCAACTTCCTGGCTATATAACACCTGTAACTAGGAGGGTTCACCCAGAGGGTTGTGGGGGGTCTGGAACTCTCTGCCTGAAAGGGTGGTAGCGGCAGAAACCCTAACCACATTTAAAAAGTACTTGGATGTGCACTTGGGATGCTGTAACCTGCAGGGCTACGGACCAAGAGCTGGGAAGTGGGATTAGGCTGGATAGCTCTTTGTTGGCCGGCGCGGACACGATGGGCTGAAATGGCCTCCTTCCGTGCTGTAACTTTCTATGATTCTAGGAGCATGTGGTGATCTGCCGTCGAGCTTTGCTACTGCTTTCTGTCAGTAGGCACTTATCCTTCATGCTGTCCATATCCACAGCAGTTGACTGAGATCGGGAGCTCAATGGTGTATAGGATCAAACCTATACAGTCTCCTCCAGATGGTTCAAAGTATTCTTTTGAACTACATTAAAAAAATTAAATAATTTAAATGAAACATTAAATAACACAGCACAGTGAGAAAAAAATGGAGTAAACGGATCGTTTGAATTGAATAAAATGTATCCCACCACTTTCATAGCACATATGTGATGAAGCCTATAATAATAATTCAAATCACATTTCAGTTTTTTAAAGTTGGACTTGTCAGAAAAGCAAACTGTCTCTGGTTGATTGGCAGTTAGGCATTTGATTGGAAAAATTCTCTCAAAAATCAATTTTAATGCTGCAGCGCTTCCGCATAATTGTACATACCTTGGCTGGGATCTTACCTGAAGAGGCGCGTTGGGGGCGGGATTGATGCCTTTCGGGTTCTAGTCCCGCCCCCAGCGACATCTGACGAACAGATGCTATTTTGCCCCGATTGGCCTTGTTAAGGCCCTGCGGGCTTGCCAGCCAATTAAGGGAAAGCCGGTGTCAGATGAGTCAGTTGATGATGCTTCATCTGCCGGTTTTCTTAAAGGCATATGCACCACACTTGTTTGACAGATGATTTGACCGTGTTTGACAGCATTGAGGTGCTGTCAAACACTGACAATCACTGTCCAAAGGTGAGTCCTTGCACCCATGCTCTCCAATTACTTTCTCCTTAGGATAAAACAGATGGCAGCTGCAGCTGAGATTGCAGAAGCCATCTGTCACTTCTCCCGATGAGATGAGCCTACAGAAACACTTCACAGCTTGTCACCTGCAGAAACATCTAAACACATTAAACATTACTTTCATAACTTTTCCTTACCTCTGATACTCACCAGTGTCCCATTGAATCCTTTAAACCACTTCTGCAGCTGTCATATATACACAATTACAGTAGACCCACATCACGCCTCACTTACCCTGGCGGGGTTCCCTGACGTCTGGAAGCCCGCAGCAGCAGTGGAAAAATGGGAAAAAGCCTCTTAACTGCCTGTTAACTACCTGTTAACAGGCAGTTAAGTGGCTGTAATCCTCTTCCCGCCTCTAGGAGTCGGGACCCTGCGCAAATCGGGGACCCGACTCCCGGGAAGATTGGTTGGGAGCAGGTTTGGGACCCGCTCCCATTTTTTGGGATTTTCCCAGCAGTCCCGCCTCCTCAGGGCTGGTAAAATCAGAAAGTCATGCTCATACAACTGCTCCACATTGGCTCTGATAGTCCTTGTTCTGTCAACCAATATGTGTTGTGGTTTATAATGACTTGATGGATGAAAATAGCACAGATTGGTTTGTTCTAAATAGGGCATTATTGCTATTTTTAGAACCAGATTACTTTTAGGTAGTTGAAAATTGCTTACAAGTTTAACACATGCAAATTATTAATATATAGCAGGTTAAGGATAGAAACCGAATTTGTGCTTTGTTCAATTTGATTATATTTTCCAATGTTGGTCATTGTGGTTTGCTGCACCTTAAATAATTTTTTGTTGTGTACAAGTGACCATTCTTCATTGATTTGTATTTACTTTTGGCAAAATCTTGCTGTATAATTTATACAGTTTGGACAAAATGGAAAGCAAAGAACCACTTCTGTCTGCTATACATTAATTTTAACTATCATGCTATTAAACAGTCTGCAGAATGAATTTATTGATATTTTCTGGAGTCACCGACAAGTGAAAAAAATGTTAAACGCATTTCTTTTGCGTACTGTTGCCTGTTCTAATAATTGTTTTATTACATTTCTACGGTTGATGTTTTGAACGTTTCAAGTTTACACTAATGCTTTTGAAAGAGGAAACTAACTGAGCAGTACTTCTGCAGTAGGAAGAAGACTCTCTTACAATAGGACCCAAAATGTTTGACTGGGCAAAATGTGTTCTTTTTAAGCACAGGGAGAATGGGGAAGCATCTATTTGAATGGAATCTAGAATGGGGCCTAAAACAAAAGGTTTACTTCAGATTTCATCAAGTTTTGGTGATAACTTTGCTCAGATATGTTTATGCAATGTTTTTGCTGTACATGCACCAACATTATTTTTTGTATGCCTTGCAAATCATTAAAAGATTGTTTTGATAATTTATATGACTATTTAGTTAAACTTACTACATTATCTGCTCTTCTATTTCCATTTTATCTTACCTTCACGGGTGTAGTATCCTTTCCCTGAGTTTCAGTTTTACTGAGAGTAACTGGCCACAGGATCCTCATGCTGTCTGAAAGATTTTAGGGGGAGAAATTCAGCTCACCCGCAGTATTTTTGTGAAGCCAGGAGGAGTAATCCTGCTCCTTCTGTCGCCGTAGGAATGAAACTATTAAAAGTTTGCTTACCTTTTTGAGGGCAGTTAGGCTGCTGAAGAGCTGGAATAATTGGATGGAGCATGCCTCTGCACATCTGCCCACTTGCCCACCAATTTTGCTTTGGAGTCCTAAAGCCTTAGTTAGGACCCCAACTTACATATTCGAGGCGCCAAACGCCTATTTCAGGTGGACGCAATACATACTTGGAAGTCGGCGGCTTTCAATTTGGTAGCCGGCAGTCTTCCAGGAGGGATTGCAATCCAATATTTGTCCCCCCAACATTAGTTTTTCACCCGACAAATGGGAGACACTAGGTTGAATTTCTCCTGTAGGACTCTAATCAGATAATTGTACTTTCTGTGCAAGCTATTACCAAAACATTTGTGATGGTCATTTGAAGTACCTAAGGATGCAAATGCTGCACTCTGAAGTCTTGGAACTCCAACTAAAAATGTCTACTTGGGTTTTATCATCTTGTTTTCACCACTGAATTATTATTTAAACAGAAGAAAAGAAGTTGTTAGTCTGAAACCAGGCTAACCTCCAGTTTGACTCGATAGCAATGGCTATTGCTTATTCTAGTTTTTGTATAACTTGCCCACGATGGATTTGTCAGATAATTTGAATCATCATCTAATAATCAGAGCTTGTCTTTTCAGTGACTCAGAGCTTTCATTGTTGGCCAAGAGTTGTCTTCACAGCTTCTTCACGTTACCATCTACTGTTTTTCACTTGGCTGCCTCATTTTTGCATCTGCTTAAAAAAAATAGTTGACAACTTTTAATGTTTTTCATTGACTGATGGGATACCAAAATTCCCTGGACTCTGGAGAGGTCCCAGCGGATTGGAAAACAGCAAATATAACACCCCTATTTAAGAAAGGAGGGAGACAGAAAGCTGGAAACTATAGACCAGTTAGCCTAACATCTGTCATTGGGAAAATGCTGGAGTCTTTCATTAAGGAAGCAGTAGCAGGGCATTTGGAAAATCATAATGCAGTCTAGCAGAGTCAGCATGGTTTTATGAAAGGGAAATCATGTTTAACAAATTTGCTGGAGTTCTTTGAGGATGTATTGAGCAGGGTGGATAAGGGTGAGCCAGTGGATGTGGTGTATTTGGATTTCCAGAAGGCATTCGATAAGGTGCCACATAAAAGGTTACTGCACAAGATAAGAGCTAACGGGGTTGGGGGTAATATTAGCATGGATAGAGAATTGGCTAACTAACAGAAAGCAGAGTGTCGGGATAAATGGGTCATTTTCCGGTTGGCAAACAGTAACTAGTGGGGTGCCACAGGGATCGGTGCTGGGGCCTCAACTATTTACAATCTACATTAATGACTTGGATGAAGGGACCGAGTGTAATGTAGCCAAGTTTGCGGATGATACAAAGATGGGTGGGAAAGCAAGTTGTGCAGAGGACTCAAAGAACCTGCAAAGGGATATAGACAGGCTAAGTGAGTGGACAAACATTTGGCAGATGGAGTATAATGTGGGAAAGTGCGAGGTTATACTGGCAGGAAAAATAAAAAAGCATATTATTATTTAAATGGAGAGAGATTACAAAATGCTACAGTTCAGTGGGACCTGGGGGTCCTTGTGCATGAAACACAAAAAGTTAGCAGGCAGGTACAGCAAGTAATCAAAAAGGCAAATGGAATGTTGGCCTTTATTGCAAGGGGGTTGGCGTATAAAAGCAGGGAAGTCCTGCTACAACTGTACAGGGTATTGGTGAGACCACACCTGGAGTACTGCGTACAGTTTTGGTCTCCTTATTTAGGGAAGGATATACTTGCATTGGAGGCAGCTCAGAGATGATTCACGCGGTTGATTCCTGAGATGAGGGGGTTGACTTATGAAGAAAGATTGAGCAGGTTGGGCCTATACTCATTGGAATTTAGAAGAATGAGAGGTGATCTTATTGAAACATATAAGATACTGAGGTAGATGCAGAGAGGATGTTTCCCCTCGTGGGGAAATCTAGAACTCGGGGGCATAGTTTCAGAATAAAGGGTCGCCCTTTTAGAACTGAGATGAGGAGGAATTTCTTCTCTCAGAGGGTCGTAAATCTGTGGAATTCTTTGCCCCAAAGAGCCGTGGAGGCTGGGTCATTAAATACATTTAAGGTGGAAATAGACAGATTTTTGCAAGATAAGGGAGTGAAGGGTTATGGGGAGCGGGCAGGGAAGTGGCTTTGAGCCCAAGATCAGCCATGATCTTATTGAATGGCGGAGCAGGCTCGAGGGGCCAAGTGGCCTATTCCTGCTCCTATTTCTTTATGTTCTTATGTTCTCAGTGTTTAAGTCAGCATTTACATTGGTGCTGAGATAACCACCTTTGGCCATGAAGTGCCTGAGGAACATGATTACTCACATTTTCTTTTGTGGAACAAACATTTACAGAACCAATTGACTTCTTCTTCTTAGGCGGAACCGAGGATGACTTGCTTCCACATTAAAAATGTGTTCTCAGGTGACTGATGAGTTCATTGCGGGACCTACAGTCTCTGTCACAGGTGGGGCAGACGGTGGTTGAAGGGGCGGGTTGGTTGGGTGCTTGGGTTGCCTTGCGCTTGGCTTCTGCTTGCTCCCAGCGAAGAGACTCGAGGTATTCGACGCCTTCCCGAATGCTTCTCCTCCACTTTGTGCGGTCCTGGGCCAGGGATTCCCAGGTGTCGGTGGGGATGTTGCACTTTTTCAAGGAGGCTTTGAGGGTGTCCTTGAAGTGTTTCCTCAGCCCACCTGGGGGGCTCTTGCTATGTCGGAGCTCCGAGTAGAGCGCTTGTTTTGGGAGTCTCGTATCGGGCATGCGGACGATGTGACCCGTCCATCGGAGCTGATGGAGCATGGTCAAAGCTTCGATGTTTGGGATGTTGGCCTGAGCGAGAACACTGACGTTGGTGCGCCTATCCTGCCAATGGATTTGCAGGATCTTGCGGAGGCAGCGTTGGTGGTACCTCTCCAGTGCTTTGAGGTGCCTGCTGTACATGGTCCATGTCTCTGAGGCATACAGGAGGGCGGGTATTACTACTGCTCTGTAGATCATGAGCTTGGTGCCGGGTTTGAGGTCCTGGTCTTCAAACACTCTCTTCCTCAGGCGACCGAAGGTTGCACTGGCACACTGAATCGTCATCGACGTCTGCCCTTGTTGACAGTAGGCTCCCGAGGTATGGAACATGGTCATCGCACCAACGCTCTTCTCGATCTTCCTTGCTGCAATGCTCCATCTCACCCTCAGTAAGCTCCCCGCTGGAGTGGAGCTAATTTACAGAACAAACGGGAAACTGTTCAACCTCCGTCGCCACCAGTCCAGATCCTTTGTCGTCGAATTACAGTGTGCAGACGACGCTTGTGCCTGCGCACGCTCGGAAGTCGAACTCCAAACCATCGTTAACACCTTTACCGAAGCGTACAAGAGCATAGGCCTTACACTAAGCATCCATAAGACAGAGGTCATCTACCAACCTGCCCCCGCCACACAGTACTGCCCCCCGATTATCAAAATCCACGACCAATTGACTAACAAAGTAAAGGAATTCCAGGTCAATTTAGACCAAGGGTGGGCAATTATTTGGGCTGGAGGGCCACTTAACAAGATTTGGTGAGCTGTTGAGAGCCGCACACACACAATGAATTGTGTTAACAACAGCTACCATTAAAATTTGTTATGGCATTTATTGTATAAAGAACCCTTCAAGTCGTTTCCACGCTTAATAAAAATAACACTTATTAGCATGCTAACGAACATGAAAATCGATAGAGGAAACAAACACAAATATGCATCCTATTCACAACCAAAGAAGACTTAGAATACACAAGAAATTTCATCTAATTCTTTTCAGACTATTGTTAAAAGCATCCTTGTTATTAGTCTGTCCATACTTATTTCTAACCCTGTGCCTTTTTACTATAAAGCTTTATTTATTTTTTGTTATTTTAAAACAGTGTCAGCTGTGGCTCAGTTAGTAGCACACTCGCCTTTGAGTCAGAAGGGTGTGGGTTCCACTCCAGGGACTTGAACATATAAAGCTAGGCTGACACTCCAGTGCAGTGCTGAGGGAGTGCTGCACTGTCGGAGGTGCCGTCTTTCGGATGAAACGTTAAACCGAGGTCCCGTCTGCTCTTTCAGGTGGACGTAAAAGATCCCATGGCACTATTTCGAAGAAGAGTAGGGAAGTTATCCCCGGTGTCCTGGCCAATATTTATCCCTCAACCAACATAACAAAAACAGATTATCTGGTCATTATCACATTGCTGTTTGTGGGACCTTGCTGTGCGCAAATTGGCTGCCGCGTTTCCCACATTACAACAGTGACTCCACTTCAAAAGTACTTCATTGACCATAAAGCGCTTTGAGACCTCCGGTGGTCGTGAAAGGCGCTATATAAATGCAAGTCTTTCTTTTTCATTAACTTGTACCCAAGAGCTCAAAATCGGGTAGTGCCACATCTTCAAGTGACTAAAAGTACACTGATATTTCCAACGTGAAGAGACAACACTTTGCTGTCCCTACTATTTTAATCATCGACCAGATGATAATTTAAAAATTGCTATTTTAGACATATTGGCTGTTAAAATCTATACACAATAGTTATGGAAAAAAAATGTTCCTTCTGACCGCTTGCCCTTCTACGTATATTAAATTAAACAAAAGGAGAAGCAGCAGTGGTAAGTCAATGGACAAACAGCTTCGAGCAACTGATGAGCAGGAAAACAGAAACTCAAACTACAACATTGGTAATAATGGTACCTCTAAAACTGGGAATCATATTCCCGTTCGGCTTTTGTCATGTTTCTGCACTAAAACTATTGGAAGAAGCTGCCTGGACCCTGCTGGTACCAATTGTAAAATACTCAACAATCTATCATCAGCTGCGAACGGCCGACTTTTAATACAAATCAGTTTTAACTGGAATGATTTGATGGAGAAGTTTTTGTTCTCTTCTGTCTGACATGGTGCTTGTCCTTGTCTGCAGGACCGAGGACTGGAGTCAGACAAAAGGTTCCCGAGTGCCCATCACTTACCCAAAACACTGTTGAAGCTGAACAAAACATATTTAACGCTAAATGACAGCTAACTTCACGTCCTTTGAAATATTTCCAAGACATGATGAGAGGGGAGCGGGGAGCTGGGCGGCCGCCTTTACTGAGGCACGACACCAAACATGAGAAGCGAAGGACCGAGGCCCGCCCACCACATCAGGACACCGAATGGACAAACGTCGGGCTTCGGTCAGGCAGCGTTGTTACCATAGAGTCTTGTTTGAAAACCACTGTGCGGGCTGGATATGGCCTACGGGCTGCATTTTGCCTACCACTGGTTTAGACTGCTCCTTTTCACCTGGCTCTGCAGCCCATTGACAATAGGATCCTGTCCCATGTAGATACACTTACAGACTTGGAGAATGATTTCACCTCAAGGCAGCGGACCCCATTCCTGCTGAGGATGAGCATTATCTATATTTTGATGGCAAATTTTCCATGTCTTATAGTCCCACTAAAATCTATCACCAAGGTTCCAGGAGTATTAGCTTAAAATGGTTAATGAGTGCTCTACACTGTATGCAAATAAAGTCCTCATTGCGAATAGGAATGTACAGTCCATCTGGCCAGTCCGGTCCCAGTGTTAAGGAAATCCCAAAAGACCTCTAATAACCACACATTTTTCTCCAGGTGTTTATCTAACTGAGTACTGATACAGTCAGTGTCCACTGCTTTTCTTGGCTATCCATTCCATACATTCACACCTTCTGCGTGAAGTATTTAAATCTACTGTCCTATCATACTCTAAGTTTGAGCCTATGCCCTCTTGTTGTAGAATCTGTGACTATGTTGAACACATTGATGTATATCTTGTCCTGGCAACTAGAGATGGGCAATAAACTAGCCAGTGATGCCCACAACCTGAGAATGAATAAACATCTGATTGATGAGATGTGTCTGGGCTAGGACTAGTCAGACATTCATCCTTATGCCAGTAATATGAGAGCTGCTGAAGCTGCACCTCAGCATATAGTATTGATTTAAAAAAAAAATTCATACAAAATGACCGCAGCACATTTTTAGATACTACTTCTGCCTGAGAAGCACTGTGTTATCACCCTGGAGTTTTGTTTGTAGTATGCAGAAATTAAAATCCAGTTAGCTATCAGTTGCTAAATTTAAATTGTTGTAGCGTGCATTCAGTTATGAGAAATTCACGGCTTTTCCATTTGCGCTCCAGTACAATGTTTCTTGTGTTCAGAGCAACCTCCAAAGTTAAATTCAGGAGACTCTTCCTCTTACTATTAGCTACTTGTTATAGGACCCAATAGACAAGCAAAAGAAACAAATGGTGAAAAAAAGTTATCAAGTTTGGGTCAATAGTATTGGTTTTCCCTAGATATTACTGATCTGGTTCTAGATCTGCACAATGGAGAAGGACAGATTTTCCAGATGGAAGAGGCTGAAGTTCTGTCCAGTTGATGTAAACAAGGGTCCTCATTGCTGCCTTAAAAGAGTACAAGGAAAACTTTTGTACTACTTCTTTCTGGAGAAAACTGATTATTCATTCCACGTCATACTCCTTGCACAAGGCTGGAAACTGATGCAAAGAAAAAGCAAGATGGTCGAAGGATAATTTTGATCGTGTACTCTGTATCTGATAACTGTGACCAGCTAGAACCTTCCACCAATCTGAGTAGAAGGGAATGTTTAACTTGGGAGTGTTCATCCATCCTCTTAGATTATGTTAAAGGACTTTTTTTCAACTATGAAAAGCAATTGAGCATGTACCTAACCAATTCATAAGAAACCTACTTCTGCTCTTGCTATTTTCTTGTCCCAAAGAAGTCTAGAAGATTATGCCATTCCTGACTGTTCAAGAAATGCACCCCACAAGTTCAAAAAGACTGAGTACTCTAGTTACTATATCTGGATGGAATAGTGTACATTAGCTAAAAAAAAACTATCAGTCAAGAAGAGTCATCATTACCTTTGCAGTTGTAAAAGGTAAGTTTCTCTAATATGAAAGTACAGCTTGAGTTTAATTGCCTTAAAGATATTTTGACAATGTGCTTCTGAACTTTTTAGGATTCTGGTTTTGTCCATCTCTATCCTAGTTTTAGCATTCCCCATTTTCAAATTTGACGAGTTACATATCTATATTTTTTACGATTGCCTATTGACAAACTGTCAATTTCTTCTTCATTTCCTTGTAAACTTGGCTCTGTAATTTAGCTATCCTAACTCCAAAAAGTTGTTCTTAATTGAAAGATAGATATACATTGAGGCAGCAACAGCCAGTCAAATATTTTGACCTTATGATGTTTTCTTCCCTACTGTACTGAATTCATTCTGCAGCACTGTTTTTATTTCTTTAAAAATTCTACTAGATGAAGCAACTACAATAACTGTTTAGTTTTCTTTAAATGACCACTACTGTAATTTTGTGCTTTCCACTTTCTCTGTACTTACAGTGTCCATCACACGTGTGTCCAGTTCACGCTGCATGGCCATTGTCCAGGGCATTCCAATGTGCCCCACCAATTTCAATTACTAGGAAGAACTTGAGCTCCAGGCAAACTTCTGTTCTGTAATAGACTTCATCTTTTCATAATCCCACTTATCAGTTCATGACAGCAGCATGGCTTTCTCATCACGTTTTGCTTTCTGGGAGCAAAAGGAAAGTGTTTTTTTAAGCTTAGTCATTCAAGTTGCAAATGTCAAATCACTATAGTCAGGCTAGGTCTACTAATTTGCATACAAGGATTTTCTGTACTGCAGTTATAAAAAGAAACTTAAAACGAACATTAATTTTCCCAAAAATTGGTTTAAATTGTTACCATTAAAATTAGAAAGAGAAATTCTGGGTCAATGGCAAACTTTTATTGCAAAATCTTGCATGTTTGTGGTTGTGAGGAATTGGTTGTACAAATACCTGTTCTAGATTTGGGCACTTTGGTTACTATTGTGATAGTACAGTATTTCATGTAAAACACAAAAAAAGTTCTAGTATTTATATATCTATTTGCAGCTATATTTTTGTCATGAAGTTTATAAATGTAACAATATTGCTGAAGCTCATTCAGTAGGAAATTGCGATGCCTTCAGGGATTTATTATTGTTGGTGCAAGCTAGAAATACTCCATTATTTCTTCCAATTCTGCTTGCTATCTACTATTTGGTATTTACTCCGCAAACGTGGCACGCTAGTGTAGAATTCCACTTCATTCAAAATTTACTGACAGTAAACAATACAAAAGACTTCAGTTTGTAGAGTACAGAAATATGAGTGAGTAGTAAAAACATGCAAGAAATTCCCTAAAATTCTTTTCACTGAAAAAATAGCTCTCAAATCTAGTGATTGGGCATAGAAATGAATATTTTTTCTTGGTGAGATAACCTGACGGTTTTATGCTCAAGGAAAATAGAATGTATAGCTGAGGTTTCCCTATAATTAAGCATTTAATTATGCTTGTAGTATCATATCTAGAATTTTGCTGAATTGTAATGATGACAGACAGCACTGTTACATTTATCATTCAAATTTTGGATTGTGATGTTGCATCCTCATCCTGTAAATAATTAGGTTAAAGAGGAAAAGCCTGTTGCAAAGAAAAAATCAGAATCCGTTCTCAAATCAGAAAATCCAGATCAAGATCAAGAAGCAAACCTTGAACGATCTGTAAGTTTCTTAACGTAATAGTTACTCCTTGAAAATAATAACTCCGTTACGGTCAGTGCGAATTTGTTTTGAGATTCATCAGGAAAATAATCCGCACTTACATTTTCCAGTGTTTGCATGGGGGGTGGGGGGGGGGAGCGATAAAATGCTTGTTGTTGAATTTGGCACAGTTTAATAAAATATTAACTTCTATAATCAAAAATGTAGTTATATAGTACAGTAGAAAATATATTTTTCAATCAAGTCACATTAATGGTTTAATGGCTGTTAAAGGTACTTCTTTAAAATATATACTTCATCTTTGATACAAACTAAGATTATATTAAAATTGATGAGCAGAGGATGTGGTAATATGCAGCAGAAACCTTGCTTTTTGGTACTTGCTTTTTTAATGTGCCACAACAGCGTTGTTGTGGTTGGCCTTCTGTCATTGGAGACACTGACTGATGCTGCATCAGCAGATGCAGTGGATGTGTTTATTTCATTTGGGCCTGGAAGCCTTGCAAAGATCCTCTTCTAATCATAGGAATGAAATGAAATGAAGGTTAGCTGAATAATTTTTCTGCAGTGCTTTAAATTGAAGAAGCTGTATGCTTGATTTAGGTCACATTGTGAATAATAATGTGTTCTGCAGTATGATTTGCCAATACAAAACAACATTCTGTGGGTAGATGTGTTAGGAAGAGATCTGGAGGTGCTGCAGCACTTCATTCGACCATGTGAAAATGATATATTTAGTTTGCTCGTCTATTGAAACTAAAGCTAGCATAGGAAATCTGGCTAAGCCTGGAGTTTCTATATAAAAAAATATTTTATGAAAAATGTTAGCTAATAGTAATGTTGTTAAAACCGTTTATAAGCAAGCTAATGCAAAATCAATTTTTACTGAAAATAAACGTTGACAAGATTGTTGGGTATTTAGTTGTGTTCTACTGATTTTTGGCAGTAGATGAAATGCAGTTATACACAATTTGGGGGGAAAAAAACCTTCTATTCCTTTTAAAGAAAAGAACTGAATAACTTGTGGCCTTTATTTATAGAAAGCAGACAAGCCTTGCTGCAGTGCAGCATATTAATGACTATCCTATAGGTCTTTTCAGGTTTTTCATTCAGTATTGCTTGCAGTGGAGAAGCATATTAGCAAAATTGGCTCTAACCTTAAACTCAAACTAATTGTTTACTAAATAACATTACCAATACACTATATTCAGGAAAATTATCAGAATTACATGAAGGTTAAGAGTTCTGTTTTCTGCAGATATTTTGCTTTGTCTAGTATCTATATAAGCTCTTCAAAGTAGTTTGAATTAGCAAACTTAACCTACTTTTTAAAGTGACAGGTCACTTGTACAGCAATATTTGTTAAGGTACAGTGTCGTATTTAATTTTCTTTCTATCTGTGTCAATGTTTTCAGTCATGTAGGACAAGCAGTTTAGGATAGACAAAGCCATTTATGTTTAAAATTTCATATTAATTGAAATTTTACAGGGACATTTGATTTTTCACAACTAATTGAGAAACGAAGATATCATGGTTGTATTTATATAATTTCAAGTAGTTCTCAGTATCTTAAAAACAACTGGCACTGGTCTGTCCCATGAGCTGCATGAGTTTCTCAATAATTTTAAGTGTTTGTAGCACAACAAAAAAGTGTTATTTTGGATATACCGAATCACTTTTAATGTTCTTGTTTTTTGTGCATTTTGTAGCTTTAACATTTAAAATCATCATTATTATAGTGTAAAATGTACTATAAATACAATGTACATGCCATAAGCTGCTTATTTTGTTAGATTAGTAATACTAACAAACAATGTTTTAATGTACAAAAATATTCTATTGCATGAGCCCTTGCACTGATGCTAATTTTGATCCATAAATACAAGAAAAAATGTATAGTAGTAAAAGTTGTTTCTGCTTTTATACATTTTATACATTTATACAAGTATTTACTCTAATGCATTTGCTAACTCAAATATGGAATTAAGAATAAAAAAGTAATAGTCATGACCTGGTAGGATTACCCTGTCACATGGAATGTGATTGTGATGCAGTATGATAGATAATCTTGGCAATTTTCTGTACCTATTGCACCAAGATAAACTGGGGCTTTCTGTTGTGCAAATGGCTTATGTTCTTTCTTTATATCAGGTTTGCACTGTAATTCTGTTTCTTTTGCTTTGCTGCCAGCTACTTTTTTCTGCTATTGTAATTCATGCAACATTTTTTTCTTATGCTACATAAATATAGTCAGAAAGAGGTGAAAATGATAATGCAATGAAAGACAGGACCGAAGAGATCTGTAGTCCACAACCAGAGATAAACGGAGAAAGTGAATGTTCAACTGGATATTTTGAAAGTGCACTTAATGTACAAGAGGAGGTAAAGCAAAATATGAATACTGCAAATCGGGATGAGTTGCCTCATGAGAGTGAGGGATTACCTAAGAAAAAAGTGGTTAAACTGGTCAGGAAAGTGATACGGAAGGTTTTACCAGGTGAAGGTGGAAGTGATAAGGAAAAGGTCATGGAGATGAAGCGTAAAGAACAAGCAATGGAGAAGAAGATGGAGACCAAAACAGTTTTGGCATCAAAGGCAGGATCTAGAACTGAAAGTGGCAAGACAACAGTGTTAAAAGTTGAGAAAAAGGTTCCTATTCCCCCCAAAGTAGAACCAGCAATTCCAACAAAGAAAACAGCTAAAGATGATATTTCAATGGGGTTGACTAGTCTAATGACTAGAGGAAAAACTAAAGATCACAAACCTCGGTTAAGACTCTCAGAGAAGAAGGAGGATGTTTCTGATAGTGGTCCTAATGAAATGCCCACGGCAAGGCTACATTCACCTTCCTTGGAGCACGTGGAAACACTAAATAAGCCACAAATGCCAGAACTGGTGAAAAGCGAGGTACACTTTTTGTAACTGACTAACCAGAGCATGCATACCACTAGATTGGAGAAAGAGTTTCTGTCCCTTTCTAATGCACATTTTAAAACCTAGCAAGGTACCTCACCAAAAGACTGACTTAGAACAGTGAAGTGTTATGGTGCTTGCTTAAGTTTATCACAATGGTATATTGGCAAATAACTATTGTGTGCTGTACACCCTAGATTTGTTTAATTTGTTGTGGAAATTGTGAATGTGTTTATGGCAAAATTCAGAAACTTGTGGTTTGGTGAGAGGTAATCAAATTATTGATTGCAATAGTGTCTTATACAACACAACCTTGTTCATTAACCATTTATGCATGAGAAATGATTAATTAAAATAACATAGTATTTACGGTTTGACATGATTTATTTTCTGATTGGAACATAAAGCATGGAAATGTGAAAGATAGAATTAGTGCAGCTATATTAGGAATAGCCTTGGAACCAATGTGAGTGTCATTGTGCTAAACTAATACTATAATCTGTTTTTAAAAAAAAATGTTGTTGAAATAATTGTGATTGTCTAGTCGAGGCAGATTAAATCCAAATGTGATCATCTAGTAGAGACAGAGGTTGAAGAGGAAACTTGAAGCATGACTTAAGTTTCCAAAATGATTAATCTATCATATTGTATATGCACACGCTGTTTCCTGTTTGACTTATTTAAAGGAGACTGTACGTTCCAGTGCGCAACAAATACCAGATCAGGAAAAGTTGCCTTCACTTGTTGCTGAAGAGTTTCCACCAGATGTCGAGCAGGTCTGTGGCTGTGGAAAGAATAGTATATGATGATATTGGGGCAAAAAGGGAGCAATGACCAGTGGGAAGGCAATAAAATATATACTTTGAAAATCATAGGTTGGTTGTGACTTTGTGTAAAGTCACAATATACCTGCATATTTATGCCCATATGTACATTCTATACTTGTTTGTTTTTACACTTGCAGTAACCAATTTTTAACAACTTTACCAATTGAGCAGTTTCATACTTTTTTAATGAAAAGAGAAACAACGATTTGAGGAGAATATTTTTCAAAGTACTTCCCGACCACCTATTATATAGAGGACATTTATGATTGCCCCATAAAATTCCACTGTTCTTGTTGGCATGAGACTAGTTCTACCTACATGACAGGCCACTCATTATATGGGAATGCAAATTTTCCAAGCAGCGGTGTGCTTGAGGTTTCTTGAAGCTAATATGAAGTCATGCCTCCTGCTGTTTGTAATGGACCTGCTCTGGCACACATGTAATTGAGGCCACCAGAGACACCTAGCATATTGGCAGAAGTGATTTTTAAAAAAAAAGTCAAGCATTTAAGGTGACATTTTTTCTTCTCTAATAAACTTGGAGAAAAGACTTACATTTATCTAGCTCCTTTCAAGCAGGATGTCCCAAAGTGCTGTTCAGCCAATGAAGTATTTTTGAAGTGTAGTCACTGTTGTAATATAAGAAACGTGACAGCCAATTTGCGCACCGCAAGGCCCCACAAACAGCAATGAGATAATGACCAGATAATCTCTCTCTTCATGATGTTGGTTGAGAGATAAATATTAGCCAAGCCACTGGTAGAACGCCTCTGTTCATCTTTGTAATAGTGCCATGGGATCTTTTACGTCCACTTGAGATGTGTACGGGACCTCGGTTTAATATCTCACTCCATACAGTGCAGCTCTCCCTCAATACTGCACTGGAGAGTCAGCATATATTTTGTGCTCCAGTCTCTGGAATGGGACTTGTACCCACAACCTTCTGACTTGAAGGCAAGAGTGCTGCCACAGCCACGGCTGACACATTAGACTCTCATTGAGGACATTGAACTCTTCCCCAGACTTTGCTTCCTCTTTAATTTTAAGTTTTAATACCATTTTAAATTGATAACAGGCTGATCCTGTAAATTATTGGAACATTTTAAAATGTGATCTGCAGTAGAATTTATTTCCCCAAAACTTAAATCTTCCTGTGGCCACTTAATTATATACCACAGATCAGAGGAAATCTAGAGTGTGCGTGCGTGACATCATCCCTAATGGATATGAACTCTTCTCCTTTGGTATGCAATTAAATGATGTCAAGCCGAAATGCAAGAAACACGGAAATAAAAAGCAACTGCTTTAAATTTAATTCAGCAATGTTTTAAGTTTAAAATCTGAAATTAATTGAATTTAATTATTGACTAAACTGGATGTTTTAGGAATGTTATTTCACCTAAACAATTGAGGTCATAGACATTTATTTGCTTGAGCTAAATGATATATGTTACCTTCAAATGGTTTATTAAAATGAATATACATTCATTTTTATGAAATTTAAAGAATTCACCAAAGGACAGTTTTACCTGAAATGCCAATATAATTATGGTCCAATAAAAGATGAAGAATATGATTTATAAATGATTATTTGTACAATGTTTTGCTTGGACAGTGAAAAAGTAAACTGTTGTGGTTGACCTGTTTCGAGACCCATTTCACCCTACATGCTAGACTGCTGTGCTGTGAATCCTGCAGTGTAACTTCTCTCTCCTTCCCTCCCATACCCCCAAAACTTCAATGGCAGCCTGCAACAAAATACATGTACTGGTAAAATAATTGTGTGCTTTATGTTTCTTTCCAGTCATATTCTTATGGTTTAATGCTACTACTGGTGGGTTCCTAGTCCATGTGACTGGATTTTAAAGTTCCTTGGGCTACAATTATGCATGTCTTTCGACCAGTACCATATGACTCTCTTGGAATCACTCTGGGGAAATTCCAGTTAAAATGTGATTTGGCAAGGTATTCTAGTCACAAACTAAACAGTATAGCAGTTTTCCCCTGCTTTCTACATTGCACTGCATTTCTCAGTCTAGATACCAAAGGGTCAACCAGATGAACCACTCAAACAAAATCCCTGCATAATTTTCAGCACTGATTTTGGTACAAATTATATAAATAAATTGTGCCTTCTGGCTACTGGAATGTTATTTATGCTGTCTAATTCTTTTCTGTAGCATCTAGTCTTCATTTGTAACCTTTGAAAATATGTGGGAAATTACTGTACCTTTTTGATTATGTATTTTATGTAGAAATTGACATGTTTCCAGATGTTTAGCATGACAATTTTATGTACCTCTTCAATGAGGTGAAGAAGGTACAACATGTATAGTGAAAGAAACGATTATTAATGAATACAGCAAATGCAATTAGGCATTAATACTGGCCTGCTGGACTGAGAGAAGTAAACTTACCAAACTCGATCACAATCTTCAGTGAACCAGTGAAAACATTCTGAAACTAGTGCATTGATTACCATGTGCAGAAAGCATTTTTTGTGAAACTTTTTATGCAGTTTGCTTCTGACCTGTGTGTAAGCAATGCACGTATTTTAGGTTTAATGATCATGGTAAACCAGTGGTTGCGTTAATGTTAGCTAATCC
The DNA here is from genome assembly GCA_030390025.1 of Squalus acanthias. Classification (NCBI taxonomy): domain Eukaryota; kingdom Metazoa; phylum Chordata; class Chondrichthyes; order Squaliformes; family Squalidae; genus Squalus; species Squalus acanthias. The sequence goes on from CM059448.1 coordinate 15,699,980, forward strand.
CGCCCCCCCAAATTCAAGCCCAGTCTAACTAGATGAGAACTGGGAATCAGAAAAGTAATATTGTTGGACATGTGATCTTTAGGCCCAATGGATGCCACAGCAACTGACCCCCACAGATGAAGCTCAGATGAGGCTGGAGAGAATCTTCAATACTTCTGTAAAAAAAAAAGTCATGCTTTGAGTGTTGCTTGTGTTGGGCTGTTGGCACGTTTCTACCTGAAAACAGAATCCTGTCTAAACTTTGTATATGCCAGACATTTCAACTTTAACCCCTTACTTTCATGCAGATGACCCAAACAATTAATTGTAGTATCAGTCAGTGATGTGCTACAGCTAGATATACAATCTAATTTTATATAGTATTTCAAGAACTAAACTTGTTTAATTTATGCAAGTGTCAAATATAATAATTGATGGCAAGATTAAGCGATTAGTCCCATAAGTACAAACCTATCTGAAATAATTTTGCATGGTGAAACATTGCATGTCGTTGCAGTTCAGAAAAAAAAATTGGCCCATCCAGGATCATGCCTGCGGTACCCGATGGATGATATAATGAATTCTCATTATAGTTGTCTTTCACTTTTCTATAATTGTTGTTTTGAATCCTAACCACATCCAAGTTGAACCTAATGTCCAAAGAGCAATCCATTTTCAAATTTATTATTTCTGTTATTATTTCAAATTTATTATGTTGTGGACTAACTTTTTTGACTTCACTAGTCAATTGATCATGCTGTAGATTGACAATACTATAATCCCAAATATAATTTGTTTTCCACTGGGTGGTTGGGGATTTTGGGGATGGGGGGGGGGGGGGGGGGCGGCGGCGGTGGTAGGGAATGTATCTTCACTTGCGAAAGTTTAGTATATTAGTTCATAGAATCATACAGCACAGAAGGAGGCCCTTCAGCCCATCATGCCTGTGCCAGCTCTTTGAAAGAGCTATCCAATTAGTTCCACTCCCCTGCTCTTTCCTCATAGCCCTGCAAAAGTACATATCCAATTCTCTTTTGAAAGTTACTATTGAATCTGCTTCCACCACCCTTTTAGGCAGTGTGTTCCAGATTATAACAACTCGCTGCGTAAAAGAGTTTCTGGTCATCTTCCCTCTGGTTCTTTTGCCAAGAATCTTAAATCTGTGTCCTCTGCTTACTGACCCTCCTGCCAGTGGACTCTCCTGCCAGTAGAAACAGTTTCTCCTTATTTACTCTATCAATACCCTTCATAGTTTACTACAATTTCTAGAAAGTATTTGTTAAAAATATTACAGCATTTTCATTTAGATTTTGATCTGGTGTGACACGATCTGGCAATACTAATTTTGCATGTTTTGAGAGTTTTACATTTTGCATTTACGACAGGAATGTAAAGTATGCATTTATATCTTGTTTTTGATTGGTTTACAGTATTATCTTCCATTAACATTTGTTATCTGTTTTAAAACAGATATCATCGTTATTTGTTGCCATAGAGTTGCATGCTTATGCTATGATAAATACATAAGCAAATTGTGGAGACTCTTTTCCATGACATTCAGTACTGCAAAGACTTAAGAATGAACAGAATAAAGTAACCAAATTGTTCATAATATGTACAGACTCTTTTGAGCATTCTGCAGTATCAACTTACCAAATTAACTTCATCTCATTGTTTGATTTTTTTAATGAGAAATTTTATTCCATAAATTTCTGCATTTTTAATGTATAGATTTTAAAATCTTATTTCTGCAGTTTGTTACACTAAGCATAATCCACATTTTGTAACTTGCAAAGTACAGTCAGTACTTGAAGTTATGTCACAGATTGCAATAATGAATGTAGTCCTTTGAAAATTTCAAGTCTTAAAGTTGTAAGAGTAAAGTTTTTTGCACACTTTTTTATATTTGCTTTAGTTTTGTGCTGTAAGTGGATTCTTAAACTCTAGTTGTACATTTAACAAGTTTGTCAAGAATTTTGGTCCAGTGGCTTCTTGGAGAGAAGCTGTTAAGTGTAAACCATCAACCTCTGTCTAGCACATTCTAAACACCTCGCAGTTTCTTGAATAAATGTACAACTATATTAAAGTTTTTAATAATTTCTATCACCGCTTTAGTTCGAGTAAGTGCATTATTAACACTTGGTTCTTAAAATGTGGCAACATCATCAGGTATCATGTAAAACAAAATTAAGCATAGGCACCTTTCTCATCCATTAATGATGTAGCATTCATGAAAATCCTGTCTGAAATATCTTCATTCAGTCTAAGTATTAAGATCTTGCAACCACAGTATTAGCATTCCCATTGGTTTAAAAAAAAATGTTTTTGAAGGCATGTAATTTGATTTAGCCTTCATGGCCTAAACAACTTCCTCTACGGTCTTTGCAAACCTAGTTTCATCATATAGTGTACTTGACTGAAGTCTGCAAAATTCTGATGCTGAATGTTACAGATTACAGTGAGAAACTACAGAATATATAGAACCAATCTCTATTGATGGCAAACTGAAGAAAATGGAAAATCTAAATCTTGTGATTTTGGATGCTGTGCCGAAAGACTATAGTAGTCCCTAAGCAGCTGTGTTATAATAATAGTCATTATTACATTGTGCTTTTTGGCTGTATTTGTATGTGTGTAGTTATTTGCTTAATGACTTTCATCTTTCTTCATTCTCATTTTTACATCTGGATCTTGTTTCTTTCACATTGCATTGCTGTCACAGCTGGAACCTGTGGTCCCATCTACCCAGAGCCTTGTTCCCTCTCAAGATTCCTCCGCTCGCTCCAACGATCTCGCACAGGCAGGTGTCTGGGCTGGTGTCTGTGCTCGTGTGTCATGCTGGACTGTAAGGCTGCCTTCATGTCTATCCTATGGTGCATTTTTCCCACATCTCTGCTACAGCCCTTTGTTTGCCTTGCTTGTTTTCTTCCTGCTAATGTGTTTCTCCAGTGGTTTACTGATAAAGTGCACAAAATCCCACCTAAAATTAGTAATCTGGTTTAAATTAGGTAAATTAGTTAAAGATTGGGAAAGAAATGTGATTTTCAAAATCAGAGGTTTATTTAAAGATAATATTCCCAATCTTCATTAGCGTACTATATTTTCATGTTACGTTTTAGAATGTCTAATCAGTTGCATTTTGGGATACTAATTTTTTTTCACCCTTTTTGATCTTGGAAGCTTTAATGATATTTAATGCCTACTACAGTAATATATTAAGTGTACTGTAACAAGACATTTGAATTGTATATTCATTTCAATTAAGCTACTGTTGAGCTTACCGAAGTGCTGGTCAGCAGGCCCAAGGGCTTGTAAAGAATGACGTGTTTGGCGTGCAAAAACTGTTGCATTTTACATACTAAAATCATCTGCACCAATGTTTTGAGGCTAATTCAGTTTTGAAGTGTTGCCTGAACTGAAACATGAGCCCTTCCTTTCCTTTTCCATCCTTGCCCTTTCCTCCTCCATCCTCGCACCTTCCTCTCCAGTCAGTGCAATTCCTGTTTGTTTAAATTGGGATTTAAAATGTGGAAAAAATTAGAAAATTCCATGTTTTGGTGTACAAAATATTGCTGTTTGAAATTAAACAACATAGACATTTGCTTGCATTATCGGGTCAGAATATCTGTTTATATTTTTGTTTCAGATGAAGTTAATTACTGCAGCATGTTAATGTAAAATGACCCTGTGTACATAACAAATTGTACTTTATAATAGCATGAGTGATTGAAAGAAAATCACAATTCCGCATTTGCTGCCTGGTGAATTTGATGATTTATATATTGTATGCTCGCTTACAAGACTAGAACTTCACTCGGCGGGGGTTGAAAATAGAGGGTATGTAATTATTGTGGTGGATGATAATGTAGCTTACTTGTGGGAGAGCACACATGTTTCTCCTATCTATTCTAGACTCTTCAGGGCCACTTGTCTTTTTGTAGTTCCTGATCTCTTTCTTGCGTCTCCCACTTGCTTCTCTGTGGCTCCCTATCTGTGGGTCGAAGTGGCAGTGCATGGAAAAGCCAGCAAGCATTCAAATAAAATTTCAAATTCTGCGGAAAGGAGAGGGATTGTCTTATTTGTGAGTTGCCTTGTATGCGAGTATATGTACTATACATTTTTGAAGATTTACAGTTCCTGTCAAATCTGGTATGTCACTGCTTTTATATTAAGCCAAGACCTAGGCTAATGATGCTGGTTCCTGACATGGGTTTTGCAGTCGACTGCAACTCAAAAGTAAATTTGCCAGGGTTTACTAAGACTGGCAGCTCGGAAGACCCATTTTTAATGAATTCTGGCAAATTTACTTTTGGATTTTAGATAATCGCTGCAGATCGGAGTGTGAGGAGCTGACGTCACTAGTACGAGTCTCTTTCAATAAGAAACCAGCTTCTAAATCCTACATCTAATTTTCAGTTGTTATGGAATTCACTTTGACTTAAAATTGTAGTCATTGAAGTCACTCCGCTATATATTATGCTCATAAAATGAACATTAAAGATCTGATTCTATATTTTTGTTTTAATTTGTTCTCCAGATGTGGGTGATGCTGGCAAGGCCACATTTATTGCCCATCTCTGATACGATGGTCAGGGGCTGCTGCCTTCAGCTGCTGCAGGCTTTTTAGTGATTGCTTGTAAAACTGAATGGCTTGGTGGGCCATTTCAGAAGGCATTAAGAGTCAGCCACGTAGAATTGACTAGTCATGTGTAAACTATATGGGGTAGGATGATAGATTCCTTTCTCTGAAGGGCATCAGTGAACCAGTGTGATTTACACATGCTGTAAACCAAAAATAATTAGCTACTAATATCAGCTATGCAATCTCCCAACCATTAAATGGAAACCACCAGAAATATTCAGCAGTGCAATCAAAACATTAGATTTGTATAAATGCTTGATTCTTTTTCACATATGATGTTGTTTATGATGGGGAAAAGGGGTCTGTTCAATTCCTGCTGAGTCCAGATTGAAAATGCTATAGAATTCTCTTACCTTCTTTTAAAAATGCCACCTTTAATGACTATTGCTCACACTTTAATTTTGAGTTTAGTTTTGAAGTGCCAGATGAAATTATAGTATTTGAGCATTTAAGGCTAAATCCACCCGCCCCCCCGTTGATTTTTTTCTCCCTTTTGTTATCTGTTTTCCCATACCCTACTAAAGATGCTGAGGTATGGTTCCACCGGGTGGTCTTCCAGTGTGTCACTTAAGTATCCATTCTTCATGCGAGTCTGAATAGTGCGAACTCATCAATATATGTGACAATATTTTATTTAAAGAGATGAAAATACCAAGTTACCTAAAATACAAAATGAAATTGTATGTGTCCTTAAGTCAGAAAAACATCTTGAATAGAGCACTATGAATAAGGCAGGTGAAAGACACAAAATAACGTTCTTTAAATCTTGGTTTGCTTTTCTTTGCCATGCTTGGCTTCTGCTGCTGCTAACCAGAATCAGCTGGAAGAGGTGCCAGCAGCTGCGCTCCAGTCTTCCTCAGCATCTGCTTCTACTCAGCCGCAGGTTGGCATTTAAATCTCAACACTAGTTTTGAGAAGTTAGTTTTGGGAAGTACTTGTATGTTGTTGTATAATATTAAACCTGCCCTCCTTTTTACATTTTTATTTTGTTAAATATTTATGCTTGTTGAAATAATAGATGCTAACATTCTTTGGTGTTTTGTAATCTGCCCCTATCTGGGACTATCTTGTGTGTTGCTAGTACAGAATTGATTTGGTAATCTTTTGAACTTTTGCAATAATGTTGGCATTTACACTTGATGATCCATTTTAATAAAATTCCACTAAAATCAGTCCATATATGTTTTACAAAATTTTAACTTGATTGAAGATGTTATTGGTTAAAATTGCAGTGCTTTGTTTTAATTTCAGTGGCTTTTGCTTTAAATCTATTCATTTGGCTTCTTGTTGCATTAGATACAAACAATAAGTAATAGGTGAAGAATTACAAGATAGCAACTGGTCATGAAAGTAAAGCTTGAGTAATTTAAAAAGTTATTTTAAACACAGGACTGCCTTTACCTTTCTCTATTGTATCTATTTTTACATAATGTTTATTAATTCATTGTCAGTGTATTAACAGTTTAGAATTTGTTACTTTGACGTAGTAGGTTTGCTGATAGTGTCAGACAGATGTTTGATCTGAAGAACATCATGCTGTATGTAACCTTTTTCAGCATATTAGCTAGCAATAAACATTGATATAGCAGTTTATTAAGGGATTATATTTCAGAAAAATCATTTATAATAAGGGTTATGAGTAAAACAAAATAGTATAATTGTACTTTTGCAAAGGATTAGTTGATGTGAGCCTGACATTAAATGTATCAGATATAATTTTCAGCTGGTAAAGCCTAAGAAAAGAACATATTCATTACATAAGTTTCCAGATGTAGGGATGGATTATATTAACTTAATCAGTGTTAATCCAAACTAATGTAATGTTTAAAGATTGGCACTTTGGATTCTTGTCATTTTAATGCCAACACTATTGTTAAAGGATTTTTATTGCATCTGATACTATTTCAAATTAAAGTAGTTTTAAATCTTTGCTTTATGTTTTTCTTTTCTGAGCTGTGTGTTGTGCTGTTAAAGGCTTACTAATTAATTTAACCTCCAGTGTTGATGAAGTTTGTCAAAACTAGTCATGCAATATATTTTCATCAGTGTGCCATGCAAACCTAAAGCTGGAGGCAGCGGATATGTGGCTTTATAATGTGCATTACGTGGGTTACAATTAGCCCATTTCTCACCCTTGAGGTTAATGGTAGACCATTTCTGGTTTTGCTTATAAAATGGGTGTAGGGCCCAATAGACTGGTTATGTGGATTTCCAAAGCATTTTGACATTCTGCATGAATTAAGCTAAGTCTATTTTCTAATAGTTGACAGATCACATTCTCTTATGCAACACAAATTCTTAGGTTAGATGTTTCCAAACAAAGGCTTACAAAAGAACATTCTGCACTGTTAACCACCTTATAGTGGGAAACTTTTGGCTGAGTTGAAAGATCAAGCCACGAGGTCTGCAGCTTTGTATTGAGCTAACCTTGAGAGGGTTACTTTGGCTGATAAATCCAGTATTCAGTTTTGCAAATTTGTTCTGACTTTGTGTTTTCTTACGACTGAGAATCCTCTTCTTATGAACAACTGGGTCAGACTTCTGCAATATTTGGTGATGTGAATAGAAGACGACCTTCCAAACCAAGTCTGTGCTCTCTTGGGATCAGATTGTGTATTATTTCATTCTGATTGGTGATCAAATTCACCTTTGCCCAAAGACTTCCCATCTGCAAGATTGATAACTAGGGTTGTCCCCTTTTATTATGTCTAAAACCAAACAGATGAAGCTTATAAATGGACATGGAAGCAATGTAAGAGCTATTGGTAAAATCCTTCAATGTGTCTTTTTAACAGATTGAATATTTTGTTCTGCAGTTTCAATTGCAGTATTACTCGTCTTTTCTCTACTCAACATTTAAATACCTATACCATGTGAACCATGACTACAGCTTGTCCAAACACTCAGAACATCTCTCAACTTAAGCTTTGTGGTGCTATTTGATGCATGTTCCATCCAACCATGTTGAAACTTCAACACATAATTGAGCTCTACAGATAATCATAATACCATGGCAAAGCAATAATAGACATTTTATTCAACCAATTCAAGTGTCTTTAATTTCTGCATCAGGTAATTGACATTTCACCATATTTGCAACTCAAATGTTAGTAACGTGTTGCATCTTTGCCTTCTGAGAGGACTCAACAAGGGAGTGATATGGCCCAGAAATGGACAAAAGCCCGGCCAAATGGAAAAACAGATGATTTGGCCAAAAACAAGATAGATGATAACCCAAGAGATAACTGTCTTTGAAAGTGTTTAATACAAAGATTTGTGTTCCATAAGAGAATATGTAACGTGACGGCATTTTTTTTAACTTTGTGGTCTTGCACTTTTGTAATGGGTGATAAGAGGCCTATCCTTGTCTTATTCTCTTTCTTTCAAGCAATTTGACATTCCCTTTTCCACTTTTCTAATTACAGACGAAGACCGAGGAGCAGATTGCTGCAGAGCAAGCATGGTATGCAGCAGACAAGGTGTGGCTGGTCCACAAAGATGGCTTTTCATTAGGTAATCCTAAATGGCAATTTTTATTTATTATTGTTTCTGCAGTAAATTTCCATTATTCATGCAACTATACTTTATTTTATATATTGTACAACATATTATGCTCTAACCTAAGTCTTGAATTGAGATACAGCTATGATAAATTAGACTCTTATATTTTGAGACTCCATTATAAAACATTCTTGAGTTTCAATAGGAAAGTGATCCTCAGGAATAGTCACTTAAGTATTTTGTGAAAAGTATAGCCTTGTATTTATAGAATTACTAGTCGATCTCAGTGATTTTGCACACGGAGTTAAGCCCAAGGACAGCATTCATGTAAGCAGGGTTAGAAAGTGGGGTGCATAATTGGACCAAGGTGGGGAAGGGAGAGGTAGAAGGAATGGGTGGAGGAAAAGGAGGATGGGAGAATTGAGGGGAATGGGAGCGAGCAATCAGGGTGGGGTGGGGAAGGAGGGGCACAAGAATGCATGTTGTGCAGTAAACTTTGGCTCTGTGTGGAAAATGGTCTTGGTGTGGGAATGGGGTGGGGTGGTGTGGGTGATGGTGGTACAGTGAGAATTCAGTCAAAGGTGGGAGTGGGGATTCAGGCACAGGAAGCCAGCCAGCCAAACGGAGGAGTAGGATGTGGATGACTTGCTGAGGAAGGGGCATTCAGATCACCAGGTAAGGGGGCTTAAAGGCATGGGTAAATGCAGCCAGTCGAGCATTCTGTGCTGAGAAATGGGAATTGAGATCAGCAAGGGAGGAGGGGCGCTGAGGCATGGTATATCCAGTCAGCAGGGGAGTGGTCACCAAGGAAATGGAAAGCCAGTAGCAGAGGGTAGGGAGTGCTTTGGAAGGGGCACTCATTGGAATTTGAGAGTTGAGGTATGGGAAGGCCAACCAGCTGGGGAAAGGGATGCCGAGGAAGGGAAATTCAGGGGCGCGCCATATTTGAGACTGCCTTTCTTCTGGGAAAACAGCAAATGGTACAACCAGGATCTGGAAACTGAGGCCGCAAACCTGTGGCCTACCTCGACAAGTTAATTCATCAAACCATTTTAGCTGATTTCTTCAACTGCTACTTTATTCTACGAATATCTAATTTGCACAACAGTAATTCTAATGGAGTAGATGGGCCACAGTTGCTGTTGTTGCTTACTAAATACCTCAGTTGTTTTCATTGTCTTCAATTTCACAAAATTCCTAGATTTAGCTATATGCAAAGCAGAAATGAGTGTATGTTTATAACTTAATATAAACTTCAGTTTGCTCAACTTTCTTCTCCAATTCTAATCTCAAGCTGGTTTAACAAACTGCAAATTAAGAACATAAGAAATAGGAGCAGGAATAGGCCATTTGGCCCCTCGAGCCTGCTCCGCCTTTCAATAAGATCATGGCTGATCTTGGGCTCAAAGCCACTTCCTTGCCCGCTCCCCATAACCCTTCACTCCCTTATCTTGCAAAAATCTGTCTATCTCCACCTTAAATGTATTTAATGACCCAGCCTCCACGGCTCTCTGGGGCAGAGAATTCCACAGATTTACGACCCTCAGAGAAGAAATTCCTCCTCATCTCGGTTCTAAAAGGGCGACCCTTTATTCTGAAACTATGACCCCGAGTTCTAGATTTCCCCACGAGGGGAAACATCCTCTCTGCATCTACCTTGTCGAACCCCCTCCAGTATCTTATATGTTTCAATAAGATCACCTCTCATTCTTCTTGGGTCGGAGCGATCATAATATGATAGAATTCTTCATTAGGATGGAGAGTGAAGTAGTTGACTCAGAGACTAGGGTCCTGAATTTAAATAAAGGAAACTACGATGGTATGAGGTGCGAGTTGGGTAGGATTGATTGGGGAATGTCACTCAAAGGGTTGACGGTGGATAGGCAATGGCAAACATTCAAAGACCGCATGGACGAACTACAGAATTTGTTCATCCCAGTTTGGCCTAAGAATAAAACAAAAAGGGTGACTCAACCGTGGCTAACAAGGGAAATTAGGGATAGCATAAGATCCAAGGAGAGGGCATATAAATTGGCCAGAAAAAGCAGTAACCCTGAGGATTGGGAGCAGTTTAAGATTCAACAAAGGAGGACAAAGGGATTAATTAAGATGGGGAAAATAGAATACAAGAGTAAGCTTGCAGGGAACATAAAAACTGACTGTAAAAGCTTTTATAGATATGTGAAGAGAAAAAGATTAGTGAAATCAAGCATGGGTCCCTTGCAGTCAGAATCAGGGGAACTTATATTGGGGAACAAAGAAATGTCAGACCAATTAAATACATATTTTGGTTCTGTCTTCACAAAGGAGGACACAAATAACCTCCCAGAGATGTTGGGGAACATAGGGTCTGATGAAAGGGAGGAACTGAAAGAAATCAGTATTTGCAGGGAAATGATGTTAGGGAAATTGAAGGGTTTGAAGGCCGATAAATCCCCAGGGCCTGATAATCTACATCCTAGGGTACTTAAGGAAGTGGCCCTAGAAATAGTAGATGCATTGCTGATTATCTTCCAACATTCGATGGAATCTGGAACAGTACCCATGGATTGGAGGGTAGCTAATGTTACCCCACTATTCAAAAAGGGCGGTAGAGAGAAAACGGGGAATTACAGACCGGTAAGCCTGACATCGGTAGTGGGGAAAATGCTAGAGTCCATTATAAAAGATGTAATAGCTGAGCACTTGGAAAACAGTGACAGGATCGGACAAAGTCAACATGGATTTACAAAAGGTAAATCATGCTTGACTAATCTACTGAAATTTTTTGAGGATGTAACTGGTAAAATAGATAAGGGAGAACCAGTGGATGTGGTGTATTTGGACTTCCAAAAGACTTTTGATAAGGTCCCGCATAAGAGATTAGCGTGTAAAGTTAAGGCACGTGGGATTGGGGGCAAGGTATTGACTTGGATAGAGAACTGGTTGGCAGACAGAAAGCAAAGAGTTGGAATAAACGAGTCTTTTTCCGAGTGGCAGGCAGTGACTAGTGGGGTACCGCAGGGATCGATCCTTGGACCCCAGCTATTCACAATATATATTAATGATCTAGACAAGGGAACTAGATGTAATATCTCCAAGTTTGCAGACGACACAAAACTGGGTGGGCGTGTGCTGCGAGGAGGATGCTGAGAAACTCCAGGATGATTTGGACAGGTTGGGTGATTGGGCAGAAGCGTGGCAGATGCAATATAACGTGGATAAATGCGAGGTTATCCACTTTGGTGTCAAAAACAGAAAGGCAGATTATTATCTGAATGGCAATAGATTGGGAGAAGGGGAAGTGCAACGAGACCTGGGTGTCCTTGTGCACCAGTCGCTGAAGGTAAGCATGCAGGTGCAGCAGGCAGTTAAGAAGGCAAATGGTATGTTGGCCTTCATAGTGAGAGGGTTTGAGTACAGGAACAAGGATGTCTTGCTGCAGTTGTACAAGGCCTTGGTGAGACCACACCTTGAGTACTGTGTGAAGTTTTGGTCGCCTTATCTGAGGAAGGATGTTCTTGCCATGGAAGGAGTTCAGCGAAGATTCACAAGGCTGATACCTGGGATGGCAGGAATGACGTATGAAGAGAGATTGGGTCGATTGGGCTTATACTCGCTGGAGTTTAGAAGAATGAGAGGGGATCTCATTGAAACTTAAAATTCTGACAGGACAGGACAAACTAGATGCAGGAAGGATGTTCCCGATGGTCGGGGAGTCCAGAACCAGGGGTCACAGTCTAAGGATAAGGGGTAAGCCATTTAGGACAGAAATGAGGAGGAATTTCTTCACCCAGAGAGTGGTGAACCTGTGGAATTCTCTGCCACAGAAGGCAGTAGAGGCCAATTCATTAAATAGATTCAAGAAGGAGTTGGATATATTTCTTAAGGCTAAAGGGATCAAGGGATATGAGGAGAAAGCAGGGACAGGGTACTGAATTTGGATGATCAGCCATGATCGCATTGAATGGCGGAGCAGGCTAGAGGGGCCGAATGGCCTACTGCTGCTCCTATCTTCTATGATTCTAAATTCCAATGAGTATAGGTCCAACCTGCTCAATCTTTCTTCATAAGTCAACCCCCTCATCTCAGGAATCAACCGTGTGAATCGTGTCTGAACTGCCTCCAATGCAAGTATATCCTTCCTTAAATAAGGAGACCAAAACTGTACGCAGTACTCCAGGTGTGGTCTCACCAATACCCTGTACAGTTGTAGCAGGACTTCCCTGCTTTTATACTCCAACCCCCTTGCAATAAAGGCTATCATTCCATTTGGCTCTTTGATTACTTGCTGTACCTGCCTGCTAACTTTTTGTGTTTCATGCACAAGGACCCCCAGGTCCCTCTGAACTGTAGCATTTTGTAATCTCTCTCCATTTAAATAATAATATGCTTTTTTATTTTTCCTGCCAAAGTGGATAACCTCGCACTATCCCACATCATACTCCATCTGCCAAATGTTTGTCCACTCACTTAGCCTGTCTATATCCCTTTGCAGATTCTTTGAGTCCTTTGCACAACTTGCTTTCCCACCCATCTTTGTATCATCTGCAAACTTGGCTACATTACACTCGGTCCCTTCATCCAAGTCATTAATGTAGATTGTAAATAGTTGAGGCCCCAGCACCGATCCTTGTGGCACCCCACTAGTTACCGTTTGCCAACCAGAAAATGACCCATTTATCCCGACACTCTGCTTTCTGTTAGTTAGCCAATTCTCTATCCATGCTAATATATTACCCCCAACTCCGTGAGCTCTTATCTTATGCAGTAACCTTTTATGTGGCACCTTATCGAATGCCTTCTGGAAATCCAAATACACCACATCCAGTGGCTCACCCTTATCCACCCTGCTCGTTACATCCTCAAAGAACTCCAGCAAATTTGTTAAACATGATTTCCCTTTCATAAAACCATGCTGACTCTGCTTGACTGCATTATGATTTTCCAAATGCCTTGCTACTGCTTCCTTAATGAAGGACTCCAGCATTTTCCCAATGACAGATGTTGGGGTAACTGGTCTATAATTCCCAGCTTTCTGTCTCCCTCCTTTCTTAAATAGAGGTGTTACATTTGCGGTTTTCCAATCCGCTGGGACCTCTCCAGAGTCCAGAGAATTTTGGTATATTGCGACCAGTGCATCCACTATCTCTGCAGCCACTTCTTTTAAGACCCTGGGATGCAGGCCATCTGGTCCAGGGGACTTGTCGTCTTTTAGTCTCATTATTTTACCAAGTACTTTTTCCTTAGTGATAGTGACTGTCTTTAGTTCCCCGATCCCTGTGGCCCCTTGATTATCCATTATTGGGATGTTGTTAGTGTCTTCTACCATGAAGACAGGTACAAAATATTTTTTCAGAATCTCTGCCATTTCCCCGCTCCACATTATTAATTCCCCAGTCTCATCCTCTAAGGGACCAACGTTTATTTTAGCTACCCTCTCCCTTTTTATATACCTGTTGAAGCTCTTACTTTCTGTTTTAATATTTCTTGCCAGTTTACTCCCATAATTCATCTTCTCTCTTTTTTAGTCATCCTTTGCTGGTTTTTTTAAATTTCCCAATCCTCTGGCCTCCCACCAATCTTGGCAACATTGTATGCCATTGTTTTTAATTTGATACCATCCTTTACTTCCTTAGTTAGCCACGGACAGTGATCCCTTCTCTTAAAATCTTTCTTTCTCACTGGAATATATTTTTGTTGAGAGTTATAAAATATCTCCTTAAATGTTCGCCACTGCATTTCAACTGTCTTACCTTTTAATTTAGTTTTCCAGTCCACTTTAGCCAGTTCTGCCCTCATGTCATTGTAATTGCCTTTGTTTAAGATCAGGACACTGGTTTGAGATACAACTTTCTCACTCTCCAACTGAATTTGAAATTCAACCATGTTATGATCACTCTTTCCGAGAGGATCCTTTACTATGAGATCATTTATTAATTCTGTCTCATTACACAGTACCAGATCCAAGATAGCCTGGTCCTTGGTTGGTTCGATTGCATACTATTCTCGGAAACCATCCCGGATACACTCTATGAACTCCTCCTCAAGGCTACCAAGGCCAATTTGATTTGTCCAATCAATATGGAGATTAAAATCACCCATGATTATTACCGTACCTTTTTTACAGGCCTCCATTATGATTTATACTCTGTCCAACAGTATTGCTACTGTTCGGGGGCCTGTAGACTACGCCCACCAGAGACTTTTTCCCCTCATTATTTTTTATCCCCACCCAAACTGATTCTACATCTTGATCTTCTGAACCAATATCACTTCTCACCACTGCACTGATCCCATCCTTTACCAACAAAGCCACCCCATCCCACCTCCCTTTCCTTTCTGTCTATCCTTCCGAATTGTCAAATACCCTGGAATATTCAGTTCCCAGCCCTGGTCACCTTGCAACCACGTCTCTGTAATGGCGATCAGATCATACCCATTTGTATCAATTTGTGCCATCAACTCATCTGTCTTGTTACGAATGCTGCGTGCATTCAGATATAGAGCTTTTAACTTTGTCTTTTTACCATTTCTCCTTGTTTTGACCCCATTTTCTGTTGCAATCTTATTTTTAAACATTCTGTCCCTTCCTATCACACTCTGGTTATTATTTCCCCCATCTCTATCCTGCTCTATTGTTTTCTCATTTCTCATTTGACTTTTTAAATTCCCGCTCACCTGGACCCTCCCCCCCCACTATTTAGTTTAAAGCCCTCTCTACAGCCCTAGTTATTCGATTCGCCAGGACTCCAGCCCCAGCATGGTTCAAGTGAAGCCCGTCCAAACTGAACAGCTCCCTCTTATCCCAGTACTGGTGCCAGTGCCCCACAAATCGAAACCCATTACTCCCACACCAGCCTTTGAGCCACTCGTTCATTTCTCTGATCTTATTTACCCTATGCAGATTCGCTCGTGGCTCAGGTAGTAATCCAGAGATTATTACCTTTGTGGGTCTGCTTTTTAACTTAGCCCTTAGCTGCTCATACTTCCTCAGCAGAACCTCTTTCTTTGTCCTACCTATGTCATTGGTAACTATGTATGTCAATTCTCAAAGAAATTTGAATTTTAGATGAAATTATAATATCTGTGTGCAAGTGGAATGGCAGAAATGACAACTATTCATTTGAATTAGTAAGTATAAATGAGATATCGAGCTATGCTTCTGTACATTTCAGTGTGCTTAATATTCTAAAGTAATCTGCTGTTGTTGCAGCTGCTTATTTAAAGACTGATGCTGGAGCTTCCAACCTCCCAGAAGGTAAAGTGAAAATTAAACTGGATCATGATAGAACAGTACTGGATGCAGATGAAGATGATGTGGAGAAGGCAAGTACAGTATATTTTCCCAATTGACGACAATTCTAAAAATTTTAATTATTGATATTCTGAAAAATTTCAACACCCTTCAGTGTATTGGTACAGTGTTATTTGTGACATTTTTTGCTTCCCTTTGTGAGTAAATTGTTAAATCTACTGAATATACAGTAATCCTCAATCGTATCCTTTATCAATCCACTGAATAGTTTTAACTGTGTTAAGGTCCAGGAATACTCCTGTGCACACATGGGTGAGGCGGGTAGGGGTGGTGCTGGGGTCCTCAAGCCTTGGCTCTGCCAACCTGCACCTAAACTCTCTGGTCTTATTTAAGTGGGGTGAGTCCTAGCAGGCAAATAGAAATGCTATATGTGTAGATTTCTCAAGAGCCTAGTTTGGAGACTTAAGTATAGCGATGAGCCACCTTGCTTTTAACTTCCTCCCTATGAGGAAGGGGACAGCTCTAAGCTTTTCTCTGTGCTTCCCCATGGACATAGTCAAGACAGAAACATGCTATGTGGCTAGTTTGCCACTGAAAATCCTCTTTTGTCCACTCTACGCACAACTCCACTGCCATGCTTCTATTTTAAAAAAAATCTAAATAAAGGCTTGTTTTCTTTGCCTAAGTACTTCTTGTTACATTTAACAGGCAAATCCACCAACCTATGACCGAGTGGAAGATCTTGCATCCTTGTTGTACCTTAATGAATCCAGTGTTCTGCACACATTACGCCAACGTTATGGAGGTAACCTAATCCACACATATGCAGGGTCAAATATGATCGTGGTGAATCCCCTCAGCTCTCCTTCAATGTATTCTGAGAAGGTATGTCTTTAGAATATTCCTGTGGGATGTTCTTTAATTTATTGTGGACCATTGAATTGCAGTATCACACTGATCGCAGAGGCACCTTCAATTAATTTCAATGATTCTAGCTCAGGTACAAAATACTATTCATACTTAATATGGGGAGCAAATTGTCCAAACACTACATGAAAGTCATACAGTGTACTGTTAATTCAAAGTTGTATTTTGTTTTCAAAAATTTCCACTTACTGAATTAAGCAATTTAAGTAAAATGACAGTTTATTTGTTGGAAAAAAAATTATCCGCAATTAAGCAACTTTGAATTAAGAGTACTGTACTGTATTTGCATAAAAGTACAGGCAGCTCTTGAGCATTAAGTAAGCCATCTAATTGTTCACTTGGAAATGATTCGTTCTAGCTTAAAAAAAAACCTTTACATGAAAATATATACTTCATTGTTAGTGTTTCTAAGGCCTAAACCATCTGAGAATTTATACAAATTGTTTTTAATCTCTCAGCCTTTAGGGAATTCAGCACTCCCAGTACTTATTACTGTGGACATCACTGCACTAGCTCTATGTATAAAAGAAATACACATGCCACAAAACTCCATATTACTTTATAAACTGATTAAAAATAGTTTGAATGTATGAATGTGACATTCTCTATAAGCCATAGATTACCAGTAGAGAAACTCTAGTCTCCCTGTGCAGACTATTTTATGCCATGTTACAGTGATGCCAAAAGAAACAGTAATAAACTTACTCAAAACATCAATAATAACCCTAGATTTTATTTTAATTTTTAACTTTTCTAACTATTCAACCTGTTCTAATGCTGATTCCCTGCTGTAAGTTTAAAATATTAAACTTGCCTTTGTTCTGCCTCTTTCCTTCTAATGTTCACATTGGAGGTGGATTTTTAAAATTATATTTTTTTTCATTGTCCAAAAAACAATTTTGAAGACTGGTCTGATATTTTGAATAACTTAGAAATGATATTTGTAAAGGAGAATTTATTATTAAAATAGATCCCAAATAAAAATAAATGGTATAAACTCTACTAAAACGTATACAAAAAATCATCGAATCAGTATTGGTTTTACACAGATTTAGGAGGTAAGTCACTTTACAGTGCAGCTAAACGACAACTTTCCAGTGAAGCCTGCTGCTGATTAGAAACGTGTGTGTGTGTGTGTGTGTGTGTTGTGTGTGTGTTGTGTGTGTGTGTGTGTCAGCATTTAATTGTGTTAACAAGTTGTTTAACAGTTGGTGATTCGATTCTTCATTTAGCTGCCCTGTAGTCACTGCTGTTGAAATAGGGCAGCTCAGATCCTTGCTTTGGCAGTAAACTATACTTGCGTTGCTTTAGTTCCCAGCATAAATGAGGTTACAAATTACTGGTACATTCATTTTATAGAGAGGTGGCCAAGAAAACATTTGTGAGCCTTCCCATAATATCTTGTCAGTTTCTCAAATAAAAAATGTAAACTGAGGTGTGTAGGTTATTTGTGCATCCCCAAATGTTGCTTACATATTGGTGCATTTGCAACCATGAAATCCTTCTGTACCTATATTGAGAATATTACAACTCCTGAAACTCACGAGAATGCTGGGCACTGAATTGAGCACAGAATAAAAACAAGATTGACTTGTAAAGAGGGCAAAAATGTATGCAAACACATTTTCTGTTCAGGATGATCAAAAATTGTTGGCACTGTTAAGTTGGGTACCACAGTTTGTTGCATGTTACTTTAAAAAGCATCCAATGGCAACACAGAAGCTTGATTTAGGAATAATAAATTGTACAGAGAAGTTTGTAAATTTTATTTAAAGGAGAAGAAAAGACAATTTCTATGCCTCCTATTTCTCATCTATATGCTGCCCCTTGGCAACATCATCCGAAAACACTGTCAGTTTTCACATGTACGCTGATGACACCCAGCTCTACCTCTCTACGACTTCTCTCGATTCCACGGTCTCTAAATTGTCAGACTGCTTGTCCGACATCCAGTTCTGGATGAGCAGAAATTTTCTCCAATTAAATATTGGGAAGACCGAAGCCATTGTTTTCGGTCCCCGCCACAAACTCCGTTCAAAAGCCACTGACTCCATCCCTCTCCCTAACATCATGAGGCTGAACCGCACTGATTGAAACCTTGGTGTCATATTTGACCCTGAAATGAGCTTCCGACCACATATCCGCGGTATAACTAAGACAGCCTATTTCCAGCTCCGTAACATTGCCCGTCTCCGCCCTTGCCTCAGCTCATCTGCTGCTGCAACCCTCATCCATGCCTTTGTTACCTCTAGACTTGACTATTCCAATACATTCCTGGCTGGCTTCCCACATTCTAGCCTACGTAAACTTGAGGTGATCCAAAACTCTGCTGCCCGTGTCCTAACTCGCACCAAGTCCCATTCACCCATAGCTCGCTGACCTACATTGGCTCCCGGTTAAGCAGCGCCTCGATTTCAAAATTCTCATCCCTGTTTTCAAATCCCTCCGTGGCCTCGCCCCTCCCTATCTCTGTAATCTCCTTCAGCTCCACAACCCATCCACCCCCCCCCCCCCCCCCCCCGAGATAGTTGCGCTCCTCTAATTCTGTCCTCTTGAGCATCTCTGATTATAATCGCTATACCATTGGTGGCCGTGTCTTCTGTTGCCTAGGCCCTAAGCTCTGGAATTCCTTGCCTAAACCTCTCCGCCTCTCTACCTCTCTTTCCTCCTTTAAGACCCTCCTTAAAACCTACCTCTTTGACCAAGCTTTTGGTCACCTGCCCTAATTTCTCCTTATGTGGCTTGGTGTCAAATTTTTTGTCTTGTACTCCTGTGAAGCGCCTTGGGACGTTTTACTGCGTTAAAGGCGCTATATAAATACTTGTTGTTGTTTAAGGATTTCTCTCTCCGTCCTCGCCCTAAGATCTGATTGGGGAAGAATAAATATAGGACTAATGTGTATGGTGCTTAATGGAAAGTATTGTTGAATTTGTTGCTTAGTCGAAACCAATAGACCTCCCATTTTGGGTCTATTCTACTCATTTACTCCAAGATATGTGTGATCACATGTGTTCTGTGATGTTTTTATTAACTTTAACGGATGCCAGGCCTTCAGACTGGCTTTAGAGCTATCTAATCTTCACCTGGGCAGTGTGGCTTAAACTGAAACCACTATGATTAGATTTTGTTTTGTTCAAGAAACTGACAGGTACAGGATCATAAACAGATTTGTGTCATTATCCCTTTAAAATTACCGTGAAATTTAATTTCACATCAAATGGCTGTGTGAAATTCTAGCCACGTAAATGCCGCAAATACATCCATGTTTCTCTTGTTAAAAGCATTTTTGCAATTTACTTAGTAATCTGTACAAAAGCTGATTCTGTGTTCATGTTTTAGGTTATGCACATGTTTAAGGGGTGTCGCAGAGAAGATACCTCTCCTCATGTGTATGCTATTGCACAAGCTGCCTACCGAAATTTGCTGACTACCAGACAGGACCAATCCATTGTTCTTTTGGGCAGAAGTGGCAGTGGGAAAACTACAAACAGTCAACACCTTGTTCAGTATCTGGTCACAATTGCTGGGAGCACAGGAAAAATCGTGACTGGTAGGGGGAAAATGAATCTGCAAATGTTTGATCTTTATTATGCCTAAAGCCTGGTATTGCTTAATATTATAACATTAGTAATGTAAATCCACCGTAGCTTTGTTTCTGGTTATATGAAGCTCCATGTAACCAAAATTTGGTTTTTACCCATCCTTTTTGTATGTTCAAAAAAAGGGACAAAACAGATCCATTTGCTTACAAATATTAGTGTTGCATCAATATGTAAAATAATGGAATTAATCATTAGGAGTAAAATTAACAGTTACCTGCATGATAACCTATAAACAGCCAATATGAATGTAGAAGGAGGATCATGCTATCTGATCAACCTCCTTGACTTCTTTTTCCACGAGGAAGTGACCTCTCGCGTGCACTGTGGAAAGCCTTTTGGCATGATTTACTTTGAATTCCAAAAAGAATGTGACCAAGTTTCTCGTGATCTTAAATAATATTAAATATTATTCTTATTGATCTTAAAGTGGTGGAAGTTTAAGGTAAAACTTGAGAATGATAAGGAAATTGGCTGAATTGTATGAAGCAGCAGGTACTTGTTAGGAGCAATAACTGGGTGGAGGCCAGTTCTGAGTGGGGTAGCCCAGGGATTCGTGTTTGGACCCCTATCTTTCTAATTTTAATTAATAAATTGGGTTCAGAAACTAAACGTAAACTGGTCAAATTTACAGATGATGCCAAACTAAGAAGGGCAAATGATTTTTAAGGAATAGATTCAATGCACAACATTTCAATCACTGTGCAGCAGTAGTCGACAAAACATAATAGAATGCTGGACTACATAGCCAAATCAGTGGGGTACAAGTCAGAGGAAGTCATGTTCAAACTGTATAGTGCTCTGATCAGATGACACCTTAAATATTGTATGCAATTGTAGTCATCAAGACAAAAGGGAGACATTTAAGCACTGAGAAGAGCAATTAGACTGATTCCTAGCAATAGAGTACTCGGAGCACTCTTGCCTCTGAGTCAGAAGGTCATGGGTTTATGCCCCACTCCAAATACTCCAGCGTATAATCCAGGCTGAAGCTTCAGTGCAGTTGGAGGTTCTGTCTTTCATAGAAACATAGAAACATAGAAAATAGGTACAGGAGTAGACCATTCGGTCCTTCGAGCCTGCACCGCCATTCAATGCGTTCATGGCTGAACATGCTACCTCAGTACCCCATTCCTGCTTTCTCGCCATACCCCTTGATCCCCTTAGTTGTGAGTGTTATATCTAACTCCCTTTTGAATATATTTAGCGAACTGGCCTCAACAACCTTCTGTGGAAGAGAATTCCATAGATTCACCACTCTCTGGGTGAAGAAGTTCCTCCTCAGCTCAGTCCTAAATGGCTTCCCCTTAATCCTTAGACTGTGACCCCTGGTTCTAGTTTTCTCTACCTTTGGGAACATTCTGCCCGCATCTAATTTGTCTAAACCAGTCAGGATTTTAAATGTCTCTATAAGATCCCCCCTCATTCTTCTGAACTCCAGAGGATACAAGTTCAGTTGACCCAATCTTTCTTGATATGTCAGTCCGGCCATCCCAGGAATCAATCTAGTGAACCTTCGCTGCACTCCCTCAATAGCAAGAATGTCCTTCCTTAAGTTAGGAGACCAAAACTGCGCACAATACTCCAGGTGTGGCCTCACCAAGGCCCTGTACAACTGCAGCATCACCTCCCTACTCCTGTACTCAAATCCCCTTACTATGAAGGCCATCATTCCGTTTGCTTTCTTGACTGCCTGCTGCACTTGCATTCCCACCTTCAGTGACTGATGTACCATGATGCCCAGGTCTCGTTGCACCTCCCCTTTCCCTAATCTGCCACCATTCAGGTAATATTCCGCCTCTCTATTTTTACCACCAAAGTGGATAACCTCACATTTATCCACATTGTACTTCATCTGCCATACATTTGCCCATTCACCCAAACTGTCCAAGTCACTCTGTAGCCTCCTAGCATCCTCCTCATTGTTCACACTGCCTCCCAATTTAGTGTCATCCGCAAATTTGGAGATATTACATTTAATCCCTTCGTCCAAATCATTAATATATAATGTAAACAGCTGGGGTCCCAGCACCGAACCCTGCGGTACCCCGCTGGTCACTGCCTGCCATTCTGAAAAGTACCCATTTACTCCTACTCTTTGTTTCCTGTGTGCCAACCAGTTCTCAATCCACGTCAACACATTACCCCCAATCCCATGTGCTTTAACTTTGCTCACCAATCTCTTGTGTGGGACCTTGTCGAAGGCCTTCTGAAAGTCCAAATACACCACATCTACTGGTTCCCCCCTGTCCACCCTATTGGAAACATCCTCAAAAAATTCCAGAAGATTTGTCAAGCATGATTTCCCTTTCACAAATCCATGCTGACTTGGACCTATCATGTCGCCACTTTCCAAATGGTCTGTTATGACATCTTTAATAATTGCTTCCATCATTTTACCCACAACCGATGTCAGGCTGACCGGTCTATAATTCCCTGCTTTCTCCCTCCCTCCTCTTTTAAAAAGAGGGGTTACATTGGCCACCCTCCACTCCATCGGAACTGATCCAGAGTCTAAGGAATGTTGGAAAATGATCGTCAATGCATCCACTATTTCCAAGGCCACCTCCTTAAGTACTCTGGGATGCAGACCATCAGGCCCCGGGGATTTTTCAGCCTTCAGTCCCATCAATTTCACCAATACCTTTTCCCGACTAATAAGGATTTCCCTCAGCTCCTCCCTCTTACCAGATCCTCTGACCCCTTTTATTTCCGGCAGGTTGTGTGTGTCCTCCACAGTAAACACCGAACCAAAGTACTTGTTCAATTGATCTGCCATTTCCTTGTTCCCCATTACGACTTGCCCTGTTTCCGACTGCAGGGGACCTACGTTTGTTTTTACTAACCTCTTTCTTTTTACATATTTATAGAAGCTTTTGCAGTCCATTTTAATGTTCTCTGCAAGCTTCCTTTCATATTTTATTTTCCCTGCCCTAATCAAACCCTTCGTCCTCCTCTGCTGAGTTTTGAAGTTCTCCCAGTCCCCGCTGAGCCATTGAACCAATTTCCATCTGCCCTCTTGGGTAGACATAAAAGATCCCTTGGAGGTATTCAAAGACAAGCAGGGGATGTCTCCCTGTTGTTTGGCCAACATTTATCCCCCAATCAATATCAGTAAAAACAGATTATCTGGTTATTTATTGTACTGCTGTTGTGGACCTTATTGTCTGCAAATTGGCTACAGTGTTTGCCTATATTACAATGAACTTCTTTGGGATGTCTTGAGGTCATGAAAGGTCCCATAAAATGCAAGTTCTTTCTTAAGATACTAAGTAATATAGACAAGGTAGATTCTGAACTCTACTACAAAGTGAACAGAGTGCAAGTGCAAAGGGACACAGGTTCACATTAAAAAGCAAAATTAGGACTGATGTCAGGAAGTTGTTCTTCACACAAAAAGTAGTCAACGTGTGCAATGGACTTCGGTTAGTGCAGTGGATGCAAAAACCGTAGAATTATTTAAGAAACCATTAGATGCCATAATGGGCGAAATAGGATCTTTGTGCATGGATGAGCTAAGCTAAGACAAATCACTTTCCTCATCTGTGTTTCGAACGTGATCAATTTAGTGAATTATTTACCTTTCCATTGAAGCTAAGCATTTTGGACCTTCAGTCAGACTTCCCACTGGTCCAGTAGCACACAGGCAGCCTGCTTGTATCCTTTATTGGCTCCATACATTCATGTAGAACTTGGCACTTGAGAGTGACCAGCAGGCTGATGACAGCCGGTTAATGCTATGCACTCGATCAGTACTTATTTTTCCCTGCCTTGGATGACTCTGGATTGGTATACATACTTTTCAAATCATTCACTTGTATGTTAATATATCAAGGTATTCCAGTATGCATGAAAACCTTGTTCAAAAGTTGCATAATAGCAACAGTGCTAGGTGTGAAAGGAGACCAGAAATATTGCATTTCTTTGTGACAGGAACTATTCACTGAACTGAAGCTATATCCTGCCTGGTAGCAAATGTATTTACATCATTTTATTAAGTGTTGCATTGAACGTATTCCTCCTTTTAAACTTTCACTGATCAGTGTTTTTCTGTTATATTTTTCGAACGTATAGTGGAGAAATGGCAGGCTGTATATTCTGTTTTGGAAGCCTTTGGCAATAGCCCTACTAGTATGAACAGCAATGCCACACGTTTTTCGCAGATTGTCTCACTTGACTTTGATCAGGCTGGTCAGGTGGCTTCAGCTTCCATACAGGTAAGAAATATATTACCTTTCTGTTCTATGGTTGCTATGTGGAAAAATATTAGAACCTGTAAATATTGATCAGCCCAAGTTTTTAATAGGTACCTCATTTGTTCCATTGCAAAGTTCGCCAGAAGATATTGTGGCAGCTGTGAAATTGAGTTTTCAGAGTACAGTGTGTAAGAAAATTAGTCTGTCCTTGCATCTTTCACCTGCCATGAACTCCAGTGGATCCAAGGGGCAGCCATCCACATCCTGTCCTGCACTAAATCCTGCTTGTCCATCACCCCTCTCCTTACTGATGACTCCCCGTCCCCCTTGCATTAAATTTAAAATCTCTCCATGGCATCGCCCCTCTTGGTCTCTACAACCTCCTCCAGCCTGTTTTCCCTCTTGCACACTTTGGTCAGCTAATTATGGCCTTTTAGGCATTCCCCTCTCCCTTCACTCCAATATTCTTGGCGCTAGCTCAGCCCTTCTCTGGAACTCCATCTCTTCACCTCTCTTTTTTTGATCAACCTTTTGGTCACCGCTCTTAATCTCTCCATCTAGGGCATGGTTCCATTCCCTTATTTATTTTTTCTTCCCACCCCACTCTACAAAGCATAAGAAGTGCTAAATAATTGTGTGTTTCTGCCTTAAAGCATAATAATGCCCTTTTGAATTCAGAATGAAGAGAAGAATACTTGATTTACACAGTTGGGTACATTTTGCAAGACTCCTTTGTTGGCACGGACCTTCACGAGATCCTAGTGTGGTTTTGAGAATCATGCCCGTGGTGTTACAGCCTTATCTCCAACCTGTGCTTGTGTCCAGCAAGGCTTCCAGATTTGTCTCAATGTACCCTAGAAAGATGGATATGGTCTGTTCATTTAGGTTAATGGTATTGGATTGATTCAATAAACCTGTTTTATAATATTTATAAAGTACAGATACTAAGTAGTTTTCTCTTTTTACAGACTATGCTTTTGGAGAAACTCAGGGTGTCTAGGCGTCCAGGGAGTGAGGGGACATTCAATGTGTTCTACTACCTGATGGCTGGTGCTGACAATACTCTCAGGTACAGTAATGCTTTTAAAGCTTATTTTTGTCTCGATTCTGTGGTTGCAGCTGCTTGGGGATAATTGGATTGCATATTTTTTCTTAACAAAATTAGTGAAATTAGGCAAGCAATAACTTTGGTCTTAATTGTGGCTTTGAACATAGCATTGCTTAAAATATCAAAACTTCAGCATAAAAAATGCCCAGATTTTAGGGGAAAGATAGATTAATTACAACCATGTTCAGAAACAAGTAAAGTAATTTTGCCAGTTGTTCCCCTACAATTTAAAACAATTTTGAATATTTTGGCCCACCAAAGATGGTTTCTTTTGATTTCTTGCTATCCTTGAGCAAAGTTAATTGTTGGAAGGGACCTATTTTATTTTCCTTAACTGAAAGGATGGGTTGGTTCAGCGTTTTGAAACTGACGTGACACTTCAGGAATTCAATTTGATTGACAGTTGGTGACCAGCTTGAAGGTGCGATATAATGGGTTTAATTTCTGCAGCTGGGATGATCTTAGTAATTAATAACTTGTATGTAAACTTGGAGAACAAAAGCAACCTCCTACACGCTCCCAAATAAGACACACCTGGCAAGCTCTTGCACCTTGTGAATGTTTTTTCAGGCTATAAGATAGCCTTACAATTCAACATTTATTCTCAGCTGATGACCTGGACCAGCTGTTGAAAAATCATTTACCAGATCTCTGACTACTTATTCTTCAGCTCTCATGGAATGTGTCTCTCATTCATGCCCTTTCTCTCTTATTGCATACTACAGTTTGACTCTTTGTGGGTGTTGTTGATGTGTATGGAATTGCAATTTGTATTTCTTTTTGCGCGTATATTTATAATGATGAACAATATAATTCACCATCTTGAGTATTGGTGCCAAATAGGTAGTTTTGGCTCCAGTACCAAATGCCTCTGCACCTCCAACTGTATTTGGGAGGAGGAAGAGGGAGGGGCAAAGTCGTGGAAGGAGCATGTATGAAACACTCTGGTTACTGTGCGGCACTTGAGCAATTAGCTGAATTCAGCAATTGTCCAATTAGCTATTGGTAATGTGTGAGCCATGAAAGAGTAAAGACGTCTTACTGCAATTATATAGGGCCCTGGTGAGACCACACCTGGAGTATTGTGTACAGTTTTGGTCTCCTTACCTAAGGAAGGATATACTTGCCATAGAGGGAGTGCAACGAAGGTTCACTAGACTGATTCCTGTGATGGGGGGATTGTCCTATGAGGAGAGATTGAGTAGACTAGGCCTATATTCTCTGCAGTTTAGAAGAATGAGAGGTGATCTCATTGAAACATACAAAATTCTTACAGGGTAGATGCAGGGAGGATGTTTCCCCTGGCTGGGGACTCTAGATCCAGGGGTCACAGTCTCAGAATAAGGGGTCAGCCATTTATGACTGAGATGAGGAGAAATTTCTTCACTGAGGGTGGTGAATCTTTGGAATTGTCTACCCCAGAGGGCTGTGGAGGCTCAGTCATTGTGTGTATTCAAATTAGAGATTGATAGATTTTTGAATATTAGGGGAATAAACTTGCAGGGCTACAGGAATAGAACGGGGGAATGGGATTGACTGCTGCACAGAGAGCCGGCAAGGACTCGATGGGCCGACTGGCCTCCTTCTGTGCCGTTATGTCTCTATGACTCTTTGATTTAGTCAGTTTTCCCCTCCTTAACCTAGGGGCATTGAAACCAATTGTAATGTCCCTATAGCTGCGCCAGCTGAGAGAAACTAACTCAACACAGGCTGGGTATCAAACCTGAAACCTCTCTGATCGGTATGGCTCAGCTACTTACTGGGTAAACTTGTTCAACCATCAAGAAGCTCTGTAACAAATAACTTCTCTAAATAACAATATGGCGGAAGTCTCTGAGTGCCTGATGTCTTTTCAAATCCATTTGCTGCCATCCTGTGATTTGGAACAACCTTTTGAAGCCAAGAGTAGATATTTCTTTTAATTGTTTTCATCTTTGGAAATAAGTCAATTTCCATCTGCTCTTTCTGTGCTATACTCCATTGTTGATTGCAATGAGTGCTGCGTTGAATCTAAAGGAACGCTCGTTGGCGTTCTGAAAATTGAGATTTACATCACCTGCCCAAAATTGATGCCTGCTAAGTTATGTACTCTGTGGAGGTCATTTTAACTTTACATTGAAGTCAATAGAAAGGAAAATTGGGTGGAGTGTATGACGCGCGGCTGATCCGATATCGCCCGTTTTGCGCCATTGCTGAAAGTTAAAAGTACCCCCATGCTGCTAACTTCACAGATTCCATACAACTAACTAACTGCTTTTCATATTTTTGTTACTGACAGAACTGAACTTCATTTGAATCACTTTGCAGAAAACAATGCTTTTGGAATTGCACCTTTATCAAAGGTAACTTTTGACATTTAAAGTCATGATTTTTTTTGGTGTAATCGTCTTTAATATTTGCAATCTATACTCTGCAGTATTATTCAGTTCAACAGTTACTAATATGATTGTTTGTCAAATCACACGGAATTCATGGGAGCTTCCAGGCTTATAAGTTTAGGTGCTGGGAGAAGAAAGGTAATAGTTTGTTCAAGGTATGTTTCTGGTGCCATTTTGTGCAGTAAGATGATAAGTAGAGTTCAGATGTATTTAAAATATTAAATGTGGTAACCTTTCTCCATTTTAAAGATGCAGATACAGTCAGATTTCTTATGGCGATTTGGGAATAGTGTAACCAGTCTATGGGCAGGCAAGTAAAGTTTTAATCGCCAAAAATGGACATGGCAGGAGTATTGAGTAGCAAGGATTTATGTGGTTTGAAAGGACTTATGTGGTTTGAAAGGATTTAATGTAGTCATGCAGAAAGTTGGGGCAAATTGGAATAAATGAACCAATTTCAGACCAAAGACACAAGTTTGAAAGGTACAAAAAGAAGCCAGTTTTGCAGGTATAAATAAATAGGATAGAAACGAGGAAATTTGAAGGCAAGGATGGAACAAAAAACAAAATACTGCAGATGGTGGAAACCTGAAACAGCAGCAAATGCTGGAAACACTCAGCAAGTCAAACACAGCATCTATGGAGAGAAGTGACAAGTTAACCTTTCAGGCATAACCCTTCATCAGAACTTGTCACTTCTCTCCTCCGATGCTGTGCCTGACTTCCTGAGTGTTTCCAGCATTTTTTGCAATTGAGAAGTGGATTCAGAAGGTTTTTAAATTGTGCACTACATTGAACTGTCAATGAGGGAAAATACTGCACAGTTTGTAAATAATTAGAATATCATATCTTGAAGTGTGTTCGAAGGCAAAAACCAATCTCAATCTTAAGATGTTTAGGTTTGATCTCACATTTTAATGCATGATCAACCTCTTCACGAGTTGTTGTCTCATAGAACATAGAACAGTACAGCACAGTACAGGCCCTTCGGCCCTCGATGTTGTGCCGAGCATTGTCCGAGACCAAGATCAAGCTATCACACTCCCTATCACTCTGGTGTGCTCCATGTGCTTATCCAATAACCGCTTGAAAGTTCCTAAAGTGTCCGACTCCACTATCACAGCAGGCAGTCCATTCCACACCCCAACCACTCTCTGAGTAAAGAATCTACCTCGGACATCCCTTCTATATCTCCCCCCATGCACCTTATAGTTATGCCCCCTTGTAACAGCTGCCTCTACCCGAGGAAATAGTCTCTGAACATCCACTCTATCTATCCCCCTCATCATCTTATAAACCTCTATTAAGTCGCCTCTCATCCTCCTCCGCTCTAAAGAGAAAAGCCCCAACTCCCTCAATCTTTCCTCATAAGACCTCCCCCCCAAACCAGGCAGCATCCTGGTAAATCTCCTTTGCACTCTTTCCAATGCTTCCACGTCCTTCCTATAGTGAGGTGACCAGAACTGCACACAATATTCCAAATGTGGTCTCACCAAGGTCCTGTACAGTTGCAGCATAACCTCACGGTTCTTAAACTCAAACCCTCTGTTAATAAACGCCAACACACCATAGGCCTTCTTTACTGCTCTATCCACTTGAGTGGCAACCTTCAGAGATCTGTGGATGTGAACCCCCAGATCCCTCTGTTCCTCCACGTTCCTCAGAACCCTGCCGTTGACCCTGTAATCCTTATTCAAATTTGCCCTACCAAAATGAATCACCTCGCACTTATCAGGGTTAAATTCCATCTGCCATTTTTCGGCCCAGCTCTGCATCCTATCAATGTCTCTTTGCAGCCTACAACAGCCCTCCACCTCATCCACTGCTCCACCAATCTTGGTGTCATCAGCAAATTTACTGATCCACCCTTCAGTCCCCTCCTCCAAGTCATTGATAAAAATCACAAACAGCAGAGGACCAAGCACCGACCCCTGTGGCACACCGCTGGTAACTGGTCTCCAGTCCGAAAATGTTCCATCCACCACCACCCTCTGCCTTCTATGAGATAGCCAGTTACTTATCCAATCGGCCAAATTTCCCTCTATCCCACAACTCTTCATGAGCCGACCATGGGGAACCTTATCAAACGCCTTACTAAAATCCATGTATATGACATCAACCGCTCTACCTTCATCCACACACTTAGTTACTTCCTCAAAGAATTCAATCAAGAGTCTCGAGACTCTATTCTCCAGTTATTTTAATTTAAGCTATATTTACTCTGTTCCCTGCAACAATTTAAGCAGTGTTCATCTGATTGGAGGTGAAGATACGAAGCACTTTGAGAAATTAATCGGTCACCAATTTTAGTTATAAAAGTACAGAAATACAGAAAAAACTGTTTTCTATATGAGATTATATCTTAACAAATAGGAGTACTTTATTAATTTTTTTTTGAACAGCAGGCTTGTTAATGTCGTGCTTTTTCCTGTTAAGTCCCTACCCCACAGACCTGCTGCACCTCTGCTCAGAGGACAGACAACAGACTGGCATATTAGGCTTTGTTCATATGACAGGACAAATTGGCTGTGGGTTTATTGCCATCTTATTTGTTTCTTCATTTGAAAAATCACCTTGCCAGATCTTTCCTTTCTGTTGCAGAGTACATCAGAACGTTAGTGTGCTCCGCTGCCAGGGCAAACAATTTTGGGGAAAAATTCGGTTGCTTTGCGCCTCCAGTTAGCGCCCTCTTAGGGCGCTAATGGGGCGCAAAGCAACTAGCGCCCGGGCGCGGCGATGTTTTCACTGCTCGCGAAATTGACCAGACATTTTGCGGCGGCACTAAACACTACCGCCACGATCTCCTGCGACCGCAGATTGTGATGTCAGTCGAGTGTGCAACGCCCCAGTAGTGCCACGGACCGGATATTGAGTGGCGCCCCCTGCCTTTCCGTCTGCCGCTAGCAACGACAGGTAGAGGGGAACGTTTTGCAGTCGGGAAGGAACTGGGGGAGCACTATTTAAAGGCGACTGCTTCCTGCCTTTTTTTGTCGGCGATATTTTTGCACCACGCATTCTGAGAGAGAGAGAGAGAGAGAGAGACTTCTGGAGAGATTCAACGCTGTGTGAAGGAGTTTTGGGTACTGAGCAGCACTTTTCAGGTTCATTTTGATTTGACCTTCCTTGCATCGATTTAGAAGAGACTAGAGGGGTGCACTCTGAGCTCTTTCCCTGGGCCTCTCCATTGTTCTTTCCAGCAGAATTGATGTACAGGTCTCTCCAGGCCGAGATTCAAGGCTGCAATGAGCAGGGTGTGGATGGAGAGCAAGATCGACCCTCCCCTTTAAGAATTGGCCGGCGCCATGTGTCTGTGTTCCATTGCTAACTGACATCACATGAGCTTTGCCAGCGCTGTGAGGTAGCGACTCGCACCTTGGCGTTAGCGCCTTAAGAGAGGTGTGTAGCGCCTGATTTAGCGCTTCAATCACCTCCAGGGCCGATAGAAGCCAAGTTTGCAGTCGGAGGCGATAATTAGCACCAGGCGCTAAACTTTGCGCACGGCCGATAATTGCGCCCCAAACGAGGCGATACCGAATTTCTCCCCCTTTATCTTTTATTTAGCAATGTATTAGTGGATGAACTGAAAATATGTAGTAATGATTTTGCTCATCATATACATATATATATGTTCCATTTGTCAAATATTGATTTGTTTTCATTGCTTTTGTAGCCCGAAGAGAAGCAAAAGGCAGCTCAGCAATTTAACAAACTTCAGGCTGCTTTGAAAGTGCTTGGGATTTCAATTGATGAACAGAAAGCTTTTTGGCATATCTTGGGTGCCATCTACCACTTGGGGGCAGCAGGAGCCACTAAAGGTAGTGTGTTGAATTCAGTAACATTTGATAATACAGGTCTTATGCAGAATAACACACTAATTCCTTTTTATTTGGCAGAATTTTCATTATCATGAATATGTAGACAATATTTTAAATGTATCATGACTACAGTTTATTACTTAAATTTGTGTATAACTTTTGCGGGGCCAATACAATCTTTATTTTAGTATTTGTTGTAAGTATACTGGGGGTGAATTTCCACGGGTTCTCCCGCTTGTCCACCATAACTTTGGTGGAAGAGCCATGGAAGCCTGGGTAAAACAAACAGTATTTTTCCAGAGATTCTGCGGTTCTTCTGCTAAAGTTATGGCAGCAGGTGAGAGACCCTCCATGGGAATTCATCCCCACTGTGTTTCAAATTCCAATTTTATAATCGTTTTCAAACTGCAGATCTGAAAATAGTGTAAATGATATTTTCTTGTAAAATGATTCCACAAACTTTTGTTTTTTGTTATTTGTTGCAGCAGAAGATTTTGAAAACACAGAAAAAATATTTTAATACACATTAAACACATTTTCTCTTATCCTTTACAACCAGAGACATAGGGGGAGAAATTCAACTCACATCAGTCCTTTTTGCAGCCAGAAGTTGAAAATCAGGGGCGAGAGGGCACCTCCTTGACACCCAATGCCTGTCTGGTGCTATTTTCAGGTGGGCCTGCCTGCCTGCCTGCCTGAAATATGTGTACGGCTACTTGCTGTCCAAACCATGGTCCTATGCCGGATGTAGGACCCGGAAGCAAAATTCAGGTACAATGGGCGAGTTTGCGTTGTGCAAGTTCTGTCTAGTTGTACCAGGGGTCTCTAGCGGTGTCGATGCTGGCAAGCTCTGACCGGCACACTGCATCGAGGCATCCGTAGCTCTCCATTTTCATTCAAATGAGGCCTGATGATAAATTTGGCTCGGATCTCTGGCAGCACGGACTGGTGCACAGAGCAATCGCTCTGCCGACATGCCGCCTGT
Source organism: Squalus acanthias (assembly GCA_030390025.1). NCBI lineage: Eukaryota > Metazoa > Chordata > Chondrichthyes > Squaliformes > Squalidae > Squalus > Squalus acanthias. The sequence goes on from CM059448.1 coordinate 15,732,347, forward strand.
TTTGACTCGAGTTGAATTTCTCCCCATCATATTTTTTTTACAAAGTTCAAATTAAAACAATAGGATTCTGTAAAAACAACTGAGTTTTTTGATAGAGATATGGTTATGAATTTTGCCAGTTATTACAAATCATTTTTCCTCTGCATGTTTTAGAAACTTTTAGTGCAGCTGTAATGCATCTAAATTATACACATAAAATTTACAGCTGGGACATATGGCTGCTTTGTTAGTCTGATCATTCAGTACAGATTAAATTATCTATAAAAGACAAACATTTTTTACTTTTTGGCAGATATTGGGGTGCAGTTATGTTGACCTCTTTGCAAAGGAGTTTTCACTATGCCGACCCACAAAAGTGCCGTTCAACTGTGTGGTCAGATTGATGAAACATTGAAGCAGGAGGAGTTAAATCCTTGCACCCCCTTACAGCTCAGGGCAAAATCTTATCCCTGCAGTCTCCTGTCTTTTGTTAACCTTATTGTACCAGTTTGCTGCCAGACTGATTTTTTGGTATCTGTGTTTCTTTTTAAGAAAGTCTGACTCCAGTGTAAGCTTTTTTTCAAAACTGTGCAACTCTGATTTCCTTCACCCTTCTGTTGGCAGCCGTGCCTTCAGCTGTCAAGGCGCTAAGCTCTTGAATTCCCTCCCTAAACCTCTGACTCTGTACCTCGCTCTCTTCCTTTAAGACACTCCAAGCTTTTGGTCACCTATCCTAATAGCTCATTATATGGCTCAATGTTAAATTTTGTCTGATAATGCTCCTGTGATACGCATTGGGATGTTTTATTACATTAAAGGCACTATATAAATGCAAGTTGTTGTTGTTGGGCAGCTCTGCAGTTTTATTTAAATGGGGTTCGGGCCTCTAAATGGCTCCGGTCACTTCGCTGCTGGAATGAGTGAGTTGCTGCTCGGTACCCCAGTCGGCTGCCCAAAAGTTAAAATCTCTTCTACAGTTTCATGGTTCCTGCAACACAGCACATCCCCTGATATTTACCCACAATAAATTTACTTTGCCCTTGCAATGAATTTATTCAGATCTCTTTGAATACAATAAATCTTCCAAAAGAAAATTGGTGAAATGTTTGTATGGAACTAGATGTTGGTATTCAAAGCATCAATTTGAATTGTTAATCATTTACACTTTTTAACGTAGATAACAGCATCTCACATTTTTAAATGTGAATTAAATATTGCTCTTTGGAGTCCTATTAAATTACTCTATGGAGTGCAAATGAAAACTTGAATAATTTCCGTGTAGCTTTCCATTAAGCATTATAAAGGGCATGTATACAAATTAAGATTTGTTAAGAGTTGTTTTATATTCCTATGATTTGCACCACCATGTGAACAATTAGAGTTGGATTTTTTTGTGCTTTTAACGTTATCTTTATAAAAGATTGGTAGTTTTCTTATAAGTTGCATCTTTTTCTGTGGTTTAAAAGTTGAAGTCAGCAGTTTATAGTTAAACCCCCCCCTAACCTGATGGCTTGGCATATGAATGGGCCGTGAAGCGTGATACTTAGCACTGCTTAGGTGCTGAATAACCGAAAGATATTGAGGGATATGGGGCAAAAGCAGGTATATGGAGTTAGGTCATAGATCAACCATGATCTCATTGAATGGCGGAACAGACACGCGGGGCTAACTGGCCTACTCCTGTTCCTATGTTCCTATTCAGCTGGGTTCGTGCCTCAAGTTTGTTGGGGACAAGTAGTCCACAATCCTCAACGCTGTTCAGTGATCCTCTACTGGAAAGCTTGTGGGCTGGAATTTCCTGTATTTGCACCCAGAGACGCACGTAATTTGGGCGCAAAGCAAATACCCGGGCTAAAAGATTACGGAAACCGGTCCTGTCTTCCCACTGTTTCATCGAGGAGGGCCTGCAGGTCATCCTCCATGAAGTTAAAGGCCCTCTTCCTGGCAGCCTTCTCTTGTGAATCTACAGCAGTCATCTGTGAGAAGGGAAAGATTTGAGACAATGGAGACTCTCTACTGAGCAATTTAAATTAATTAATGTAAAATCTTTATAACAAAGAGCTGTCTGCCACTTGCCTTGCCCGAGCCTCACTCTGAAGGAAAAAAATTTCCCCACACTTGTAGTGCTTGACCTTAACATTGGTTATGTTCCAATCACATTCAAACTACGCTGGCCATTTATGCTGATTTACACCTACTTTTACGTTCAGATGTATGCTAATAAGGTGCAAGAAATTTTGGTGTAACTTGACACAGGCAGAATGGGCATAATTTTGGATGCAACTTCCGAGTTAGATGCCCATAGACAATTCCAGGCCTGGAAGTGGATATTTGGGAAATGGATGGATATGGCTCAGCTGTGATGTACCCACTGGTCAAATTGCCGGCCAATAACTCGCTGTCTAGGGTCGAGTGAAGAGTGCCTACTTGGGCATGGTACTGAAGGGCTGCCAGTGCCATGGAGATGGATGGCAGTATGCGTTGCTGGCTTCAGGAGGGGAGGGTGAGGAAAAACAGCTTGCGATGTTGCACTAATCTGAAGTAGCTAGAGTTTTGTATTCAAGCCTTGCTTCATCCTGCCTTTGTTAGTTTGTAACTCCTCCACAAGATGGCACTGCGACAGTGTTGTTTAAGGGTTTTCATGTAATTCTCAGTTACATTTCTGTACTATTTAGGAGAAAAAACTTTGAGTTGCATTCCCCCCTCCCCACCCCCACATACAAAAAAACCTCCTAAAATTGAGACTGATGTTCCCCTCCCCCAATGTGACTGCTTCGGATTGACATGATGTGGGATGTCAACTCCCAGTGCAGTGTTAAACTTCCTTAGCACCGTAGAAACTTAGGCAGAGACTTTTTCAGTGCTTTGAGGAAGCAGATATTCCTGCCCACATTTACAAAACTTTAATAACCAGTTGGATGGGACTGGAGTTGTGCACATTCATGTTTACCATCATGCACAGAGCTCTTCTCTGGCAGCATGAGTGCAAATCACAGCCATTCAGTGAACCAGGCAATGCACCTACCGCTCTGCGTGGTAGCGTCCTATAATTTCAGCATCAATAGTTTAGTGTGTATTCAGTTCATAGCAGTTTTCAGTGCAGCAGACTATACACTATGCAATCATTTCTTCCACACATTCGATAAAAAATTTGATTTTTAGAACTGCAGCAGAATTAATAAGTGATCATTTTTGAAATGTTAATGTTAAATTTATACGGCTTATTTGTGGTTTCTTAAACTGTTTTTTTTACAACACTAAGTGTTAAAGCAAGTGGTTCTAGTAACACCATTGTTTGACCAGCCACATGGCTATCTGAGACTTGTGTCCCAATTGATGTTACTAAGCAAGGGTTCCACCCAACATGTATTTACACTACAATTAAGTTTTTAATGAGCTACTTGGTTAATGCTAAAATAAATCTTCTGATTAGAATTTGTTTTCTAAGTTAAATGGCACCTGTATCTGAAATCCTAGCCGTAGTATGTTCATTTTGAACTCTCGCATGTACTTTTTTGCGTGAACTAATTGCTGTAAATATGGATTGTTGGTCTAAATGATTTGCCATGCAAAGCATTATCCTGCTTGTTTTGCGGTGCTATAACTTTGTTTTTTTTAAACTGATGAATATTAAAAGTGAAACTGCCTTCTAACACTTTTTTTGTTTGCATGTTGCATGCTGTTCCATTACAACACAGATGGTGATGAAGGTAAAAAATGTTCATCATTATATATGTTTACGTTCTCTGTTGCAAAGCCATTTTTGTTTGAAATATCATTAGTTTTCTACATGACATAGATCTTCATAGAGCTAGTGATTGGGCTTTTTTTTTACTCCATTTCCTTTCATTTTGAAATGTCAACAATCATTCTACAAAGCCCTACTAATGCATATAGTCATTTCATTTAAAAATCTACATCTGCAATAAAAAGAAATGTTTTATGCAAATTGTCAGTTACTGTTAGAATGACGGTCTGAACCCAAGTCATTTATCCAGTATCTCTATTGCAAGAAAGAGGTATATAATGAATAAAGCAGCCCATTTTTTTATTCTCCAATTAGCCCCACTGGTTTTCTCCATTTACCTCTTCTGAGGATGATAATTCATGCTGGAGTACATCGGAACTGGAGTAGGCCATGCAGCCCCTCGAGCCTGCTCCGTCATTCCATTAGATCATGACTGATCCATAGCTCAACTCTGTTTACACGCCTTGGCTCCATATCCTTTGATACACTTATCTAACAGAAATCTATCGATTTCAGTCTTGAAAGCTCCAATTGTCCTAACATCCACAGTCTTTTGGGGAAAAGTATTCTGGATTTCTACTACCCTTTGACTGAAAAAGTGCTTACTGATTTCCCTCCTAAATGGCCTAGCTCTAATTTTAAGATTATGTCCCCTCATTCTTGATTCTCATTTTAAACATTTTAAACATCTGGATCAGATCATGCCTCAGTCTTCTATACTCAAGGGAATGCAAGCCAAGTTTATCCAACATGTCCCCCTAATTTAACCCTCTAAGCCCCAGTATCATTCTGGTGAATCTGTGCTGCATCCCCTCCAAGGCCAGTATATTCTTCCTGAGGTGTGGTACCCAAAACTGAACGCAGTACTTCAGATGGGGTCTAACCAAGGCTCTATACAACTGTAGCATAACTTCCTCCCCTTTGTAATCCAGCCCCCTTGAAATAAAGGCCAACATTCCAGTAGCCTTTTGATTGCTTTTTGTACCTGTCTACTAACTTTAAAAGATTTATATACTTGGACTCCCAAATCTCTCTGCTTCTCTACAGTTCCTAGTTTCTCACTATTAAGAAAATACTCCGACTTATCTTTCTTGAGCCTAAGAACCTCACACTTGCCCACATTAAACACCATTTGTCATAGTATTGCCCATTCACTTAATCAGTCTGACCCTTTGCAACTTCCTGCTCCCATCTGCATGACTTACTGTCTCTCCTAATTTAATACATTTTTAGGAATGTCAGCAGCCTTCAGCTCAGTTTATGGCACAGACAGTTTGATTATTGGTAACACAGTGCAGAGAGAGAGAAAAATTGCTCATCCAGAAACCTTTCTGCTGGTTCATCAGATACCTTCATGAAGCAGCAAAGGTGTAGGAGCCAAGAGGTTTCCTTAGTAGCTTAGAATTTGGTAGGAGCTAGTCATGTGGCAAACCTACTCCACTAGAGTATGATACTGCGCCATCAGTGAACCCAATATGCGGTTAACTGCCATGATATTTCAGAAATATAGTTAACCTGAAATTTGGTCAATTCACCACAGTTCTAAATGAGAGCCACCTAGTCTACGAGTCAAGACCACATAACGTCTTTAATTGCCCTCTATATACCATGCCAGGGAAGCTTTTATGTTTTTCATCCTTTTCCTCAAATGCTCACAGTTATCATAAAAGGTAAAGGAGAGGAAGGCAGCTTTGGTCCTTTCATAAATTTAGGACATGTTCTTGCAGAAACAGTGCAACATTGTGCTCTAAGCAGGCTTCAACTGTTGGCCTGATTACTTAAAAAGGCATGTGGACCCAAGGCCTGCCACTCCAGTTAATTAATAACATGTAAATGGAAGAGATTTGCCATTTGGGTGTTAACATGGGAAATATGTCATTGAGTGAAATTGTTAAACCATGTCTGAATCAGAATCAGTTGCATGGAGGTTTAAAACCTAATTCCACCATGGGTTTTCCTCCATTGTTGGAGAGGAGGTATTACAAATAGGTCTTGTGAATGAACCAGGCTACAATGGAGGAAAATCCATTAGTGAGTAGCATAGAAGACGAGACCATTTCTATAAATCTACTTTCAGTGCATCATATGAATCGAATTTTGCAAAAGTTTCTGTTGTTTTTGAGCTTGACATGAAGTTTTTGATGTGCAAAACTGGAATTTTTATGATGGCTGTAGCGTCAATTCAGAGGATGCTTTATTCGGCAAATACTCAATTCAATTTGCTAAAAGGGAAAAGCAGTGCATTAAACTAATTCAAAATTTTTGTAAAAGCAGTGTCTTAGGCTGCAGTTATACTACCACTTTTGTATTAGTATGAATGGTTTTTTGGTTTGCTTTGACAGCAAAGTGCAAGTATAAGTTAGGAGTTGGGGCCCCAACAAGATGTCTGAGGGCAGTAATACCAAATGATTTAAGATTATTTTCGGGAGTTTGTACCAGCTGCAGTACAGAACTAATAATGCTAGTTCAGCACCAGGTAAAATGAATTTATTATCCGGAGTAAACTTGAGGATTACCTCTGCAACAATAACCTATCCAGCAGCCAACATGAATTCAGTAGAGGAAGAGGCAAAATGCTGCGGTTGGTGGAAATCTGAAATATAAACAGAAAATGCTGGAAATGCTCAGCAGGTCAGGCAGCATCTGTGGAGGGAGAAACCTCTCCTCTCCACCGATGCTGCCTCATCTGCTGAGTATTTCCAGCATTTTCTGTTTATATTTTGGTCGAGGAAGATCCTGCTTGATCAATCTCCTTCAATATTTTGAGGAAGTGAATGGACTCTGGCATTCACTATGACGTGTGCCTCGACTTCCAAAAAATAATTTCCAGGATGAATGAAAAATTGGCTGAAGAGTAAATGGCAGCGGTTACTTGTTAGAGGAACTATGTTTGAGGAGGGAGAGGAGTTGTTCTGAAAAGAGTGCCCCATGGCTTCTTGTTGAGACCACCTACTGTTATTAGTTGAATTCAGAAACTTGGTGCAAATTGGTTAAATTTGCAGGTGATACCAAACTAGGAAGGCAGGTTGATTCTAAGGAGGCAGCACAGATACTGCAAAATGAGTTGGACAAAATATATAAGTAAAACCATGGCAGATATTTAAAATGGGGAAAATGTAAAATACTGTACATAACATAGGGGTGACCTGCATGAATGGTATTGAAATAGTTGAGCATGAAATTGAGATAAATCTGGGGTCTTAGTAGACCTGATGCTCAACATAGACAACCATTGTAGAGCAGCAATCATTACATCAAATAGAACACAATATAGCGAAAACAGTTGAATACAAGTCAGATCACATCTTGAGTACTGTATCCAGTTTTGGTCATCGAGACATAAGGGAGCAATTCAAAACAAAAGCCATGAGGATTGAAGTATGATGAAAGACTGGAGAAACTTCAGCTATTCAGCCTTTACCATATTAGAGTATGGAAAAGGGTAAATCTGGAAACAAGGGGACACAGATTCCAGCTGATAAAAGGGAAGTTTAGGATTGATGTCCGGAAGTTCTTTACACAATGAGTGATCAACACATGGAATAAAGTAGTGGAAGCAAAAGCATTGGAATCATTTAAGAAATAATTGGCTGTTGTGATGGGAGGTGGGGGCAGTAGGGTTGTTCTGGATGGATGAGCTAAAATGGGCTGAATGGCTTTCCCCATGTATATTTATTTTGTGAAAACTAGCCTTGTGCAAAGCTGCCTTGAACATCCTGTGAGCTTTTAAATTTTTTAATTGAATTTTTTGAGAAAGTGAACTCCCACCTTCTCTCTCCTAATGTTGAAAAGGTTAGCTGCCCAGGCAGCATGTTTCCAGAAATGCATGTACAGAGCTTCTTTGTCTCTGATCTTACTGCAATCGAAAGGGTGGTGTTAGTGGGCAGTATAAGTCCTAGTTTGCTGAAACAATTGCCATGCCACCTTTTGTTCTTGCTCTATTTAAAACTGGAATAGAGTGAACGTATTATTTTGAGAGAAATGCTCTCTGCTATTTTGAAGACACAAAAAATGCTAACAAATCCAACTGATAGAAACAAAACTTTGACTTGTCACAAAACAAGAAGGCTGATGTTTTAGTAAATGTGAGAAGTCGCACAACACCAGGTTATAGTCCAACAGCTTTATTTGAAATCACAAGCTTTCGGAGCGCTGCTCCTTCGTCAGGTGAAGTCCCAGTCAGGGAACACTTCAGCAGTCTAGGACATTCAGCCTCCGATCTTCGGGTAAGCGTTCTCCAAGGCGGCCTTCGAGACACACGACAACGCAAAATCGTCGAGCAGAAACTGATAGTCAAGTTCCGCACCCATGAGGACGGCCTCAACCGGGATCTTAGGTTCATGTCACGTTACATGTAACCCCATCTGACGTAGAGTCATCCAGACTCGAGTCGTTGTTGGCTTGTTCTCTCGACACAGATGCGGCTGGACCTGCTGTGATTTCCAGCAAAAAAAGTTTTTTGTTTTCCATACAGACCCCAGCATCTGCCACATTTGACCCCTTGTGACCCCACCTCATTGTCTTTGATGTAATTTTTACCTGACTGACCTGTTTGGACACCATCCACACCTTTGATTGCCGTGATTATCTCTCTGCCGAGGTGTGATAAAGGGCAGTTAGAAAGATTAACTGTAATCATCTGGCAGTGTTCTCTGACTATATATGCTGTGCCTATATGCATCTCTTCACTTCACCTGACGAAGGAGCAGCGCTCCGAAAGCTTGTGATTTCAAATAAAGCTGTTGGACTATAACCTGGTGTTGTGCGACTTCTCACATTTGTCCACCCCAGTCCAACACCGGCATCTCCACATCGATGTTTTAGTAGATAGTGCTAAGTGCTGTTAGCTGGGAAGAAAAGATTTACTTGGAGAACATTAAGGGTTAATTTATAGAAATAAGCTTGTGACTTAGTTTTAATCATATTTACCTTGAGGACATTTTTTAAAGTAGCCCCAAGTAAACAATTTTCACTTCTTCAGCAAGTGTCCTTCCTCTCCCAACAACAAAACATTGCTAATTTTTACCTTTATTGTGTCTTATTCTTTTAACTTTTGAATTTATGCATCTACAATGTTTTCCTTGAATATCTGGATGTGTATTTGTGTTTTGTTCATCTGAAATACATTATCATAAATCTTGCTGTTTAAATCTGTTTCTGTATAGTGCAGTTTTAAATTAAGATGTACAAAATTAGAGTGGAATTCTTCTTATCATTTTCCTCTTTAACCTTACATAGTGTAGCCTTTTCTATTTAATATATCTAAGTACCTATGAGAGAGTACCCAAATCTGAGTTGACCTAAAATTATACAGAAAGGGACCCCATTTGGTTGTGTTTCTCTCCCACTATAAATAATATATATGCAACAAATACCCTGACTGGAAGCATGACTGCAGTACCAGTCAGGTCTTTGAGTCAAGTGCCTGTTCTCTAGTTAACAGTTCAGTAGCCTGGTGCGGTTGGAATGTTGTCCATTTGCCATTTTCTTCGGTTCAGTTATTTTTTTCTATATTAAATATGTTTTTATTTACATTGTAGTGATCTGAGTATGGCCATTAAACTGATCTTTATTATTACAAATTCAAGCTGGGAGGAGACAGTTTGCCAGACATGAATGGGGCCAGAAAGCAGCCTATCTGTTGGGCTGCAATTTAGAAGAATTGTCCTCTGCGCTCTTTAAGCATCAGCCAAAGGGTGCACTTCAGCGATCAACTTCCTTCCGGCAAGGGCCAGATGAATGTGGACAGGGAGATGGTTCAGGTAAAATCCTAACAATTTGTTTGATCAAAGCTGCTCATTTGAAAAATGGTTTATCAGATAACTTCAGGAAATGTTCTAATTCTTAAAATGAAGCTTTTATGCACCTTTATTTAACATATCAGCACAGTGAAATTTGATTATAGTGATTGATTTGTGTACATTCATGTTCGATCAGTACAGTATTGCCACACTGAAGCACACACTTACTATGTTTTGCTGTGCCTCTTGCACACTAAAATTTAAGCATAATTAAAGGAAAAATAAAGAACGTACAATTATATAGTGCCTAAGGACATCCAAAGTGCTTTACAACAGTGGATTATATTTGACGGGCAGCACTGTTATGTAGGCACATGTTGCAGCCAATTTGAATAAGCAAGGTCCCATAAATAGCAAATAATCTAATTTTGGTGGTATTGGTTAAGGGGAGTAATGTTGGCAAGGATACCGACAGAATTTCTTGACTAATTTCAATTGGTGTCCTGGGATCTTTTACATCTACTTGGTTTAACTACTCAGCTGAAAGATGGCACCTCTGACAATCTAGTATTTTTTTTTAGTACTGCACTGAAACGTTAGCCTAGAGTCTGGAGTGGGACTTGAAGCCACTTCTTTAGACTTGGGTGAAAGTGCTACCAAGTGAACCAAGCTGAAACTACACTCAGCTGAAATTGCCCAAATACAGTCATTTTTGGAATCCATTCTGCTGACATTTATATTATGTTTAAATTTCTATCAATTTCTGAATGTCTCCAGCATGTTAAATTTATCCCTATTGTTCCCAGGGGATCTGCAAGAGGCCAGAATCCTGCCCCCGGATCGTTACTTCTGGAGTTACCCAAGAATCTATCCTTGGCCCCCTCCTATTCCCCAACTATATGATGCCCTTCGGCAACATCATTCAAAGAACTGGCATCAGGTTCCATATGTACGCTGATGACGCGCAGTCCTACCTTTCCATCATCTCTCTCAACCCCTCCGCTGCCTCTGTTGTCAACCTGCTTGTCTGACATCCAGTACTGGATGAGCTGCAATTTCCTTCAGTTAAACATTGGGAACAACAAAGCCCTTGACTTCAGCTCCCGCCACAAACTCTGTTCCCTCACCACCGGTTCCATTCCGCTTCCCAGCCACTCCCTCGGGCAAAACCAGCCTGTTCACAATCTTCATGTTCTATTTTACGCTGGGCAGAGTTTCCAACCCCATAACGTCTTTATTACAAAGACTTCATACTTCCACTTCCGTAACATTGCCCATTTCCACCTCTGCTTAAGCCTATTTTCAATACCTCCAGAGTCAACAATTACAATGCTTTCCTGGCCGGCCTTCCATCCTTCACCCTGCATAAACTTAAGCTCTGCTGCCTGTAACCGAGCCCACATTAAGGTGTCAGCCGTGGCTCAGTAGTAGCACTCGTCTCTGAGTCAGATGGCCGTGGGTTCAAGTCCCACTACAGAGACTTGAGCACTTAATCCAGGCTAACACTCCAGTGTAGTACTGAGGTGAGGGAATGCTGCACTGTCGAAGGTGCCGTCTTTCAGATGAGACATTAAACCAGCATCAGCCCTCTCGGGTGGATGGAAATGAACCCATGGCATTATTTTGAAGACGAGCAGGGGAGTTCTCCCTGGTGTCCTGGCCAATATTTATCCCTCAACCAACACCTAAAACAGATGGTCTGGTCATTATCACATTGCTGTTTCTGGGACTTGCTGTGCGCGAATTGGCTGCTGCATTATCTACGTTACAGCAGCGACGACATTTTTTTTAAGTACTAAATTGGCTGTAAAGTGCTTTAGGACATCCTGAGGTCATGAAAGGCACTGTATAAATGCAAGTCTTTTTTTAAGTCCTGCTCACCCATCACCCCTGTGCTCGCTGACCTACATGGCTCCCAGTCGACCACGCCTCCATTAAAAAAAAAATTCATCCTCTTGTTCAAATCCACTTATGGGCTTGCCCCTCCTTATCTGTAACCTCCGAGAGCTCTTTGTTGCTCTGACTCGGGCCTCTTGCACATCCCCACTCCCTTTGCCCCACCGTTGGTTGCAGTGCTTTCAGCAGTCTAGGCCATAAGCTCTGGTATTCCCTCCCCAAACCTCTCCTGCCTCTCCACCTCTCTCTCTTCCTTTAAGAAACTCCTTAAAAAAATCATCTACTTTGTCTAAGCTTTCAGTCACCCCTCCCTACTATCTGTCTCTGGCTCGGTGTCAATTTTTGTCTGATTTACGCTTCTGTGAAGCACCTTGTGGCATTTTCCTTTGTTAACGGCACTATATAAATGCAACTTGTTGGGGGGTAGTGTGAAGTTGTCATCAGCTGGTGTAATAAGTCTGCTTTCTTGTCATTCTGTACTGTAAAGCCATGCTTGCAGAAGTGGTTAATGATGCATGTCTGTGAAATTGCTCCCCAAGCTACCACAATCATGGATTTCATTCGTTAGATTTACACACCGGGACTTCTGGAGTGCTAATCTTCTGAATACAACTGAGCCCCACTGATTTATGAATGAATGCAATCACATAGTTGTATGTGGGTTACAAGTTTGGTACGGTGAAATCCATCATCAAAAGGAAATTATCAGTACAAGTAATCACTAAAACCAAATTTGTGTGTGCGTATGTGTCAAAATTTACAATTTTTATGTTATTTCTTTTCCTAATGACTCATTATTATTGTGGAAATTTTTTTTTTCTTAAACACACAAGGCAATACATAATTTAGTAATTTACACAATTTTAACAATAGATATATTAGATAAGCATTCTACATATTGTAACTTTTATCAGTAAGTTAGGATATACTTGTATTTTTTAAAAAGGAACAAGACTGCAAGGGCTCGTGTAACTATTATAATTTCATTATGTATGTGTTTTTAATAGGCCCTAAGATAACAGCAATGGAATGTCTAGAAGGAATGACATCCAGCTTATATGGAGAGCTGTTTATGCTGCTAATCTCACTCATTAATAGGTGAAACTTTCATTATTTTCACTCCTTGGATTTGCATATAATAGTATAAATGCAAAGAAACGTGTGTTAAATAGTCATCTTCCAAAATTCATAGAATTCACAGCTGCCTAATCCTTGGAATACTGAATTTCACTTGTGGCTTTAAGAAGCTGCACAATTACTGTATGATATCTACAAACTCTTATAAGAAGTTACAGAAATTTATCTCCGTAACCCCCCTCCAGCTTTGCAACCTGTCTGTTAAGGATCTCCGATTCTGGCCTCATGTTCATTCCCCCTCCCTTCACCTCACCTTTGGCGCTGTGCGTTTAGCCGCCGAGGCCCCATGCTCTGGAATTCCCTGCCGAAGCTCCTCTGCTTCTCCCCCTCCACTTTCTTTCAGACCTTCCTTAAAGCCCACTTCTTTGACTAAACCTTCGGTCACCCCTCCTAATATCAACTTCTTTAGCTCAGCGCCCATTTATTTTTCTGATTACACCTATGTAAAGTGCCTTAGAACATTTTTCTATGTTAAAGGCTCAATATAATCGCAACTTGCTGGAAATGTAAGATTACAGAGACATCAAGGTTCATTGAGAAATACTTCATTAGCAATATCGTATGAAGTAAACACAACATTTTTGGTGCAAAGGCTGTTCCCTACATGTTCAGTTCTGATGAATACAGATCTGTTTCTGATTTGACTGTTACGCAAGTCACCATAGATTTTTTTTCCATCACCTGCGATTTACATGCATGGAAGCCCATCATATTTGAGAGTCTCTAATCAAACTGCTGAGAAATCTACACCTGCATAGTTTCTGTTGTCCAATACTAAAGATATTCAAATATGTAAAACCAAGGTTTGGTGTTTCTAACATTACTCTGCATTCATATTAGGGCTCTTAAATCCACTCAGCATTCACTTTGTTCAATAATGATAGTGGACACCCCTGGATTTCAGAATCCAAAGAACACATCACATGACAGAGCTGCAACTTTTGAGGAACTCTGCCACAATTACGCGCAGGAACGTCTACAGATGCTCTTCTATGAGCGAACATTTCTGAAAGAACTTGATCGATACAAGGAGGTATTCTGTTTGTCATAGCAGCCCTTAACAAACAAAATTAAACACAATGTACTGTATTATAATGGGCTGTGGTCTATAAATAATGAACTAAATATTTTCACCTAGTAAGATCGATGAATTTGCATCCGAAGTTCTTGAATTGTGTTAAGGCAATCAAGTAGACTCGAGCATTTCTTTGGCTTATTATAATAATGGTGATCACTGTAATCTCTGACATTTAGCAGAATAGAAATTTGAACACAATTATTTTATCGTTCATATCTTGCTACATAATAAATCTATACTAATTAACTGATGGTTGTAACTGTAATCAGTTAGACCTACTAATATGTCCTCTATCCTCTCTAGGAAAACATAGAGCTTGAATTAGATGATGTAGAATCCAGTTCTTCTTTTTCTGTAGCTGCCATAGATCAAGCTTCTCATCAGGCACTGGTAAGACACTGAAGCATGATGATTTTTAAATATATATATAAATTTGTCATGCCCAAAAATATATTACTGTTGAAATGTACTAGTTAACATTTATCATGTTTTCAGGGAGTGCGGAAACTGTATACATGACTTTATGACCAAATATGCCTGTAGAAAAAATGTACAATTCCTCCTGTACTGCTTCCGAGCGGCTGGGGAAGGGAATGCGGTTAGCAAGGGCACAGAGCTTGTGTTAAGTACCAAAGACAATGTCTTTGATCCTCTCAATATTTAGTTGAGGAAATTGTGGCTCATTCAAGACTGGATGTTCGATAGTCAGTGGAGAGATAGAGTTGGGTGTCATCCGTGTGCATGTGGAAGCTAACCCCATGATAATGTTACCAAGTGGCAGCATGCAGATAGTGTAGAGGAGAGGAGTCAAGTATGGATCCTTAGGGGACTCCTGAGGTGACTGTGTGGGAGTGGGAAGAGAATGCATTATTATAGATGCTGTGGCTACGATCAGCTAGCTAAGAGTGGAACCAAGCGGGGCAGTTCCCCAGAGCTGGATAACAGAGGAGAGCTGTTGGAGTAGGATGGTGTGTTTGAGCGTGTCATCCATGACTTTGATTAGGGCAGTTTCAGTGTTGTGGGAGCTGCGGAAACCTGATTGGAGGGACTCATTAAGGGCGTTTTGAGACAGATCGGCAGGAATCTTGGAAAGATAACACCATGTTCAAAGACTTTGGAGATGAAAGGGAGGTGTGTGATTGGTTTGTAGTTTGCAAGGACAGAGGGGTGCCAAGGGTGGGTTTTTTGATTGTGGGGGGGGTGGGGGGGGGTTGATGTTGGCAGTTTTGAAAGGGAGAGGAACAGTGCCTGAAGGTAAGGAACCATTTACAATGGCCCGTATTTTCTGGTGCCTATGGGTGCATACGTGCCCGTAAGGGCTCCGCGAGTTCTGGGTTTTTGCAGCCATCCCCAGGAAATGGACATCGGTGGGCGGAGAGTTGGGTTATTTGCCCAGCGAATGCCCGTGAAATTCTTATGCCTGCTTTTACCAGCATAAGAGTTCAAATGAATATAAAAAAAATTTGTTGAATTATTTAAATATTAAAACACCTGTAAATTAAGTTAAGGTTATTTTTAGCCCCTTTAAAACATTTACATTTATTTTTCAAAAAATTACATTTTTGTTTTAAATGTTTAATTAAATTGTATTTTAATTAATTTTAAATATGTAACTTTTTTTTATTTATTTGCTATGTAAATGTATTTTTTATGTGATCCCCCCCCCCCCTTTCATTGGTTGGGCCGACTTGTGATCCCAGGGGTGCTTGTGAACCACCTGCGCCCCTGGGATACGTGGGCCTCGACATATGTCTACGCGTAGAGGCCCAGGAGCGCGAGTCTCCGTGGCTCCCGAGGCAGAAGGTAGGCGCGGATTTTATTTGCAGATCGGAGGCATTTCCCCGCGGGAAGCCTCCGACCGCAAATTCAGGCCCAATATTAGTTAGCATGAGGACCAACAGAGGAAGTTGAGTGGGGAATATCGGACAAGGATGATCTCAATATTAGTGACAAAGAAGTTGACGAGCTCCTTGCACTTGTTGAAGGTGAAAGTGGAGGGGGCAGGGGAGAGGGGTTTAAGGAGGCAGTTGGTAATGGATTTCCTTTATTTGTTGGCAAACTCACTAGGAAGTTTTTTTTTGTTGCTTGTATATGTATAATTGTTTTAAGTTCAAAAAGTAGCTTGCTAACTATGTTTATGAAAGTGCTGCATTTAAAAAAAAAAAATAATCATGCCCTTAACTGCTATTGTCCTTCACATTCTACCAATATACAAAAGTGAATCAACTTTTGCCCTGATGAGCACAAAGAGCTTTTACAGAATGTGGTAATGGAAAGTACACTCAAATTCACTTATTGAAGTGTGTCTTAAATTGTGTGGTTAAATAATTGATCAATAGCTACCATTAAGTCTGATGCTATCAAGATTTAAAAAAAAGAAATTTATGTGCTATTAGTATTACTATTAATATAGTGCTTTTTTGAAATAGTGGTGTCTGTGTATACATGTCTCTGATGCATTAAAATGTACTTTGTACTCATCATTGCTCCTAATGAGTCAGAGATTGTTTTTTCTCATCTAGAATTGAGTTTCTCTGCTGCAACATTATTAAATGAATGAAAACCTTGTAAGCTAAGCAGAATTGTTGCTGGGAGAACACATTTCAGAAGTAATGCATTACTTTACATTTCTCCTGGTAGGTTCGAACTTTGGCTAGAACTGATGAAGCAAGAGGGCTACTTTGGCTGCTGGATGAAGAAGCACTGCAACCTGATGGAAATGAAGACACGCTTTTAGAACGACTGTTTACATACTATGGCCGACAAGATGGAGATAAGAACGGTGAAGTACCATAAATAACATAATTAAAATCTTAGCAGTGAAGCAGAACAAATAATTTAGAATGTGTGCCAGTAAATGTCTGACCAGTATACACTGCAGTGTAAATTTTTTTCTTCTAGTACAAGGCCATCAAGATATATGTACATCACTTAACTTTACATATCTGAAGAAGAATGATTTGACCTAGATAACTACTTTACATTGTGTGCTGGGTGGGAGCGGAGCAACTGCTAAAACCTTTGTTTCCTCGTTATACAGGCCAGAGCCCATTGCTGAAAAGCAACAAACCTCATCACTTCATCCTAGGACATTGTTACAATACCAACTGGGTAGAGTATGACACAACGGGCTGGTTGAATCATGCGAAACAGAACCCTGCTTCCCAAAATGCTGCTGTCCTACTGCAGGATTCACAGAAGTAAGGAGTAGCCATTTTTACGAAGTGTTTGGTACAATACTTTTAAGATACAAGTAATATTGATCGAGTATGTAGTTTTAATTCTTTTTGTGAAGATGGTGGTGGCTCAGGATTTGAATTGTAATGTATTTTTCTGCCTCCTTTATTGTGTTATGTAATTACAGTACAATTGCAATTTGTTTTTCTTCAGGAAAATCATTAGCAATCTGTTTATGGGCAGAGCTGGAACAGTCACTGTATTATCTGGTTCAATTGCTGGCCTGGAGGGAGGGTCCCAGCTTACCTTGAGAAGAGCCACGAGCATGAGAAAGACTTTCACCACTGGTGTAGCTGCTGTGAAGAAGAAATCGTCTTGCATTCAGATTAAACTCCAAGTGGTTAGTAAATCAATAAGCCAGTTTCAACATTTAGGTATCATTGTGTTTTAGATTAGGGTGGGTGCATGTTTGCCAGGAAGAAAATTGTACTATAGTGATCAGTTACAGTGGTTGTATAAAGAATGGTTTAATGATATTCAGTTACTGCTTATCACAATTTTTATTCACTGCAATAGTAATTTGAATTATTTCATACAACATCTCTAGGAGTCTAACAAATCTGAAGTGTTACCAAGTTTAATTTTCTTTGAATCTTAAAAGCTTTAGAGGTTGTTTAAAAATAAAAATTAAAGATCAGTAAATTATAACTCTATGTAACTGGATTAGAGTCCATATATTAATATCCATCTATAATAAACAAAACCCTTTTAATTACAGGGGAATATCATTATTTGTTCATTTAAAGCTGGTAACAATAATGACCCTTTACCTGTTTTGCTGCTAATGCTTTCACAAATCCTACTTCATTTTTACTAATAGATGAATTTGAAGTTTTTTGACATCATTTTTAATTTGACTGACGATCAATATTTAAGATAAGGTCTGCTGTTATGTTGAAGTTGCAGTAATAGCATCAATATTTTAATGTCGTTGAACCTTCAAGAGCCTCAAAACTGTACAATATATTAAAGACTGAGCTTACGTATTTCCATTTTTCGCTAGACTGCTTTAAGGAATGCACGATCTATATGTTCCAAGTTACCATTATATTCACTAAAACTCTGAATTTTTCAGAAACTTTTTGTTTTGTTCTGTTCATAGAAAAATGTGCTTTTCATATGCAAGAAGGTCTTTAATGGAAGTATGAGATGATCAAGTCGGTTATTGCACTCCGCTTTCTCCTTCAGGATCTTGATTCAGTTACTTCTTGGGGGGAAGGACTGATTATTTCATCTTTCTTACGGCTGTTATGGGTTCTGACTGGTGAATTTGGGCACCTTATCGAAAGCCGTCTGTAAAACCATATACATTACATTTACTTCATATGCTTTTTCTATCCAATTGGCAGTTCTTCAAAAGCTCTTAAATTTGTCAAATCCATGCTGGCTGCACAAATTAACCTGTGCATTTCTAAATACTCACTAATTGTATCTCTAATTATGGATTCTAAATTTCTATTCGAGATAAAATGCCTAAATAACAAATGCAAAATAAGTGTATAAAATATCCTTGTCTTTAAGTTAATAGAAAAAAATATGTAAGCTATTTTGATGCCTGGATAATTCAGTTCTTCTTTCACAGGATGCTCTTATTGACACAGTCAAGAAGTCTAAGATTCATTTTATCCACTGTTTGCTGCCAAAAACTGATGCCATTACTGAAACAAAAGTGTCTCCAACTCCTTCTCTCAAGTCTGGAATCACAGAACCTGATGCCCAGGCAGAAAACTTTGAAGCAGGTCTGATGCAGCTGGATGTGCCACTGCTTCGAGCCCAGATTAGGGGCTGCAAACTTCTTGATGCCCTTAGAATATATAGACAAGGTAAGTTCTGTTAAATTACATTAAATTTCATGTTTATGCATCAGTTTTCAAGGTCTGTGTAGGAAAAGAGTCTGTTGATTGTAGTTTCCTAATCATAGAAGTAAGCCTTTAAAGGCATTGGCCTGGATATTAAATGAGACCGGTTACGTAGGTGGGGGTTGGAGTTTTGGATGGGAAATCCAGAAGTCTGGGTTTCCCCGCATGCTGTGGAGTGTTAACTCCACAGCATGCGTCTTTTGTCATTGACTGGTTCCCCTCCGGAAGTCAGCCTGATAGACAGGCTTGGCTACCAGTCAGGCAGGGAGAACTCCGGAGCAGACTGCAGGAGCAGGTAGGTCCAATCCCTGACCCTGGGGGGGTGGTCCCAATCCCTGACCTAGAGGGTCTTTGTATGATGGGGGGTGGGGGGGGTGGTGTGAGTGATTGGGGTGCTGCAGGGGAAGCATTTCTGCTCCTCCTGGCTCACAAACAGTGCTGTAAAAGCACTTAATTTCTCCCTGAAGCTGTCTTCTCCTCCCTTCAGCTGCCGGGTTTCCCGAGGACTGTTAAGACCTGCAAAGCAGGTTAAATCAGAGGTTGCCAGCTTCATTAAAATATTTAAGTTACCAACCCTGCTCCTGGGAGTGGGTTGCTTGCCCTCTCCTTGTCCCGCCTTTGTTAAACCCGGAAGTGGGCGATTTGGAGACGGGTTGGGTTTCAGATTTAAAAAATTTTTAACATCTGAACCGACCCCAACTCGCTCATTTTCACAGTTAAAATTAAGCCCATTGTCTTTGTACCCATCTAAATAATATAGTGCCAAAAAACTGCTCAAGGTTGATAAGGTCTTGTATGCTTATTTTAGTTTTGAGAGCTCCTTATTTTTTTTTTATTCGTTCCTGGGATGTGGGTGTCGCTGGCAAGGCCAGCATTTATTGTCCATCCCTAATGTCCCTTGAGAAGGTAGTGGTGAGCCACCGCCTTGAACCGCTGCAGTCAATGAGGTGAAGGGACTCCCATAGTGCTGTTAGGTAGGGAGTCCAGGATTTTGACCCAGCGACAATGAAGGAACTGCGATTTATTTTCAAGTCAGGATGGTGTGTGACTTGGAGGTGGTGGTGTTCCCATGCGCCTGCTGCCCTTGTCCTTCTAGGTGGTAGAGGTCACTTGTTTGGAAGGTGCTGTCGAAGAAGCCTTGGCGAGTTGCTGCAGTGCATCTTGCAGCCACAGTGCGCCGATGGTGGAGGGAGTGAATGTTTAAGGTGGTGGATGGGGTGCCAGTTAAGTGGGCTGCTGGGTCCTGGATGGTGTTGAACTTCGAGTGTTGTTGACGCTGCACTCATCCAAGCAAGTGGAGAGTATTCCATCACACTCCTGACTTGTGCCTGATAGATGGTGGAAAGGCTCTGGGGAGTCAGGGGGTGAGACACTCGGCCCAGAATACCCAGCCTCTAACCTGCTCTTATAGCCACAGCATTTATGTGGCTGGTCCAGTTAAGTTTCTGGTCAATGGTGATCCCCAGGATGTTGATGGTGGGGGATTCGGCGATGGTAATGCCATTGAATGTCAAGGGGCAGTGGTTAGACTCTCATATTTATAATTTTAATATATACTTAATTATACTTGTATAATTATAATAAGATTCTGATTCCTAATTGTTCTTAAAGCTTTTTGAAATTTGAGGGTTTCACATGTTGGAAAACATTTGATTACTGTTGACTAGGATATAATAAATACTTAATGTTAAGTGTATTGACCATTTTAAGTCTAGAATCCTGATGATGATGAATAGAGAAATAGAATTAACTTTCTGTTTTATCAGAGGAGAATAACATTTGTGCAGTAAAATAGAGGATACAGTTCCTCAGTGTTTGAGGATCTATAATAGGTGCTGGATGCACATTGTATGGCATTTCTACAACTGTTCATTAAAACTGGAAGTGAAATAGTGCAAACTCCCTCAAGAAGCTAATCTGGCACTACTTCGGTCCCAAAGTTGCTAAGTAATTATATTCTCAGTGGTTTGAGAGAAGTGCTGCGGCTGAAACTACTGCTTCCTTCCTTTCCATTTTAAACCATATTAGTTGGCATCAAAACAAAAGTTTTCATGACTTTTTGATAAAGTGGAGTGAGTAATTTAAAAGAAAAAGTAAGCAGTACTTTTCCTTCATTGCAATCTGTAGGTTACCCAGATCATATGGTGTTTTCTGAGTTCAGACGACGTTTTGATGTCCTTGCACCACATTTAACAAAAAAACATGGACGTAACTACATCGTTACAGATGAAAAACGGGTGAGTTAACTGTGACAATGCATTTTAATCAGCTGACCTGCTATTTACTGAACTTGAGCTTTGGCCTTTTGATTAGGAAAGCAGAGGTCATATTTTATTAATTTTAATCTTTTTACAGTTTTTATCGAAGGGTTATATATTGTTGAGTGATACAAAACTTCATGACGTTACAGGACAACTAAATTTAGCAAAATTATAAAGTTCATACCTATAATAGAGAGAAGGTAATCTACAAATGTCCATCATGTTTAGAGATACATTTGGTCTGTTTGGACCTGCCACTTATCTCCGTTTCCATTGCCAAAGAGCCAGAAATATCCAAAGACAGATACAGTGATCATGGGGAAACAATGTGTATCCTGCTTTCTCCTCGCACGCTGGGAAATTATACTCATTTGATCAATCTTGGAAGAATGAAAGGTTGTGGATACCTGCTGAATTTCAAACCTGAGTCTAACCCTCAATATACTGTGCTATACAAGATTCTATATTCACAACACCACCTAGCCAAATCGGTTCACTGGTGTAGTCACTCCAAGAGGAAGTGAATTCCAGAGGTGAGGTGAGAGTGACTGCCCTTGACATCAAAGCAGCATTTGACCGAGTGTGGCATCAAGGAGCCCTAGTAAAACTGAAGTCAATGGGAATCGGGGGGGGAAACGCTCCACTGGCTGGAGTCATACCTAGCACAAAGGAAGATGGTTGTGGTGGCAGGAGTTCCTCAGGGCAGTGTCCTAGGCCCAACCATCTTCAGCTGCTTCATCAATGACCTTCCCTCCAACATAAGGTCAGAAATGGGGATGTTCGCTGATGACTGCACAGTGTTCAGCGCCATTCACAACTCCTCAGATAATGAAGCAGTCCATGCCCACATGCAACAAGATCTGGACGACGTTCAGGCTTGGGCTGATAAGTGGCAGGTAACATTCGCGCCACAGGAGTGCCAGGCAATGACCATCTCCAACAAGCGAGAGTCTAACCACCTCCCCTTGACATTCAACGGCATTACCATCGCCGAATCCCCCACCATCAATATCCTGGGGGTCTCCATTGACCAGAAACTTAACTGGACCAGCCGCATAAATACTGTGGCAACAAGAGCAGGTCAGAGGCTAGGTATTCTGCGGCGAGTGTCTTACCTCCTGACTCCCCAAAGCCTTTCCACCATCTACAAGGCACAAGTGAGGAGTGTGATGGAATACGCTCCACTTGCTTGGAAGAGTGCAGCTCCAACAACACTCGAGAAGCTCGACACCATCCAGGACAAAGCAGCCCGCTTGATTGGCACCCCATCCACCACCTTAAACATTCACTCCCTCCACCACCGGTGTACCGTGGCTGCTGTGTGTACCATTTACAAGATGCAGTAACTCGCCAAAGCTTCTTGGGCAGCATCTCCCAAACCCGTGACCTCTTCCACCTAGAAGGACAAGGGCAGCAGGCGCATGGAAACGCCACCACCTCCAAATTCCTCTCCAAGTCTCTCACCATCCTGACTTGGAAGTATATCGCTGATCCTTCATCGTCGCTGGGTCAAAATCCTGGAACTCCCTCCCTAACTGCACTGTGGGAGTACCTTCACACGGACTGCAGCGGTTCAAGAAGGCGGCTCACCACCACCTTCCCGAGGGATGGGCAATAAATGCTGGCCTTGCCAGTGATGCCCACATCCCATAAACGAATAAATTAAAAAAAACTCACATTTTCTGTTGACCTGTTCTGTAGTTTATTTTCTAAAGGCCTATCTGTGAACATGAAATTATAAATCTGGGATTCCTATTGTTAGCTAGAATTGGTGCATTAACCTCAGAAGAAATTAAATAAACTAAATACCATCAGAGGAGAATCACTGGTTTATACAAGGAGTGGTAACATTCTACTTCTCTGCCTGATTCCCCACCTGGTAATTTCCTCAAGCTTGGCTATGCTTCTCTGAAGGTAGGGAAATTCAGTGAGTTATTTCAGTCTGTTTATTATGGATGGAGATGCATTCGAGCGGAGGGACTGATAAGACTGTCGTAAAAGATCGAGAAGATTTGGGTGTATTATACTGGCAAGAGTAACTCGCGCCCAAAATTCTCCCATCTATTAGGCCGCACATTTGATTTGCACCCAGAGATTGTGTGTGTCTCCCAGCAGCTGGCTTCAAAAACTTGGTCAAGGCCTAGGAAAACATTACTTGTCAGTAATCTTGATCAGGGAACAAGGAGACCAAGGTTGGGGAAATAACTAACATTTATTTTTATTGCCGAACTGAAAATGTGATTGGAAAAATTAAGGGATGAGAAAATATGGAAGAATTTAAAAAGTCAACATGAAGATTGTTCAAAATAAACTGAAAAATGTAATTTATATCAGTCATTAGAAGCATAGAGAACATTTAACAAATTTGCAAAGTTGCTCAAGAGAATTTGAAATTTGCTGCAACTGATCTTATTACTTGATGGCCAAATGAAAATATTAGTTGAAAATGTGTAAAAAGGGCTGCATCCACCTATCTCAAAGCACTGTTTTCGAGGTTTACGACCAAAGTCTCAGTAATTAGAAAATAAATGTTGAAGCAAAATGTTGGTTAGCAGAGGTCTCAAAATTGTTTACAGATCTCTCTGATTTTGATATGCAGAAATAGTTGTAGCACTCTATGGGTTAACCCAAACTAGTAACTTCTACTCCATTTACATGATAGCACAATTGCACAAAAATAAATTTTGCAGTAGCAATGTAAAGACTTCTAAGAAAACAAATGGATTAATGGCCTAGAGCAAAATCGCTCATCCTTCATGGAATGTTGTGAATCTCGAGCTTCACGGACTCGGACATCAGGCTAGTACAAGCAGCTGACCCAAGTCTCCTTTGTATTTCACCTGTAAATCAAAAGTCGAGCCATGCGTAGGCAGTTAATTTAATGTCTTCAGTTGCATGAATTTTCTTGGCGCATCACATTTAGTTTACCTCATCCTGACCCAAAGTGTACAGGATTGCTATGGGGCTGAAACTGTAAATGTTCATTTTTTGTTGTTACAGGAGTGCATGTATTTGTGTTACATGACCCAGGGAGGAAAAGAAACAAGTGCAATGCTATAACAACAACTATGTGCATTTAGTAAATTAAATTGTTTTCTATGTAAATTAGGTAAACAATTGAAAATTGATTGCAGTTGAACTCTGTTGCTTCTGTTCTGGATAAAAACTGGGGAATTCAATTAACAGTAGTTACTGGCTGACTTTTATTTTACTATATTCCGTTGCATAAGGCGATTAAATCACAGCATCTCACCACTTATTTAAAACAAAATATTTTAATCAAAATTGTTAGAATAGCTAAGGTTGGGGTGGGGGGGAGGGGTCACCAACAATACTCCAAGTGGTGCAGTATTTATTGGCATGTTAATTATCTGTGGAAGATTGTTTTTGAAACTGCAAGCAAACCATGCCAATGAAAAATGATACACAAAAGGTATCCTCCATATAAGGCAGTACTCGCTGTGTAGTGAACTGATCACTGTGGCAACTAATGAACACAAAAGCCTCTTTAGTATGCAGTGTTTGGATCCTCCATTTAAAGTATAACATTGGAAAACTATCACAAACAACTTATGTGAGGCAAACTAAGTGTGGCATACAGGAGCTTCAGGCATTCCCACTATTTGAACCAAGCCACTGCAATTGTCTTTTTCACATGGAGGCATTAGAGTTGAAATGTTTCAACTGTAAGCACACGTTTAACTGTTTATGTTTACTAGTAATGGAAAATTATGTATTAGCTTAGTTTGAAATATGTGTTTGTGCATGGACTATTTAAAGTGATTATTTAGCATTACTGTCATCTTTCTTACTGAAACCAGTTCTGATGTATTGGTTCTTGCTGTTGTGTATTTTGAGTGTGTTGTGTATTTTGAGTGTGTTGTGCAGAGATGTAGGTAACAAAATTAAGTGAAACCTCAAAAATGTAAATATATAATGTGAATATTACTATGTACTCTATCCAAAGCATTAATGAGAATTATAAACTTGCTAAATGTATAATTAATGGCTAGGTTTTTAAATATGTTTTTAAAGTAGGAATCAAATGATATAATTTGCTGTTAATATATTGTTGCTCTGTCAAAACTCGTTTAGTTAACTTCTATTATCCAATTAAATATGTTTTTCAGACTAAACGCGGTCAACATAGGTTAGTAGTCATATTATGGCTGGAACTGATGAAAAGATGGGGGTGTAGATAGTGGAACCCCCATGAGAATTGGAGGCAGAATAATCTGTGCTCCATGCATCTCCAAAGTCAAGCTGTTTGAGGGCTCCGCAGCCACACTTTTGGTCATAGTTTGTGCATGACTTGAGCAAAAAAAGGCAAAAACGTTCAAATAGCCAAGTTTTTTTTTTCTGAAACCATATTGTTTATTCACTGTGTCCTTAGAGTAGAATTCTGACCTGGAAATGACTTGTTTTAGAGAATATATACAACATAAAAAGGGTAAATTTGGAAAAATAAAATTTAAATGTCATCTAATCTACACTTGATATTTACAATAAATGTTTCTTTTTCACTTTTAGGCAGTAGAAGAGCTTCTGGAGTCGCTGGATTTAGAGAAGAGCAGTTACCACATGGGCATTAGTCGGGTAAATAATATGATTTCTGAAATATGTAGTCTGAGCAGATAAGCTAGATAAGTAGCCTACAAGTGTTCCTATTACCTGTTTGTCTCTCAGGAACAAGAAACCAACGTCATTTCTTAACCCCTGTCTTGCTAAATAAACATGGTCAACACTTTATGGTTAGCAAAACAAGTGGTATAATTGGGTACTTTTAAGAGTTGAAATAAAAATAGAAAATACTGGAAATACACAGCAGGTCTGTCCGTGTCTAGAGAGAAATTAACATAGGCTCAAAATTTGCGATCGGAGGCTTCCCGGATGCCTCCGACCTGTAAAAGAAAATCTACGCATTTACCTGGTGGCCCGGGAGGTATGGAAACTTGCGATCCTGGGCCTCTCCGGGTACGCGTGGACAGAGGCCCACGTATCCGGGGCGCAGGCGGTTCGCAAGCGCCCCTGGGATCACGTGGGCCGGCCCAACCAATAAAAGAAGGGAATCCCCATTCATACTTTTGGGAGTTCCGTACATACAGAACTCCTATAAGTATGAATGAGAATCACTTAAAAAAAAATACACGAACACATGAAATAAATAAATTACATATTTAAAATTAATTAAAATACCGTTTAATTAAATATTTCAAACAAATTTAATATTTTGAAAAAAATGTATGTTTTAACAGGGGCTAAAAATAAACTTGCCTTATTGGACAGGGTTTTTACTGTATAAATGAGTGATAACATTTTATTTTTCTATTTTTTTAAAACTCTTATGCTGGTAAAAGCAGTGCTTACCAGGCGTAAGAATTTCACGGGCATTCAGCGGGCGGAAGTTGGGCAAATAGCACAACTCTCCACCCGCAGAGGCCCATCTCCCAGGGATGTGGAGGATCGCCTGCCGAAACCCGGAACTTGCACAGCCCCTCTTACGCACCCGTAGGGATCGCAAAATACGGTCCATAGTCTTTGAGAGATCCCACCTGAAACCTTAACATCCTTTTTTCTGTCTCTTAAGATGCTGACTGACTTGCTGTTTTTTTTTTTAAAAGATTTCCAGCATTTGGAATTTTTCTTTTCACCATTTTATGAGTTGATGTCTACTAAAGTATCTCTTAATCAAACATTAAAAGTTTGCTACTCACCTGCATTGACTTTGATTTTAGTTAAGACTGAATTTAGTTTTATTTTGTATCTAGCAGGTAGTATTGAATTGTTTTATCATATAAATATTTGAAGTCAATTGGTCAGGTTAGGTTTTAGTACAGTTCTAAATTGCTGGATTATTCTGAGTAGAATTGCATAAAAGTGAAATGTTTTTACTCTGGCACAGTCGAGCTTTAATGGAGTACTTTTGCTAGTCTCAAGAATCTAGCTCTTTTTTTAAAAGGTTAGTACAGATTAAATGATTTTGAAGTTGGCATAATGAACAGTATTGGTTAATACTGCATGATTAATCACCTGAATTAGAAGAATTAGGCATGTAGTAGCAATAGATATTAGTGAAACCTTTAGAACATTTAGTTGGTAACTGTTCTTTGAAACAAGGGATTTATACAGCCAAAGACAAAGATAATTAGCCATTGAAAGAGAAAGAGAGAACGTGAACTTGCATTTATGTAGCACCTTCTCTCGCATCCTGAGGATGTACCAAATTGCTTCACGTCCAACTAATTCGTTTCTAGTCCTATAGCTCTGCCACATAACCATTTGGAACCAAAGGTTAAAAGTATAATTTAGTATATTCCTATAATTCCTTTAGAATCATTTTGCCTATCTGATTGTAGCCAGAGCATGCCACTTCCCATGTCACGCTAAATAGGAAAACATTAATTTATCCCTACTTTGCTTTCTGTCTCCTAGCCATCTGCCTATCCATGTGGTCAGATTCCCTTTAGTTCCAAGTATCTTTATTTTTGCAACAAATCTACTGTGTGGTACTTTATCAGATACCTTCTGAAAATGTATGTACAACATCCACTGCATTCCCTTTATCTATGCACTCTGTTTTGTCAAAAAATTCAGTTGAATTAAATAAGCATGACCTGTCCTTATAAATTCATATTAACTGCCCCTGATTTACCCATGTCTTTCCAAATGTTCGCCAATTTTAACCATATTATGAATGTAGCATTACCTTCTAGTCCTTTGCCACAATTCCCATTTCAAGAATATTTTTGGAAAATATATGGTCAGTGCCTCTGCTATCTCCTCTCAAACATGCCTTAATATTCTGGATGCATATCTTCTGGGCCTGGTGACATCCACTTAATCACATTAACTTTTTCATTACAATTTCCTTTTGACTATTTATCTCCAGTCGTGACTCTTCCACATCTTCCTCGGGTACAGCGATAGTCCTATTATCATCTTCCTCTGTAAAAACTGAGGCAAATTTCTTGAGTAACAATACCATTCCTGCTTTGTCCTAAGTGGTTTCATCCATTATTTTGACTATCCTATTGCTTCCTTTGTGCTTGTTGCTATTTCCTATGTCATGAATTCCCATGTGGACTACAACACCAGCACTTTTCCCACTCTCTGCACAAGCCCATCCACTTTATCCTCCGTTTCCACCCGTAGACAATATTTTTGGGGGGGAAAATTGGGTCGTGCCCCCTTTGGGGCGCTAACTTCGCCGGGGCGCTATTTAAAAAAAAAAGTTAGCGCCCCCGCGCCCGTAATTCACCGGTAACACCCCAAGAGGGAGGAGGGGCACTACTGGAAGCGCCCCGCCTCCCTTTTGGGGTGTTGCAAGTGAATATTGCGGCGCTACGTGCCGCGGTACTGCAGGCCTTCCTCCCCTTATTAAAGGGAAGGGGCCTAGCGCAGCGCGACCCGGGGCCCAGCTGGGCCACCAGGGATCAGAGTGCCAGCAAAAGAGCCCGGCACTCATGAGAAGTGCCGGGCTCACGGAGCGCAGCCGGTACTCCGTGGGGGGGCTGCTCAGAAGGCCGGGGATGGCAAAGCGGGCAGGTGCTGGCAGGCGGCCAGCAACAAAAATGGCATCCCAGCACCTCTTTAATTAGCGCCGCCCCGGCCGCAGGTAGGCCCCCCTGACCCCGTCGGACATAGCGTTACCTCTAGACTTGACTATTCCAACGCATTCCTGGCTGGCTTCCCACATTCTAGCCTACGTAACCTTGAGGTGATCCAAAACTCTGCTGCCCGTGTCCTAACTCGCGCCAAGTCCCATTCACCCATCACCCCTGTGCTCGCTGACCTACATTGGCTCCCGGTTAAGCAGCGCCTCGATTTCAAAATTCTCATCCCTGTTTTCAAATCCCTCCATGGCCTTGCCCCTCCCTATCTCTGTAATCTCCTTCAGCCCTACAACCCCCCTGAGATATCTGCGCTCCTCTAATTCTGCCCTCTTGAGCATCCCTAATTATAATCGCTCAACCATTGGTGGCCGTGCCTTCTGTTGCCTAGACCCTAAGCTCTGGAATTCCCTGCCTAAACCTCTCCGCTTCTCTACCACTCTTTCCTTCTTTAAGACCCCCATTAAAACCTACCTCTTTGACCAAGCTTTTGGTCACCTGCCCTAATTTCTCCTTATGTGGCTCGGTGTCAAATTTTTTGTCTTGTAATACTCCTGTGCAGCGTCTTGGGACGTTTTACTACGTTAAAGGTGCTATATAAATATTTACTGTTTCAAAGTGCTATTGTACATACTGTTGACTTTGTGACATTCTGTATATGCAGTTTTGCTTGTGGTTTTTTTTCGGGGGTAGTGGGGTTGGGGAAAATTAATAGTGAACTCGCCAAACCCTGAATTTGCTTAGTGGTCATGGACTCATCTCCATGCAGCAAAAAAAGAGAAACCAAACCAACGTGGGTGGGAGGATGATATCACAAGAATAATTTTTACACAAGACAACTTTGATATTGTTGAAAGCACTATGCGTAAATGTTATTGACCTTTCTGCTTCACACTTCCCACAATAATTTTATCCTCTATGTTCCCCCCCCCACCCCCGAAAGCTAAGACAATTGATTATTTGCTGAAAAGGATGCTATTGAACCTTTAACCCTCTGTGATTTTCAAGTCTGTTTGTTTTGGCCTTGCAAGGCCACCTGGCTTTAAATGCCTTTTCCATTACTATTGGGCAGGATTACAGTCCATGAAGTTTATCTTTATATCATAAATCTAATTCATACGACATCTGTTTAAGGACTTCCTCAAGCATTGATTATTTCTGGAAGGCCATCCTCTAGGCGCAATACATGAAGAACAACTATGATAGAATAGGCACCTACACATCAAAGGGGTTATCTTCGTGCTATTATGGCTTCTGTCCTGTGCTTTTTTTTAATGCTGTGCTCAGAACACTGCATAAAAGGTTGTGTGCTGATTTAAGACCAGTAAGTATCAATTCAAATAGAGCCTCATCTCCATGAAAAAGAATGCAAATCAGGTTCCTTTTTGTTTTAAAAAAAAAATTCTTAAGGCATTTCAATGGTTTCAATATTCATTTTGTTTTTGAATGCACAAAATTACAACAAAGCTTTTTTTAAACATGTTACAAAGATTCTTTTGTTGAGCAAGAAAACTATTGTGGAAAATCATTGTTGAAAGATGCAAGCATGAGAACAGCCAAGCATATCTCTCTTTAAATTTGTTACCTTATCTACAAAACTGAAGTACAAACATGGAGCCAGATGTAATACAAGTCAAAAAACTGCAGTATTGCTATAGTGAAAATATCTAGAGTCTGCAATTTCAGTAGTCAGAATATTTTCCAAGAAATTCTGGTATATCAGTTTCCCTGAAGTCATTTGTAGGCACATCAGTGTAAAATTGAATTAACTGCAGTTTTTAAAATCTGTTCTGTACTTCAATCTTTCTAAAATTTAATGGCAAGCTCACAAAGGTTTTTATACATAGTGATAAAGTTGAAGTGCATACTATAAAAATAATTATATTGCAGAAACTCACGTCACTGCTACTTTTAAAGTGTTGCTTACTGGACTTTTCTGAGTATATTTAGAATAATTCTGACTGAAATTATAACTTTGATATTGCAATATTGTACTAGAAAACATTCAAAGAGATTGTACAGTTGCAATTGTCATTTTATTCAGCTAATAAAGATGATAGCTTAACATTAATTTTGCATAATGCTGATTACTGTGGGTGTTTAAAAAATGTAGAAGTTAAAATTTATCAATTTCTTGAAGCATTAAGCTGATGTAACATAATTGTAGAATGAATACGTTCAAAATGAACATATTTAAAATAAAACCTGACAGTTCAATTGATAGTATTCTTAACATTATAGTATATATTCTTGTATTTAAAATATTGTATTGCAGATTTTTACTGTACTATTTTAAAGGCAACACTATATTAGTGTGCATATATAATATCCATGCTTGGTCATTTACACAATAGTACAAATTCCATTAAGCAAGAAACAGGATGCAAGTAGTTCTGTACTCGTCATCTTATGGCTAACATACTCTGTATATACTAAGCTGAAATATTTGACAAATACATTCATTAATTCAAAAGCAAAGTACTGCAGATGCTGGAAATCAGAAATAAAAACAAAGTGCTGGAAATACTCAGGTCAGGCAGCATCTGTGGAGAGAGAAACAGAGTTAACATTTCAGGTCGATGACCCTTCATCAGAACTGGAAGAAGTTAGAGATGGAACAGATTTTTAAGTAAGTGCAGAGGCAGGGAAAGGGGGGAGGGGAGGAAAGAACAATAGGGAAGGTCTGTGATGGGATGGAAGGCAGGAGAGATTAAAAGACAAAAGGGATGATGGTGCAAGGCAAAAGGAGATGGTAATGGGACAAGTTAAGAAACAAAAGATGAGTCTAGATGAGGTGTAAATAGGAATGGCAGAATCATCAACAGCTGCCATGTGGGGAAAAAAAATAGGGGCAGAGGTTATGGTCTGAAATTATTGAACTCAATGTTGAGTCCAGAAGGCTGTAAAGTGCCTAATCGAAAGATGAGGTGCTGTTCCTCGAGCTTACGTTGTGCTTCGTTAGAACAGTGCAAGAGGCCGAGGACGGAGCGGTCAGAGTGGGAGTGGAGCGGAGAATTAAAGTGACAGGCGACCGGAAGCTCGGGGTCACGCTTACGGACTGAATGGAGGTGTTCCACAAAGCGGTCACCCAATCTGCGTTTGGTCTCCCCAATGTAGAGGAGACTGCATTGTGAGCAGCGAATACAGTATACTAAATTGCAAGAAGTACAAGTAAATCGCTGTTTCACCTGGAAGGAGTGCTTGGGGCCCTGGACAGTAGGAAGGGAGGAGGTAAAAGGGCAGGTGTTGCATCTCCTGTGCTTGCAGATTCATTCATTTGTTGATTTACTGTTTGTGGGACCTTGAACAGAAATTGGTTGCTGCATTTGCCTACATAACCAGTGATTGCCCTTCAAAAGTATTCTAACATTGTAAAGCGCTTGCACATTCTGAGGATGTGAAAAGTGCTGCTTCTTTTCTTACTCTGCATGGAGTTGCATTCTACATATGATCTGTTAAGTAGTGTTGTATAATTTGGACCAAGAACGCTATTTGGAAAATTTCTGTGACAACCAGTTTTGTGAGTGGGAGCCATTGCTTCCATGTATGGGTAATACTGATAGAGGTTTTAACTTTTTTTTCTCCAATTAAAAAGGAGCTTAAGTGGATTATCACACTGGCTCAAGACTTGGAGTAGCTAAGGGCTCAAGAGCTTCAACAGGAGATCAGCTCTTTTTACAAAATATATACACTACAACACAAGTACAATTTTTGACTTGATGGCATAACTTGGGTGAATACTATTAAATATATCTGATTTAGCAAATATATGACACTGGGGTTTTGATCACAAAACTCTTTTTTCATTTTTTATAATACAACTACCTGGACTTTGGTAACATGTTTGATCAGATTCCAGATGTAATCTGGGAGATTTTGAGGCCTCCCACCTAGCTATAGTGCCCAAGAATAGTGAGGAATGATTTAACTGCCTCATTCCCTCTGACTTTGTAGCTGTCCCCGTCTTCCCTAGGGCCTACTGCTGGTCAGCCTGAGTTGGGCAGTATGCCTTTTTAATATTCAAATCAGGGTCATATGACGTACAGATGATACTAAGATGGGAGGGAAAGTAGTGAGTGAGGAGGACATAAAAAACCTGCAAGGGGACATAGACAGGCTAAGTAAGTGGGCAGAGATTTGGCAGATGGAATACAACACTGGAAAGTGTGAGGTGATGCACTTTGGCAGGAAAAATCCTAGAGCAATTTATTATCTTAATGGCAAGAAACTGGAGAGTACTGAAGTGCAAAGGGATCTGGGGGTCCTGGTGCACGAAACTCAAAAGGTTAGTATGCAGGTGCAGCAAGTGATTAAGAAGGCAAATGGAATGTTGGCTTTCATTGCTAGGGGGATAGAATATAAAAATAGGGAGGTATTGCTTCAGTTGTACAAGGTATTGGTGAGACCGCACCTGGAATACTGCATACAGTTTTGGTGTCCTTACTTAAGGAAAGACATCCTTGCTCTCGAGGCAGTGCAAAAAAGGTTCACTCGGTTAATCCCGGGGATGAGGGGGTGGTCATATGAGGAGAGGTTGTGTAGATTGGGACTCTACTCATTGGAGTTCAGAAGAATGAGAGGCGATCTTATTGAAACATATAAGATTGTGAAGGGGTTGGATCGGGTGGATGCGGGGAGGATGTTCCCGATGACGGGTGAGACTAGAAGTAGGGGACATAGTCTTAGAATAAGGGGCTGCTCTTTCAAAACTGAGATGAGGAGGAACTACTTCACTCAGAGGGTGGTAGGTCCATGGAATATGCTGCCACAAAAAGCTGTAGAAGCTACATCATTACATAAATTTAAAACAGAAATAGACAGTTTCCTAGAAGTAAAGGGCATTAAGGGTTACGGGGAGCGGGCAGGAATTTGGACATGAGTCTAGGTTCGGATCGGTCATGGCCCTGTGGGTAGTGGAGCGGGCCCAGGGACCGTGTAGCCTGATTCTGCTCCTATTTCGTGTGTGCAATTCTGTTAGATGCAGGAGATGGTTCTGTGATAGTAGATAGTAGATTGGCGGTTAGGATCAGATCAGCCATGATCTTATTGAATGGCGGAGCAGGCTCGAGGGGCCGATTGGCCTACTCCTGCTCCTATTTCTTATGTTCTTATAGAACCCTGATTGCCATATTAGGACAGTACTGGGCAGAGTGGAACTGTGCACATCTCCACCCAGAATCAGCTGGCAGTCCAGCCGAAGAGGAGTCCAGCGATTAATTTTAAATTTTATTTTTGTTGGCTGGGAGCTACCAGAATGTTCCTCCATGCTCCACAAATACAACCTGGGCTACTGCCACACCGGGCTCTCCCCAACCCACCTACCTGGTGGCCCAGAGGCCAGCTGGTCTGCTTGATATTGTGGTGGCCCAGAGCCAGCGGGCTGCCCCATGGCGCTTCTTTTCCACCACAGCCCACCAGCCCTATGCTAGCGAGGCACAGCCCTCAAAATGGACCGGGCCTCCGATCAGGACTATCAGGTGGCCGGAGGCCTCGCTTTGCTGGCTGGGAGAGAGGGGGGATGAAAATCTACCCCAAAACGTCATGGCTTAGTAATGTAATTGCACTTTGTATTGCTTCCAGCTGTTTTACAAGTTTATTGTTGTTTTCAGTTATAGATTTCTTTACATAAAAACACTTATCAAAACCATGCTACTCATTCAAAATAATTACTGTAACAGAATCCAAGATATGGGATGTGAAAGGTGACATGGAATCTCCTAAAATTTCTTTGAATAAAAGTTTATAATGTCATTTGAAATCATTTAAATTAGCAAATGTGTTACAATAAATTGGGGTGTCCTGCTGTCAAACATTCAAATGAGTTTAATGCAAATTGTACCAATTACT
The DNA here is from genome assembly GCA_030390025.1 of Squalus acanthias. Classification (NCBI taxonomy): domain Eukaryota; kingdom Metazoa; phylum Chordata; class Chondrichthyes; order Squaliformes; family Squalidae; genus Squalus; species Squalus acanthias. The sequence goes on from CM059448.1 coordinate 15,766,740, forward strand.
GCCAACGATTTTGAGGAGTTTAATTATAGGGTTAAATATTCTGAACTACACAAATGCATGACAAAGTTTGTATTAATAATTACTATATATCTCAATTACCAAAAAACCTACAATTTATGCCTGTGCCTGGTAAATAACCCCCATTGGCATATAAGTCTCAGAGACTTATCAAACCTATATGAAGTACATGTTTAACAGACCAGTTGTAAAAATAACATACATCTCCCTTGTTTATGAATAAACATCTGATGCCTAAAAATCTTGGTGTCTTTGTGGTGGATCAACTAAACACAGCCTTTCTTTTAGTGTCAAAGTAATGTCCCTAGCCATAGTTGATGTTCCTATCCTTTTAAGAGTAATGTTTGCTGTGGGGCTTAAAATGTCGCACTTTATTTGGTGGAAAACATTCACATTCTTTGTTTTTTAATCTATTGTGATTTTTGACCTTTTAAATCCTGCTGATAACAATAGTGCTATTTTACTAGCAATCCCACTCACCCAATTTTAAATGCATAAGTATTTAAGGAGGAAAGACAACATTGCTGCATAAAGCCATGGAAAGTTATTCAGCACTGAGTATTATGAGGATGCAGACAAGAGAGCACATTCATTGGATTTTGTTACAGGAGGTAGATCCTTCTATCCAGAAATCCTGATACGAGTAGAAAAGGTGGCATGATGGTAATGTTTCTTTAACGTTTTTTGCTGTATTCTGTTGCCTCAGAATTTTTAACGATGTAGTTTGAAATCTGTTGAAACCAAATAGTTGAGAATTATTTTTAATGTTCCGAGTCTCAAGTGCTATTTTGTGGTCTAAATTGCATAACCTTAACAATTGTGTGGTCTCGGAGATTACAATACCAAGCAGTACCTGGTGAAGCATGTTGCAGTATTATGTTGTTCAGATGATTAGAGACAGCTTCTGAATGACAAAAGCAAGAAAGATCAATAGACTAAATCAATGGACTAGTTGCAGAAACAGATTTTATTTTCAGTTCAGTGCTGGAATGAAGTGTTGCCAGAGCTTGTTTTTCCCCGCAAATGTTAACCAAATCTATTGTGGCCAGCATATATATTTGTGTGATAACTTTGAACAGGTGATATAGGACCATGGGAACATAGGAACAGGAGAAGACCATTCAGTCCCCTCGAGTCTGTTCTGCCATTCCATTAGATGGCTGATCTGTAGCTCAACTCCGTTTACCCGCCTTTGCTCCATATCCCTTGATAGTCTTGCCTAACAAAAAATCTATTGATTCCGGTCGTGAAAGTTTCAATTGACCCAGCATCCACAGCCTTTTAAGCGAGAGAATTCCATATTTCTGCTACCCTTCATGTGAAGAAGTGCTTCCTGATTTCACTCCTGAATGACCTACCTCTAATTTTAAGATTATGCCCCCTTGTTCTGGATTCCCCCACCAGAGGAAATAGTTTCTCTTTATCTACCTTATCAAATCCTTTTAACATTTTAAACACCTCAATCAGATCACTCCGTAATCTTCTATACTCAATGGAATACAACCAAGTTTATGCAATCTGTCCTCATAATTTAACCCTTTTAGCCCCGGTGTCATTTTGGTGAATCTGCGCTGCTCCCCCTCTGAAGCCAATATATTCTTGCTGAGATGTGGTGCCCATAACTGAACGCAGGACTCCAGGTGGGGTCTGACCAAGCTGCTATACTGTTAATTGTATTCAGGTGGTGTACATCAATTGGGTGTTAATTATATTCAGATGGTGGGTATTAATTGGGGACTCGTGTCCATATATATGGGAGCAGGTTCGGAAAGGGTACACGGTATGTAATGTATGTCTCTGTAAATAAAGGCTTGTACATGACTGAAGACTAGGCTCTAGTATTCTATCCTTCACCACCTGGCTATCCGTCTTTTACATATACAACTGAAGCATAATTTCCTCTCCTTTGTATTCTAGTCCCCTTGAGATAAAGGCCAACATTCCATTAGCCTTGTTGGTTGGTTTTTGTACCTGTCCACTAGCTGTTACTGATTTGCATACATAGACACCCAAATCTCTCTGCTCCTCCTCGTTTCTCACCATTTAGAAAATACTTGGCTTTGTCTTTCTTTGGATTGAAAGTGACCGACCTCACACTACATTGAACTCCATTTGACACAGTTTTGCCCACGCACTTATTCTATCTCTGCCCCTTTTTAAGTTCCTGGTCCCATCTGCACCTCCTAACTGTGCCTCCCAACTTAGTGTCATCTGCAAATCTTTTATATACAACTCTTGTATATACATTGTATCCAGTTGGATTTATCATTTGATTGCATGATTATAATACAACTTTATTGACCCATCTTTGTAGATTATGGAAGATTCCAAAACTGTTGGAGAAACAATACTTTTGCAAAAAGATAATGCAGTGATCTAAATATATAGTTTACAGAAAAGTTAGCAATTTGGGAAGAATAGCAGATGCAGGGTGAGTTTGGTTATTTTACTGCAAGATGGGATGAAAAATAAGAGGATATATCAGGATCAGGTGAACCATGAATGTTGTGCAGATATCTCAAAATAAATATTGCCATCAAAAGGCCATTCAAATAATCTAAAAGATAATACAAGTGAGAAGAGAGAGAAAACTAGGGAAAGGAAATTTGTTTGTGTTGCTGTGTTTTGTTTTTTCCCTGTTGCATTAATTTTCTGGAATCTGATGAGCAAAACAAGAGGAACAATTCATTTTTAAACTGCATGGGGCAGAGGAATTGATTGTCAAAAATAATAGAAAATGTTATGCATTTATTCTCCAGTGTTCTGGTGGCTGATTCTAGGTCAGAAAGATTTTTCCTCCAGTGTTCTTTTTATTTTGATTCTGATTCTGCAACTTGTATATTATTTTCTTTTTCCCTAGTGGTAGAAGGAATGATGTCAACTGTTATGCACTTGTGACATTTGTGTTAACTGTTCATATGTTAATGCGGTACAGTTATGAATCCTTCAAAACAGTGAACTGGTGCAAAATAACATTTAAATTTAGCATCATTCCACAAGAATAGCTCAGCTCAAGGAGGGGAAATTCACCTTTTTAATGCAAGTTTAGCTAATCTGTGTTTGCGCATGTTAGTGAATATAGGACTACCTTTTCAGAACATCTAAGTTCATATTTCATGGTCAATGCCCCCTTTGTTGTCCTCTTCATAGAAAGTATTAATTTTTGTCAGAAACTTGGCTATGAAATCTGAACCAGATGAATAATTTTATATAAAATTTGAGTTGTATTTTAAATATACTAGTGGACCCATGGTAGAAACCAGGAAATGAAGCATGGGGAGGAGAGCAGTCAGGTAGAGACAGAACTGAGCAGTTGGGCAAAATGGGTTCTGGAGCGGAACACAAAGCCCAAGTTGAAGCAGGGATGAAGCAAGTTTGGTTTCTTGTTATCTGGCAACTGGGAATGGCAGAGTCCAGGGCCTGATGTAGGCAGAGGTGTTCCAGGGGCCAAGGACGAAAAGACAGGTATTATGGGGATGATACTGGGGTGTATTACCAAATCAAATCCATCACTAGCAGCCAGCTTCATCTGTTGCAATGTGAGTTTCTTCAAGGCAAATTGTGTCAGCCTTGCAGTGGGTAGCAATAGTGCTGATGATTGTATGCTTTGTCGCTGATGCGTTGCTGCTGATGCGTTGCTGCTGATGTGTTTTCCCAACTCCTGGTGATCATTCATAATTAGGCATTCATAGGCTGGTACCTTGATTCGGGAATCATGCTAAACATTTCTTAAGTACTTTCCTTTCATTGTGTACTATGTAATCTATAATGGAACTTTTAGGTGGGGACTTCTAGATAGGAAAAGATAATTTTTGAACTTGGCCATGCAAGCACATTCCTAATTTTTTTTTATTCGTTCACGGGATGTGGGCGTCACTGGCAAGGCCAGCATTTATTGCCCTAATTGCCCTTGAGAAGGTGGTGGTGAGCTGCCTTCTTGAACCGCTACAGTCCTTGTGGTGAAGGTACTCCCACAGTGCTGACTTTGTCGTAGCGGTTTGGTACAACTGAGTGGCTTGCTAGGCCATTTCAGAGGGCAATTAAGAGTCAACCACATTGCTGTGGGTCTGGAGTCACCTGTAGGCCAGACCGGGTAAGGACGGCAGATCCCTAAAGGTGAACCAGTTGGGTTTTTCTGACAATTTCAAATGTATTTAATTAACTGAATTTAAATTCCCCCAGCTGCTGTGGTGGGATTTCAACTCATGTCTTTGGATTATTAGTCCAGGCCTCTGGATTACTAGTCCAGTAACATAACTACTATGCTACCGTACCCCTATTTTGTCTTCATTGGCAAATTTATCTTCCTAGCTACTACCAACTTTTTACAAAAAAGAATGAATTTCTTTCATTGGACTCAATTCTTAATTTAAGAAAATGGCAATGATTTTTAAATGTACTATTAAAATGTGGAGAATTCAAGTTTTTTGTAAATTTTTTGAGCAAGAAAATAAAAAAAAATTTAAAAAAAATTGACTATGAAAGACTGCAACATGATAGGGACACACAGGTTACTACTGTCAGCGAAGAGACAATGCTGGTTTCAAAACCTGGCGGGTTGGGAGCCAAGATGTGAATAAACTTCAGTGCTAACCTTATCCGAGACTAAGATACAGTAAATACAAAATTCATGTTTTTAGAGCATCTAGTGAGAGAAACATACTATCTCCCACAAATCTATCTCTTCAACCAACAGGAACAAATATTGAGGCATTTTCACATGCTTATGTACTAAACGATAGTCATTGATTGCAAAGACAGGTTGAAGATAGGACTACAACATTGTACCACTGATTCCCTGTTCCTTCTGAGTGAGACTTACCACGAGAACTGTAGGTAGCACGGCGGGGGGAGGGGGGTTGGTAGCACGGCGGGGGGGGGTTGGTAGCACGGCGGGGGGAGGGGGTTGGTAGCACGGCGGGGGGAGGGGGTTGGTAGCACGGCGGGGGAGGGGGTTGGTAGCACGGCGGGGGGAGGGGGTTGGTAGCACGGCGGGGGGAGGGGGTTGGTAGCACGGCGGGGGGAGGGGGTTGGTAGCACGGCGGGGGGAGGGGGTTGGTAGCACGGCGGGGGGGGGTAGGTAGCACGGCGGGAGGGGGTAGGTAGCACGGCGGGGGGAGGGGGTTGGTAGCACGGCGGGGGGAGGGGGTTGGTAGCACGGCGGGGGGAGGGGGTTGGTAGCACGGCGGGGGGGGTTGGTAGCACGGCGGCGGGGGGTAGGTAGCACGGCGGGGGGGGGTTGGTAGAAGGGGGAGGTTGACTGGGGGGGGGGTTGGTAGCAGGGGGGATTGGTGGTGGAAGAAAATATTTTATATCTTTCTGAAAAAGCTCAGGGTTAAAGGTTTACAGGGATTAGAATTGTTTCACAATTAATGCATCGGTTATTTACTGTTCATTCTAAATGGGTTTCGTTATATTCAAAGCTGGCTGGTTTAAGTGGTCCTAACTGATTTTTTTGAAATTTTGCAAAATATGCAAGTTCAGGAGATTTTCAGTAAACTGCTTAACTTGAATTGGTTGCATTGATTCAGAGTGATTCTCCAGAATTGTACTGGATTTTGTACATCTTTAGGTGTGAGTCTGAATTGAAAATGATTGTGTGTTTTGCAAAAATGATTATAGTCTTGCATCTGATGTTTTCAAGTAGGTGACTTGGAATGAATACCTCTTAAGTGCAATTAAGATAATTGGTTAATAAGCAGACTGACACTTAATACTTATTACAGGATGTGTTGGTTTCCATTGATTATTAAGCTAAACAAAAGACTAGTGCTCAGATGTTTACTATTAGAGCAGAGTAATTTTGTTTGAGCTGGTGTTGTTTGTTTAGTTGCATGGTAAATAAAAGGGACATTGGAAATTTTCATGATGTGAGTTCAGTATCCATGAGCTTTAGTATGTTAAATTGCTTTATAGTAAAGCAAACTACTTTTAAGAATTGGATTTATGATTCTTTGAATCAAACAATTTTACATTTTAGTTTGAAAAATTAAGTACATAAATGATGTCACATGTAATTATAAAGACGAGGATATAAAATCTAGTTTGAATGTCAGGACTGTAGAATGATGGAATTGGAATTGCAAGCTTTTGCTTTTGGCTAAAAAGATAATATTTAGTTGCATTTTACACCTGAATTAAATTTAAATCCAAGCTGGTGAACATTATTATTTCTGATCCTATCAATTAGTAAAAGAATACAAGTCTTGTGACTGTGTATTGGATGCAAAGTTATCTGATAGTTTACATTTTCATTTTGTTGATCTTAGGTGTTTTTCAGAGCAGGAACACTGGTTAAATTGGAAGAACAAAGGGATGAACAAACCAGAAGGAATATCACACTTTTCCAGGCAGCTTGCAGAGGATACCTTGCACGGCAGTATTTCAAGAAGAGGAAGGTACAATGTCAGCGAGAGCTTCATAAACCAAATGTGGAGCTAATTCTAAACACAGTTATATTTGTATTCGTATTCATTTTCCACTTGGAAGCATAGAATAGTGCAGCACAGAAGGAGTCTGCGCCAGCTCTTTCGAAGAGCAGTCCAGTTAGTCCCACTCCCCTGCTCTTTTTCTCCATATTCCTGCAATATTTTCTTCTTTTAAGTATTCATCCAATTCCCTTTTGAAGGCTACTATTGAATCTGTATCCACCAGTCTATCACAGTGCATTCCAAATCCTAACCACTTGTTGTGTAAAAAAGTTTTTCCTCATGATTTTAAACACCTCTGTCAAATCTCCTCTTGGCCTTCTCTGCTCTAAGGAGAACAACCCCAGCTTCTCCAGTCTATTCACGTAACTGTAATCCCTCATCCCAGAAACCATTCTGGTAAATCTCTTCTGTACCCTCTCCAAAGCCTTCATGTGCTTCCTAAGTGCAGTGCCCAGAATTGGACTCAATGCTCCAGCTGGGGCTGAACTAGTGTTTTATATAAGTTTAACATAACTTCCTGGCTTTTGTATTCTCTGCCTCTCTTTATAAAGCCCAGGATCTCATATGCATTATTAACAGTTTTGTTAACCTGTCCTGCCACCTTCAGAGATTTGTGCACAACCACCCCCAGGGGTCTCTCTTCTTACCCCCCCCCCCTTTAAAATTATACCATTTTGATTGTATTGTTTCTCCTCATTCTTTCTACCATAATGGATCACCTCTCACTTTTCTGCGCTGAATTTCATCTGCCATGTGTCTGCCCATTCCACCAGCCTGTCTATGTCCTCTTGAAGTCTATTACTATCTTCCCCACTGTTTACTACACTTCCAAGTTTCGTGTCATCTGCACACTTTGAAATTGTGCCATGTACCCCCCAAGTCCAAGTCATTAATGTAGTCCGAGTCATTAGGTTCAGTTCATATTCAAAAATGGAAGTTAAAAATTAAAACTGATCAGTGGCAGCCGTATTTCACTCTTGAACAGTACCTTGACACAGTTTAAACTTGGAATTCCCAGCTTTATAAACCTTATTTGGCATGCTATGGTGCGCTATAATTGGTCAAATTTGTATTGTAATTGCAGAAAGGTTTCTATTTTACTTTTAAAGAGGATCTTCTTGAAAGTGTTTATGCTGATGCAACAGGAACAATTTGACTAAAGCTAATTTAATGGATTCTCTTTCAGATTCAAGAACTTGCTATTCGCTGCATCCAGAAAAACATTAAAAAGAACAAAGGAGTCAAGAACTGGCCATGGTGGAAGGTGTTCACTACGGTTCGGCCACTAATTGAGGTTCAATTAACAGAAGAGCAAATACGTGGCAAAGATGTAAGTGCTTTAGACACACTTTAATTTGACATAATATGTTAGTTTGGCTAAGTCATAGATAACGTATCCATGAAATGTTGCTGATTTTTTGTTCTTTTAAGCTTGCACTTACAATTTCTTTATCATCACAAGGATTTGGTGTTTTATGTTATCTGTTGTTTAAAATTGTGGCTATTCGACAGTGAGTGATGGCAGGCATTGTGATCACCGTGAAGCCTGATTCCATTCTCTCTAGGATCCGGTGCGATATATATCAATATCTATCTCTCATTTTTCTCTTTCTCCCTCATCCAGCTGGCTTTGATGCATGGTGATTAGGAATGGGGATCCTAGCCAATTCTGTTTGTTTTCCCATCCTCTCCCCACCAGTCCAAGTGTACTAGGGCCAACTGTACTGTCCCGACAGTCCTACGGCTGAGATTATTGGGGGGTCAACGTAGTGATCTGTGTAGCTTAGCTACTCATTGGCTGAGGCACTGGGAAACAGTGAAAGTTATAGCTTTAATGAAAATCTGTGAAGTTAGTATTAACCTCTCTAGTTTTTATTGCCATTATTTTCTCCCATGATAATACATTCAAAATGAGTTGTATGGAAAAGATGTACTTGTTCAACATATTTGTTAAAATTAATGGCCCGGATTTTGCTGTAATAATAATGGTGAGACTATCAGCGCTCGCTGCTGTTACAGGGTAAATCTGATAGAAACTTATGGCGTCTGCACATGTGTAGTTAAATGTGGAAATCCAGAAGTTGCTGTCAGAGATACCCTGCTCCTCCACAGGATGCGCTGTTGCAGTCTTCGCTGATGGACTCGGCACTGAAATCACTGTAATGGCATGAACTTGAGATACTTACCCACTAGTTCAGCACTAAAAATGGCTGAAAAAGTTAGGGCCCTGAGAAATGAATTTTACAAGTGTGGAGTCTCATTCCCTCAGAAGAAAATTAATGTTGGAGATTTAAACATTTTTTTTTAACTTTTTCTGTCTATCTTTTATCTCTCTCCCATAATCCCATCTGTATTTCCCTTCTTGTACATGACTTAAATGTAATTTATATTCCCTGTTTTTTACTTCCTGGTTTAGACACTGCGTGGCTCGGTGAGGATTCTTCAATCTAATTGAAGAGCCTCGCTGTTGCTTGTCCTGTTCACAGACGCCACAGATCCCCTGTAGAGGGCGGCGCATTGAATCAGATGCCGGATGACTGGAAGTCTCCACTGACAAGCCCACAAAAAGTCTGTGGGCAACTGTACGCAAGGTGAACGGTGAAAGCCGTTCCTTCACTGCTGAGAGGAAATTCCGGGCCATTGTGTACTCTATGAAAACAGATGCCAAATTTTCAACTAATGTTTGAAATTTGTTTAAACATTTCAATTATTGGAAAGAATAATGCTAGCAAGACTCTTTCATTCATGAGATCTAATCCCTGTTATGTCACTATATTTAAATATAAATTTTATTTGATTGCATACATAGATTGTTCAGTTTTCTCTTACCTTCATTTACCACCTTTGTAGATGGTTTAAAATTGATAAAACTCTATGGGGGAAAAATTCCGTTGGTTGCACCTCCTGTTAGCGCCTTAAGAGGGCGCTAATGGGGTGCAAAGCATCGAGCGCCCAGGCGCGGCGAAGTTTGCGCCGCTCGCGAAATTAACTAGACATTTTGCGGCGGCGCTAAACACTACCGCCACGATCTCCTGCGCCGGCAGATCATGACGTCACTCGAGTGCGCAACGCCCCGGTATCGCCCCGGAGCGGATATTGAGTGGCGCCCCCTGCCTTACCGCCTGACGCGAGCAACGACAGGTTGAGGGGAGCGTTCTGCAGTCATGAAGGGAAAGGGGGAGCGCTATTTAAAGGTGACCGCTTCCTGCCTTTTATTGTTGGTGCCATTTTTGAACTACGCATTCTGAGAGAGAGAGGGAGAGACTTCTGGAGAGATTCAACGTTGTGTGAAGGAGTTATGGGTACTGAGCAGCACTTTGCAGGTTCATTTTGAGTTGCCATTCCTTGTATCGATTTAGCAGAGACTGTGGGGGCTGCACTCTGAGCTCTTTGCCTGGTACTCTCCATTGTTCTTTCCAGCACATTTGATGTGCAGGTCTCTCCAGGCCGAGATTCAAGGCTGCAATGAGCAGGATGTGGATGGAAAGCAAGATTAACCATCCCCTTTAAGAACTGGCCCGTGCCATTGTGTGTGTGTTCCATTGCTGACTGACATTACATGAGCTTCGCCAGCGCTCTGAGGTAGCGCCTCGCTCCTCGGCCTTTGCGCCTTAAGACAGGTGTGAAGCGCCTGATTTAGCGCTCCAATCACCTCCAGGGGCGATAAAAGTCAAGTTTGCAGTCGGTGGCGATAATTAGCACCAGGCACTAATCTTTGCGCCCGGCCGATAATTGCGCCCCAAATGGGGCGATACTGAATTTCTCCCCCTATGTATGCTAGCATCTCACCACCAAACCCTGCCACTACTTGTGCTGGAGACATTAATGAAAATGAGCTTATTTGCACCGATGTGTATTTCAATTTTATAACCGTATTTTTGTGTAGAAGGGAACGCTATCAAGATGTCTTTTTTAAAAATGAAGGGACTCAAATTCATTTGAACACTACCAATAATTTTAAGGTTTTGCATTAAATATTTATATGTTCAGGTATTTATGTAATATAAATTGATTTGTAAGAAATGGTGTCCATTAAATTTTGCCATGGAAAGATGAATAATGCTAAATATTCTAAATTTACTGTAATTTCAGATCTGATTAACTACCCTACTACATTGAACAAAAGTTGTCTAAATTTCCCATTAAAATACCTTAAACTTTTGAAAGTTAAGGTTAAGTTTGCAATTCATTTTATTATCCAATGTATAGAAGCTAACTGGTAAATATGGTGCCTCACTATATTAGGAGGAGATTCAGCAGCTACGCAACAAAATAGAACGGGTTGAAAAGGAGCGCAATGAGCTACGGCTAACCAGTGATCGTTTAGAAAGCCGGGTAAGATTATACTTGTGATCCTTTTGTACATCTGGTATTGCAGTCTGTGCAAAAATCATTATTTTGGGATTGTCAGCATAGTTTATTTGATGCAGTACAGCAAATGGTATGTGAAATTAAAATGTTAAGCCTTCCCAAATATTATGGCTTCATTTCAGACCATTATGGGACCATTATTAAACATCAAAGTGAATGAAATGGAGCAGTGTGGTAAATATTCAGAAGTGGTGGCCTACTTAAACTTAATTGAAATCCAGTTCAGTTAAGATCAACAACACTAAGCTACTTTGATGTACTTTCATGCAAGATATTAAGGCTGCATTTTATTTTAATTATTGTTTCAATAAGTGCAGTTAAGAACCAAAATGCAAGTAACTTGAATTGCCTAAGTGATACAAATCAAAGTTGCAAAACACATGTGGAGGGATAAAATATAATTTTGTGTAACCTGCAACTTAGTCAATGAATAGCTAAGTAGCAATACTATCATTTTTTGTAGATTCTGATATGCTAATGACCATTTCAAATGTAATGTTTAGTTAGTTCTGGGGGGAAAAACCTTCAAGTGTGAGCAGAGAGAGTTGCCAACTTCTAGAGTATTGTGGGTTTACATATTGACATTCAGTTTGTTTGGGATACAGTTGATTCCACTGTTGAGAACAGATTATTTACTTTCTTCCTTAATCTAATGCTGTAGGAGAATGATGAATAAATCACTTCTGTTTTGCAAGAGTAAATACGGTTTTCTTAATGTAATATGTGCCAAATAATCTGTAAAAGCTATCGTGCAAAGTATAATTTTTACAAATTGAGAATACAGTACACAGCATTAAGTAAGTATTTTTGGGTCCAATGTAAGGAGACTTGAGAACAACTGTTTTGCAGCAATGTGCACAAATGCTGGTGCAGACCTAAAAGGAACGAAGATTGGCCCATGTAGAGTGTGCACATTGAGCAGCATAATATTAACTGAGTACACGCATCAGTACTTAATATTGGCATATAACTCATTCTTCTCTAACAAACATTGTGGAGTTTTCTATCAACTTCGGCTTCTGATCTCTTGTTCGCACAATCTGAGTCAAAGTAAAACCAGTTTGACATCCATTCCTGACCTGCAAGTTGAAGCGTTGTTAATTTGCTGCACATTAATTCGGATCTAAAATCATTTTCAAGGTCAAAATAAGACCATTTTACACAATAGATTGCAGATATGCCGCCTGCAGATTAATATCTATATTGATATTTTACAATAATATACATTTTTACAAAAGATGCAGTATGGACAGAAGTTTTGATTTTAATTTCAATAACAGCTTGGAGAACTGACGTCAGAATTAACAGATGAGAGAAACACTGGTGAATCAGCATCTCAACTTCTAGAGACAGAAACTGCGGACAGACTTCGATTAGAGAAAGAAATGAAAGAGTTCCAGGTGGGTTAAATGTTCAGTAATCTTGAAACTCTGGAAACCATTACAGTATTATATTTTTGATTTGTACTAAGTTGAAGTTTGTTAGTTGTAGAACTAATTCTTAACTCAGCTCTCTGTTCAGTAGCTGATTTTTCCCATGTACATTGACAACAACAACTTGCATTTATATAGTGCCCTTAATGTAGTAAAACATCCCAAGGTGCTTCACAGGAGCGTTATCAAACACCGAACTACATAAGAACATATTAGGACAGGTGACCAAAAACTTGGGCAAAGAAGTAGGTTTTCAGGAGGCGAGATAGGCAGAGAGGCTTAGGAAGGGAATTCCAGAGCTTAGGGCCCAGGCAGCTGAAGGCACAGCAACCAATGGTGGAGTGATTAAATTCGGGGATGTTCAAGAGGGCACAATTGGAGGAGTGCAGATATGTTGGAGGGTTGTGGTGCTGGAGGAGATTACAGAGATAGGGAGGGGTGAGGCCAAGGAGGGATTTGAAAACAGGGATGAGAATTTTAAAAATCGAGGTGTTGTTGGACTGGGAGCCAATGTAGATCAGCGAGCACAGGGGTGATGGCTGAGTGGGACTTGGTGCAGTTAGGATATGGGCAGCAGAGTTTTCGATGAGTTCACATTCATGGAGGGTGGCAAATGGGAGGCCGGCCAGGAGAGCATTGGAATAATCAAGTCTAGAGCTAATGAAAGCAAGGATGAGGGTGTGAGCAGCAGATGAGCTACGGCAGGGGCGGAGTCGGTCGATGTTACGGAGATAGAATTAGGCGGTCTTGGTGGTGGAGCGGATATGTGATTGGAAGCTCATCTCGGGGTCACATAGGATGCTAAATAGGACAAGAACAGCTTCATTTGTTACCAGGATATGCTTTTACAGTATAAAATATTAATATGTACATATGTAACTGAAGCAATTCCAGTTATTTAATGCAGTATATAGATTCTGAGAACTATTAGTCATTATTGTAAGCATCTTGTGTTTCAGGCCAAATATGATGGAATGAAGAAGCAAATGGATTCAATGGAAATGGAAGTGATGGAAGCTCGGCTTATCAAAGCAGCAGAGTTAAATGGAGAATTAGATGACGACGATTCTGGTTAATTGCTCAGTTTCATTACATAGAATTACTTAGGATATACAGCACAGAAACAGGCCATTCGGCTTAACCATTCCATGCCAGTGTTTATGCTCCACTTCAGCCTCCTCCCATCCTTCCTCATCTAACTATCAGCATAACCCTCTATTCCCTTCTCCCTCATATGCTTATCTAGCTTCCCCTTAAATGCATCTATACTATTCGCCTCAACCACTCTGGTAGCGAGTTCCCATTCTCACCACTCTCTGGGTAAAGAAGTTTCTTCTGAATTCCCTATTTGATTTCTTGGTGGCTATCTTATATTGATGGCTTCTAGTTTTGCTCTTCCCCACAAGTGGAAACGCTCTGCATCTACTCTAACAAAACCTCTCATAATTTTAAATATCTCTATTAGGTCACCCCTTGGCTTTCTCTTTTCAAGAGAAAAGGGACCCAGCTTGTTCATCCTTTCCTGATGGGTATAACCTCACAGTTCTGGTATCATCCTTGTAAATCTTCTCTGCACCCTCTCCAGTGCCTCTATATCCTTTTTATAATATGATGAACAGACCTAGTGTAGTCTAACCAAGGTTCGATAAAAGTTTAGTATAACGTCTCTACTTTTCAATTCTATCCTTCTAGAAATAAACCCTAGTGCTTGGTTTGGCTTTTTTATGACCTTATTAACCTGCGTTGCTACTTTTAGTGATTAGTGTATTTGTACTCAGAGATCCCTTTGCTCCTCTACCCAATTGAGATTCTTATTTTCCAAGTAATATATGAACTCCTTATTTTTCTTACCGAAACATAATACCACACACACGTCTATGTTGAAATTCAGCTGCTAATTATATGCCCAATCTGCAAGTTTATTAATGTGTCTTGTAATTTGTGCAGTCCTCCTCAGTATTGACTATCCACCCCCCACCCCCCAAAATTTGATGATGTTCATGGAGATTGTTTAATTTTTTTTAAACACTTTTGTTTAAAAAAAAAAACATGGCACTCTCCTGGATTTTCCCCATTCCAATACCCCGTCTTCAGTAGCTTTCCACCTCAGCGTTGTCCTTTTACAGACAGGAAGCAAAATACTCTCAACTGTGGATCTCTCAACCATTTCCACTACAGCCACTATTTCAGACGCTCAAGAAACAAGATAGATGCAGCTACAGATTTTTTTGTCACCCAATAATATTCTTCTACTTTCATCAGCTCTTGAATTTAATGATCTATCCAAGAACCATCAAAATTGCATAATTGAGATTTAGGCAAGTTTGAATATTCTTCAAAGCTGAGATTCAAACCTAGGTCCTCCAGCGCAGGACTGTAGTTTTCTGCCACTTGAACTAGCCTTTTCATTTAAAAATATTTCTTCATTTGCATAATGCAAGAACTTATTTCTGCTGTTTCTTCGCTGATATATAATATGTATGTATGTATATATGTATATATGTATATGTATGTGTGTATATATGTGTGTATGTATGTATATGTGTGTATGTATATGTATATATGTATGTATGTGTATATATGTATGTATGTGTATACATGTATGTATATATGTATACATGTATGTATGTATGTGTGTATGTGTGTATATATGTATATGTGTATGTATGTATGTGTATGTATATGTATATATGTATGTGTGTGTATGTGTATATGTGTATATATGTATGTATGTGTGTATGTATATATGTATGTGTGTATATATGTATGTGTGTATGTATGTGTGTATGTATATATATATATATATATATATATATATATATAATGTGCGTGTGTATGAATTTAAATGACAGAAGTTCAACTTAAAAGATTACTTTTATTTACCTTCCATAGGTGGAGAATGGCGACTGAAGTACGAGCGTGCAATAAGAGAGATAGATTTCACCAAAAAGCGAATGCATCAGGAATTTGAGGACAAACTAGAGGTTGAATTACAGATCAAACGGCAACTGGAGCGAAAAGTGAGAAAAAAAAATAATAGTGCTTTTAAAACCTTAATTACAGTTTTTGCATAAATTTGTAGTTGGATATTAAAACTCAGGTGGCGCTATGCCTTGGAGCACTGGCGCTCGGTGCTATGGAACGATGAAATAAAAGCTTGATCTACCAATTTTCTTTATTGCCACTGCTGGGCAACCTCTAAAAACATGTCTTACAGAAAACTACATTTCAAATTTTAAATATTCTTCATTCACATATTTTTATTCCCGATTTTAATTTGCATATCAAGTATTTAAAACAAGTAGACTATTTGCAAATTTTCAGAAAATAATTTTCATTAGTATAGAACAAATAAAGCTCAGTGAGTCACAGAGGATATTTCTGTGTGTGTAGAAGGAATTAATTTTCTTTTCCTGGCAGCTGAAAACATTCGCTCATCAATTTGAAACAAATTATGGATTCTGGTATTATTTAAATGTTAGTAATGTACTGAGAAAGCTTCTGTTTGCAATTAGAGACATGGACTTTAAATAATTTATTACAGTGCATTATATTTTCATGAGTGTTCTTTTACCAAATTTTTTGGTTGAGAAGATTAACCCATATTTTGCTGAATTAATAGCAGTACAGCACTGTAAGCATAACAATACCACACAGTTAACAGCACAAGTTATACAGTGGCACTCAATTATCGAAACTCCTATTATCCACCATCCCGATTCAGAACTTTGTATGATACAGCCTCATTTGAGACATCATCTCATTGCACAGCTTTCATTCCTTATGTTTCATCTCATTTTATGACGCAATAAAACCGCATAATGGCCCCGATTTTGCGTTAGCTGTTATTACCCCTTTGAAACTGGCTGCAACTTCAGGATGTAGCGCATGCGCATTCTAACGCACAAATCCTGAAGTTGCGGTCAGTCATTCACTGCTCCGACACTGGCTGTGCTGTGGCGCGTCCCCCAACCCCATCGCCAGCAATCAGTGTAATCAGGGAAATCAATGAAACTGACGAAAACTTGGGCTTTTCTGCGATAATATCGCTGTTAAATACCCCATTAAACATTAGACCTTATTGAATTAGGTGTTATTGGGATTTTAACAGCGTATTGACTGCTAAACACATGTTATGGCCCTGAAAAACTAATTTTAATTTTGTGGAGTGTCAAATTTCACCATTATAATAAAAATTGCAATTTTTAAGAAACTTTAAAAAAAAGTTTTTTTTTTTAAAGTTTGTTCATATTTATTTCAGGTTTACCTTTTCCCCTTGTGAGATCCCCAATCTTTGTTTTGCTCTCTAATATTTTTGAAAAGTCTGAATAAAAGCACTTCACTTCCTGCTTCCCTGTCTGTGAGAATTCTGTATTCGACAGCTTATTGACGACACAGCAGATTACTACTAAACTACACTGATCTCAATTGCACGTCGAAAAAGGCAAACTTGCCACAGATAGGAGATCTTTGTGGGCAGCTTCGGGGCCAGCAGCGAATGCCTTTGCTTCGCCGCTGACCTCAAATTCCGTGCCAATGTTTCTGTTGTTTGCATTATACTTAGTGTATTGAGTTTCAAACCCCATATCCTATCATCATCAAAACCGCTTGCTTTCACCACAGCAACATAGCTTATCTCCAGCTCTACCCTACCCTCACTTCCACTGAAACTCATAACCACACTTTTGTCACATTCAGACGCTAACGCTCCAGCACCTCCCTTGTTGGCTTAATAAACGAGCAGAGCGGATGCAATTTTTCTATTTTTTAAGCTTCATTTTGGAATGCTATGCAGAGAAGCTAGATCAAACATAAATCTTATTTCTACCATTTGAAAGGCAACCAGAAAATAGAGAGGAGGGTGGGAAACAGATTGACAGCATTTTGCGACATTTATTGTTTTTTGTTAAAGTCTCAGGTCTCATTTGTTCCATGTGTTCTATGTTAACCATCTTTGCTTATTCAACCTCCATTTACCGCTAAAAATAACTTGGTTAAATCTAAATACTTCAACTTTCTAATGCAAGTTTGCATTTAAGGCTATTGTTGTACTTTGGCTGCACAATATGCAGATTACTTTCCAAAGTAAAATATAAGCTGGGAACATTACAACTAGTAAACTGATGCCTTTTTTAAAAACAATCTGAACAAGGTCTTGCAGGTCCAATATTATTCTTTAAATAGTCTGGATGTACATGCATTAATATCCAAGACTTCAGACTTGCTCTCGTGCCTGCAGGTTGCAGATGTGCAAGCTGACAATGAGGAAATTCAACGCAGTGTTCAGCAGTTGAAGAAAAAATCCCAACGACTAACAGCAGAATTGCAAGACACCAAGCTGCACCTTGAAGGACAACAAGGACGTAACCATGAATTGGAAAAGAAGCAGCGAAAGTGAGTTAATTCATACAACCCAAAATGAGAGAATATAAAAGCAAAATACTGCGGCTGCTGGAAATCTCTCATAAAAACAGAAAATGCTGGAAATACTCAGCCGGTCAGGCAGCAAGACAAAAGGTCATTGACCTGAAACGTTAACTCTGTTTTTCTCTCCACAGATGCTGTCTGACCTGCTGAGTATTTCCAGCATTTTCTGTTTTTATGAGAGAATACAACCTCCTTTAAATCTAAGTTGTAAAAGTCTATTCACCATAGGCTGGATAACAATCTTGGTATACATTTCAGTTTAGTCTGATCAATTTACAGATAATAAGGGTATATAAAAAGCTGAATGTGAAAATGCCATCAGGCCTGTATTCGCTTGCCCCATTTGTTTTGCTGGACTCTTCCCCGTATACTTTCCTCCTCCCCCACCCATGTCCTGGAATGGGCACAAAACACAGAGACCCGTAGCTAATTCACGAATCTTGAATAAAAATTCCCCTTTTATCCCTCAAAGGCAAACTTCAGGCGGCCCCAATCTCTTCCGTTATTTCCCAGATTAATTTTTGTTACCTTCCTTATACTATGATTGTGTTGCTTTTCAAAACTGCATCTACTGCCTTGAAGAACTGCAAAAGGTCAGTCCTGACTACCAACTCCAGAATCCTCCTGAGAAAAGTAAAACTTCCAGACATCCAACCTCACTCTGATTTCTCAATTTAATTGACTCAAATTTTGGAAATTGTCGAACAAAACAACTGGTATGAGGAACCTGAGGAAAAATAGACTGGCTTTAAAATGACATTTGATATTTTGAAAATGTTGCTTTTATTAATTCTCAATTGCTGGTAATGCAGTATACATGGGGCAGTGCTATTGCATATCATACATTTGTGAAACAATGAAGTAGCCTTTCTGAATCATGCCTTTTTGAAACAATGCTGTGGCCTTTCTAACCAGGAACAGGAGTAGGCCATTCAGCCCCTCTAGCCTGTTCCACCATTCAGTGAGACCATGGCTGATCTGTATCTAAACTCCATCCACCTGCCTTGGCTCCATATCCTTTTATACCCCTGTCTAGCAAAAATCTATCGATCTCAGATTTAAAATTATTAATTGATCTAGCATCTGCTGCTTTTTGTGGGAGAGAGTTCCACACTTCTAACAACCTCTGTTGAAGAAATGTTTCCTAATTTCTCTCCTGAATGGCCCGGCTCTGTTTTTAAGGTTATGTCCCCTTGTCCTAGACTCCCCCACCAGTGAAAAAAGTTTCTCTCTATGTACCGTATCAATTCCTTGCAAAATCCTAAAAACCTCAATTAAATCACTCTTAACGTTCTATATTCCAAGAAATACAAGCCTAGTTTATGTAATCTCTCCTCGTAATCTAATCCTTGGAGCCCTGCTAACATTCTGGTGAATCTGCACTGCACTCCTTCTAAGGCCAATATATCCTTTCTAAGGTGCGGTGCCCAGAACTGCACACTTGCTTATTTTACTATTTTTAAATAAAACTATTTTAAGGCACTTGAACCACATTCAGTGTATTCACACTAATGGAATGTATATTTGCTTAAGTAAAATTTTCAGCATTCTAGAGAACAGTTTCTATTTTATGAACATTTAACTGGAGGAAATTACAGCTCATGCAAGACTTGATATCGACCAGCAGTTTGACATCACAGGCAGTGGGGACGGGGAGGTCGACAGAGATGGTGGAGAGAGAGAGAGCAAGATGTCATCAGCGTATATGTTTGAAGCTGACCATTTGCAGATTATGTCACCAAGGGACAGCGTTATAAATGACGATTGAGGAAGAGGAAGGGCCAAGGATAGATACCTGGGGGACTTTGGGGGTAACAGTGTGGAGCATGGTAAGAATAGCCATTACTGGTTATGCTTGCACTACAATTGGATAGTTAAGAGTGGAGCCAAATGAAGGTAGTCCCACTGAGCTGGACAATGGAGGAGAGGCATTCGAAAAACTTGGTGTGGTTGACAGTGAAAGGCTGCAGAGAGATTGAGGCAGGCCAATGCACCACGGTCACAGTAACAGAGAATGTTGCTCGTGACTGTTTAGGATCATTTTGGAGTAGCAGAAACCCTGATTATAGATGCATTTAGGTAGTTGTGGGAGAGATGGGCACAAATTTGGTAGGCGAGAAGGTTCAAGCACTTTGGAACGGTAAGGGAGATTGCAGGTTGGGTAGCAGCGTGCAAGGGTAGAGGGCCAAGGTGGATTTTTTGAGGGAGGTGATGATGGCAATTTTGAAAGGGTGGTGGGACAGTGCCTGAGGAGAGGGAACCATTTACAAAAAGATTGTTGCACATTCAGGTTTCCGGGTGTATAAACTGGAACAGAGTTGCAGTGGGGTGGACACTTTTTTGTACGGTAATTTGAATGTGACCAATTAAAAATTTTCAATCCATTATTTCATAATGTACTTGATTTGCATTTTTCTTTAAAACAACGCATAACCATTATACCACTGTAAAATCCTGTGATATGTAAAGTCTGAAGTAATTTGAGTCATTAGATTATACCTAATCTGTATTGTAGTTAGAGAGTTCAAAAATGAGATTTCGAGTCCTGTATTTGTCCCCTTTCAACCACGCACACACACATGCATCAACACACTCGACAAAATGTAGTGCCCCCAATCTAAACCACTGAAGTATATTGGAAGAAAATAGATTTTCATAATACCTTAGCCATATGCACCAGATGTAACACTCTGTCACGAACAGCAAGTCAGAATTGTGTATTTTGTTATCGTAATGTTTTCTTTAACTTTCGTGTTTCAGGTTTGACGGTGAGTTGTCACAGGCACAAGATGAAGCTCAAAGAGAGAAGATCCAGAAAGAAAAACTGAGCAGAGAAAGAGATGGTTTTATAGCAGAGATATTCAGCCTTAAACAACAACTGGATGTATGTACTACCATGATCATAACAAAATGTAACTTCAATAACTTGTTAGATCGGAGCAGTATCTGTAAATAATATTTAATACATTAGTAACATAAGCTAAATCTTACTGTAAAATTATTCTGTATACTTGTTATTGTCTATGTAGATTTAAGGTTTTAAAAAAAATAACTTTATTGCTCAGCAAAATAAAAAATGGTATTAACTTAATAGTTTAGCCACATTTGATAATGGATTAACAAAACTTAAGCATCTGCAAATTACTGAAAACCGAGGGCCATAAGACTTTTTGATCTGTGTAAGCTAGTAGGCAAAATATATTTGACTTTATTTTGTTGAGCAAATTTCACAGCATGATGACAGACATTGGCATTTTGCGTTCCAAACTGTATTGGCTCAGTTGAAGTTCTTTCTAGCATCTATGGGGCATTTACAGTACTCATACTGTCATAGAATCATAGAGCACAGAAGGAAGCCATTCGGCCTATCGTGCCTGTGTCAGCTCTTTGAAAGAGCTATTCAATTAGTCCCACTCCCCTGCTCTTTCCCCACAGCCCTGCAAATTTTCCCTTTTCAAGGATATATCCAATTCTCTTTGAAAGTTACTATTGAATCTGCTCCACCACCCTTTCAGGCAGTGCATTCCAGATAATAACTCACTGCGTAAAATAATTTCTCCTTATCACCCTCCTCTGCACACTTTCCAAGGCTTGACATCCTTCCTAAAGTGTGTTGTCCAAAATTGGACACAATACTCTCGCTGAGGCTGTCATTTCAAAAATGTGCTCTGAGCTCAACTAAAACATTTTCAAAAAGTGAAGCTTGGTTCCAACTCTCCAGAAGTACATATTGAGAAAGGAAATTCAGCCACTGCATTCAAAGTTCAACAGTCAATATAATTCACTTATATTAGGTATATACATTTAAAATACTTGATATTCAATGCACATGGATTTGGTTGCCAAAGCAGTATCCTCGCGGTGGCCTATTTTCTGTTACAAAATATGAAATTTATTCTTTATCAAAAAATTCTAGATTCTATTTTTCACAGGGATGCAATCTCTTACTGTTGTTTCTCATCTTCTATACTCTCCTATATTATTATAAGACATGGGGAGATAATCAACAGCCAGTATATCACCGTGATCTCAAAGCAGAATATAAATGAAGCTCTCATGAACTGCAGGAGGAATCAAGTCTGTCTTTTCAGTCTTGCCAAACAAAGCCTGTTTGCTTTATAAAATAATGAATTAGTGTTAACTGCTGAGTTCTAAATTTCATCAGCTACATTCATTTTATTTTGTGGTTATAGTGTCATCTGAATTACCCATTAGACATTGCCAAATAACTCATTTACAGCTATTGTTTCAAATGTAACTAGTGAATAGCTGAATTTTTTTCTCTCTATGTTGAACACTAGGACAAGGACTCTGAGATCATCACTATAACCCAGAAGGTAGAGCGTCTGGATGTAGAACTGCAGGATCTATCCTCTCAAGAATCTAAGGATGAGGCTTCACTTGCTAAAGTGAAGAAGCAGGTGCGTGAGTTGGAAGCCAAAGTCAAGGACCAGGAAGAGGAGCTAGATGAACAAGCTGGGACTATTCAGATGCTGGAACAGGTACAATCATTTTATTGTTATGAAGGTTTTGGAATGAATCTGAAAACATGATGCTTATTATACAGTTGTAGAATTGAATCTTAGGAGTTGAAAACAAAATGTACTATTGAGCGAAGGGTGATGCATTGACTTATGATCTTTGATTTTGGAATCTCAGCTGTACCTTTTGTATAGTATGTAAAATGGTCTCCAAGCATTGCTAGATATTGTGGTAGTCTACCCCAGGCTACTTTTGTATGTCTCTCAGCAGGTTTCAGAGCAGTATTGGCGGAGGAGATCTAGAAACATATGACCAACTTGTTTGGCCAGTGATTGTATGTGAAGACACCCAACTTACAGGAAAGAGAGATAAATGCATTTGTATTGAGGAGGCATGTCACCCCTGAAAAAGGAACTTAAAATGCAGAAATGTTCTTTAAACACAAAAAAGTCATTAGAAATAATGTAAAGTGCCTCAGCTACCCACAATCAATTTCCCTCATTTATTTTTAAATTTTGTTTTATCTCCTCACAGTAATTATACCTCACTTCTAGTTTTTGATTGCTTTCCTCTTTCAGTTTTCTTTCTGATCTTAATTTAGTTTATTACAATACGGTTTTTGTTAGGAGAATTTTGGTGTGAAGATCACACCATCAGAAATATCTTTTTGTTCTGCAATTTGTCAGCCATCTAAAACAGCACTATGTTAGCATTCCTCATCAATCGCACAGAAGTGAGCACCTTGGCAGGGCTGGAACCATCATTTGGGCTTCTGCCACGCTCCCTCCCATTAGTTATAACATCCTCCCACGCTGCATTAACAATTTCCATCTCAGTCAGCAATCCGGATGTTGGGACTTCCTTATCAACACTGACATTGTCTGCTTGAAGGTGCAACGGAGAACTCATGCTCAATGTGGCTTGTTGCTTCAGAAATGGCAACTCGTGCCTGCACAGGATCACATGGTGTATTAAGCCTGTCCCATCCCGGCATGGTGTAACTTGCACACACCATCACCCTATCTCCTTTCATTCTTCTGGGAGAGGCAAAAGACCAGAGAAAGAAACCATAGGCCAATTTAAGAAAAATAAACTGAAATTCCACTTCGATCCTCAAAGGTGGCCAAGCAAGCTCCAGCAGACCACAGTGACTGGGTAACAAAACTCCCAGTCACGCCTCTACTTTCTGTATGTTGCAAAGTTTGCCAAACACAGGAATTCTTCCAGCTCCCTCTTGACTGCTTGCAGCGAATCTGTACTCATTCTATGTGCTGGCAACTTACTCTAAAGGTAGCTGACTTTCTGCAAAAATAAGTACACCTAGCATCTAACCTAGTTCTACGCTTTGTAACTTTGTACACATGTCCCATGGAACTATCTAACCTATTTAGATCAAGTAACCTATCCACTTGGAACGATTTTCATCCATTCATTTATTTTAGACCTCATTCGTATCTCCTCAAAGTCTTGGCTTTTCAGAGTAAAAAGCCTAACTCTTTAAGGGCCCTGACACTAGGTATCTTTCTAGTGGGCCTCTTCTGAACCTTTATTAGGTCCTCGGTATTTCCCCATCCATTCTAGATGTGTCTGACCAAGTTCTTATACAAACAAAAGATAGTTTTTCTTGTTTTATATTTAATTGTCCGAGCAATACATTATAACACCATATTTGCTTTCACACTGATCTTGTGGCATTGGTCATGGACCTTCAATGACTCATGCATTACAACCCCTAGATTCTAGTCATGCTCTACAGCCTTGAGATGCAACCATGCATGGTGTGTACATACTTGGTGTTGCCCCTACCTAAGTGCATCATATGGTATTTGTCTGTATTGAAGGACATCTGCGAAACGCGGGGCCCATTTTCCCCAGTTCATCTAGATCCACCTGCAGTTGATTTTTTTTTTTCATCCAAGGTTCTTGCACACGCACACAGTGCCTCATAGTTGTCCAGTTTTGGGTGACTAGATCTGTCTTTAGTCTGTCCCACTTAGCACAGTGATAGTGCCACACTACATAATGGAGGATGTCTTGATGGTGGAGATAAGACTTTGTCTTCACAAGGACTGTGCAGTGGTCACTTCTACCAATGCTATTATGGACGGTTGTGTATGCAAAAGGTAGGTTGGTGAGGATAAGGTCAAGTAGGTTAGTTCCGTCAACATCTGACACAGCCCCCGTCTACAGCTATGTGCTCCAGGTCTCGGCCAGCTTAATTAGTGGTGGTACTACTGAGCCACTCTTACTGGTGGACATTGAAATCCCCCACTCAGAGTACATTCTGTGCCCTTACCTCCCTCAGAACTTTCTCCAAGTGATGTTCAATTTAGAGTAGTACTGATAGATCAGTTGAAGGGGGTGGTAGGTGATTATCAGCCAGAGGTTTCCTTTATCTCATTTGGCCTGAAGTCATGAGATTTCATGTGATCTAGAGTCAATGTTGAGGACTCCTAGGGCCCTCCCACCCGACTGTGCCCTCACCTTTGATGGGTCTATCTTGCACGTAGGACAGGTCATACGCAGAGATGGTGAGGGAGGAGTCTGGGATGTTGACTGATAGATATGATACTGAGTATGACTATGTCAGGCTGTTACTTGACTAGTCTGTGGGACAGCTTTCCCAGCTTTTGCACCAGTCCCACATGTTGATGAGGATGTTGCAGGGTTGACTGGGCTGAAATTGCTGTAGTCTTATGATATAATTAATCTCAAAATATGTTGCCTGAGAAGCGCTTGTGCATTGAACATGTAGAACAGGTTGTCACAATTTTAAAAGGGAAGATCAAAAATCAGTTATTCTGAAGGTGGATAAGCTAGTTGTTCCACAGATAACCTTCAAAGGAACTGTTCTAAATAAGAAGTTGGAAACTATGTAAGTTTGTTCTTTGCACATAAGCATCAATACAACACTGAAAAGTTGTTGTGTTCCAATTATGAACCGGTCAAGTTCCTTTTTCGTCTCTGGAATAGGAAGAGAAAAATCAGCCAAGGTTCCCATGCCTGATTGTTATTCACTGACCTTCGCGAGAAAGTGTGGGTGTATCGTCACTGGACGTGAACAAGATCAAGCTTAGCTGTGATGACTGCACTGTTAAATCACCTTGCAGTGCTCAATGTCTGGATTCACACTTGGGCGAGGTACTGGAAGGCACCTGACAGCCGAGGAGTTAATACCATGGGGGAGAAGAGAGAACCTTATCGAATAAAGAATTGTTACTGTGAACATGTTCATGGGCAGTTAGTTGCCAAGGCAATTCAGCATTCCCAGAGTATAATGTTTTTGCCCAAATTTAGGCCAAGCTTCGGTTGGAAATGGAAATGGAAAGGCACAGACAAACTCAAGCAAAGGAGATTGAGAACAAAGAGGAAGAAGTGGAAGAAATTAGACAGTCTTGCCAGAAGAAGGTAAGCTTTATTTCTGTAATAGTTAATGACATAGAAATATTTCCGTTAAATGAATAACATTTGAAAATCTAATTTTAGTCTGTACATGTTGCATGCTTGTCGCTGTCACATTACACCCACTCACTTTCAGTATCCCATTGTATTTGTCTTGTGTAGCATGAAAATACAGCAAGTTAAAAGTAAGATAAGGATATGTAGCAGTTAGTTTTTGTATTTACAGTGAACACCATTTAAAATCACTGCTAATAAAATTAGAGATCCCACTTAAGATTAAATGCTTTTTTCCATTGGAAAAAATAGTTTATTACAATGTTAAACAAAGAGAGAGCTTGGTGCTTGTTGCATAATAAATTTGTGGCAGCTTGCATGAAACTCCTTTAATGCTGATTGACGAATTCTCTGACCTCAACCAGCCTTTTCCATCACATTGCATTATCCAGTAAACTAGGTATTAAAACAAGATCAGTTGACCGTGAATTTGCTGCTCTCCAAAGACTTCATGCAAATTAGTTAGTGCATGAGTTTTACCATCTTCCTGGGCATGCTAGTAGACAGACGCTTTATCACAGCAGCGCCACTACCTAATAAGGGAGGGGGAAAGAAAAGAGAGGAATGTTTATCTTTGCAGTGTCCTGGACGCTCCCAGGAGAAAGAGTGGTAGTAATGATAATATAATATGAAGTAAATGGGTTTTAAAATAAGATTTGCAAAATTAAAAATTATTTTTACTTGCGTGTTCACTTTTCTTAACTAGACTTTTTATTGTTGCAATAAAATAAATGTAGTTTTTATTTGATTTGGAACGGTCTGCCTGAACTGTTAGTTCATTATGTTGAGAAACGCATAAAGTAATTACTTTGAACTGAAGTGCAAAGGTATATCAAAATATTATTAAAATGTCTAACTTTTCATGTAGCCTTCCTTAACATCCACAGATATCCACTCTTAGTGCTGTGGTTGTGTATGACATTGGAGTGGTTTTAATCAACAACAATTGCTTGCATTTATATAGTGCTTTTAACATAAAGAACATCCCAAGGTTCTTCACAGATTGACATAAAGAAAACATAAGCTGAATCAGGAAGGGAGAGGTTAACAGGGTTGACCAAAAGCTTGTTTGAAGAGATGGGTTTTGAAAAGGTTTTTTAAAAAGCAGAGGAAAGTAAGAGAAGCAGAAAGCGTTAGGCAGGGAATTCCAAGGAGTAGGACCCAGGTGATTGAAGGCTTCGGTGTTGCTGGAGGAAGTTGTGACTCGGGCAAGCAGTCCTGTGACATGGAGGTGTTGTGGTAGGTGGAGAGATGGAGCTCAGTGTCATTAGCATACATGTGGAAGCTGACCTCATGCTTGTGGATGATGTCACTGAGGGGCAATATTTTAGATGAGGAAGAGGAGGAGACCAAGGCTAGTTCCTTGGGGCACTCTAGGGTGACAGTGCAGGGGAGGGTAGAGAAGACATTGCAGGAGAGGTGCCACTATATTGAGATGGGTAGGAGTGAAACCATGCGAGGGCTGGTGAGACATGTTAGAGGGATAGCATGGTCAACTGTGCCAAACATTATGCACAGTTAGAAGCATAGAAGTTTATAGTACAGAAGTAGTCCATTTGGCCCATTGTGGCTCTGCTACAAAAATCCAAATCTAATCTCGTTCTCTCATTCTGTTCGCCTAGCTCTGTATCATCTGGTTCAAATATTTATCCAATTTTCCCTTAAATTATCTTATGGTTTCTGCCTCAGCCACTCCCTGTAGCAAAGCATTCCATGCTCCAACAAACCTCTGTATAAAGAAATTTCTCCTGATCCCTTTCCACGCAATTTAAATTGATTACCCTTTTGACTGACTCCCCAATCCCTATACATTACCTTACCTATTCATTATCAAAATTCTCCATAGTTTTAAAAACCTCCTATTAAAAACCTCTTTAGCCTTTTCTGCTCAAGTAGAAATAGCCCCAGTATCTCAAGTTTCTCCTCTTAACTAAAGTTTATCATCCTGTGAATCTACGCTGTATTCTCTCTCTGGCTTTAATGTCCTCTATATAATGAGCGCCCAAAACCGCACACTTTAACTGTGGCCTAACCAATGTTTTGTACAAAATTATCATTTCTTCTTTACGCTTGTAGCAATTTATAAAAACCCAAAATACTGTTGACCTTTTTAATATTTTTACTTGTACTTGCATTTTCAGGGAATGCTATATTTGAACCCCTAGGTCTCTCTTTTCATCCACACCCTTCAGTTTCTATCCATTGAGTGTATGCCCCCTTTCTTTGTTTTTCCAAAATGTTTAGCTCACACTTATCCATATTCCACCTGTTTGCCCATTCTGCTAACCTGTCTGTTTTCCTGAAGTCTTATAAAGTTTGCCAACCCTCCATACTTCTGTGTTGTCATCAAATTTCAAAATTGTCTTCCCTATGCCCAAGTCCAAAGCATCTGTATACTGAGAATAAAGGTGAATCCAGCATTAGCCACCACCTCCAGCCCTTCTCTAATCTGAGCAACTCACATTTACCCTCGCCTTTTGCTTCCTGTCCGTCAACTTTCTAACCACACTGCTTATGAGAGTCCTTATCAAATGCATTGTAAAATTCTATATACACTGCATCTACAAAATTCCTTTCTCTCTCTATTCAATCAGTCACCTCCTCATAAAAAAACTCAATTAAATTCGTTAAACACGATTTTGGTGGCTGTCTTTAATTAACATGCATTTCTAAATGCTCACTAACTGAATTTTCCCACAACTGACGTTAGACTAGCTGGTTTATAGTTGCCCCGTTTATCCTTCTCTCCCTTCTTGAACTAATGGCCCTGAATTTCCAATCGGATGTTTCCTGCGGGCGGATGCCTCTGATCGGAAAAAAATCTACGAACCTACCTGCTGGTTCCGTGCATCCCGAGGCTTCCGATCCTGGGCCTCTCATGTTGGAAATGCGCAGATGCCAACGTATCCCAGGGGCGCATGCAGTTCGCAAGCGCCCCTGGGATCACGTGGGCCAGGCGAACCGATCAAAGAAGGGAATCCCCCTTCATACTTTTGACAGTTCTCTACGCACAGAACTTTCAAAAGTATGAATGGGGATCACATTTAAAAACACACTAAAATATTAAATAATGTTTTTTTATGAATTAAAATTCCATTTAATTAAATAATTTTTCAAAAAATTAATTTTTTGAGGATTTTTTAATGTTTTTACAGGGCTAAAAATAAACTTACCTTTTTGAAGAGTATTTTTAATTTATAAATGAGTTATCAAATTTAATTTTTCTATTTTTCAACACTCTTAAGCTGGTAAAAGCAGGCGTAAGAATTCTATGGCCTTTCAGCGGGTGGAAGTTATGCAAAGGCACTTTTCCTGGGCAGGCGGATGATCTGTCGAGAATTCTTGACAGATTGCAAGTGCCGGTTTTCAGCGCATGGGGGTTGGAAAATCCAGCCCCATGTGTTACATTGGTTTCTCTTCAATCCCATGGCACAACTTGCTATTTCCTCCCTGATTTCATTCAACAGCCTTGGGTACACATCATCAGAGCCCTGACTTAACCACTTTTGAGTTCTGCTAACGTTTTTAGAACCAGTACCTTTTCTACAGTTATCTTTAATAACTTCTATATTCTCCTGCAGTGCACCTACGTTTTCACTTCCACCATAATTTGTAAAAAAAAAATGCAGAGGGTTTACTATCTCCCCCAGACCATCATCCTCCATAATCAGGCCATGTCTTTTCATATTCCCTTTTAGCCCTTATTAATCTCCCTTTTAACCTTCTCACACTACACTTTCTATATTCTTTGTGATTTTCTTTAGTATGTCTAGCAATAATTTTATTATATGCCTCCCTTTTAAGTTTGAGTTTAATTTTAATTTCTGTATATCCATGAAATTCTGTTGTTTGCACCTGCTTTTTGCCTCATAGGGTTATATTTATTTTGTACTCTATTCATCTCGGCTTTGCTATTCTTGATCAGTCAGCCTGTTTGCTAACTTTTCTGCCAAGTTAATTTGAGCCAGATCTCCTCCTATCTTGCTGAACTTTCCCTTTTTCCAGTCCAGCACCCTTATATTTGACTCTTCGTTATCCTTTTATGTTCTTACAATCACCCTGCTCTCACATCAGTTATTTGCCCTGCTTCATTTCCAGAACTAACTGAAGCAATACTTCTTTCCTTGTTGGACTAGAGACATACTGATCTGGGAAGCAGTCCTGGATGCAATCTTAAAAAGTTTGTCCCACTTTGACCACATGCATTTCCTTTATTCCAGCCTATCTTGAGATAGTTAAAATTGAATGTAGTTTCTTGAGTTGTGAAGTTGATGCATGTTGTTCAGGAGGCGATTGTTAGAAGGCTGCACAATGAGGTGACATTTTGCACAAGGTGATATCTCATAAAGATTCTAGTAGATAATTGGAGTGCAGATAACAGATAATGAAGGTATTTGCATTTCAGCTCAGTATCATCTTTGCTTTTGTACATGTTTATATAAATGAAGTCCATAAACCAATTAAATTTTAAAAACTATTTGTTTTCCTGGAGGATATATTGTGAAAATTTAGATTCTGATACTGTTATGGCTGTGCTTATTTTCCCAGTTAAAACAATTTGAGCTGCAGTTAGAAGAAGAGTATGATGATAAACAGAAAATTCTGAGAGAGAAGAGAGATCTGGAGAGCAAACTGTCTGCCGTCAGTGAACAGGTACCATTCATAAAATCTTGCATAAATGATGTCCTTTAAGAATTGAGCAACTGTATGCAGTTTTGAGATTTATTTTTCAATAACCCAATATCAGTGTTCAGTTTTTGCAGTAAGTGGTTAACAAGACCTTGAGGTTAGTAGGACTATAAAAATTTAGATAAGAGTAAGCTGCTATCCCACGAGAGCCTAGAATCAGTAATGGGGAAGAGCAGTTCTTTTACATGGCTCGTTTGGTGCACAAACACTGGCATGGACCAGTTGGGTCAAATGGCCTGTTTCTATTCTGTGCATTCTATGTAAAAAGTAGTTTAGTGCCTTTACTGCAGAGTTTGGAGAAAGGATACTACTTGGATAGTATATGGGGGTAGATTCCACCCATCGCCCTGTTTCCCCCTCCCCCGCCCCGAGTAGAGCTGACTGGCCAACAGTCCCGACAGGAGGCCCAGTTGACTTTGAGGGCTGGGCCTTGACATCATAGGGCCGATGGGCTGCGGTGGGAAAACGAGCGTCCCAGGGCAGGCCACCGGTGCTGGCCCAGCGCAGTATCAGGCGGCCCAAATGGCCTCTGGACCAGAGGTAGCTCCAGGGGAAAGGGAGGATCCAATCTTGTGAGAGGATGGGGCCTGGTGCGGCAGTGACCCAGTTTGTTTTTGTGGAGCCCGGAAGAACACTTCTTCTCCTGGATCCGCAAAAATAAATTAAAAATTACCTGCTGGGTTCCTCTTCGGCTGGATCCACAGCTGATGCTGGACAGAGCATACACAGCAGATGCTCCACCCAGTACTGTCCTAAAATGACAATCCGGGTCCTATGTATGTCTTAGGACCCTGATTTGCATAGTAAAAGGGTCGACTGCCTGACTTAGGTGGCTGTAGGTCTTGGGAAAGATCAGCGGGAACAGGGATGTAAGTCATTCCACACCATTTTCAGGGCACTACCTCCCTGTTTCTGTTGGGCGAGAGGCCTCAAAATCTCCCCCATAGTGTCATACCTGCCACTTTTATATCGAGTTTTACTTGGAGTGTGAGAAAGATGGATTAAAACAAATTATATTTTAGATAAGTTTCAATAGTTAAAAAAAGTTAACTAAGTGCCAAAATATGATTGCAGTGTTGATGTAAAACGTACAAGATATAATAGAATAAATAATTTTTGAGGAATGTTTATTATTGAATTGATGAATACTAAAGAAAGTAGAACATTTAAATTGCTATTTTGCAATAAACTTGTCTTGGTCAGTTTGACTTTTTAAGAACGATGCAAGAAGTTCAAATCTACTACAATCTCTGTAACCTTCCTAGGATTTTGCTAGCTTGATTTTTTTTTTAAACTAGGTCAGCGAACGAGATTTTGAAACTGAGAAGCGGCTGCGCAAGGACCTTCGGCGCACAAAAGCACTTCTGGCTGATGCACAAATAATGCTTGATCACTTCAAGAATAATGCACCTAGCAAACGGGAAATCGCACAGTTGAAAAACCAGGTAACACTTTCTAGTCTTGTTCATCATTTAAACTACAGTTTCTCAAAGTGATAAAGAACTGTTGATAAATATTGCTCTTTTTTGTGGAAGATTAACTGCTAGAGATAAATATGCAAAAGGAAACTATTTAAAAAGTACAATAGAATTAAAAATATAAAAGTTACTACACGGAGTCCAGTTGTACGGATCACTGCTTCTACAGAGTACTAAACTCGGGAATTTGGTGAATGAGGAAATTCGGTGAGGTGGGGGATAAGAGGTGCTGCTTGATACATAAAAAAAATAAACAACTTGGGTTAAATTAGGACTGTGGGCTAAGTTACAGTAAAGACCTAAAGCATATAACTAAATTTAATAAATTAAACAAGGTTATTACCTAGATTAAAAACTATTAATAGACAATTGAGTATTTCAGAACTTGAAAACCTAATTAGTTAAATAAAATACAATAGAGATGGCAGGGCAGGTGATGTGTTACAGCTGTAGCATGTGGGAGCTGGTGGACCCCAGTGTGATCCACAGCAACCACATCTGCAGCTCATGGAACTTTGGCTCAGAGTTGATGAGCTGGAGTCCGAGCTTCGGACACTGCGATACTTCAGGGAGGGAGAAAGTTACCTGGATACTTTGTTCCAGGAGGCAGTCATACCCCTTAGGTTAAATACTTCAGATTTGGTCCGTGGTCAGGGACAGGGGGGTGTGACTACGAGTGAGGCAGGTATGGAGATCCAGAAGGTTGGAGCCTCAGCCGTTGCACTTGTCCAACAGGTACGAGGTTCTTGCAGCTTGTGTGGACGAGAGCAGGGACTGCAGGGAGGATGAGCAAACAGACCACAGCACCGTGGTACAGGGAGCCATTCAAGTTGGGGGAGTAAAAAGGAATGTAGTAGTGGTAGGGGACAGTATAGTTAGGGGAATAGATACTGTTCTCTGCAGCCGAGAGCATGAGTCCCGAAGGCTGTGTTGCCTGCCCGGTGCCAGGGTTAAGGACATCTCCTCGGGGCTGGAGAGGAACTTGGAGTAGGAGGGGAAGGATCCAGTTGTCGTGGTCCACGTAGGCACCAACGACATAGGTAGGACTAAGAAAGAGGTTCTGCTGAGGGAGTATGAGCAGCTAGGGGCTAAATTAAAAAGCAGAACCCCAAAGGTAATAATCTCTGGATTACTATCTGAGCCACGAGCAAATTGGCATAGAGTCAATAAGATCAGAGAGTTGAATGCGTGGCTCAAGGATTGGTGTGGGAGAAATGAGTTTCGATTCATGGGGCACTGGCACCAGTACTGGGGAAAGAGGGAGCTGTTCCGTTGGGACGGGCTTCACTTGAACCGTGCTGGGACTAGTGTCCTGGCGAATCGAATAACTAGGGCTGCAGATAGGGCTTAAAACTAAATAGTGGGGGGAGGGTTCAGGTGAGGGGAAACTTAGAAAGTTAAAGAGAAAGGACAAGTCAATAGTGCAGGGTAGCGATAGGGGTAATGATAACCAGAGTGTGACAGGAAGGGGTAGAGCGTACAAGCATAAGAGTGCACCAGCAAATAGGGTCAGAGTAGGGAAAAATGATAAGACAAAATTAAAGGCTCTTTATCTGAATGCACGCAGCATTCGTAACAAGATAGATGAATTGACAGCACAAATAGAAATAAATGGGTATGATCTGATAGCCATTACAAAGACGTGACTGCAAGGTGACCAAAGCTGGGAACTGAATATTCAGGGGTATTTGACATTTCGGAAGGATAGGCAGAAAGGAAAAGGAGGTGGAGTACCTCTGTTAATAAAGGATGAGATCAGTATGATAGTGAGAAATGATCTTGGCTCGGAAGATCAAGATGTAGAATCAGTTTGGGTGGAGTTAAGAAATAATAAGGGAAAGAAGTCACTGTTGGGAGTCGTCGATAGGCCCCTTAACAGTAGCTACACTGTGGGACAGAGTATAAATCAAGTAATAATGGGGGCTTGTAAGAAAGGTACTGCAATAATTGTGGGCGATTTTAATCTTCATATAGATTGGACAAATCAAATTGGCAAAGGTAGCCTTGAGGACGAATTCATAGAGTGTATTCAGGACAGTTTCTTAGAACACTATGTTGTGGAACCAACCAGGGAACAGGCTATTTTAGATCTGGTAATGTGCAATAAGACAGGATTAATTAATGATCTCCTAGTAAAGGATCCTCTAGGGAAGAGTGATCATAACATGATAGAATTTCACATTCAGTTTGAGGGTGAGAAACTTGGGTCTGAAACTAGTGTCTTAAATTTAAATAAAGGCAATTACAAGGGTATGAAGACAGAGTTGGCTAAAGTGGACTGGGAAAATAGATTAAAAGATAAGACGGTAGATAAGCAGTGGCAGACTTTTAAGGAGATATTTCATAACTCTCAACAAAGATATATTCCAGTGAGAAAGAAAGACTCTACGAGAAGGATGAACCATCCGTGGCTTTCTAAGGAAATTAAGGAGGGTATCAAATTGAAAGAAAAGGCATACAATGTTGTGAAGATTATTGGTAGGCCAGAAGATTGGGAAATTTTTAGAAACTTGCAAAGGATGAGTAAAAAAAAATAGAGGGAGAAAATAGATTGAGAGTAAACTAGCAAAAAATATAAAAACAGACAGTAAGAGCTTCTACAAGTATATAAAAAAGAAGAAAGTAGCTAAAGTAAACATTGGTCCCTTAGAGGATGAGACCGGGGAATTAATAATGGGAAACAAGGAAATGGCAGAGACTTTGAACAAATATTTTGTATCTGTCTTCACCGTAGAAGACACTAAAAGCATCCCAGTAATAGTGGAAAATCAAGGGGAAAAAGGGAGGGAGGAACTTAAAACCATCACTATCACGAGAGGAAAAAGTACTAGGCAAACTAATGGGACTAAAGGCTGATAAGTCCCCTGGACCTGATGGCCTACATCCTAGGGTCTTAAAAGAAGTGGCTGCAGAGATAGTGGATACATTGGTTGTAATCTTCCAAAATTCCCTAGATTCTGGAAAGGTCCCAGCGGATTGGAAAACCGCAAATGTAACCCTGCTATTCAAGAAAGGAGGGAGACCGAAAGCAGGAAACTATAGGCCAGTTAGCCTAACATCTGTCATTGGGAAAATGCTGGAATCCATTATTAACGAAGTAGTGGCAGGACATTTCGAAAATCATAATACAATCAAGCAGAGTCAACATGGTTTTATGAAAGGTAAATCGTGTTTGACAAATTTATTAGAGTTCTTCGAGAATGTAACGAGGAGGGTGGATAAAGGGAAACCAGTAGATGTAGTGTATTTGATTTCCAAAAGGCATTCGATAAGGTGTCACATAAAAGGCTACTGCACAAGATAAGAGCTCATGGGGTTGGGGGTAATATATTAGCATGGATAGAGGATTGGCTAACTAACAGAAAACAGAGAGTCAGGATAAATGGGTCATTTTCAGGTTGGCAAACTGTAACTCGTGGGGTGCCACAGAGATCAGTGTTGGAGCCTCAACTATTTACAATCTATATTAATGACTTGGATGAAGGGACTGAGTGTACTGTAGCCAAATTTGCTGATGATACAAATATAGATGGGAAAGCAAGTTGTGAGGAAGACACAAAGAGTCTGCAAAGGGATATAAGAACATAAGAAGTAGGAGCAGGAGTAGGCCATACAACCTTTCGGGCCTGCTCCGCCATTCAATAGGATCATGGCTGATCCGAACCTAGACTCACGTCCACTTCCCTGCCCGCTCCCCATAACCCTTAATTCCCTTATCAGCTAGGAAACTGTCTATCTCCGTTTTAAATTTATTTAATGTCGCAGCTTCCACAGCTCTCTGAGGTAGCAAATTCCATAGATTTACTACCCTCTGAGTGAAGAAGTTTCTCCTCATCTCAGTTTTGAAACGGCAGCCCCTTATTCTAAGATTATGCCCCCTAGTTCTAGTCTCACCCATCAGTGGAAACATCCTCCCTGCCTCCACCCGATCAAGCCCCCTCACAATCTTATATGTTTCGATAAGATCGCCTCTCATTCTTCTGTATTCCAATGAGTAGAGGCCCAACCTACTCGACCTTTCCTCATAAGTCAACCCCCTCATCTCCGGAATCAACTGAGTGAACCTTCTCTGAACTGCCTCTAGAGCAAGTATATCTTTTCTTAAATATGGAAACCAAAACTGTACGCAGTACTCCAGGTGTGGCCTCACCAGTACCCTGTATAGCTGAAGCAAGACTTCCCTGCTTTTATACTCCATCCCCCTTGCAATAAAAGCCAAGATATAGATATGTTAAGTGAATGGGCAAAAATTTGATATAATGTGGGAAAATGTGAGGTTATCCACTTTGGTTGAAAGGCCGGATTTTCCCAATACCACGGGTGCGTACGAGGTAGGGGCCTCGCCAGTGCCGGTTTCAGGCATGTGGAGCGCATGCGCTGAAAACCGGCACTTGCGATCTGTCAAGAATTCTTTTGACAGATCATCCGCCTGCCCGGGAAAAGTGCCTCCACGGGTGGAGAGTTGCGCTTTTTGCACAACTTCCGCCGCTGGAAGGCCATAGAATTCTTACGCCTGGTAAAAGCAGGCGTAAGGCCTGCTTTTACCAGCTTAAGAGTATTGAAAAATAAAAAAATTAAATTTGATAACTCATTTATAAATTAAAAATACTCTTCAAAAAGCTGTTTATTTTTAGCCCCGTAAAAACATTTAATTTTTTTTCCAAAAAAATTATTTCAAAAAGATATTTAATTTAAATGGAATTTTAATTAATTTTAATTATGTAATCAAAAATATATATATTTAATGTTTTCGTGTGTTTTTAAATGTGATCCCCATTCATACTTTTGAAAGTTCTGTGTGCAGAGAACTGTCAAAAGTATGAAGGGGGATTCCCTTCTTTGATTGGTTCGCCTGGCCCCAGTGATCCCAGGGGCGTTTGCAAACTGCATGCGCCCCTGGGATACCTGGGCCTCTGCGCATTTCCAACAGGAGAGGCCCAGGATCGGAAGCCACGGGATCTACGGAACCAGCAGGTAGGTTCGTAGATTTTTTTTCCGATCGGAGGCATCCGCCCGCAGGAAGCATCCGATCGGAAATTCAGGGCCATTATTTAAATGGAGAGAGACTACAGAATGCTGCGGTACAGAGGGATCTGGGTGTCCTCGTACATGAAACACAAAAAGTTAGCATGCAGGTACAACAGTAATTAGGAAGGCAAATGGAATGTTGGCCTTTATTGCAAGGGGGATGGAGTATAAAAGTAGGGAAGTCTTGCTATAACTGTATAGTGCGTTGGTGAGATCATACCTGGAGTACTGCGTAGAGTTTTGGTCTCCTTATTTAAGGAGGGATATACTTGCACTGGAGGTAATTCAAAGAAGGTTCACAGGTTGATTCCTGGGATGAAGGGATTGTCTTATGAGGAAAGGTTGAGCAGGTTGGGCCTATACTCATTGGAGTTTAGAAGAATGAGAGGTGATCTCATTGAAACATATAAGATTCTGAGGGGGCTTGACAGGGTAGATGCAGGGAGGATGTTTCCCCTCGTGGGGGAATCTAGAACTAGGGGCCATAGTTTCAGAATGAGGGGTCGCCCATTTAAGACGGAGATGAGGAGGAATTTCTTCTCTCAGATGGTCGTGAATCTTTGGAATTCTCTACCCCAGAGAGCTGTGGAGGCGGAGTCATTGAATATATTCAAGGTGGAGATAGACAGATTTTTGTACCACAGGGCAGTCGAGGGTTATGGGGAACAGGCAGAAAAGTGGAGTTGAGGCCAAGATCAGATCAGCCATGATCTTCTTGAATGGCGCAGCAGGCTCAAGGGGCCGAATGGCCTACTCCTGCTCCTATTTCTTATGTTCTTACTCCAATGATATGTATCCCAGAATACTGAAGGAGATTGAGAAGATGACAGTGGAGCACTAACTATAACTTGCACAAATCTTTCGAAACACCACCACCTTCTCAAGGGCAACTAGGGATGGGCAATAAATGCTGGTCTTGCCAGCGACGCCCACATCCCATGAACAAATTTTTAAAAAAGAAATTGGCCAAAGCAGTGGAAGGTGGTAAATGTTACTACCCTATTCAAGGAAGGGTAGTAACCAACCGAATACCTCACCATCCATCACAATTGCACACACCTTATGAATAGGTCTGTAAGTCAAGAAATTGTATGCCAGTTAGCCTTATCTTTGTGTGTAACTTCTGAAAATCCACCCCTCCCAATTCTCCTTTACTTCAGGAAATAAAGTCAGAGGGTAGACAATCTTTCTTCATAACTCAGTCCTCTAAATTCAGGAATCCACCTTGTAGCTGTCAGCTGGACTCGCTCCAATAATTACACTTCCCTGTAATACAGAGACGAAAACTGATTCAGTACTGCAGATGCAGCCTCCTTGGATGTATAAGTCACACCATTAACTATGCATCCCACCATTTTATTTCTTTTCTTCACCACTTGCAAGCGTTCAACCAATGCTTTTAATAATCCACCAAAACCTCCAGGCTTCTTTCCTGCTCTGCTCCTCAAGCACATTGGCACGTAATTTGTGATCCACATTTTCACTTCTACCTCGTTTCATTGATTTACATATTAACGTTGAATTCCAACTGCCTTCTCTTTGCTCATTGCCCAAACTTTTTTGGTTATCCTTTGGATTATTCTACATTGGTTAGCATTGTTGGCCACCACACCCAATTTGGTGCACCCAATCTTAAGCCTTGGACAATATTCTGTCCTTTAAATCATTCATAAAAATTATAAATAGTGGGACTCCACTAGCAACAGGTTTCCACTCTTGACATTTCCCCTTATCCCACCACCCTTTGCCGTGCCACAAACCAGCCTAATACCTCGGCATCCATCCCAATCGCGCACACTTTATGCATAGGTCTGTTATGTGGGACAGTGTCAGATGCCTTCCTGAATTACAAACATGTAAGATCATCACCCTCACCCTTAGTCACCAGATCTGTAACCTTTTCAAAGAAATGTTCTTGCCTATAATCTCTGACATCAATTTTTCTCTAATAATTATTATTTCCATGTTCTGTCACTGCCTGAAACATTGGCTCCACTGTGTTGCGATGGAATGTGGTATAGTCAATATAGATAAAAGAAAGATGATACACAAAACTAGACAATTAGGCTGATATTTTCCGGGGGGGTCAGCGGGCAGGATTGGTGGC
Source organism: Squalus acanthias (assembly GCA_030390025.1). Classification (NCBI taxonomy): domain Eukaryota; kingdom Metazoa; phylum Chordata; class Chondrichthyes; order Squaliformes; family Squalidae; genus Squalus; species Squalus acanthias. The sequence goes on from CM059448.1 coordinate 15,805,660, forward strand.
GGGGCGGGTGGGAAATTTGATATTTTTGACCGGGTCAGGAACCGACAGGCAGCAGCGGATGACCCAATCAGGTAATTAGTGCTTTGTTTAGAGTCACTTAAGAATGATTTTCAGCTTACCTTTTGCATTTGACAGCTCGCCCACGGGGTCCACGCTGGTTGTGGACCACGTCTGTCAAGCTGAGGCGGAAGTTCAGTGGCCATTGAATCAGCTGTTGAGTTGACAGCTTCAAATGTAAAGTAAAACCTCCCACTTTACAGAGATATCTTCCCTCAGCCACAAGCTCTTCCTCACTGCATTTCCACAACAGATGCACCATACTGCAAGTCTTTACACAAGTCTCCACCCAGTCTGACCTCATTACCTCTCTCACCATTGCCAGATCGCTTCTGTTATCTCTACTTCTCCTGCCATCTATTCCATCAGCATGGATATCCTTTATACTCTCTCATCTTGGTCCTCAGAATCCCAACACGGTCAGCCCCAACACCAGCAGCACCAACAACAACAACACCAACCTTCTTCGCAATCAACTGATGCTGCACAGGACACAGGGCATCAGCACCCGACCACATTGCTGCCCGGGAAGCCAGGGATGGCCTCACCATGGCCACTTTACTTCACTTGACGCTGTACACCCTGGCTGCCACATGATGCGCCAGGTTGGCACCACCTCACACCAACACCATAAAGCATCACTACAATGCCCAAGCCATTCCTTTTATACTCCTGACCATTGTGGGGGGTACCGTTAAGTCTCACCATTCACTACAACTCACTAAGCCACTTCCAAAGGTGTACACAAATCTGTCCAAGAAGGCAAAGTGTTGAAAATAAAGGTTTCAATGTTTGACACCACATTAACAGAAATTTTACATGAACATTGCATAAAACACCTAAGTGTGTGTTGTTAGTTGGTATGATTGCACTAGGATACGGGCGAGTGTGAGGGGTGGCTAGTGAGATGGGGATGTGATTATATAGATAGAAAGGGATGGGTGGAGGTCCAAGGTAAGTTGGTGTGAGTAAGGATGTGCAGGAGTAGGGTATGGAAAGCAGAGTGATGGGGACGTGATGAGAGGCACAGCAGGATGAGGTTGAGTGTGGCTTTGTACTAACGTTTCGTGGTCTACTGAGATCATTGAAATGTTTGCGCCACTGCACCCAGGTCCTCCTGACCACATCCCTGCTTGTGCCCTCCTCTGCAATGTGCATCCAGGCTGTGTTGATCTCCTGGGGAGGTCTCTTCTGCCCATGGGAAGGGAAGAGGACCTCCCGGCGTGCTGTGACTCCCTCCATAAGGAGGGAGTCATCGGAGAGCCTGGGTGCAGCCCTGTGTCTTTGTGCAGTCATTGTCATTGACCGTGTTTGCAGCACCTCAATGCTGTAGAACACTGACAGCATACATGTCAAAATAAATTTGGACATGGTCCCTTTAAGGAAACCGGATGATGACACGTCATCAAGTGACGTCACCAGACCCGCTTCCTCTAATTAGAAACATAGAATCTAGGAGCAGGAGTAGGCCATTCGGCCCGTCGAGCCTGCTCCGCCATTCAATACGATCATGGCTGATCATCCAAATCCAGTACCCTGTCCCTGCTTTAATCCCCACAGTACACATATCCCACCCTACCCCCGTAACCCCACGTATTTAATTCCCCCTAACATATCCCATCCTATCCCCATAACCCCACATATTTAATCCCCCTAACACTAAGGGTCAATTTATCATAGCCAAATCAACCTAACCCACACATTTTTGGACTGTGGGAGGAAACCGGAGCACCCGGAGGAAACCCACGCAGACACGGGGAGAATGTGCAAACTCCACACAGACAGTCACCCGAGGTCAGATTCGAACCCGGATCTCTGGTGCTGTGAGGCACCAGTGCTAACCACTATGCCACCGTGTTGGCCGGGAAACACACTGGGCGGGCTTAACAAACCCAATCAAGGGAAATTCATTTCACAGAGCGGGATGTAGCCAGCAGCGGGGTCGAGACCCGCCACCGACCCGCCGAGGTCAGCAAAATCGTGCCCACAGTATCCTAAAGAGCATATAGAAGTTGAATTTCTGAAGGGGTTTTTCCCACTCATCTGCTATAACTTCAGTGGAACAGCTGCCAGGACATTGAGAAAATAACAAACGGTCATTTACGACCCCCCTGTTCTGCCAAATAAAGTGATTTTCAAAACAGGTGGTCCCTCATTAGAAGGGGATTCCGTAATCCTAAATAAACTAGAGGAAAAATCTACAGAAAATTTGTTTTCACATTTACCAGCTCCTTTACCAAGTTTAATCCTGCACTAAATGGGATGGGGGGGATTGTCCTATGAACAGAGGTTGAGTAATCTCGGCCCATATTCTCTATATATAGAGTTTAGAAGAATGAGAGGTGATCTCATTGAAACATACAAAATTCTTACAGGGCTTGACAGGGTAGCTGCAGGGAGGATGTTTACCCTGGCTGGAGAGTCTAGAACCAGGGGTCCCAGTCTCAGAATAAGGGGTTGGCCATTTAGGAGTGAGATGAGGAGAAATTTCTTCAGTCAGAGAGTGGTGAATCTTTGGAATTATCTCCCCCAGAGGGCTGTGGAGGCTCAGTCATTGAGTATATTCAAATGAGATTGATAGATTTTTGAATATTAAGGGAATCAAGCGATATGGGGATAGTGCAGGAAAGTGGAGATGAGGTAGAAGATCAGCCATGATCTTATTGAATGGTGGAGCAGGCTCAAAGGGCCAAATGACCTACTCCTGCTCCTATTTCTTATGTTCTTTTGTTCGTATGTAAACTGGGACTTTTTTTGAAGCAAATTAAAGGCCTATGTTTGTGCTGTGTTTTTGTCAGATTAATGCAATGTTCCATCCAGTTCTGTGTACAGCTAAATATGTTTTTTCAACAAATGCAGTCAAAGAAAATGCACCTAAAAGTATTTAAGCCTAGTTAAGCCAAAAAAGTGCTTGTTTCTGTACTGAATACAAGTAGGTTGATTACCTTCATGTTTTCAGCAATCCCCATCAGTTTTTTAGCAATACCTTTTAGGAAGCAGAACATAAAAATGTTTAATACCCCTTCACAGTTTGTTCACAGAAGAAGGTCTGCAGACATTATTGCTCTCTGAACAAGTCTGTGGAATTAATAATCAGCATTCTCTAAAAGTTGGTATTAAAAACCTTTTCTGCCCACTGTTGGAAGAGATTACGTTTGTGTCAATACACAGTTCTGAGATTGCTACATTCATTCTAATCAGTTAAGAGAAATCTTTGTTTTCAAAGGATGGGGAAAGCAGACAAGGTCAAAGGTAAAATGTGAAAATACTTCTGGGATTGGGAACATCAAACAATCGTTTCCAAGACTGTCACTGACCTCCTCTCCTCTGGAGATCTTCCCTCCATGGCCGCCAACCTCATAGTTCCCCAACCCCGCACAGCCCGCTTCTACCTCCTTCCCAAGATCCACAAACAGGACTGCCCTAGTAGACCCATTGTTTCAGCCTGTACTTGCCCCACAGAACTGATTTCTTCCTATCTCGACTCTATTTTCTCTCCCCTTGTCTAGTCCCTTCCCACCTACATTCGCGACTCTTCCGACGTCCTCTGCCACTTTAACAGTTTCCAGTTTTGAGCTGCTAGATCTGTTCTGAATCTATCCCATTTAGCATGGTGGTAGTGCCACACAATACGATGGAGGGTGTTTTCAGTGTGAAGACGGGACTTCGTCTCCACAATGACTGTGCGGTGGTCACTGCTACCAATGCTGTCATGGACAGATGCATCTGCGACAGGTAGATTGGTGAGGACAAGGTCAAGTAGGTTTTTCCCTCGTGTTGGTTCACTCACCACCTGTCGCAGGCCCAGACTGGCAGTTATGTCCTTCAGGACTCGGCCAGCTTGGTCAGTAGTGGTGCTACCGAGCCACTCTTAGTGATGGACATTGAAGTCCCCCACCCAGAGTACATTCTGTGCCCTTGCTACTCTCAGTGCTTCTTCCAAGTGGTGTTCAACATGGAGGAGTACTGATTCATCAGTTGAGGGAGGGCAGTAGATGGTAATCAGCAGGAAGTTTCCTTGCCCATGCTTGACCTGAAGCCATGAGACTTCATGTTGTCCGGAGTCAATGTTGAGGACTCCCAGGGCCACTCCTTCCCGACTGTATACCACTGTGCCACCACCCCTGGTGGGACAGGACATACCCAGGGATGGTGATGGAGGAGTCGGGACATTGGCTGAAAGATATGATTCTGTGAGTATGACTATGTCAGGCATGTTGCTTGACTAGTCTGTGGGACAGCTCTCCCAATTTTGGCACAAGTCCCCAGATGTTGGCGAGGAAGACTTTGCAGGGTTGACTGGGCTGGGTGTGCCGTTGCCGTGTCCGTAGCCGGTGCTGAGGTCGATGCCGGGTGGTCCGTCCGGTTTCTTATTATTTTGTTTCGTAGCGGTTACTTACAACTGAGTGACTTGCTATGCCATTTCTTTGGGCAGTTAAGAGTCAACCACATTGCTGTGGGTCTGGAGTCATATATAGGCCAGACCAGGTAAGGACGGCAGATTTCCTTCCCTAAAGGACATAAGTGAACCAGATGGGTTTTTACGACAATCCGATAGTTTCATGGTCACCATTACTGATACTAGCTTTTTATTCCAGATTTATTTAATTAACTGAATTTAAATTCCCCAGCTGCCGTGGTGGGATTTGAACTCACGTCTCTGGATCATTAGTCCAGGCCTCTGGATTACTAGCCCAGTGACGTTACCACTACGCTACCGTTCCTGCCTGAGGGCGCTCCACTTCTCCCTTGAACAGAGGCCCAACCAGTCCCCATCCACCACCACCCTCCTCCGCCTGGCTGAACTTATTCTCACATTGAACAACTTCTCCTTTGACTTCACTCATTTCCTCCAAATTAAAGGTGTTGCTATGGGTATCCACATGGGCCCTAGCTATGCCTGCCTTTTCATGGGATATACGAACATACATACGAACATACGAATTCGGAGCAGGAGTACGCCACTCGGCCCCTCGAGCCTGCTCCGCCATTCAATAAGATCATGGCTGATCTGATTACTCCACATTCCCACCTACCCCCAATAACCTTTCACCCACCTCATCTTTCTATGTGGAACATTATTTGTTCCAGTCCTACTCGGGTCCCCTCCCTCACCTCTTTTTCCAGTACATTGATGACTGTATTGCTGCCATTTCCTGCTCTTGCCCTGAACTAGAAAATTTCATTCACTTTGCTTCCAATTTCCACCCTTCCCTCACCTTCACATGGTCCATCTCCGACTCTTCCCTTCCCTTCCTCGACTTCTCTGTCTCTATTTCTGAGGATAGGCTATCGACCAACATCCACTATAAGCCCACTGACTCCCACAGCTACCTGGACTACACTTCTTCCTACCCTGCTTCCTGTAAGGACTCTATTCCATTCTCCCAGTTTCTCTGTCTCCGCCGCATCTGTAATGACGATGCCACCTTCCATACTAGTGCTTCCGGTATGTCTTCCTTTTTCCTCAACCGAGGATTCCCCTCTACCGTGGTTGACATGTCCGTTCCATTTCCCGCACTTCTGTTCTCGCCCCTTCCCCTCCCTCCCAGAACCACAATAGGGTTCCCCTTATCCTCGCCTTTCACCCCACCAGCCTCCACGTTCAACGGATCATCCTGCGCCATTTCCACCACCTCCGGCATGATCCCACCACCAAACACATCTTCTCTTTCCCCCCCCCCCCCCCCCCCCTTTCAGCATTCCGAAAGGTCCGCTCCCTCCGCGACACCCTGGTCCACTCCTCTATCACCCCCAACACCCCTTCCCCTTCGCCCGACACCTTCCCATGCAAGCGCAGGAGATGAAACATCTGCTCTTTTACCTCCTCCCTTCCCACTGTCCAGGGCCCCAAACACTACTTCCAGGTGAAACAGCGATTTACTTGTACTTCTTACAATTTAGTATACTATATTCGCTGCTCACGATGCAGTCTCCTCTAAATTGGGGAGACCAAACGCAGATTGGGTGACCGCTTTGTGGAACACCTCCGTTCAGTCCGCAAGCGTGACCCCGAGCTTCCAGTCGCCTGTCATTTTAATTCTCCCCTCCACTCCCACTCTGATCTCTCTGTCCTCGGCCTCTTACACTGTTCCAACGAAGCTCAACGTAAGCTCGAGTAACAGCACCTCATCTTTCTATTAGGCACTTTACAGCCTTCTGGACTTAACATCGAGTTCAACAATTTCAGACTATAACCTGTATTTCTTTATAATTTTTTTCTCTTGTTTTCTCACATGGCAGCTGTTAATGATGCTGCCATCATCATTCACACCTTATCCAGACGCATCTTTTGTTTCTTAACTCATCCCATTACCTCTCCTTTTGCCTCGCACCATCATCCCTTTTGTCAGTCAATCTCTCCCGCATTCCATCCTATCACAGACCTCCCCTTTGTTCTTTCCTCCCCTCCTCCCTGCCCCTGCTTAAAAATCTCTCTCCTCTAACCTTTTCCAGTTCTGACGAAGGGTCCCTGACTCAAAGTTTCTCTCTCCTCGATGCTGCCTGACCTGCTGAGTGTTTCCAGCATTTTCTGTTGTTATTTCTGGGATTGTCTCATTTTAGTTACAGAGATCTAAACTTTGGGCTAATATACAGCTTGGTGTGGTCATTAATTGCAAGTAGAGAGCCTGGGGGCTGGTCACATTCAGCAAATGGTCTTTCATTGGAGGTCCATTCCAACAGAGAACCTTTCCAGCCAAAATGTTATGGTCGCATAAGAGGGAACTTAAACAGCAGGTTCCACTGTATACATATTTTATTTTAAAAAAGGACTGTGGGTAACGTGATCTCAGCTGTAATAAGGAGGTCTTGCCCATTTTCTTATTGGTGAATTGAGCTTATTCCTGATGGTGGTTAAAGTATGTTTGGATTTTAAAAGTGGAGAATACCCTATAAGGCAGGTAATGTGGCTTTCTTATGTATATTTCTTGGGGGAGGGAGAAGGGGAGCTTTCACTATGAGAATACTTTCATTTGGGACTAATGGCATTTGCTAATGGATTTTGGACTGCAAGCAAATTTATATGGTTCAAAAACTTTATATAAAAATGGTTTATCCTGTAACCACTCAGTCTCATCATTTCTGTTCTGAAATTTCTAAATTGTTACAGTTCACCTTTTACCTGACCAGATAGAATGTAAAACTATCCTTTGTATTATTGTCTATTTTTAGCTTGAAGAGTCAGAGTTCACCTGTGCAGCAGCTGTCAAAGCTCGAAAAGCTATGGAAGTTGAAATGGAAGATCTGCACCTTCAGATTGAAGATATCTCTAAGGCCAAAGTTGCAGTAAGTGCATTTGTTTGCAGCCGATTTAGCTTGCAAAACTTTAGATTTCCAGATGAATGCATAAAAGTTTACTAACCAGTTGTGTGCTTGTACTGGGATTTCTCTTGAGCACAAATAATGAATTTTCAAATACCTGTGGAATGATTACATGTGCTATGATGCAATCTAAATAAAAACAACATACTTCAATAAATGTATATTTTAAACAAAATTTGTAAAATGTGTTGCTGGGTGAAATTTGACATTGGAGAATGACTATTCAGTGTGATTGTAGTAAACTGGATATATTGGGACCATTTTAAATTAAAATGTTTACTAATACCAGGTATTCTAGATCCATAAGGAAATTTTAAATTGTTTTCTACATTGAAATGTTATGCTTAGATCAGAATTATCCCCATATCAGCTTACCTCGTCTCCGAAAAATAACTATTATCTACAGCAAAAGTAAATTGGCGTGTTTAGTTTCAGTTGATGTGTATAGTATTCTAATTCTTAAACAGTAGAAGAAAGAAAGAACTTATAGTGTCTTTCATGACCTCAGGGGGTCTCAAAGTACTTTTCAGCCAATGAAGTACTTTTCCACTAGTCACTGTTGTAATGTAGGGAAATGTGGCAGCCACTTTGCACACAGCAAGCACCCACAAGCAGCTTTGACATAATGACCAGGTAATCTGTTTTAGTGGTGTTGGTTGAGGAATAAATATTTTTTGTTATTCGTTCCTGAGACGTCAGTGTTGCTGGCAATGCCAGCATTTATTGTCCATCCCTAATTATCCTTGAGAAGGTGGTGGTGAGCCACCACCTTGAACTGCTGCAGTCCCTGTGGAGAAGGTACTCCCATAGTGCTGTTAGGGATTTTGACCCAGTGACGATGAAGGATCGGCAATATATTTCCAAGTCAGGATGGTGTGTAACTTGGAGGGGAACTTGCAGGTGATAGTGTTCCCATGCACCTGCTGCCCTTGTCCTTCCAGGTGGTAGAGGTCGCGGGTTTGGGAGGTGCTGTTGAAGAAGCCTTGGCGAGTTGCTGTAGTGCATTTTGTAGATGGTACACACTGCAGAGACAGTGCGCCGGTGGTGGACGGAGTGAACCTTTAAGGTGGTGGATGGGGTGCCAATCAAGCGGGCTGCTTTGTCCTGGATGGTGTTGAGTTTCCTGAGTGTTGTTGGAGCTGCCCTCATCCAGGCAAGTGGAGAGTACTCCATCACACTCCTAACTTGTGCCTTGTAGATGGTGGAAAGGCTTTGGGGAGTAAGGAGGTGAGACACTCGTCGCAGAATACCCAGCCTCTGACCTGCTCTTGTGGCCACAGTATTTATGTGGCTGATCCAGTTAAGCTTCTGGTCAATGGTGATCCCCAAGATGTTGATGGTGGGGGATTAGGCGATGGGAATGCATGTCAAGGGGCAGTGGTTAGACTCTCACTTGCTGGCGATAGTCATTGCCTGGCACTTGTGTGGCACGAATGTTACTATGCATATGGGCATAGACTGCTTCATTATCTGAGGAGTTGCGAATGGAACTGAACACTGCAATCATCAGTGAACATCCCCACTTCTGACCTTATGATGGGGAGAAGGTTATTGATGAAGCAGCTGAAGATGGTTGGGCCTAGGACACTGCCCTGAGGAACTCCTGCAATGATGTCCTGGGGCTGAGAAGATTGACCTCCAACAACCACAACCATCTTCCTTAGTGCTAGGTATGACTCCAGCCATTGGAGAGTTTTCCCTCTGATTCCCATTGACTTCAATTTTACTAGGGCTCCTTGATGCCATACTCTGTCAAATGCTACCTTGATGTCAAGGGCAGTCACTCTCGCCTCACCTCTGGAATTCAGCTCTTTTGTCCATGTTTGGACCGAGGCTGTAATGAGGTCTGGAGCCGAGTGGTCCTAGCAGAACCCAAACTGAGCATCGTTGAGCAGGTTGTTGGTGAGTAAGTGCTGCTTGATAGCACTGTTGACGACACCTTCCATCACTTTGCTGATGATTGAGAGTAGACTGATGGAGCGGTAATTGGCCAGATTGGATTTGTCTTGCTTTTTGTGGACAGGACATACCTGGGCAGTTGTCCACATTGTCAGGTAGATGCCAGTGTTGTAGCTATACTGGAACAGCTTGGCTAGAGGCACGGCTAGTTCTGGAGCATAAGTCTTCAGCCCGACAGCCGGGATGTTGTCAGGGTCCATAGCCTTTGCTGTATCCAGTGCGCTCAGCCGTTTCTTGATATCACGTGTAGTGAATCGAATTGGCTGAAAACTAGCTTCTATGATGGTGGGGATGTCAGGAGGAGGCCGATATGGATCATCCACTCGGCACTTCTGGCTGAAGGTGGTTGCAAACGCATCAGCCTTGTCTTTTGCACTCACGTGCTGGGCTCTGACATCTCTGAGGATGGGGATGTTCATGGAGCCTCCTCCTCCTGTTAGTTGTTTAATTGTCCACCATCATTCATGACTGGATGTGGCAGGACTGTAGAGCTTTGGCTAGGACACCAGGAGAACTCCCTGTTCCTCTTCCATTAGTGCCATGGGATCTTTCACGTCCACTTGAAAGGCTTAGATTATGTGCTGAAGTCTAGAGTGGGGCTTGAATCCACAACCTTCTAACTCAGAGCCGAGAGTGTTACCACTGAGCCAAGGCTGACAAGTCCATTCTTTATTTTAAATTTGGAACACTTTGGTTGTTTTGGATGTAGCTTACTGTACACCTATGGACTCAGACTCTGCAATCTCTTGTGTTGATGAAATCTCATTGTACTGTAATTACACCAACACTGGAAATCATATTTTTTTGTTATGCAATTCCTCCATTACAATTGGGTGCTAACTTATTTCAAGGCTGTACCAGCTTAGTTTTGCTGTTTTTCTCAGACAGCCAACAACAAAATGAGGCCACTACTGATCTGCAGTGTCAGTGTATAGAAGTGTCTTTAAATTAAATTGCTTTCCTAAATGAAGCCATTGTGAGGCATTGGTGGCTGGAGGCCCACAATGCCTATGTAGCTAAAACAGAGGGAATTTCAACTTTGCACATTGAGATGCAAGTAGTGACCCATCAGCAGATTGAGAGGCCCAGAAAATGTTGTTAGCAGAGGTTGTTCATTTTAGAAAAGTACCAGTGATGGCCGAACAATCAGAGTGCTGTCAAAGGCACTCCTTCAATATAAAAGGGGCTTCACAAAGCTGTAGCCTTTCTGAAGCCCCTTTTACAATCACGAGGAGCGATGCCTAATGTGGGAAATGGTGGAGTATCACACTGATATGTTATGGGTGTATCAGGTTGGTCCTGAGGCAGATTGGTAGAGCAGATAGAACTTGAAATGACCTGGAAGTGCTTGATGACACTGGGTGTCCAAAATGGAATGTGCTGTTTCCCAGCAGTAGCTTCTCTCACTTCAATGAACACAACATTCACATAAAAGACAAGTTGATGGGCAGAAAAGCATAAATTGTGCTGATATTCTGAAAAAGGCTGTATAATTGTAAGCATTTTCAAACAAATCTACTTTATCATTAGTATGTTAATTAGTTATTGACTTGCAGCTATTCAGTAGTCCATTATATTGTAACAAAACCGATTAAAGTTGTTAGATACACAGTGATCTGTTAAGCAAATATGACAAGTCATGTCCACTCAGAAATTTACTTTTTTAATATATGGAACAAAGATCAAAAAACAGTAAGAAAAATAGAAATTGAATTACAATCCTATTTTATTTCCGGTTAATTTCAATTCTTGTTTCTACAAAATACCACTGTGCATTGGAGAACTTTGATTTACCACACCTGAACATCAGTGAAGATTTCTGCTGCCTGATTATGCTTCTAAATTTTATAATCGCTCTACAGGCCACAGCTTATGTAGTGGAAAGCATTTTGCTTTTTGAACTGTGTTTAGTAATCAATTCAAATACTGATCTTTCTACTGATCTTTCTTTAAATGAAACATGGCTTCACAATTCTTTGTTACATAAAGTCCATTATTTCTAGACCGCAAAAAGTATCAGCCAAGTACGTCACTGTGGCAGTGGAAGGGCACTGGTGCGATAGTGAGAAAAAAATGAAAAGTAATTTCAACCCTATCCTATTTGCCACAGAAAACTTAGGCATGGAATAAATCTTGAAGGGATCAGACAATACAGTATATCTAGTGTATTATTTGATTTATGCTTGCTTGGAGATTTGCCTTTTCAACAAATTAGTAATAAATGTGGAGCATGGGAATTTTAGAGTAACAAAATAAACAAAAAAAATGCATTTATCAGTAAGTGTATTTCAGGGTTTTTTTAGTAAAACTGAACTGGTGCTTATGCAGTGATGGTGTTTACCTTCTCAGCAGATAGTCACCGCTTCAGACTTATGACAATGTTACAGTTTTGTAATAAAAACAGAAAGTGCAGGAAATAATCTAGCAGGCCCAACAACATTAGTCAGAACCGGAAACTGGAACATTTTGCTATTGGACAACTGCTATATGGAATGCGTCATTGAATGAATTTCACTTCAGTGTTAGGGCATGGGAACTTACTCAGTGACTTTATCCAGTCAGCAGTTGAGCCATAAAGGCTAGCAAGATCTCACCCTTGGTAACTGGTTTATGTTGAAGACTGTGATAGAAGTATGTGGGCTTTGGTTGGGGAAAGGATTGGGTTCAGCTATCATGTACCCACCCTGTTCCTTTTCTGTCTCCCCACCCCCTGTTGTCTAGCCTGAAAATCTCGGAGGCCCTGTATGAATAACACAGTACTGATATTCATGCATAGATAACTGTACCGTGGACAATCGATGCCTGTGGACGCATACTACTAGAAGAAATTAGCAGCTTGAGGAGGAGAGGACAAGTATCTGACGATAATTGTATCACATTGTTTAGAGGAGCTGCTTCCCAGAAGTGCATTGATGATTAGGTTTAACTTTCCTGTCGTGGTACCGTTGGGAAATTGATTCAAAGTGATTCAGAACTGATGGTTTGTGGAAATTAAGTTTGGAATAATAGCTTATGAATTTTTCACCAATGAGATGCACTTCCATGCGATGATACTTAGTGATTGTAGGTTTGAGGGATTTGTTGCCGAATTGTAAAATTTGTGCTGTTTTATTTTATTAAAGCACTTGCAGTTTCTTTCCAACTGAGTGTTTAAAGGGTCACAGTTTTTTTTTCTGTCATGGAAAAGGAGGGGGACAGCAGCTGCTTTTGTTTTTTGAATTGTTAGATTAGTCATGATCTTGTGTAAATGCCAGATCATGTTGTGCTTTAGGTAATGGAGTTTAATTTGTAAATATGTCCCTGCCATTTAATTTAGAATCGGGAATTGTTTATATTAATTTTGTCATTCCATAATGTTCAAACTTGAGTGTATTGTTTTGTGCTGATAGTGTCTGGCAGGTATGTGTGAAAGCAAACTGTTGAGATTTTCCAAAGCAACCTGGTGTATCAACAGCATTGGGACTGTATCTTTTGTATTGTTAAAAAGCTTCATAACATTCAGAATTTTGCATCAACATATTTTAGGTAATTAATAGTTTTGTGTGAGATTAGTCTGCCTCTGGAAGTATTTTCATAATCTCCCTTCAGCCCTACCATTGTGGTAAAGCCACATTTTTATCTCACAACTGCAATTACAGATGTTATATTAGATTTAAGTACATTGAAAATAGGAAAAGGAATTGATACTAAAAATTCTCTCATTGATGGGTTCTATTTATAGAAATCTCTCGGTACAATGTTCTTTTATTCCTGACCAAAACCAGGACGTTTATTACACACTCATCTTTTTTGTAAGTGTTAGATGAGAATATTAAAAAGAACGTATTTAAAGCATATAGTGTAAGCGTAGCTCACTTGGTAGCACTGTTTCTTCGAGTCTGAAATTTGTGGGTTCAAGCTCAACTACTGATTTGGGCACATAATCTAGGCTGACAGTTACTCCAGGATTGAGGGAATTGGAGGCTGCACCTTTTGGATGAAACAGTAAAATGAGGGACTGTCTGCCTGTTCTACTGGATGTAAAAGATCCCATGGCAATATTCGAAGAGCAGCAGGGAGTTCTCATAGTATCTTAGCCAACATTCCTCTCAATCAACACCACCAAGAGTCAGATTATCTGGTCATTTATCTCATTGCTGTTTGTGGGGCCATGCTGTGTGCTAATTGGCTGCCTGGTTTGCCTCAATAACAGTGGTTACATTTCAAAAGTAATTCATTGGTTTTAAAATACTATGGGGCATGATTAAAAACAATATAAGCGCAAGTACTTTTTTCTTTTTTTTAAAAAGAAAAGAGTCAAATACATATATTTTGAATTCAGTAAATCCAAGTTCAAGTGAGTTTGCATCCATAATTTCCCAGACACTGAGTTACCAATCTCAGCTATTCTTCCATAAGACGTACTAAACGAAGGAAGCCAAAATTACAGGGAAAATTAACCTGAACTGCACTCGCTCATCTTCTAAAGGCAGGTTTTTGAGTGGCACTGGTGGAGGCGCAGGAGCAAATTAAGTGCGACCTTCCCTCTGAGCTGTAGATGGTGAGTGATGAAGGGAAACGAGGGGGGAAACTTCAGTAAGAGAAGGAAGAGCCTTCAGAGTTAATAAGTGTAACTTTAATCTGCTTGCCACCAGTATATCTGACATTTTACTGCACAGCAAAATGATATAGCAAAGACGGTAGCATCATACAAATGTCTCAAACATAATTTGTGTCTGCATTTCCCTTCTACAGCTGGAAGAGCAGCTCAGTCGTCTGCAACGTGAAAAAAATGAGCTACAGAGCCGTCTTGAGGAGGACCAAGAGGATATGAATGAACTCATGAAGAAACATAAAGCCATTGTGGCCCAGGTGAATAATGTGTCTGATATATCTACCCAGCTCCCCTCCAAAACAAATCACATGGTACCCACTCGCATGACGCAACTGATGTTTGAATTTGTCATGCAAAGGAGCACAGTGTGAATCTTTGTTAGAAGTTAAATGCAGTTAGCACATTAGTTAGCTAGTTTGCACAGCAGAATTTAAAGTGCTCTGAAATAAAGAATGCAGTGCTCTTCAATGGATTTAATTATGAATTTGACTAACCTTGTAAAACTATGGTAGCAAGAGATGGCTATATAGGATTGTTAGCTTCTGTAGTTTTAATTATGTAGTTTAAACCTTTCTAAGCCACTAAATATATATTGATTGTATCTGAGATAGAATCATTGAATCTTACAGCACAGGAGGCCATTCGGCTCGTCGTGCCTGTGCCTGCTCTTTGAAGAGCTGTGTAATTTAGTCCTACACCCCAGCTTTTTCCCCATAACTCTGCAAATTAGTCCAAGTACATTATGATGAAACAAAATATTTCCTTAGTCATCCAGGGACCTGGCCCAGATCAATGAGCTGCAGTCACAACTTGATGAAGCTAGTAAAGAAAAACAAGAACTACAAGAAAAGGTATGTAATTTATTCTCTGTCATAATACAATTGTTTACAAGCAACTATGCTAAACAGTACAATAATTGAATATTGCATTGCTTCTGGAACAAATATTTTTGTAACATCCAATGATAGATAAGGTGATGCAGTGTAACAGATGATGGGAATGTATTTTTTAATCTGGATTGATGAGCTGAGATGGCTGAGTGGCCTCCCTCATTTATATTGATCTTTAGATTTAGAAGTGCACTTTTGAAACCATGTGCCAGAGAAAAGTCACTTAAGTTTGTTTTGAGGGGAAAAACAACAGCAACTATCAAAAAGAAACCTTGCAGTTTCTGAAATCACAAAATATTCACCCCATTCCTATTACCAGAAACCTTTATTTGAATGAAGTGGGAAGGGAGGGAGAAAGAGAGAGAAAAATCACAAAGGTATTTCACTTTGATCAGCCTCATGGCTCTTCTCTGAACTTCTCTATGACTTGAATGTGTCCCTTGTGCAACCCAAACTGAACACACTACCCAAGTACTCTACACAATGCCCTGATCAGGGCACAGTGTAATTTCAACATGACATATGATATGGGGCTGTTTTACAAAGAGGAGCTGACCCCTTCAAATTCTGGCTTTGGATCACAGTGTAACTGGGGCTGCTATCCTTCAATTATAGAATTACTAGGAATGCACAAAAGGCCTATGTTTTTTTTTTAAACGACATCATACAAACTTCCCAGTGGTTTTATTGAAGGGATCCTCACTTATTAAGTGTGATGTCATGTGTTTTGTTTTACCACCTGTCACAAAATCATTATACCACTGTCAAAGGTTAGAAAATCTTTTTGGAAGAAAGACTGTTCTGGGTGTAGCATCAAAGCCCACAAATTTTTGCTTTATTTCATCTATTTTTGTTATTCATTTTTGAGACATGAGTGATGTGGGTAAGACCACATTTATTGCCCATCCTTAGCTGGTGGTGGAATTGCAGTTCTTGTGGGGTTGGATAGAGGATTCTAACACTGCATCGATGAAGGAATGGTGATGCATGTCCAAGTCAGGATGAATGTGAGAACATGTCCAACACCGGCATCTCCACATCAAGTCAGGATGGTGTGTGACTTGGAGGGGATGTTCCCACAGCTGCTCTTGTTCTTGGTGATACGAGTCTCAGGGGAGGGAGGTGCTGTCAGACTAACCTTGGTGAGTTGCTGCAGTGCATCCTGTAGGTCATGTACAGGAAACTTTCGTTTATCCGGCACCCAAATATCCGGAATTCTCGCTTAACCGGCAAAAATCATCCTCCGAAAACTCCTCTCAAATAACCGGCAATGTTGCCGAGTCGCAGTCGAGTCTCCGCGAACGCCGAGTGCTCCGAAAAATCCTCTCAAATAACCGGCAATGTTGCCGATCCCGAGTCTGAGTCCGAGTCCGCGAACGCCGATTTAGTCAGTAGGGGTACTTTTCAAAAGTGCCACTACTCGGCCTCCTGGCGCTGTCGCAAGTCCGAAACATTGCAGTAGCATGAGTAGATTCTCCCGTGCTGCTTGGAGTCTCTTTGTTAAAAATAGCCTCGGTAGATATAACTCTCTGTTATCCGGTACTTTCGATAAACTGGCACCACGCCGGTCCCGTCGATGCCGGATAAACGAAAGTTTCCTGTATACTGCAGCCGCAGTGCACTGTTGGTGGAGGGGGTGGATAATGAGTTCACTGGCAGGAGCACCGATTTTATTAATCTTTCTGTTGAGTCATAGAAATATATTTTATACTGCTGTTTTCCCCTCAGTTGCAGCATTCAGTTTTAAATAATACAGCTCTTTTTACATACTGATATTCTTTTCTATGCAACTTTCTCCAGTTACAAGGACTGCAGAGTCAGCTAGAGTTCACAGAGCAATCCATGGTAGATAAATCCTTGGTGAGCAGGCAAGAAGCCAAGATTCGCGAACTTGAAACCAAACTGGAATTTGAGAAGACCCAGGTCAAACGCCTTGAGGTAGGCAGTTACAATTTAAAATCTAACTCAAGATTTGTTTGCATTCCATGCTATTGAAAAAACAAACTACTTCAGACTGCATATTTTAAGATTGAAGATAAATGGTGATGATCAACATTTTCATGCTGTACCTAACTGATGCTCATTAAAAGTTGAACTGAGCACTGCACCTTAATAAATTCTGGTTGCAGAATTTAATTCTCAACTTTCATGTTAATCGGATACAAAAAAAATCTCAAATAGAAAATAATTGTGTTTTTTAACTTTTAATTTTGTTGCAATAATGACTATGTATGGTGGGAGGGGGAGAACCCCAAGCCAAAGTCCAAATGTGCAGGTGAGGATGCATTCTGGTTGCGTCTATGTTTAAAGAGGGAGCCAACAGGAAGCCCAGCAAGGAAATCATTGGAGAAATAGTCTGGAGGTGATAAAGCTGTGGATTAGGATTTCTGCAATGAGGTGAAGAGGTAGGGGCAGAGACGGGAGGTGTTGGACATGGAAGATGGTGGTCTTGGTAAGGGATTGGATGGGGGGAAGGAAACTGAGCTTGGGGTCGACCAGTACATAAAGGTTCTGCATTGCACTTCTGGCCTGAGGTGGAAGCTGGGGAGGTTGCTGGAGCTGAGAGTGGAGGAACCTAAATGTTTGTATGAGCTCAAGTTAAATGGTATAGGTTTTGCCTATGTTAAACTAAAGTAAGTTACGGCTCATCAAGTCTTGATGTCAGAGAGGATTTCATGTTAGAGAGTGCACCCATACCATCGGGCTTGATAGAGGAAGTGTAAAGCTAGAGCTGCATGTCGCCCGTGCATCTGATCCCATGTTTCTGGATGATGCTGCCAACTGGAAGCATATAAATGAAGAAGTGATGGAAACCATGGATCATGCCCTGGGGTTCACCAGAAGTGACCAAGCATATGTGGTAGAAGTGTTGGAGATAATGTAATATCTATGGCGTGTCAGGTACAAATGAAACCACGAGAAAGCAATGCCATGGAAAAGGAATGTTTAAGGAAGAGTGGTGAAAGACGGGAGCGAGAAAGGAAGAATGCAACGGACAGTGAGGCAGTTGCACAGGATCACAATCCTGTTGTAATTTTGCTTCTGTGCTCATCGCTGCACTCCATCTAAACAGGGAGGACAAACCTGTCTGGGTACAGACTTCTTCAATACTAAAGTTTGGAACTATCAAACCGGTAGGGAGAGTAGAGACAAAAAGATTAGTCATATTCAAAAATGAAGCTGAATAATATTGGAAAGTTAAAGTAGCAGTGAGATGGGCTGATTGGACGCACATAATTTTTGGTGCTAATATATAACTTTATATTTAAAAAAAAAATTGATATGCTTTTTGAAAATGAAAGTGTTGACAGTTGCTGTTCAGAACAAGATATATTTGCCAACGAAGTGGGGACTGCTATTATCAGCAGTTGCATTTAACAGGAATTACCCTATCTACTATTGATTGATTGTGGAACTGATGCATGGGAGTGCATTTCTTATGAAGTGGCTAAATCTAGAAACATGGCAAAACCACTTTCTAAAATTTTGCAACAAAATTCATCAGTTAAATAATCACATAGTCCTGCCTTTCTTGCTATTATAATCAGGGCATTGAAGTAGAAGGAAAAATAAAACTTGCTTGTCAAACAAATTTCTCTACTAATTAGTGACACTGAAAAAAGGTGCAAATTGCATATATGCAGCAAACAATCTTGCAAGTAAAACACATGCGTGTCATAAAACCAGAAAAAGGTAGAACTGAAAGGGAAAAATAAGTTAACAACAGGTCAATTCTGATGAGGGATCCCACTTAATGCTTTTTGTTCTCTTTCGGATGCTGAGTGACTATTTGTGGTTTTATTTCATGTTTCTAACTGTTGTGATTTTTGCTTCTTATTCTAAGTGGTAGAGGAATTGATAATTAGGCCAGACTGGCAGACTTTAAGTTTTATCCAATTTGGCAAGCTTTTATGTTGTCATTAAAGAGATTTTTTCTTCAGTAATGAGTGAGTGCTTGTGTCTCAGGGTAATATACCCACATTTGCATAAAAGATTTACTGTCCTTCCAAGTTAACACAACAACTTGCAGTTTGTTTGGTTGATGACCCTTTTTAATGATTTAGGTTTTTCTGAATCATATTCAGTAATTACCTCATCCAAAATGAGATTTTAATCTGACAGGGTTACATTAATTATTGTTGATCCCCAGTTGATAAAGCTTTTACAGTTTAGCATGTAGAGCCAATCAGTGTTCATAGAGATGTATTTGCAGTTTATGCACTGGATATAGTAATTATGCAAAACAAAATCAAAAAGTATCATTACCTCAACTTATTCAAATGGAGAAAGAATGTTATGATATCCTTCATCTCATCATTTGTATCAGATATTCAGCATTATGGTCATTTTTTTTTACTAAGAAGGTAAAATTGTACTTTATTTAATATTAAAAATATTGTTGCCCGACTGCAAGATAGACATAGTAAGCAAACTAGCTCACAGCAGCAAAGATGTGTGGGCCCATCATTAACCATTTTTCAGAGATGCTGACTTCAAATGGCCTGGTGTAGTATTAATTCATACAGGTCAGAATGTTCCAGGTTCAATGAATGACCTAATGATGTACTTCAAAATAATTCAGTGTATATGAAGTGATTTGGGATGTTTCTGGAAAATGTGATGGACGCTTTTTAAACGGAAGTTCTTTCTCCCCCAGGCCAATTTCAGGTCGTGCACTACAATTCCCCTCAAGCAGTCCTAGCCTAGTGGCAGAAAAATCAGCAAATTTTCCAAGGAAGGGGGAACTGCTATTATCAGTGGTTGCATTTATCAGGAATTCCCCTTTCTGCTTTCAGGTTACCTTTACTAGAGTGTGTATATCTGAGTGCCAAGGTAGGATAGGACCATGTTTGCCTGTTCTTCATTCTCCAGAACACTTCCTGTCCAGGCTCACATCAAGTATGGCCAATCAGGATTGGGGGGAGAAATAAAACTTAATTTACATATGCAATGTTGTTTAATTCATATTTTCCCTCACATGAACAGAAAAATAACATTCCTGAAAGTTTGAGTAAAGATGAGAACGACTTACATTTCATATTAGAATAGTTTGTGCCAGTAAGTTGCATAAATGAGTGAGTTTTGATTTTACACACTTTGAATTATGGTACAGCACTGCTGTGTTCCGAGGCATGCAAAGATGCTGAGTGTACCTCGATCAGTAGTTGTTCATGTTTTTACTGTTTTTGCGCAGAGCCTAGTGAGTCGTCTCAAGGAAAACCTGGAAAAACTGGGAGAAGAAAGAGATCAGAGGGCTGCTGCTGAGAATCGGGAGAAGGAGCAAAATAAGAGATTGCAACGGCAATACAGGGATGTGAAGGAGGAAATGGGAGAACTGAGCAAGAAGGAGGCTGAGGCCAGCCGCAAAAAACATGAGCTAGTAAGTGAACATTTATTAATCTTCTATATGACAACTGCTCATTTCTTCATGTTCTTCACTTAATGGTGGAAAGGAGAATAAATAAGCCTGTATTTGTGCAGAGGAATAACGATTGTAGGTGAAGGGTGACTATGATGGGAAGTTTACTAGTTCCTATTTTGTACCAACCAACCATAAATGATGTAATAGAGACCCCCACCCCACTTCTAAAGTTGGGTTAAGGCATACTGACTGGTAATGTTGGGAGAACTCCTCAATGAACTTGACCTTAGTGGAAAGTATTTTATTATGCCATGAATGTGCTCTAAAATTATATTCATTTATCAGCTGTGCTTAAATTGAGATGACAATAAATATAAATGGTATTTTAATGCTTTCTTGTGTATTTGTTACTTTTGGCTCTCCGCAGGAAATTCTCCATAGTTTTGAAAATTACTTTGGTAGGGATTAA
Organism: Squalus acanthias; assembly: GCA_030390025.1. Lineage (NCBI taxonomy): Eukaryota > Metazoa > Chordata > Chondrichthyes > Squaliformes > Squalidae > Squalus > Squalus acanthias. The sequence goes on from CM059448.1 coordinate 15,826,314, forward strand.
AGTTACAAATTGACAGATACAGTCCTAGGTACCATACATTTTAAGAACTTACAACAAACCTATTTGAAATTTCTTGTTGCTGGATTCACTAGTACATTCTATGTTCGAAGAATACAAATCTTAAACAGTGCAGCTGTTGGGAGCCTTACTATTAAGCAATGTTAACAAGGATTTAGCTTGCTTGAGTTACTTTCCTAACCTGCCTATTCTAAGAGGGAAGGATGTGTGTGCATGCATGCATATAATATGTCACAGAGCTACAAGTTCATACAAGCCCTGTAGAAAAATATTCAAAAAAACCTGTTCTGATAGTTCCCAGATAGTGTTGGTGACTGAGCATAGTAGAAAGATATTTGCAGTCACTGAATTATGCAAGTAAAAGCACTGAAATTAAATCTGTGCAATGGTTTGTGTATGGACAGTATGTAGATATTTATTTTCTTACCATAGTTATTCCTTGTCCTAATGGGCACCAGTACACGTATTTAAAGAAAAACATTTGCAGGTGTTTTCACCTTGTCTGATTTTTCTTCCCGTGAAAACGTGTTAAGCTTGGATGTGGTTCTATATTTGATAGAGGCCGTCGAGTACCTCATCCAATTGGCCATTCTTTGTGTGAGCCTAAAGAATGAGTGACATTGGGTGATCGAACCTTGATGGTCGTCACAGCCAAGCCCTATCTTGTTCACGTGCACTTTGAACAGAGGTTTTTGGATAGTAGATAATGAGAATTGGGAGCACAGGTTCCTCCCTTTTGAAGGTATTTTAACAATCCATCATTTGGGTGTGTTTTATAGGAAATGGATATCGAGAGCCTTGAAGCCGCAAATCAGAGCCTACAGTCTGACCTTAAACTTGCTTTTAAAAGAATTGGAGATCTACAAGCAGCAATTGAAGATGAAATGGAAAGTGATGAAAATGAAGATCTTATCAACAGGTATATTCTATATGATTTCACTTTTTTGCACAAGGTATGTTGATGCCTATCTAGCCAAAGGCTGTTTCAAAGGTGCAAAGATGTACAAACAATATAAAAGATATCACCATCCTACAAATTAACTACTGTGTAATTTTAGGCATCAAAAATAGGCAAGCTTTATTTTTAATGCTTTATATGCTTGACCTTTAGCTACAGAACAACATTGTGGACAACTCTTCAAATCATGCTTGTCTGCATTATAAAGCATTTGTCTTGTACACAAAATTTGAGGCAACATTCTAGCTTGTGTTTTCAGTAGCAATGATTGTGCAGCATTATTGTATGGTGTTGCTGCATGAAGCTCAGGAAATAGCTTTCAAAGGAGTAAATTAAAGATTCTAATTATTTTAAAGTCAATATATAGAAATTCATGGTGTATTTTGCTATAGCAAAAAGGTAATTGGCTAGTTTGAAGATTGTTAAATTAATTTTGACTTTCAAATATTAAATGCTTACCAATCAATGCACTTTCATTAAAACAAGGGAGGTTTCATTTGAGCTATTTGCAGATTATATTTGTCTTCATTTTCTTCTTTTTATATTTGTCTCTCAGTTTATCTGCAGTAGCATATTTTTATGTGCGTTCTTCATGTATCTCAATTCATCGACCCACTGGCCCCCACCCCCAAACCAATGCTTATTTTCGGGCTTTTTTGTGTTTACTTTTATTTTATTTACAGTTTGCAAGATATGGTGACAAAGTATCAGAGAAGAAAGAATAAAACGTGAGAACCCTATCGGAATTACTTCAGACATGTATCCAAATCTAACCTAAGCATGTCCTTTAACTTTATGTTCGGTTTCTACCTGCATGGCATCACTTTTAAAGCAGAAGAATGCATGGGCGTATGAACCAAAATAACGTTACCAAATGAGATCCCTGCTTTTTTTCAAGAAGTAGTACCATATAGACTAACTTATCTAGGACATGCAATGGGATAATTGTGCTAGTTTTAAGGACATCAGTTTGCAAACAAGTTATATCAACTGAAGATTAATGTACTTCTGTCTAATAGTAATACACAACTATAGGAGTATCTATACCATGCACAATATTAATGTCTGCTAGTAAAAACCCTTTGTATACCTTATGATTTTGTAGTGTTTGCCACCAAGGACATTAATTGAGTGTGACACCAGTTGTAATTTAGTTTTTCCAACAGCGCTAGCAACTAACCATTTTAAACTGCAGTGAAGTGACAGGAATGCCAATGCCATTATGCATGGTACACGTTGAGCTTTGAAAAAAGTACACGTATTCACAACCAATAAGTTATGCTTGTGTAGTAGATGAATTATGAATGCAATGGTATCACTAATGGAATTATTGATTTCAATATTTAATTTGCTTGCTAAGTGTAGTCATTTTAAGAGAAAAAATTCAATTAACTACAAAGACCGCTACACATTTTTAGCACTCAAACATGATAGTTCACCAGAAATTGGCTACCATCTTATTACGTGCCTTTTTAAAAATGGATTGGGGGAACTGGGTGGCGCAGAAGGTGAGGCACTGCCTTTTTACCTCTTGTGACCTTTGTTCAAATCCAGTCCACGCTGATGTGCTGAAAGTTTCCTCTGCCTACTGCCTGTTAGGGTCCTATGTGGAATGAGTTTAGACAGTCTCACTAAAGTTCCTAGTGGGCATGAGCATATTCCCTAATTCAGCACCTAATGAATAATCGCAGATTTGCCACAGGATGATTGTTGTGGGAAATGGGATAAAAAAAAATTCAAATTGGTGCAATAAACTGATCTGTGCTATACCTGACTTGGGTGTGTTTGCTGCTGGCACTAGATGCCTAAAATGGGAAGCGTTCTACTCTCCAACATGAGCATCCCCCACCTTGAGCATAAGAAAATGCTTAAAAATAAGCAGCTTACTTCTGCAGGTCAATAAAAAAAAAAGGGTCAAGAACCCTTTTTTATCCAGGAGACTGGAGCAATTATTACCCAATTAGCACAATACTGCATTGAGGTGTGAATGAAATGGCTCTCGGACTTTGTTTACAAGAACTTGAAGCGCAGAAGGAGACGAGGCATTTTGGCTCATCTCCAACAGCGCCATTAGCATGTAATAAAAAGACCATTCCTTCCAAAGAGCATCTAACCTATGATGGACTGTACTTCACCACTTTATTTGTCCTTGGGATGTGGGCAACACTGGCAAAGCTGCATTTTTATTGTCCATCAGTGGTTGCCCTGAAAAAGGTAGCCTACCAAATTTAATGCTACTCTGAAGAATCTCTTCTACCCTATTTCATGGATTTGTGCTGCAATTGGAGCATAATATAGTGATATTATTTAACAAATAATCTGGGGTGTGTAGCTTTTGAACTTCAACATATGTGTATCTTATTAAGTAAGAAGAGTGTGCAGTCATATTTAAAGGTTGTTTCTTACCGCAACGATGTACTCCTCAATAAGATACAAATGCACCAGTTTAACAGTTACCCGAACTTAGTTTATCTCTCACCTTTTGATGTGCCCAGTTGTTTTTGCACATGATTTGTGAGCATTCTATTTTAGAATATATTGTCTTTAAAGGTGATCCTTCAGTTGAATTCACAAATAATTACTTAGAAGTGATTATTCACAGCTGTTATCAATCTGATTCTGCCAGAAATCTCGCAAGGCAGGGAATATAGAGTCGTACCTCTTTAACAAGGCTATATTTTAAAATCTTAAAGTTAATTGCAGTTAAGCATATATTATCAGAAGTATTATCTAACAAAAAAACATCATATTTATAGCTTCCTTGATGGCCTTGCAGATTTACACAGTAAGTACCTGAGCTATTCAGACTAGAGATATCCCAAGTTTGATTTTTGGTCTACACTGAGTTAGCTGGGACAATTGACCCATGGATTAGAGTGGGCAATGTCAACCAGGGTGCCTGTTTCTCATAGTTACTCAGTGACCCCTGCTGGACATGTAAGTGTGGATATTAGGCGAGGACAGAATTGAGCTTGCCGATCATGCCCCAGCGCATGAATAGCTTGCCAACACTATTGTTAAGGCTCACGCGTGAATGATGTCTACTTGGGCAAGGTTTCAAGAGGGGAGAGGATAAAACATATTAAAAGAAAATTGCGGTATACCTACTTGCTCATTATAACACTGCTGAAAACCATACAAAATGTAGGGATGTTTCATATTTCTTTTGTTTGTAGAGAAACATAATCTATTTATATCAGAATTGTGATCTGTTAGATGTTTATAGTGATAGAATTATAGTTTTAAGTAGAATTGCAGATAGGTCTATTAGTTATACTAACTGCATCTGTTACTTGTAACTGAAAAGTACAAATAAGAATGTGGGTGAAATAATACAGAAAAATACTAACCGCTACAGAGAGCTAGAAAAGCGACATATATATTTATTTAATCTGATCACCTTGCTCTTGAGAGTGTTCTGTTCTCCCTTTCCCGTAACCTGAATACATTATCACTCTTTGAAGAGAGAGATTCAAAAACATTAAAACATGTCTTTTCAATGCATGTCTTGGAACAGTGAAGGTGATTCAGACACAGACTCTGAAGTCGAAGAACGTGTGGATGGTGTCAAATCCTGGCTGTCAAAGAACAAGGGCTCAGCCAAAACACTCTCTGATGATGGAAGCCTAAAAAGCTCAAGGTTAGTAGAAAATCTGAATTAATTCAACACAGTTTGAATAAATTGCAACTGGTTTAAATTCTAAAATTTACATAACTATATTCTAGCCAGTGTTATCTTAGTAGAAGAATATCAAATTGAATATTACTTTTACATATATTAATAAAATGCAGAAATAAGATAGCTTACCAATATTTTCCTAGTAATTATTGTGCATTTGTCAAATAAGCAGTCCACACCCTCCTCTTACGAATAATGAAATAAAGTTTCTACAACAATTGATAGAAGAAGCAATAAAATTAGCATTCTTAATACAAAACCTTTGAATTGAGCACATCACAAGCATCTACTTCAAAAGCTATTTTTGTGTGCCTTTGCTTTTTCTTTTCTTTTTATTGTCCATTTCTGCTGTTGGTGTTTTATTTTGTTCTATGCACTCCATTTTATAATTCATTTACCTTGATTTTCTTTCTTTTTGTTTCCTGTCTGTCCTTTAACCAGATTTTCTGTTAGTTTGGACCTAAAAGAGGGGAAGGAAGGGAAAGAATTAAAGGAAGGGAAAGAAGTAGAGGACAGTAGACCAGTTTCTGTAATGAGTTCTCTCAGCTATCGTAAACGAGGGAATATAAAAGATTCTCTCGGTGGTAAAAGCAATAATGACTCCCTTTTGTCAGCACTTAGTAAAGAAAGGTCGGTGTCACCAGATAGGTCATTCCGAAGAGCAAAGAAGACCACCAGTGCAGACAATTTAAATGACAACTTCTCTGTTATTTCTTGGAAAAAATCCCAAGGAGCTGATGACTTAGATGATAAGGGATCTGTTATTTCCCAGGCATATTCAGAGGCCACAAGTAGAGCAAGAAAAGGGTTAGACAGGAGATGGGCCTTGACCAGTCCTGACTTTGACAAAGCTTCTATTGTATCAGTTCCTGTAAGTCGCGTTTCCACAAGGCGAGGCTTGGAAGCCGAAGATGATGTCAAATCATCTGTGAGTTTTGCTAGAACCAGCCCTCCATCTACCTTGAGACGAAGCCTTTCACGAGTTGATGACAATCATAGTGACTTGTTCAGTCCAGTTAGCCCTTCGCTCAACCGTAGATCAGAATTAGGATTGCAAAGCCCTACACTTAGTAGTCGTACAGATTCAAGATTGTCCTTTTCAAGGAGTAGATTGGGTGCGTTAGATGATGATGATGCTGCTGTCAGTGTAGCGCTAAGTGAAAGGTCATCGTATAGTCAGCATTCCGCAGGACGCAGTTTCAGTGTTCCTCCCAGACCTAGATCATCTGTCTCAGATGAAATGCAGCCGGATAGTTCCGATGTCAAGCCTGTCGGTCATAGGAATTATTTGGATCCAGATTTAGAAGCTGCCATTAATGAAGTTCTGAACTATAAACCAATTACATTTAAAAGAAAAAGTCTAGACCCAGACTCTGAAGAGGATGAGGAAGAAGTAAATAAACAACCGTCCAACCTCCGGAGATCATCCTCCTCTTTAGACTTCAGTAAGTCACAAAGTAAGAAAAACAAAAGCAAAAGCAAGAAAAGTAGAAGTTCAGATTCTGAGTCGTCCGAATCGGAGAAGGAGCATAGAAAGAAAGGCTCCAAGAAACACTCTAAGAAGTCCAAGAAGAAATCCAAAAAGAAGGAAAGTGACCCAGAGTCATCAGAATCATCTTCCAGTTCCTCCTCTGCAGGCTCCACAGTTTCGTATCGAAGTATCAACAGTGTTAAACGAGGTACAAAAAAGAAAGAATCTCATTCAGAAGATGAAGGTGGTAAAGAAAACCAAGCCGATGAAAAATCTGGAAAGAAAACAAAGAAAGGTGACAAGAAGAGAAAGAAGCAAGTAGACAGTTTGATGATGAAGTACTTGTACAGACCGGAAAGTGACGAGTAAAGTAGGTTTATCTGAATCTTTGTGTGGAATGGAACATAAAGATGCATGATTATTTTATAGTTCACTTCCCCTAACTGAAACTTACTTAAGTTGAAAAATAAATTGGTTTATGCAGTAAGTAGAGTGTTCTGTAGCAATAATAATGTTGCGCAGAACAGAACTGGGTGGCACATTGGGTTAGATACGAGACTGGATACACATCCAGCCCTGATTCATGGGATAAAAGTCTCATCTTTCTCCTGGCTGTGAGGGTCCTATGTCAAATGAGTTAGGACAGTTTTGTTCTGTTCCTAATGGGCATGGGTCTACAGCACAAAATTGGCCACAATTCAGCTCCAATTGGTAATCCTACTCAGAGAGGCTGCTGAATGGCTAGTGTGGGAAATGGAAAAAATGTCAAACTGGTACAGTAGGGGTTGCTCTTCTGAGGTTATGGCAGAATAGAGGGAGCTTTATTCTGCATCTCACTGCTGATATGGAAGTGCTTAATGTTGATACTGGGTAGGGGGTAATTTTAACCTAACCTGCCAGACAGTAAACGGACTGGTTCGGGATGGCCACTCGTTTTCTACCCCGCCTGATCTTACTCTCCATTGTTGTCATGGGAGAGTAAAATCGGGTGCGGTGCAAAAAAAGGCCTCCGACCCAAACCCACCCGTTTCCTGCCTGGCAGGATAGGTTAAAATTACCCCATAGTTTCTGAAATGGGAAGCATTCCATTCCCTAGCACTAATATTCCTCATAATGAATACATCAAAAAATGCATGTTTTTTTTTCCTTCTGTGACTACTTTAAACTCTCTTCACCAGCATTAACATCCCTCACATTAAGTACTAAAAGTGTGTGCTGAACATTTTAATCCTATTTCCCTGATGTGGAAGTTACTGCATCTTTGTTCCCCACTTTTCTTTTCCCATACTCTTTCATATTTGCTATCAACCCCATGTATTTTTACTTGCAAAAGAGGAAAGTAGCAGACCATAGACTCGCTATTTATGATGCTATTGCCCCAAAGACACAGATGAAGTGTTAGCTTTTCTGGTTCTAAAAAGAACAGCAGGCTGGCGTGCAACATAAAATCCATTGCATGTTGGGTGAATTTCTTTCAGCCAGCACTGAACCTTTATTCCATAATATGGCATGCATTCTCTTAATGTAATCTGGTGAACTCGAACAGTTTTTATGAAAAACAATATATAATAACTGCATAATAAGTCATGAAAACAGAATTACTGATGGCTGGTACATGTACCACAACATGTCTTGTAGTTGCCTGTCACCTAACTTCCTTGCCTCTGGTAAGTAAATTTGATCAGTTCTTTAGCATGATGCCAGATGGAGTTCACTGCATGGTCAATATGTTCCAATTTGGAGAAGAGAGAACAACTGAATTCAACTATCTGAATATTTGAAGCATGATTGATATTTTGATCACAGCTGATCCTCAGTATATAGGGTGATAAATTATGTTCCCTGCACTCGGGATTTTGTTGGTGGAAACTAACCTAACAACTGCTACTGACATGTCTTCCATGAATTGTTACAAAACAACAAAATTACTTGTACTTTGTCATAATATCGCTCCTGAAAAAACTATTGGATGTATGCTGTTTTCTGTAACTTGAACACATATGACCATTTTAAGGCTGAGTTTACACTACAGTTGTACCGTCTGTGCAAAATGAACCCAGAGAAGAAAAGTCTTAACTCTGCTTTGCTCTGGAGTCAGGTCAAATCCTAGCTCCAGTTTTTATACTACAACTTTTTGGTGTTCCTTCTAAGCAAAACCATTTTGCATCGATGCTACAGTTATAAATGCAGCGTAAAAAATTATAATTCTCAAGTTTATAATAAAACTTTTTTTTTTCTCCATTCGTTTCACAGCCCTCCTTTGTATCGTCGGCACATCCCTATTATTAACTCTGATGATGAGATGGACGGTATGGAAGACACCCTCAAGTCCAAGTTGTCAACTAGACGACCACTAAGCAACAGTGACAGTGATACCAAAATTGTGGAATCAAATGCATAGCAGCAATTGTGGCTCTTATAGGCAGGTTCATACTAACTGAAAAAGCTCAGCAAGTGAGATTTGAATTTCTTGGGATATTACTGCAGTGTTAGGCCACAATAATGATAAAAATGGAAACGGGATGAATGAAATACGAGAAGTTCTTGATGCTTTATCATCTCGGTAATAGGTTTGCATGATATTGATAGACTGCATTTACTTGAAATTTAAATTAACTTCTAAGCATACTATGATTGGTATTTCTTACAAGTATGGATGCTGCTGCTCTCATCTGAATAATTTTAAACCCTGAAATATAGGGGTTTGTTTTTGTTTTTCTATTGCTATGGCTGAATTTTCTTACCAGTGCCTGCTTTCAAATTCTAATTTAAACTTGTCATCTCTGGTTGGGGTCTGGGGTGCCGCTGAGCTTCTCACGTAATTATTTTTACCTGAGCCAAAGATTAGTTTTTTATTTAGCTGTTGTAGACTGGAAACACGAACTAAAATAATAGCAAAATAACAGAACTCTTTGGCTTCAAACTTTTTTTCTCCTATGAGGTGTGTGTGCATATGTTAATACTTTTTGAAAAGAATTGAATTTGGTGTTGGTAGTTTGCTGATACCTATACTCTTACACATTCTGTTTATCTTGTATTTTGAAGCTCAAAACAGTAAGATGCAGTTCATACCATACCTCTTACAACACACACTGAAACAAATAGTTAATAACCAATTGTATATTTAATCTTCAGTAGTCAAGATTTATATTCCAAATGGACAGAAGGTAATTGGGAAGGGAGGGTATTGGGAAAAGTTATGCCTTTTGAAAGTAATTGTTGAGTTCCATTAATGTATAGACTCTATTTATGTTTTGTTTGTCTTCACTTTTTGGTTTGCCTGTACACCGGGAAAAGTGATGCACAATGTCATAAATGACAAAGAACCTGACATCTTTTAATTGCGACTAAATCATAGTGTAAATCAGAACAAATACGATGGATTATTATGTCTGCAAATGACGATGGCTTGGGAAGAAGCAGATGCTATAAACTCATGGCTGTGGTTCTTAAATACCTATACGCATTTTCTGTCTTTAAAGGATGGCGGATCACTCCTTCACAATTGTTATATTAGATTTTGGGTATGTTGTATATAAAATCAATCCTTGTAGTATTATTGTTTATCAATCCAATTTAGTGACTATTGAAATCAAGGCTGGAGCTTCAATTAATTCTATAAAACAACCACCATCTTTATATACTATATACAGCCTCACTTTTCATAAAGTTGCATGGATTGTTTAAATGACTATCTGGAATATTAAGACATTTCTATATAAAGCCAACTGCAAATACTGTTCTGATCGTTTTCCTTGAATGCTCAGTGACTCATTATGCCATAAGTGTTGGATATGAAGTTTGTATGAAGACCTATTCTTCAGTATAACTGTGCACTTTTCAAGAATGCAGACTATGGATGTCTTTAGTCAGTACAGATAATAGCAAACAGATTGCAGTGCTGCAAGGTTTATTAATATTTGTACTGTAATGTTATTAAAATGGTACTGTTTTATTCATTTAGTCATAATGTAGCACTGATGTATAAAGTCCTGTTCTACAGTTAATTTGCAAATTGAATTATTGTGATACCAGGATTCTGTAGCTCTAGCTTCAAAGATTTCTCTTATAGTTTAAAGGAAACAGATTTACTAGATGAGCAAATGTGTAAGATGAGGATGGATTTAAGTTGCTTTGGAAGATAGCAAACTTGGGAAAACCATATTGTCCTCTATTATGTGTATTTTTTTGGTGACTATTTATGTGACAAAATAAACTTTTTGGTTGTCTTAGAAGTTCCAAGACTATTTTCTTCATTATTCTGTGCTACAGTTTTCATAAACAAAGGAAAATAACTTCAATATCATTTTTATTTATTGCATAGATGTATTTTCCTCATTTACATTGTTCTTTTCATGTTCACTTTGTTTGCTTAATTTATGGAACTTGCCACAAGAAGCAGTGACTCCTCATTTGTTACTTGCTAAATACAACTTGTATTTGTAGTGAATTGTGTTGAAAGTGTGACCTTGAACTGAATTTGTTGCTGAAGACCAATTGATTTATCGTGTGAAAGAGCTACTAATCGAATATGTGAAGCTCAAACCTATTTTTCAACATGTAAGATTGAACAACTTGCGTAATGAATTTTCAAGAAACCACAAAGAAATACACTTCTTTAAAATGTTTTTATTAAATATATAAAATCCTTTTAGATAGGGCACAAAATTCCAGAGCTACACATTTATGAATTCCCTGGCTTATTTTAATAATGGTTGTACAAAAATATGTATAAGCAGTAGAATTTACATTAAAAGCTTACCTGTATCTCCAAACAAAATCATTAGCTTGATAGGGTTATAAGTTGTGTTGATTAGGCTGACTTTTTTTTTTAATATTGCAAGATTGTAGCTGTTAAATAATTGATATTCCTTATCAGTGTAGTGACTTCTATTAATTATTATTTAATACAAGATGCATTCTCAGGAATAGTGGGTTGTCCTCTGTACTTAAGTGATGAAAATCTGAAAATGTGAGCATGGTCATTGGAAATCTGAAGAAGTCTTTTTTGTGAAATAGGAATGATCGAATTTGTACCAGTTTTTCCTGGATAATTTCAATCAACATACATCAATAAAAAACAAATGAGATAAGTGAAAATAACACTAAGCTACATGAACCATTACTTTACATGTTTTCATTCATTCAGTGCAATAAGGTTTTTGTATTATTACATTTTTGTCAACCTTCTACAATTATGGACAATTGGAGCAGAAATTAGACATTTCCCCATCAAACAAAAGGTAAAACTGAGAAACAGTTCAATAACAGCTGCCTTTGTGACTGGCTCGAGTAGCATTAGTCCATTACCAGGTTATTTGTCTGCCCTCTTAGATGAGGAAGGATGTGATGGCAGTGTGTTGGGGGGGGGGGGTATAGCAATGAAATTGTAATAAGGAACATTCATCAAAAATATCAGTTAATTAGTTGTGATTGCCACCAGCCAAATGGTGTTAAATCAAAACAGTTTTGTGAGCCTTTGAAGTGCTGTTCTCCGTGTGGCACTGCAGTCTGAAATGCAAGTTCCCGCTCTGTAGACTCCGATTTCTTGTACTAGAAATCCATAAATCTACAAGATTTCCCTTTTACATCTCCCTTCCAGGAAAACTGTTTGGGAAAAGAATGATGTGCAGTCATAAGCACCTTACTGAATCTCTCCAAGATTCCAATATTTCATGTGAATTGCTTTGAAGTGCAGACTCAACTGTTGTAGCCATTTTGTGCCCAGCAACATCCCAGAAATAGCAATGACTTCATTTTTTTAATGAGATAGGAATGTTGGCCAGAACACCCTGCTCTTTCAAATATGCCATGGGACTTGCAGTATCCACCTGAACTAGCAGCCTGGGTCTTCATTTAACATCTCATCTAAACGACATCACCTACAACAATGCAGCACTCTCTCGGCACTGCCTGGAGTGTTGGCCTAGAATATGTGCTCATGTCCTGCTTGACCAGCAAAAACTCAATGCTGGTCTCTTTTATACTTTTTTTTTCTAATTTGTGATATCCTCCTCAATGGGCCTTGCCTTTCTCCTTAATTTGCCAATAGCAGGCTGGTTAGATGCATTCCACGTAAATTGATCTTTCTGAACTACAGACTTGTATATTCCAAGGTTCGTATACTTTAACAAGTAGAGAATTGTGAGGGGGTGGTGGGGTGTGTAGGAGGAAGCGTTTTATATAATGGCTTCTTAGTTCATCGTGAACAGTGGTGAACAGATTCTGTTTCTGGAGCAGTGGGACCTTATAACTGATGCACATGCAAGCCGTCCTGAGACGGTTACTCTATACACTGTTCACCCTTTGAGAGATGGTTATGTTGTCAGATAAGTGATAAAACACAGATGAAGACACACTTGGTGTAGTGCATTATTTTGTAGTCATGAGCAATCAAACAATTGTAGGGAGGTATCTAATCCAATAACTACATTTTTGTTCCTTTTTAGATAGAACAGCCAATCAGATAACCTGCAACCTTTGTAAAAAAAAAAGTTAAGTTGTTCAAAGATACAAATATTCTGGGTAATGCCTCTATATACTGAGGATAGGTCTACAATATAGTGGTAAGACCTAGAATACATAGCAAGAAAATGTAATCACACTTGAGAAGAAATAGTTTTACAAGTTGTAAGTCTCCATAGTAGGGCTCAACAAGAACATAAATATACAGTCTTAAAATAATTCTTGTTGAATGCGAGTGCTTGGCCCTATTGTAACAGCCAGATCTTTCAGTTTGAGAATGTAAACCTTGAAGGTAAAGCACATTCTTTACTAACAGTGACTGGAGCATCTGGATAAATTCACTATTGTGCAATTTACACATAGCAAAGGGCAAATGACCACTTTGCTTAAAGTACCCAAGTTTTTCTATCTGCCCTTTTGCCATCATATATGGAGATGCCCTTCTTAATCTGCATGTCAGAATGCATTTATATTTTGTGTGTTTGTAACTTAAAATGAGCACAAGCTCCAATTTCCCTTGTGGTGAATCTCAATGCTCCAGCAGCAACCCTGTCAAAAATGATTCTTTATACTGTCGTTTTTGTGATTGCATAATTTACATCTGTCATATTGTATTAGTGCGTAAAGTTCCAAATATCTGTATATTACTCTTGCTGCGATACAGGCAGATTTAGACTTTAGCTGGAATGGATTATTTTGAAAGGTTGAAAATGTGATTTTTGTATTGTATGTACAACCCATTCTTTGACTTTTTTTCTGGGTAATAAAGTTATCACCGTGGGTTTTTATTGCATGTGATTACAAAGAAAAAAAGCACAGGCCAATAATTTTCATGAATTTTATTGCATTTGTCCAAATTCAATGACATTAAAATGGTGTGATGAATGGGGATGAAAAGATGGAAGTTTCATTAAAAAAATGTGGCAAAGATTCTCATTTCCCACTTTGATTACTTATGTTTTACAATGCTGTTTGTTACATTTTTTATCTAAGACTATTTAGATAAATAATCTACTCAGCTCCAGACCTCATTCAGGCTTGGGCTGATAAGTGGTAAGTAACCTTCACGCCACACAAGTGCCAGGCAGTGACCATTTCCAAAAAGTGAGCGTCTAACCACTGCCTCTTGACATTCAACGGCATTACCAGGGCTAAATCCCTCACCATTAGCATCCTGGGGGTCACCATTGACCAGAAGCTTAACTGGACCAGCCACATAAATACTGCGGCCCGAAGAGCAAGGTGGCGAGTGTCGCACCTCCTGACTCCCCAAAGTCTTTCCACCATCTACAAGGCACAAGTCAGGATTGTGATGGAATACTCTCCACTTGCCTGGATGAGTGCAGCTCCAACAACACTCAGGAAGCTCAACTCCATCCAAGACAAAGCAGCTGGCTTGATTGGCACCCCATCCACCACCTTAAACATTCACTCCCTCCACCACTGGCATACCGTGGCTGCAGTGTGTACCATCTACAAGATGCACTGCAGCAACTCCCAAACCTGCGTACTCTACCACCTAGAAGGACAAGGGCAGTATGTGCATGGGAACACCACCACCTCCACACACCATCCTGACTTGGAAGTATATCGTCATTCCTTCATCGTCGCTGGGTCAAAATCCTGGAACTCCCTCCCTAACAGCACTGTGGGAGTACCTTCACCACACGGACTGCAGCGGTTCAAGAAGGCAGCTCACCACCACCTTCTCAAGGGCAACTAGGGATGGGCAATAAATGCTGGCCTTGCCAGTGATGCCCACATCCCATGAACGAATAATAAAATATTTTTATCCAAGCAGTATTAAAAGGTGCAACAATTACAAATGTAGCATACTAAATTTAAGTCCTAATATTTGTATAGTAAATCTGATCTGGCACTTAAGACCAACTTACCAAGTAATACAAACTGATGCATATTTTATAGGGAGACAAGCACTGACAGTATTTTGCATTGTAAATATCTACTAATATGTATTTAACCAGGTTTAATTGATTTTGGAATTGGTGCCACAATTATCAGTTACAAAGACAAAAATATACTTTACTCGGGTTGTAACTCTAGTGATTACTTTATCTTGAAGTGCATGTCTTTCATCGTCTGTTTTCTCTGTCTATGCACCTCTAAGGCTGAGAGGAAGGAGAGATGTTCTGTTCCTATGCTACTGCCAAAGATGCTGCAAGCCAGCCGGTAGCACATTTGAGAGTGACCTGGTGGAGACACCATCCCATTTCTCTCTGCTCTGCGGGGAGATGCCCGGCTGCTGCTCAGCAGATTCCTGTATTGCACAGCTGAGATCAGGAGCGCAGTAGAATGGAGGCTTGAACCTGCATCCCTCCCGCTACTACACACTATTGCTCGAATATGCAGTGCTGCATCAGTTATAACATTACAAAGTTCTGGTAACATCTATACATATAAGTAGTGTTCACAATTAGCTGTTTATTAAAATAGAATCATGAAACTGTTTTATGTGCAGAAATTATTACTCTGACACTCAGTGTATCAGATTCAATTTTGGTGATGAAAGTTATACATTTTTATTTGTGATTCATAAATGAAAATATGACTTCCCCATTATGAGCAGGGATTTCCAGTTGATTACTTCAATAAAATACTGAAAAAACAGCACTCATTAAAAATCTAAAACCAATACTTGCAAAAAGTATTTTATATGAGGGGATGCTTATCTGTTGTAAGACTCCTAATAGTGGTGTTGAATATCAATAATAAATACCACCATTGTCACATATATGAGGGACCACCCTTGTGCTAAATGTTTCCAGCTGTACTCTGGTGTTGTGACATCAGACATGCAAAAAGGACTTGCATTCAACATTAAGTATCTAGGGTAGGAATGAGTATTTTGCAGCTAATGCCTTAGTTGATTAGTGTTTTATGAGAATTTTATGTTTATTAAAGGCTTATTGTGAGCCTGACTGCTGATAGGTCAGTAAGAGACTTGAGGCAATACAAGGATTTAATAAATTAGTTTCAAGTAATTCTTATTTCTATATATCCCCAGCATACACAAGTGTGATTAAGTCACTGTATAGTGGCATTACTAGTTTGTACTTGCCAGTTATAAACCTGTAACTTACAGATATAATTGTGCTTTTTGAAGCTCTGTGATTTAAGCTTTTAATCCATCTGAATTATCTCAGGCTATGGTAAGATTTGTCAATAACAATGGATATTTGGGAAATGTGCTAAAAGAATTAAAAAGGTCATCTACAGCAAGTTGCATCCTAAAATTAGAATTAACATTTTTATTTGTAAATATTTGAGGGTTTTTTTTAAGGTGAATTTTGTGTTTATCATGGAGAAAGTTGTCTGCTGGGAAATGAAAAAAATTTTACGCCCAACATCGGCATTATGCACTACCAGATCAGCATAGCTCACACAATATGCAGAGTAAATGGGCTGGATTTTGTCTTGGGGTCGGGTTGGGGTCGTGTCATCCGCATTTCGTGGTTCCCCCCCGACTCCAGATTAATGTGGATGAATGATGCAATTTTCGCTTAATTGGGCAATTGAGTTCCAGCATGTGGGAACCCATGAACTAATTAGTGTTTTCAGTCTGAAAGTCGCCTCTGATGATGTCATCATTGCTGACTGCCTAGTCTCAGAGACTGTTGGTGAGAGAGGACCTGCGTGGCTTGCTTTTGATGTGAGTGGACCTGGATGCAAAAATGGGGGGGGGGAGGGGAGAGAGAGAGAGAATTTTTTTGCATCCAAGTCCTCTCACAGCAAAGGCCAGGCAGTCTCTGAACACATTCAATGCAGCAGCATCAGAGGCGACTTTCAGACCTAATACTACTACTACCTTCATCACATCTCCGTTGTAATAGTGGACCTGCAGCTGATAGTCAGCTATCCACTTGTGCTCCCGCCAGGTTTCACTGGAGTGTTTCCCGCCAGGTTTCACTGGAGTGTTTCACACCAGGCGTACTTCACGTCAGAAAAGGGTTAAACTAGCTAAAACGTTTCAAAATGGCATTACAGAGCCAATTTAGGGCTTGTTAAGGACTTTAATGGCCTCTCCCGCCTCTTGGAGGCGGGACGGAGTCGGGAACCCCGCGACTGATTTTGTCAAAATTGCGTGGAGGCGGGATGGGGTCGGGACCCCCGACCCCGCAAATTTAACCCCTCACACGCCTCCAAACCCGACTCCATGGGTCATTCAAAATCCAGCCCAATGTGTCTGAGCTTTACCATTACAATGTGTCTAAACTCCAGCCTTAGTATTACATTTGTGTACAATTCCATTTTGCACTCCAGGTATCCTGGCACTCAGTACCAAAGCACCTGTATTTTGGAACGGAGTTCTTCCACCAAATCGAAACTGTATTGAAACTGCTCAAACTCATTTCACTCAAGATTCTTGCAGCCAACCAAGGGGAGACATGTATGCTATCAAGGCAAATTCCATAGGTGTGCCGTTATTTTGTATTTGCCATTTTACTCCACTCATTACGTACAATGGGCTAGAATTTGCGGTGGATAATAACGGCGAACTAACAGCGTTCGTCGTTATTATCCCTTTGAAACTGACCGCAACGTCAGTATGTAGCGCATGTGCATCCAAACCCGGAAATCCTGAAGTTGCGGTCAGTCATTCACTGCTCCGACACTGGCTGCGCTGCGCCCCCCCGGCCCCCCCCCCCCCCCCCCCCCCACACACACACACACACTCCATAGCCACCAATCAGTGGTAACCAGTGAACCTGATGAAAACTTGGGCTTTTCTGTGGTAATATCGCTGTTAAATAGCCCATTAAATGTTAAGCCTTGTTGGACATCCTACCTTGGCCCTCATTGATCAAATGTTAGGCGTGCTGGAGTGTCTCAAAATTTTGCAGAATACCACTTGAATGCAATCTTTTGGGATTATAGACCAGGGCATACAACACAACTGATGAGAATTTTACCTTCTCTCCAGGACAGCTGCAGTATATTGCTGGATAATTTGAGTCCCTGTTCTTTTCTCCCAAAGGCAATAGCTGTGCGTTCCAAGAACGTTTGATTTACCCAATCAATTTTTAAAGTGAAAAGTCTGGAGACACTGTCTTGCTAAGTACCACTGAAATGTATATTGGCTATTGCTAGTCAAAGGTATGTGATGAATTAAGCAATATGTATTTTAGTTTGTCAGTAAGACTGGCACTGTTGGGTTACAAGATCCAAATATTACAGACCAATTAGGTCTAAGGGCCAATTAGCTTTTTTTAATAACCGTGGGGTAGATCAATGAGATTAACATCTTGTTCACATTGTGGAACCTTGGATGAACATTAGCAAAAACGGAAGAGGATTATATGTATAATCTCGACTAGTGGCATGAAATCTTCGTAATTTAACATGAAAGGCAGAAGCTCAGTATAGCATCTAATCCAGGAGCTGATGCCTCAAAATAATGCGGAGCCGACATACTAATTATCTGAGGTGGAGCTATTGAGTTTGGGTTCTAATATCCTTGGGGAGACAAAAAGCTAATTCCCTAACTTGATACTCAAATATTTTATACAATGAAATGAAATGTAAAAAAAAAAAGGTATTGTGAGACAGGTCAGTTTCAGAACTGGGGAGAAAATTGGGGAAATATTAACCTGTCCTGGATGAATACCCGAGTTAAAGATAATATTTTGGTTAGTGTAGGTACTAATGTAGCATCAATGGAGCAGCAGAAGATGAAATTCTATTTATTAAAATCTTGTGCAGGGCATGCACATTCTTTCCACAACCTGACTTTCAACTGTCATGATTTTTAATCACATTTCTGTGTCAAGATTTACCATTGTAAATTGCTATGTATGTCTCAAAATATTCTGTCATGATGTAGTTGAAAGAAAGAACTTACATTTATATAGCACCACCTTTCATGTCCTCAGGATGTCCCAAACCACTTCACAGCTAATGAAGTACTTTTGAAGTGTAGTTAGTTGTAATATAGGGAAACGTGGCAGCCTATTTGCATGCAGCAAGGTCCCAAACACAGCAATGAGATAAAATGACCAGATAACTGTTTGTGATGTTGGCTGAGGGCTAAATGTCAGCCAAGGCAGCAGGAGAATTCCCTTCCTCTCCTTCAATCGTATCATGAATTTTTTTTATGCCTACCCGAGAGGTTTAGCAGCTCATCCAAAAGCCTGCACCTCTGACAGTGTAGTATTCCATTGATGTGTCAATCTGAATTATGTGCTCAAATCTTTGGAATGGAGCTTGAAACTACAACCTTCTGACTCAGATGAGAGTGCTACCTCTAAGCCAAGGCCGACACCCTCCAGCAGTGGGAACCCTTGCTCAATTGTCTCCTCCCTCGCCCAATGGGCACTAAGGTCAGTTGCAGCAATCCAAATGCTGCCCAAGCTGACATCAACCAGCTCGGCACAGAGGATTGGACCTGGAATCTTAATAGTTCATCCTTTCTGAAGACACTAACATTCCTGCGCTGAATCCATTGCAGGCGGCTGTTGTTTTTCATTGTGCCCCGAATTCCTGCCAATCAGTCTTCTGGAACCTCGACACTTTCTTGGGGAGGGGGGAATGGATGCTGGAGGTAAGAAAAATGCAAGTAATATGTAGCCAAATAAAAAAGTTGCAAAATGTTTAAACTAAAGAGGACTTGTCAGATCTGGCATGCATGGATGAGTTCTTGTGGCAGGATTCCAGAAATGCTGTGTTCTGCTTAAGTGCACAATTTTCTTTCAAATTATCACTGAATTTATGTGGCATGGCGCACTGTTTTGCAACAACAGCATGCTGAGTTATGGAACGGTGGGATCCAATTTGCCCCAACACCAGAGTTGCAAATCTCAGATCTGTTGTTGTGAGGAGACACTGAGCAAAGACCTCTTCTTGGAGGGAGGGTAATTCAGAGGCAGCTCAATCCCCCAATTTCTTTCCCAGTTGGCTGCAGACAGTTCGTAGCCCAGCTATGTTGGACTAAAACAAAAGCTTCTATGATTTAATGAGAAAAGTTAGTTTGAAAAAAAAAACTCTTGTTGGGGTTGACATTAAGTGGCCACTTTGTTGCAGGGACTTGACCTCTTTGATAGCAGTTGCACAGTCTATTAAATTATAAACACTGAAATGCACACATTTAGACAATTTTGAACAAAGAAGATCACAAAGTAGAATGGCTTTTAGCAACCTCTCTCTAAGGTTTAGCAATTTTATTCTGCAACGCTTTTCATTATAGGTAGGTTACTTCAAGGCTGGACAGTAACAAAACAATATTGTTTGTATGGACCATTATTCCAAATCTGTTGGATTTCACTTTTTCTGATTGCTTTCCTGTCACTTGTAGATATTTTCTTCCACCCGCACCCCAGGCACTTCTATTTTTGATTCAGTTCTATCCCAGCAAGCCATGTCAGTTTGAAAGCAGAAGCACTATACTGTACACTACACTCCAGCACAACACTGCTGTAAGGTGTATTTTTTTTTTAATTTCACACAGAACTCCTGTAAGAAATGAATACAACTTTAAACTGGCCTGAGGTGCAGCAGTTCTGTAGCAAGTTGAACACTGATGGAGACAAAAAGGAAAACAAATCCTACAGTGACAATGTGCCATCTCGTAAATCCGATAACTCGCTACTCTCGCCACATTTCTGGATGACTGCAAGCAAATCTGGGTCCTGACCCCTACGTAAAGTGAGCATTTGAATCATTAAGATCTATGGGTACTATACAAAGCTGGTTCTATTTTTAAGAAAAAGTGATTATTTTTTTTGGCTCATCAAGATGAGGAATGCTGATAAAAAAGGACATTTTTGACTACCTCTGATTCCATATTTTTTTTAATTCGTTTATGGGATGTGGGCGTCGCTGGCAAGGCCAGCATTTATTGCCCATCCCTAATTGCCCTTGAGAAGGTGGTGACGAGCCGCCTTCTTGAACCACTGCAGTCAGTGTGGTGAAGGTACTCCCAGTGCTGTTAGGGAGGGAGTTCCAGGATTTTGACCCAGCGACGATGAAGGATCGGCGATATCTTTCCAAGTCAGGATGGTGTGTAGCTTGGAGGGGAACTTGGAGGTGGTGGGGTTCCCATGCGCCTGCTGCCCTTGTCCTTCTAGATGGGAGAGGTCGCGGGTTTGGGAGGTGCTGCCGAAGAAGCCTTGGCGAGTTGCTGCAGTGCATCTTGTAGATGGTACACACTGCAGCCATGGTACGCTGGTGGTGGAGGGAGTGAATGTTTAAGGTGGTGGTTGGAGTGCCAATCAAGCGGGCTGCTTTGTCCTGGATGGTGTCGAGCTTCCTGAGTGTTGTTGGAGCTTGCACTCATCCAGGCAAGTGGAGAGTATTCCATCACACTCCTTAATTGTGCCTTGTAGATGGTGGAAAGGCTATGGGGAGTCAGGAGGTGAGACACTCGCCGCAGAATACCTAGCCTCTGACCTGCTCTTGTTGCCACAGTATTTATGTGGCTGGTCCAGTTAAGTTTCAGATCAATGGTGACCCCCAGGATGTTGATGGTGGGGAATTCAGCGATGGTTTCTCCTAATCACTTTTCATGATGATCTTAAATGTATTTCCTCTAGTTACTCGCTAACTGGTAGTTTTCCCCCTATTTACCTGATCAAAACCCTTCATAATTTTGAACATCTCTATCAGATTATTTTCTTAACCTTCTCTGTTTCAATGAAAAGAGCCCCAGTTTCTCTCGTCTCTCTTCGTAACTAACACCTCTCAGCTTTGGTAACAGCTTTTGCTCCTTCTCCAGTGCCTTCATATCCTTTCTAAAGTATGGTACCTAAAACTGGACAAAGTGTTGTTCTCCTTGGAGCAGAGAAGGCTAAGAGGAGATTTGATAGAGGTGTTTAAAATTATGAAGGGTTTAGCTAGAGTAAATAAAGAGAAACTGTTTTCAATGGCTGAAGGGTCGATAACGAGAAGGCACAGATTTAAGGTGATTGGCAAAAGAACCAGAGGCAACAAGAGGAAAAACTTTTTTACGCAACGAGTGGTTAGGATTTTTAATGCACTGCCTGATAGGGTGATGGATACAGATTCAACAGTATCCTTCAAAAGGGAATTGGATAAATACTGGATTGCTCTTTGAAAGAGCCAGTGCAGACTCGATGGGCCGAATGGCCTCCTTCTGTGCTGTACTATTCTATATGAAGTGTTCTAACTGCAGGCTAATTAATGATTTGTATAACAATAAATGTTTGCCCAGTCTAATAAACATCATATTTAAATAGGTTACTTTCATTGCAGGCTATCAAAGCTAATGACCAAATGTACTCTTGTAGTTGTAGCGAATTTATTTCTAAATTCTTGTTCCTTGTGGAAAATGTGATTTTAAATGTATATTAGTGAATAATAATCGGTTTTGTTTGGCATAGAAAAAGTGGGTTTGAGCAGACTTTTAGAATAAAGAAAGGTATTCTAGTGCACCTATTACATAAGCCTAAGTTACAAAGGGAGCTCCGTAAGAGTGCCTCTCATTTCTCTCTTGTTGAGGAATTTTATCGTTCTTAGTCAGAGGCAGCCGAAGAGCAAGCTTTTGTGTAAATGGTGTTCTCCAGTTCCATTATGAATGGGGGCAGAGTACTGTGGGCAACACTAAGGCAGTGTGCATAATTTACCATTCAGCCAAATCAAAAAAGGAGTACTATTTAAGTCCTTAGTCATGCACAACAACAAAAAAGTCTTTCCTTGTCTACTAAGCTGTAAATAAACCCTGAATGAAAATCTGTGCACCCATCACATGCACATTTCTGCATAACACTTTTATAAAAAGCCAATTATTTTACAATCTACAGAGATAATTTCCCACCAATGTGAGCTTCTAATTAACTTAAGGAGTCATACGTTTACACCAGTCTGAGCTCGAACTGACCTGACGATCTGCCTAAGAACAATTAGCTTCTAATTGACTTCAATTAGACCTTATGGTCTTAAAGGGACACCAAGGTACACATGGTTCCACTTTAGCAGAAGAATAATACATTGTGTAATACGTGATATAATAATTCTGTCCGTATAAAACACTATCCTTCAACTTACTGAGCAGCATCACGGGAAATCTACTGGCTTAAAAAAACACTTTAGCACATCTCCAATCAGCCATTTTATGAGTCTTCTGAACTGAAACATAAACCAAAGTTAACAGTGGATTAAAGTGTTTATTAAAACGATTGTCAGTGCAATACTGGTTATTGTGTCAGGCATATTGACATCACGAAAGCTGATCTCCTCCTCCTCTGCTGTTCTCAAAATGGCGGACTTCTCTGTGCAGTGAGAAAATCTATATTTTTTTGTTTACAAGTTGCTGTAAATAAGGCAGTTGTCGCAGCTTTTCCTCTATTGGCGGAAGAACAAATTCATCAGAATCTGTATTTTGGATAGGCTGCAAGGTTCCTTAACATTGCTGTGTTTTATTTGTGCTCATTGGAGCAAAGGTACTCTGCCGGCAGCTCATCTACCTTTCTCTCCTCTACCTTTCTTCAGAGCTGTGTTCAGGATATTCCCCACGCGTTACTGTTTTAGGGTATTAGGACCCAAAATCTAAAGTTCCGTTGTGACCCACACTACGGATAAGGTGAGCGGATGGCCAAAAGCCCAACCCAGCCAATTTAGGGTACTTGGTAGACTGTCGTTACTGATAGCAACTGACCAGGTGCTCATTACATGAAACCCTGACTTTTCTTGCATGGAAGCAAGGAAAAGAGAATCCCCATCACAGTGGTGTGCACTGAATGGCTAACATCGCTGTACTACAGAGGGGCAGAATACAGGTCAGTGCCTGTAATTCTCCACACGGTGAGACATCACATTTGACCATTGTTTTTCATTTGTTGGGATCCACCAAGCAGAGGCCAGGTGGTTCCTCAGAGAGAGAGAGAGGGAGGATTGTCGTCAATTTTAGAGGGACAGTCATCCTGGGCCACTCCCAGCAGCCAATTATTGAGCAGCATAACAGAGTTGGCTGCCTGCTGTCTTAGCTGAAAATGGCATAAAGCACGGGGAAATCACTGAAAGAGAAGGGGAGAAAATAACAAAATGTGCAACGGAAAATATCCCAATGGTAAGTAACTCTTCAGCTCTTACTCCAAGGTTAGCCTTGCACTCTGTGAAAGTTTGCTTAGCATTAGCTTGTTTTAAATGAGTACAAAAGAAAAATGTCACCCCTTTAACTTCATCTGTAAACTGCTATGTGTCTGCTGCAGTGAATTGAGGCTATTTTCTTCTGACTCTTCATTGACTGTCTGTTGCTCAACTGAAGCTTCAGAATTTAAAAGAATTAATGGATCAGGGTTCAATTTCAGCTGCTGGAGTTAATTATCTTTGATACACAGTAACCTGGCCTTCAGGTCATTCTGTCGACTATTGCTGATTTTTATCAGGACACTGCAGATGAAAACCTTCTTACGCTGTGCAAAGCTCTCATGTCCTTTTCCTTCAAACAATAAAATGCCCCTAAATGATTGTGACATGATCAGCTCTCCATTTTCTTGGTTAGAATACTCACTAAATTCCAGCCATTTTAATCCAACCTTTTTAAGATAACCAGCTGCAGTTTTTCTGGTTTTTTTCCAAGATGTTGAAAGGAACTCCATATATCCTCCACCACCTAATCAAAATCTATTCTTTGCACGATTATTTTCAGTGAAAAAATAATTTAGATATCACATTCTTCGAATCTTGATTTCTTGGCACTGTTGCCCTACAGCAAAGATTTTAAGTTGAACCGGAAACGCTGTATTTTGAAAGGAGAAAGATCGTAGGAGGGTTTCTTTCCAATGCTGAGCTCACAGAGGACTTTTCCAACCACTGGGGCAAGCTTGAAACCATGACCTAAAAAATAAAAAAAATGATCCGTAATAAAGGAGTAGAAAGCTCCTAATTATAATTCGCTCTTTCAGCCAAAGTCTAGGTAATGAGTATATTCCAATAGTTTACCAAGCGACTGTCTCTCAAAAATTACCCCTGTTACGTGGAGTAAATACCGAAACAGTGTTCTCATGATGCCTTTACTCAATTCATTTAAAACCCTGAACTATTAAACCCAATGAAGCTGCCATTCTAGACTGAGTAAATGCTGGGAATTGTCCTCGGAGATGCCCTCTCAAATGCGGCGGAAGCCCCGATTACACCTGTCCGGGACTCCTGCTCCTTCCAGGACTCCTGCTCCTCCTGGCCCCACAGAAGAAAGCAAAAGCCTTACTTGTTTGGATCTCTTCATCTGACCAGGTCGCAACTCTTCAGCCTGGCAGGAAAGTCGCAGAAACTACCCCGCTCAGGCCCCAATTAAAATTGTAGATGGGGCCCAAAGATGTCATTGGACCCTGATCTGCGTATTTGAAAGAAGGACCCCACTGGCTTTGGGCAGGTGGGATCAGGGCGGCTCGATTAAGTAACTCTAGCTACTTTACAGAAAGACTTTCATGACCTTGGGACATCCCAAAGAGCTTTACAGCCAATGAAGTACTTTTGAAGTTTAGTCACTGTTATAATGTAGGCAACACGGCAGCCAATTTGCGCACAGCAAGCTCCCACAAACAGCAATCGAATAAATGACCAGATAATCTGTTTTAGGTATTGGTTGAGGGATAGTGGCCAGGTCACTGGGAGAATTCCCATTCTCTTCTTCAAATAATGCCATGGAGTCTTTTATGTCCACCTGAAAGAGCAAAAGGGGCCTCAGTTTCAAGTCTGATCCAAAAGATGGCACCTCCGTACAGTGCAGCACTCCCTCAGTACTGCACAGACACATCAGCCTAGGTTATGTGCTCGAGTCTCTGGAGTGGGACTTGAACCCACAACCTGTTGACTCAGAGGCAAGAGTGCTACCAACTGAGCTACGGCTGACACCCATTGTGCTCCATTTTAACTGATCGTCTGCCTGGTATCCGCCAGGCGGCTCGGGTTAAAATTGCCCCCGTGTGAATTGACCTGAACTTGGACATACTTGGGAAAATTTGAATTTCTTTAATTCAGGTTCAGAAACCGCTTCAGGACTCAACCCGATACTTTACTCTCTAAAATAAACTGCCAACATCAAATGCATTAAAAAAGTATCAAATTATCCAACCATAACAACTTGCAATAAAGATGTACTTCACGGTACTGGAAAATGACACAAAATTGGTGTGTAATTGGTTTTATGTAGGATAATATTTGGCAGGCAGTGAGTCATAAACTGTAAGAGTGAAGTTTGAGCATCAGTGGAGGTCTCAAATCAGATTACTATCTTAGGCTGCACTTGCATTGCGTTACAAATCTGAGACTATTACGCAGACAGTACAATTTGCAGCCGCCACGACCCCATTCTTATCTCATTACAAATCGCACTCCAGCTGCCAGGAGAGATCTCTGCATGTGTGTACTCGCACACAAAGCTGTGCTTCACGTCAGTAAAGGTTTTAAGTTTCGACAGCATGGGCAGAACATTTAAACAAAAGACTTTGCTTCAATTTATAAAGCACCTAGAAGGGCCAACATTTTGTTAAACCCACCAAAAAACTACCATGGAGCTGCACTCCATCGGTGTTAAGGCCATATGGTCTCTTCTGAAGTGGATCTCAAACCACTGTGTGTAGATAAGCAGGCGGCCTTCGAGACACACGACAATGCAAAATCGTCAAGCAGAAACTGATAGCCAAGTTCCGCAACCATGAGGACGGCCTCAACCGGGATCTTGGGTTCATGTCACGCTACATGTAACCCCACCTGACGTAGAGTCATCCAGACTCGAGTCGTCGTTGGCTTGTTCTCTCTACACAGCTGCGGCCGGACCTGCTGTGATTTCCAGCAAAAAAAGTTTTTTGTTTTCCATACAGACCCCAGCACCTGCCACATTGTCTCTGATGTAATGTTTTCCTGACTGACCTGTTTGGACACCATCCACACCTTTGATTGCCGTGATTATCTCTCTGCCGAGGTGTGATAAAGGGCAGTTGGAAAGATTAACTGTAATCATCTGGCAGTGTTCTCTGACTATATATGCTGTGACTATATGTATCTTTTCACTTCACCTGACGAAGGAGCAGCGCTCCGAAAGCTTGTGATTTCAAATAAAGCTGTTGGACTATAACCTGGTGTTGTGCGACTTCTCACATTTGTCCACCCCAGTCCAACACCGGCATCTCCACATCATGTGTGTAGATAAGCAGTGGTATTCTAACTGCAGCTTTTCAACTCACTAAAAGCTATTTGGTGTAATTTATTATATAAATAATTTTTTTTGTTTTAATTATTCTTGGCTGATCTCAGCTAGGAGGCAATGACTAAAACAGAAGATAAATTCAACTCGCGTTCCTACTCTCAATCACTTTCCAGGGTGAGTGCAAAGTGCGTGGATGTAGATAGAATTAAACTTGTCTTCCCCCATCCCCAGGCAAATAGCTGCACAACATTCACTATCTGGGCTCAAACATGAAACGAGCCTATTTAAAGGTGCACAGAGTCCATAGAACTGCATCCTAGAGCAGGGCAGAGGAAATAATATCGATCCAGATATTCCTGTTTGGGGGTGGGGTGGGGGGAAGGATAGCTGATACCTGGTAAGAGATTAAGTTAAGAATTTTTTTATTTTTTTTTGTACCTTCTAATGTCCTCAAAGTTTTTACTTCAAGGCCTCGGCCCAGCTCAAAAAGCTAAGCTCCAACTGGAGTTTGTTATCTTGGAAAAGTTGCAGAGTGTCCAACCATAGCTGTACATTCTGAGCATGTGCAGGTTGGAGAATTTCCCAACAGGCATCAGGGGGGCTTCTGCGTTGAAGCAGTTGGGAGTCCCCTCAGGATTGCTGAACTGCTTTGCTTTCTCCAGAAGACTTTCAAAGATACTAGAGATTGAATTATCAAAGCTTGATGTCAGGTAGGTTTTATTTAAAATATTAACAACGAGAAATGTGCAGTTCGATGAGACCTCTGGTTTAACAGACTTGTAATTACCAGCAATGGCGGTTTATTTATTTTCCTATCTGTTCACAAAAATTGTTTATGAAGAATTAATCTCTTTTTCCATTGAAAGGTTGAAAATTCAGCTAAAAGCTTTCTCTTCTGAACCATTTTTTGGGGCTAATGGAGTTTTTACTTTTGAGCATGTTATGAAGTATTTTTTCATCACTGAAATTTGATTAAAGACTGTATAAGCCAGAAAACACAGTAACCATGCACTAATTGCTTGAAGGCAGAATGTAAAATCAGGAATCGGCTAATGATGAGGAATGCAGTGGTGGTGGGGTGTCGAGGGCAATAGGGGCTGGGATAAGGCTGATCAGTGAGACTGTGATGGGGAGTTGGGGCTTGATATTCTGAAAGGGGCCAGGGTTTGGGTCTGATTCTCCTCATTCCCCCCACCCTCACAAGGATCCTCGGCCCTGCCCTCCCATTACTGCCAGATTCCAGCAGTCCCAAATTCTGCCAGACTTCGCCCCTCCAAAGCTCCCAAGCCCCCCGTCCAATCCAAGCTCCGCCTACCAGATCCCATGACTCCCCACTTAGTTTTTACAAACCCCAAGATCACATTCCATGCGCTTCCTGATCACAGGATCACCCCAGTGCTCCCAGACCCTGTGACTCTTTTCTGCCCTCCCACAGGATTGCTTTCCCAGTGATCCCAGGACCTGTTGGAATATTCCTATGCCTTTGTTATAGTGTCCCAAGACCATGAAAACTCACTCCTAGTTTACCAAGGCCTTGGGATCCTTTTGAAGTAATGCTCGTCTATGAGACCCCATTCCATTAATGCCAGACCTTGCGCTATGCCCAATGCTGATAAATCAGTATCCCTGATAATACTACTTGACATAACATCCTTATTATAAAACCTCTAACTTGCTGTGAGTAAGTTGGAGGTTTTATAATAAGGGTGTTATGTCAAGTAGTATTATCAGGGATACTGATTTATCCATCCTCCGTGATGGATTTGCCAGTTTAAAAAATATTACAAGTTTCGAAACAAAGTAGAAAACCTTTTAAACTGGACAAAAATACAAAAAGAGCAAGTATATAATTCAACACAGTGATATCTAGACAAAGCTACTAAAATAGCAGGAATAGCAAAGACCAATGCATCTTGTTGGGGTCCCACAAAAATATAACAATTCAAAATGCTCTTTAATAAAACTAATATTTATAACTTCTTAATTTTGCACTGAGTGCAGTTGAGTCAATGTAATGTAAAGAGGCGAGTAATAATGTAGGATGGAAGACCTCGAGGTAAGTAAACAATCAAAAAGACTAATGGAATGCTGGCCTTTATCTCAAGGGGCTGGAATACAAAGGGCAGAAGTTACGTTTCAGTTGGAGAGACGTGGTGAGACCTCATCTGGAGCACTGCATTCCGTTTTGCACACCTCACCTCAGGAAGGATATACTGGCCTTGGAGAGATTGCAGCACAGATTCGCCAGAAAGATACTGGGACTTGGATG
Organism: Squalus acanthias; assembly: GCA_030390025.1. Classification (NCBI taxonomy): domain Eukaryota; kingdom Metazoa; phylum Chordata; class Chondrichthyes; order Squaliformes; family Squalidae; genus Squalus; species Squalus acanthias. Next base: position 15,855,293 of record CM059448.1, read on the forward strand.
GTTAAACTATGAGGACAGGTTGCATAAGCTTGGCTTATATTCCCTTGAGTATAGAAGATTGAGGGGTGATCTGATCGAGGTGTTTATAATGTTTAAAAGATTCGAGAGGGTAGATACGAAAAAACTATTTTCACTGGTGGGGGAATTACGAACAAGGGGATATAATCTTAAAGTTAGAGCTAGGCCATTCAGGAGTGAAATCAGGGAGCACTTTTTCACACAAACCTGGAACTCTCTCTCCCAAAAGGCTGTGGTACTATGACAGTTGGAGCTTTCAATAGATTTTTGTTCTGTACATAGGAACAGGAGGAGGCAATTCAGCCCCTTGAACCTGTTGCACCATTTAATGAGATCATGGCTGATCTATACCCTAACTCTATCCACCCACCTTGGTCAATTTACCCTCAATACTCTTGGCTAGCAAAAATCTATTGATCTCAGATTTAAAATTATTAATTGAGCTAGCATCTACTGCTTTTTGTGGGAAAGAGTTCCACACTTCTACCACTCTCTTTTTGAAAAAGTGTTTCCGAGCTTCTCTCCGGAATGGCCCGGCTCTGATTTTAAGGTTATGTCCCCTTGTCCTAGACTTCCCCACCAGTGGAAAAAGTTTCTCTCTATCTACCCTATCAGTTTCTTTCAAAATCCTAAAACCCTCGATCAAATCACCCCTTAACTTTCTATATTCCAGGAACTACAGGCTTGATACAAGGGTATCAAGGGATCTGGAGCAAAGGCATGAAAATGGAGTTGAGGTGCAGATCAGCCATGATCTAACTGAATCAGGCTCGAGAGGCTGAATGGCCAACTCTTGTTCCTATGTAACATTGCATTACCAGTACTTTACTATTCCAAGCTTTTATCTGCAGTTCAGTATCAAGAAATAAAATATACACAATGGCCCAGAAATTAAACATCGATGGTTCCCGCGGGGGTAAGGATTCCCCGCGATATCGCACTCCGCGCCTACCTTTTTGTTTGGGGCCCACACGAACTTTAGTTTCAGAGCCTCTTCTTGTTGCAACCGCGCAGTGTGTGCGTGTCCCAGAGGCGCAATTAGTTCGTGCGAGCTCTGGGATCACGTGATTCAGTTAGAGCCAATGGCAGCACACCATCTTTCATTCATAGTTTTGACAGCAAGAGCTGTCAAAGCTATGAATACTACAAGCCCCCAAAAGAACAGCTAAACCTCAATTAATTTTTTTTAAAAGCCATCACATTAATAAAATAAGTATAGTTAAATAAATTAACCACTTTAAACAAAAAATTAAATTTTTGAAAAAATTTAAAATCTTTTTAAAAGTTATAAAAATAAACTTACCTTTCTTTAAAGTCTCTAAAAAAGATAAACCTGTTGAAAAAAATTTAAAATAACACTTAATTAACTACTTACCTTGTTAAAAGGGGGTCCTACGCCTGCTTTCTTTGTGTAAAATCTTCACCACTTACCTGCGCGTTCAAAGCTGAAAAAAAAACTAAGTGCACTGCGTGCGCACAACCTGTAGCACACACGCGGTTCACTTAGGAACCGCCCCCATCGCAATTCACGAAGTGCCGGTTTCCCGTGCATGCGCAGTGCATGCAGGAAACCGGCAATTCGGGATCTAATATGCGAGAGTACACAGTGCGTACTCTCGTGTATTAGGTTTAATTTTCGGGCCAATGTATTATAAAGGGATATTATACCGGTGACTATTACTTCTGTGAAAGGCCAATAACTCACAGGTACTGTCAATGGATAATGAAGGTCTCTCTCCATTTCTCATGTGTTAGAGGTGTGTGTAAGTTATTTCTGTGCTCTGAGCATTGGAGGGTTGAGTTAAAAAGATCTTTGGTTTATTGTCGGTGATCTGCAGACGCCATCGGCCGTGCAGAGGCAGCTCATTGGTTTAAAGAGGATAAATTTGGGTCGGTTTCCTCGCTGCTATTGGCCCTCGGGTAAATCTGGAAGGATGGGGAAGGAGAACGGGAGGGGAGGGCCAGTGCTCTGGAGCAGGGATAACCACACCTGCTCCCCACGGCTCCACAACAAGGTAAGTTTGAAAGAAAATACCTGCCTTTTTGGTGGGAGAGAGTTCCACACTTCTACCACTCTCTTTTTAAGAACCACTGATTAGGCCGCTGAAGAATCCAAAAGCGAGCGGAGCATGCTCTGATCAGTTATAACAAATTTCTGGGACAATTCCTGAAACAGGCATTAGGCCCCTAGTTAACATATGCAAGGGGCCCAACGCCTGGTTAAGGCAGCAGCCAGGGATGCCTGAATTTTGCCTAACCCAATATGGCTTTGGATGTATTTCAGGCACCCTTGGGGCACGGGCGACCGTACCAGGAAATTGGTGCTTTTTGCCCCTGTTCTGTGCTCCTGGCCACTGCCCCATTTCCTACCCCTGCTGTGTGAGGAGAGGCCATTCAAATATTACACCCAAATTACTGTCTGGAACGTGTTAACAATGTCTCAAACTGATGTGGTATGCAAGAAGCCCCATCCTGGATAGACACTTCAACTAGATCAAATTTTTGTTCCCATAATTTGTGTGTTCCATGGATTTAACCCCTTGTGAGTTTGATTGAATAGCAACACCTTAATATAAAAGAATCCAAAATTCCTCCTAGTCAAAAATCTTGAAACGTGATGCACACATCGCGGGGTAGATTGGCCTGTTGCCGGAAAAATAAAATGCCTACAAGCCTGTATAAAGGTACGCAATGTCACTCTGCACATCCATTTCCTGTAGTGGTTGTGATGTTTCTATTCAATCCTAAAGTATTGTAGTGGGAAGAGAGGCACGAGGCCTTGTGATGGGTAAATGTAACTTTGACCATCTTGTAGTCCAGTGAGGTAAGTCCTCTTATTGGGTGATGATTGTTCAAGCTGCTGCATGCAAATCAAAATCACCAGTGGTGATTCCACATGCTCCTCAGCATAGGTGAAACTGCTTTACAATTTTACAGAGCAGTTTCACCTACCTTCCAAACATCAATTAAAACCATTACCGTGTTGATTTTCAGATTTGAGAGGAACCAATTTGAAAAATTTCCAGAGCTGAATTAATCCCCAAAGTCCACACGATCCTCACACTCTAGTTAAAATGTAAATCCTCAGTCCCTAAACACCGTGCAAAAATGTCTGCTGACAGGAGTTTGAAGTAATGTAAGCTTAGTTTCAAAAACAAAAATCTGTTCTGCTGTTCTCTGATGCCTGGAAATCAGTTGAAAAAGTTACGCTAACGACAGTAGTACAGATTGAAATGGCCACATACAGGTCATATTGTTCCAAATTATACTGGTAATGTCTCATTGGAATGCAATTTATAGCCACTCCTTAAATGCCTATAAAATTTGTCAAAGCGATGGTCGCAATTTCTCTAACAGTCATTTGTTATTTCCCAATGCAGGGTAATTTATAAATCTATTAGACAGTTGGCTGGTCAGCACAGGAGGAAAATATATTGTTATATATATCGGCTGTGCTGGACTCAACTGGTAGAGTCCTGATTGGCATAAGGAAATAGCCTGGAAGGGAACTCTTCAATCTAAAGTAGATTGTACATTCACAATGCTTTTACCTTTATTTAAATTATAAATTGGCTGCAGATTGGATTTGTAGCTTGGGGGCTTATTCAGTATTTGGCCTGTCACAACAACATGGATGTTACTAAATTAGAACTGAACTAAAGGAACAACCAATAAATTACACGCCTGCAATCACTTACTTAAAGCTGGTTTGCTGATAAAAGGGACAGTTTGTTTAACGTTAAGGAAGGAAGGAGACACAACTGTGAACCAAAGTCTGGTTAAATCCTGGTTACCGTTAATAAATAATCACCACTCTGAACTATATATTTAATGCGTCCAAACAGAACGTTGAGTGCGCTAGCAATCAGGCTGGCCTGTTACAATAATTCATGTACGTTAACTGGGGAGAATTTCTGGCACTTCAGGAAGCCTGAGCACCGTCAGGCCAATTTTTCTGGTGCTTCTCACTGGCAAGAACATCACAAACAGGGGTTTTTCCCGATTCTGGCATCCCATGAATGTCTGGCCTCAAGGAATTTGTGCTCAAGTGCCGACACGCACTTCATGTGAGAGTCTGGTAAGATCCGAGAATTTACTTTGGGTGTTGGGTTTGCCTCCGCTTTGTTTTTGCAGGACAGTATGACCCAGAATGGACGAGAAATCGTGGCCACTGAAGTGCAAACTTTGCCCGCCTTCTCTTCAACCTCACCACCCCTGCTCAACACAGCCTTTCAGAAGACCATAAGACGCAGGCGCAGGAGTAGGCCATTCAGCCCCTCGAGCCTGCCCCGCCATTCAATAAGATCATGGCTGATCTTGGCCTCAACTCCACTTTCCCACCCACTCCCCATAACCCTTGACTCCCCTGTAGCTCAAATATCTGTCTATCGCCGCCTTGAATATATTCAATGACTCCGCCTCCACAGCTCTCTGGGGTAGAGAATTCCAAAGATTCACGACCATCTGAAGGAAGAAATTCCTCCTCATTTCCGTTTTAAATGGGCGACCACTTATTCTGAAACTATGTCCCCTAGTTCTAGATTCCCCCACAAGGGGAAACATCCTCTCAGCATTTACTTTGTCAAGCCCCCTCAGAATCTTATATGTTTCAGTAAGATCACCTCTCATTCTTCTAAACTCCAATGAGTATAGGCCCAACCTGCTCAATCTTTCTTCATAAGACAACCCCTTCATCTCAGGAATCAACCTAGTGAACCTTCTCTGAACTGCCTCCAATGCAAGTATATCCCTCCTTAAATAAGGAGACCAAAACTGCACGCAGTACCCCAGGTGTGGTCTCACCAGCGCCCTGTACAATTTTAGCAAGACTTCCCTACTTTTATACTCCATCCCCCTTGCAATAAAGGCCAACAGGCTGCGAGCTATTTCAAATGCATTTTTTTGCTCCTGTGTGCAGCCACCGACTTTTAAGTCGTTGCATCCGTTTAATTCCTCCCCTATTAGGTGAGTTCCATATGCAAGACATGTTCCTCTGAGTTTTCTTCAAATGAAAAGACCTTACAATATCTGCAAAATTATCCTTTTAAAATAATGTGCCCTGGAACCAGAACATCTACCCTCTAAAAGTTTACTTTTATTGAAATTAAAAAGTTAAGTCATTCTGCATTTGTAGGTATGGATTATCTAAATGCTGATGGCGTTGATCTTTTCAATTTAGTAAATTGAAAGTGTTACTGAAGAGAACATATTTTTGGAAGAGATGTACCCAGTTCATTGTTGCAACTGCACCAACCTGAGAATCCAGCTCCAATGATGATGTTGCTGTGCTCTGGATGATGATCCAGAATGAAATCCTGATCCGGGGTAGTCTATTGAATAAAGAAATGGGGATCACTGTGTGAAAAGCAAGGCTTTTTTTTGGTGCCATTTCTCCCCAACCTTGCCTAAAATGCTTGCTGAATAAAGAGATTTAAAGGAGGCGATTTTCACGAAGAGTGGGATCGGTGCAGTCAAAGGTCGAGGCGGACGGGAAACCATCTGGCCTTCCCCAGCGTGAGGCCCGGGAGATTTTACCTCCCTGGCCTCGCCTGCATGCTTACCGTCAGTCATCCCTCCGAACTGGGTAGCAAGCACTAGCTGCCCGGCAGGCCAAATGGAGTGGGATTTTGGGCGGCCGAAGAAATGGTCCCCCGCCACTAAGGTAAGTTGTTTAGAGAGGGAGGGGGGACAGGCATTGCGGTGGTGGGGGGGGGGGGGAGAGGATGCCCAAGGTTTCCTTGTGGGGTCCGGAGGAACATTCCTGATTTTTCTGGCCCATATGTATTATGACACACACATATATATTTCTGTGCCTCTCCTGATCCCGGCTCCTTTTCCCAATGGGTTGGGACAGGCGGGGAAGCAATGGCGGCTTGCATATTTAAAGCAGGACCTCGCTGCCCTCCGGCAGGTGTCCTACCTACCTGCCTGCTTAAAAAGAGCAGGTTAATATTGGAACCTGCGGGAAGGCAGCGGGCTCGGAGGGGACAAGTCGCATAGAGCATTTTAATTGGCCGCCTGCCCAGTTTCCACCAGGTGGAGGGGGTTAAACCCCTCCCCCAAAGTTTCATGCATTCCAAGGTCCACATTTCTCAGCCTTCCAGATAAAGCAGAAATGTCTAAACTACTTTTTTAAAAATGTTTTACATCAAAGTTATAGAATCATAGAAACTTACAGCACAGAAGGAGGCCATTCGGCCCATCATGCCTATGCTGGCTCTTTGAAAGAACAATCATGCTTCGTCCCACATTACCGCTTTTTGTTCATAACCCTATAAGTTGCTCATCCTCAAGCACCTGTCCAACTCCCTTTTAAAATTACTTATGGAATCAGCTTCCACCATCTTTTTGGGTCGAGCGTTCCAGATCCCGACAACTCTCGGAGTGAAACAATTTCTTCTCAACTCCCCTCTAGATCTTTTTCCAATGAAGCTATGACCTCTAGTTATTGACCCACTCGGCAGAGGGAATACTTTTTCCCTATTTACTCTATCAAAATCTCTCATCATCTTGAAAACCTCTATTAGGTCCCCTCTTAACCTTCTCTGTTCCGAGGAGAACACTGCTAACTTTTCCAACCTCTCCTCATAACTGAAGTCCCTCATCCCTGGTAACATCCTGGTAAACCTCCTCTGTACCCTTTCCAATACCTTTACATCTTTCCTGAAATGTGGTGCCCAGAATTGTCCACAATACTCCAGCTGAGGCCTAACCACTGATTTATGAAGTTCCAGCATCATCTCTTTGGTTTTATATGCTATCCCTCTGTTTATAAAACCAAGTAACCCATATGCTTTTTTTGACCACCTTATCAACTTGCCCTGCCACCTTTAAGGATGTGTGTGTATGGACACCAAGGTCTCTGCTCATCTACACATTTCAAAAACGTGCCATTTATATATATTGTCTTTCCACATTAGTTCTCCCAAAGTGCATCACTTCACACTTCTCCGCATTGAACTCCAGTTGCCGTGGTTCTGCCCATTTCACCATCCTGTCTATGTCAGCCTATAACTATCCTCATCATCATCTACTACTTTGCCAAGTTTCGGATCATCTGCAAACTTTATAATGCTGCTCCCTACACTCGAGTTTAGGTCGTTTATAAATATTGCATAGATGTAATGGATCCAAAACTGACCCTTGGGAAACACCACTGCAAACCACCTCCCAGTCTGAAAAACATCCAACCTTTGCTTCCACCCTATGATTCTATGAAACCATTTGGTGAATTTTACAGTTTAGTGCTGCCATGGGAGATCTTATTTTTAATAAATAGAAAACTATGCAGGGCGCACTGACCTGTGTGCCTGAATTCATATTATGCATCCCATCGCAGAAAGTTCTGCACCAGAAACACCAAGATCAATCCTAGTGCCCTTGCTGCTTGAGATCAGCTGGTGCACACAGACCAGGAACTGAAACTAGAACCTTCCTGGTCTGTATAACCCAATATCACAGCAGATATTTACCCATCAGGGAGTTTTACATGCGTTTCTGAGAAATATGTTAGAACAAGAAACGTACGAGTTAGAACTGTACAGTTTTTCAAATTTGTATAACATTTGATCTTTCATAACGACATGAATGAGACAGTTATGCAAGTATACTAATTTTAGCAAGCCTATTGTTGGAGGGTTTCATGGCATAGTTGGATTCATTAATTCACGAAATGCATAGCAAATCAGGTTATTTCTAAGCTTCGTGAATGGGGCTGACTCCCGAATAGGGAATCATGAAGACTTTTAAATAAAAAAGAAATTGCCAGCTGCTTGAGTTTCCAAGTTAAGTGAGCTCACAGAAATCGGGGAAGTTGATAACCGTGAAAAGTGGACCCTGAACACTGTTGAAAAGACAGTGATTTCTTCAGTGACTAAAATGCCTTTACTGTTTGCCTTGAAAATGTGTCGATTTGGCACAAAAATATAGCCTCACGAAGCAAAACATAACCCTCGAAACACTGAGACACCACGTGGGTTACATTTCCCTCTCGCAACCCTAAATGAAACCAGTCACATAGTACCACTGTATGACGTCATTATTCACATGGCCTCTATCTAATGCTTTTACAGTTGCTGAAGTTGAATCAGTATTTCAGTGTTTTATAAAATCTTGCTTCGGACAGTTGACGTGGTGCTGGTAAAAGTGAAGTGGGGTCACTGAATCAGCTCCAGGAAACATCACTCAATTCTGCTACAAAAGCAAAATACTGCGGATGCTGGAAATCTGAAATAAAACCAGAAAATGCTGGAAATACTCAGCAGGTCGGGCAGCACCTGTGGAGAGAGAAACAGAGTTAACGGTGCAGAAATTCTGTTCCCCACGGGTGTGTACGTGCTGTGTACTCACCCGTAGGGACATCAGAAATGCTGGTTTCAGGCATGCACTGCGCATGCGCTGGAAACTGGCATTTCCGATCTGTCAAGAAAGCTCTTGACAGATCCTCCGGCTGCCCGGGAGAAGGGCCTCTGCGGGTGGAGAGTTCCGCTTTTTGGAGACCCTCCGCCCGCAGAAAACACTTACAATTCTTGCGCCTGGTAAAAGTAGGCGTATGGCCTGCTTTTACCAGGATAAGAGTTGAAAAAAGTTTAAAAAAAAAAAATTTCCACTGATTTATCATTTAAAAATACTTTAAAGAAAGGTAAGTTTATTTTTAGCCCCGTTAAAAACTTTAATTATTTTTTTCAAAAAATAAAATTTTTGTTTAAAATACTTAATTTATTGTAATTTAAAGTCATTTTTAAAAAGTGATTTTAAAAAAAAATTTATTTAAAGTTTTACTATGTTTTGGGGCTGATCTCTATTCATATATTTGACAGGTCTTCCTGTCAAATGTATGAAGGGAGATTCCCTTCTCTGATTGGTTCCCCATGGCCCACGTGATCCCAGGGACGCTGCGAACCGCCTGCGCCTCTGGGATACGTGGGCCCTGCACACCAGCAGTTTGTAGAGGCCCAGGATCGGAAATCTGCGCCTCCCGGGAGCCCTCTGGTCTAGGCGCAGATTTTTCCAGATCGCAGCCCTCCACCCGCGGGAGGCCTGCGATCGGAATTTCTGGGCCAACGTTTCAGGTTCTGACAAAGGGTTATCGACCTGAAACGTTAACTCTGTTTCTCTCTCTCTCTCTACAGATGCTGCCTGACCTGCTGAGTATTCCCAGCATTTTCTGTTTTTACTCAATTCTGCTAGCTATATGACGACTACGATATAGCCTCGTGGATAGGGGTAACTGATAATCAAATGGGTGGAAATAGTGTCAGAAACCATGGAAATGAAGTGTGAGTCGATTTTAAACAACTTCTGAGCCCTGAGATTAAATGATAGCCCTTTACGTGCCACCTTCCATCTGTTACTTATTATAATATATAAAATGGTCTCTGTAAAATGAGAATGATAAGGACAATTAACAGTAGTAATGCTAAAATGATATCAATTAAAGGCTGAGAAACTATTAAGACAACCAGTTCAGAAGAATGTTTCAGCTGAATCACAGGAAACATGAGAGAAAGTGCTGGGGGAAATTTATTCAAGGGAATTAAGAGCCTAGCAGATATAATACTGCCCTTTTAATAACACAGCAGGTTGTTATACTGCTGAGGAATGAAACAATATAAATTCACAATTTTTTAGCATATTTAGAAGCTATTGTAAATATAAAATTTCCCAATAAATTGAAGATTGAATACTAAAATTAAAGAGAATATTAATTTTGCAGAAGTAATAAGATAGGATGTACATGCAGAGCTTGAAGCCTGCAGTCCTCCAAAGGTCCAAACATTTCATGTGCTAATTTTATTCAAAGGTAGATTTCAAACTCCTTTGATTAAAGCTTCAATACAGCCTAAAACACCGGAAGCTGGTTTTATAGAGAGTGATTCTGGAGAGACATTAATATTTATAAGGGATTATTCTTTCTTTTACAATTCAAAGAAAATAGATCCTCAAAATCAAAGAGGAACAGATTTCCAATATAATTTTTAAAGCCGTTCTAGTTACTTGAAGGTAAGGAGAATGATACTTTACTGTATACATGCAGTATTCAACAATAGCAGGCTTGGGGTCCAAACCAGGAAACTCCTTAGACAAAAAGTCGCTCAGGAAGTTTATGTCCTGGGAAGGCTGCTGAAATATGACATCACGTTCATCTGGGTCAGCATCGCTGCCACTGTGGTAGCAGACCTAAAGGGAGAATTTTTTGTACAAGATTATATGCAACATTTTCTCAACTTTTAACAGTATATATTCTATACACACACACACACACACACAGAAAGTCTTCATTTCCTCTTTCAAACCAAAGCACAATTTGTGGATTGATTTCTGCTGTGCACTGTGAATTAGGTCGTAGCTGCTCAGACTCATTTCCCTTTGGGCCCTTAAAGCTGGCAGAAGAAGGAGACCTTTATCCCGTGAGTGCTGGCTACGTTCAAACACTGAGCCCAGGAACGAAAGTGTAGCGCTCTTATTCTCTGTGCCACCCAGTTTAATGTCAGGGACTACACCTTGGCATGGACTGCAAGAACACAGTTATGTATCAAAATAATCACATGCATTTGTGCAATTGTGGTTAAGAAAACAAATAAGATCAAATTATTTGACCCCTGTCCACACAAAAACTGATGGGAGTAACAATCCCTATTGGGCTATTAACTTGTAAAATTAATTTCACACTGCGGTCCTTTTGACAGACAGCTGCACTGTCAGTTGTCAGTTTTCACCTAGGTGAGACATCTCACCCAGCAACCAGGCTTTAAAAGTACTTCACTCATCAATCACTGCCACCGTGGAGACTCCAGCTCATTACCACAGTGGTACAAAGCCAACAAAGTGTTCCATCTGCAGACTGCTCAAATTGAAATAGGTTTCATCGTTTTATGCTGGGTATGGCATTTCTTTTCAACAGGAAACTTACTGGGAATGGATTACCCATCCCCAGTGGAAGGGGACAGTTTCATAATGACATAAAACATTGTAAGCCCTTCCACTGGACAGCAATGCTTATTGCAATTAATCCCAGCATCAAGGCCAAGTGCTCATCAAGTCAATTTTAGAGTGCTGGAGCGAAATGATGTATAAATCAGTAATGTGATCTAATCAAGCCTAAAGCTACCTTCAGCGGTCAGGACATTAACCCTTCACAGACAAGAGACTTCAGGCATTCTCAGCACTTACTGTAAAACAATAGATTTTTGTTCTTCTCAATGTTAGGGATTTGAACATCTTTCCACTTTTGGTACCCGATTGTCAAGCCGTCTCTATCTGTGTATAGCCTAAGTCCAAGAGTAAACCTGTCCCAACAATGTGGACACATTTCCTTTATGTGCTGTGTTTAATGAAATGGTTTATAAAGAACAAGTGCCTTGGCACATTTCCCGCAGTGACGGTGGTATTTCAATGCTTGTTTCCTTGCAGATAGTACACACAGCAAATCTTCTCCAATGGGCCCCAATACCAACCTCAGAGTAAAGTCTAGTACACTGTGACATTTTTATATCCCACACCAATTACATTTATTGCCTTTCTGAGTGAAGCAGTCAATTTCATGTCACAGTATGGAAAAAAATCTGTGCTGTGGACTCTCACCGGCTATGAAATGAGTTGAGCCTTCCAAACTCATTTTCATTCAGGATCCTTACAACTGCCAATCTGAGAACTTTCATCTCATCAGTCTGGATTGGAATCAAACATTAATCTCAGAAGTGAAAGAACAGTGTTCAAAGCCACTGCCTTCAATTCTCTAATGTCCAGTATTTTCAATGGAAATTCACGTACATTCTGGAACGTTTTGTTACACACACATTTTATTCACACACATATATAATTGCACTAATCAATCTCCCGTGGTGTTGCATGCAGGGAGTCCAGACCAAAAGCTTGACAGGGTAGCTGCAGGGAGGATGTTTGCCCTGGCTGGGGAGTCTAGAACCAGTCTCAGAATAAGGGGTCGGCCATTTAGGACTGAGATGAGGAAAAATTTCTTCAGTCAGAGGGTGGTGAATCTTTGGAATTCTCTACCCCAGAGGGCTGTGGAGGCTCAGTCATTGAGTATATTCAAGACAGAGATCGATAGATTTTTGAATATTAAGGGAATCAAGGGATATGGAAAGTGGAGATGAGGTAGAAGATTAACCATGGTCTTACTGAATGGCGGAGCAGGCTCGAAGGCCCAAATGGTCTACTCCTGCTCCTATTTCTTATGTTCTTATTATGTTAAAAGTAGTCTTCAGGTGACATGAGGTTGGATGGTGGGGAATAATTAAATCAGGACACGCAGACATAATTCAGAGCCCATTTTAAAGTAATAAATTCTTTTCTTTAACACAATACTTATATATAATATTATTTATAGTTAGATTGCAAACCTTGTTTGGAGTGTAGGAATTTCTCAGCAGCATAGGCTGTGGTGCTTGGAGACACAAAACTGAGGCCCTACAGTGCCACCCTAGTGGGTGGAAGGTGTATTTGAAACATGACAAGTTGTGTGTGCACAGTTTCCATTATAAATGTAGACATAGGAATTTATAGTGGGAAAGGTTGACAGAAGGGTGACAAAAATGTGACAACAGGAAGTAAGGTTTTGTAGACAGGAAGTACGCACAGATGTAAGTTTTTAATGTATTTTAGATATATATTTATTTCTCTCCATGTGGAGGCAATGTTAAAAGGCCAAATCCATTACCATAAAAAAATATTCAGGATTAAGAATTTAAAGCTTGATTTTTTTTCTCTTAAATCCATTTAGTTGACAAAAATAATTGTCCTGGTTAGTATTGTCTCATTTTGCAGGTGAAAGCTGCTTGTATTGATAGTGTGTGTAGATATTGCTGCTCCTGGGTTTACAGTTTCAGTGCTGTTTAATGTATGAGGTGGCACAATTTCTTCAGTGAACTTCCACCAACAACTTGTATTTATACAGCACCTTTAACGTAGTAAAATGTCCCAAGGTGCTTCACAGGAGTATTAAAAGACAAAAAATTTGACTCTGAGCCACATCATGAGAGATTAGGACAGGTGACCAAAAGCTTGGTCAAAGAGGTAGGTTTTAAGGAGCGTCTTAAAAGGAGGAGAGAGAGGTAGAGAGGCGGAGAGGTTTAGGCAGGGAATTCCAGAGCTTAGGGCCGAGGCAACAGAAGGCACGGCCACCACTGGTTGAGCGATTATAATCAGGAAGACCACTCACCTGAAAACATGTTTGTTTAATCCTGGTGTACTATAGAAACACACAAAAAGGGTAGAAATTCGTGTCGGGCGGTGGTGCAAACCAGGCGGTATGGGATCGGCCGCCCGTTTTACGCAGCATTGACGGCAATGGAGCTGAATATCCGGCACTGTGGATAACGGGTGCCTGATCCGATACCGTCCGTTCGGTGCTACCGCCCAAGACGGATTTCTAGCCCATAGAGTCTTCCAAAAAAATCCCCTCTCCAGTCCCCTCACTGTGCAGGCTACTGACACGGAATAATCCTCTGTACTCCAGTGTAAAAATAATCACACTAAAATTAGATTAAAACACACAAATATACTCTTTAAAAGGACGCGACTGCTGCCAACGAAGCTGAAGTCGTTGCGCGCGCGCGCAGTTTCAGTGTTTTTTCCGGTTGTTCGCTAACTGAAAAGAAAATATCATCGCCATTACAAAGAAAACACTTCGAGAGAGAAAAGGGGAGAGAGGGGGGAGGGGGAGAGGGGAGAGGGGAGAGGGGGAGGAGGGGTGAGAGGGGGAGGGGGGGTGAGGGGGAGGGGGGGTGAGGGGGAGGGGAGAGGGGGTGAGGGGGGGAGGCGGGGGGTGAGGGGGGGAGGAGGGGGGTGAGGGGGGGGAGGAGGGGGATGAGGGGGGGTGGGGGGAGGAGGGGGATGAGGGGGAGGAGGGGAGGAGGGGATGAGGGGGGGATGAGGGGGGGTGGGGGGATGAGGGGGGGTGGGGGGAGGAGGGGAGGAGGGGGATGAGGGGGATGAGGGGGGGTGGGGGGAGGAGGGGGATGAGGGGGGGAGGAGGGGGATGAGGGGGGGTGGGGGGAGGAGGGGAGGAGGGGGATGAGGGGGGGAGGAGGGGGATGAGGGGGGAAGGAGGGGGATGAGGGGGGTGGGGGGGAGGAGGGGGGTGAGGGGGTGGGGGGAGGAGGGGGGTGAGGGGGAGGGGGTGAGGAGGGGATGAGGGGGGTGAGGGGGGGAGGAGGGGGATGAGGGGGGGTGGGGGGGAGGAGGGGGGGTGGGGGGGAGGAGGGGGATGAGGGGGGGTGGGGGGAGGAGGGGGGTGAGGGGGAGGGGGGGAGGAGGGGGTGAGGGGGAGGGGGGAGGAGGGGGGTGAGGGGGGTGAGGTGAGGGGAGGGAGGGAGGAGTGGTGAGGGGGGAGGGGGCGGGAGGAGAGTGAGGGGAGGGGGTGAGGGGAGCGGAGGAGAGTGAGGGGAGGGGGTGAGGGGAGCGGAGGGGAGAGAGGGGAGGGGGGTGAGGGGAGCGGAGGGGAGAGAGGGGAGGGGAGTGAGGAGGGAGGGGGGAGGTGAGGGGGGTGAGGGGGGAAGGGAGGGGGGAGGAGAGAGGGGGGGGAGGGGAGGGGGTGAAAAGAGATCGCCGCTGCCGAATACAGCCGCGTCAGGAAAAGCAAATCTGCGCCGGCAAAACACAGTAAACGTCCATTTTAATTAATTTTCTTCTCCTTTCCCTTCACACGGAGCCTGCGCACCGTACAAATAAATCTTCGCAACCCTCCCCCTGCGAAAATATCAAACATTAATGGTTAAACCAACCCGCGCTATTATTATACATTATTAAACCAACCCATAGTTCCAGAGATTCTGGCCTGCGATATGACTGTATTATCATACATTCATACCTAAACCACCACAGATTTATGCTCAGAACATTTCTGCGCAGCTTCCGGTCGTCGGCAGGATTCCTTCCGTGAAAAGAATCACTAAACCAGTTGCATAAAGCGAATATTTGACAGCAACAGCCATGACACTGTGATTCTCAGATTCATATATGCTGTAGACACATATATTCACAAATCCATTTAGATTAAAATGCAATAAAGGCTATGCACTTGTACCTGTTTCTACTCCCTGCAGCTGTACAATTTTTATTAACACATATTTGCAGAGGATCTGTCTGCCCAATCAATCTCAGAATTATGATCTAAAGTGTTGGTTATAAGTTAAATCGCCATTCATAGCAGAATAAAGAATATAATCTTCATGTGCATACCTTCATAAGTCCAGGATATTCATTCGAAGGGAGTCCATAGAAATCATGTTGATTTGAGCCTCTGCTTGTCCTTATAAAGCAAGGAAACCCCTTGGAAATTCCATAGGTTCCAGGGACTTTCTCCTTCCAGTAACAAACAACAATCCTCAGTGTCTAACAAGGTTATTAAATCAACAAGAAAAAGGGTAATTTAGATGATAGAAAACTCTCCTGTGAAACACATGATATTACAGCAAAGCAATGTGTTGTTGGGCAGTGTTTCACATGAGTGAGCGACCAATAACTCAATTGACAAAGAAGCCAGGGAGTAATGTGGGTCTTTTATACAAGTAAGATACACTCTGTGATGTAACGGCATTGCCAGATTTATTACGTGACCTGCTGCAACCTCAATTACAGGTAACCCTGGATAGGGAAGCACTTCCTAAAGTAACGTACAAAGTATTGATACTTAGCTGGTTAGAATGGCTGAACTGAGAATAGTGCCTCTCAAAATTACTGTTTTATGAGTAAACTGAAACACTACTGGATGCCAGACATTTTACACTGAAATAGAACCGAGAAGAATGGTTATACTTAGATGGTCTCTTTATTTCTTTGCTCGTGCAAACTCCCTGTTTTAAAGGCCAGTGGTTTTAGCTCCCCACTGATGGTGCTGCAACTTCTCCATCAGCCAGAAGGGTGAGACACTCTGCCCTTTGACATTTTTACAATCATAGCCAATCTGGCTGGCTGGTGGGTGCTATGCTTCTTATGGCCTTGTCATGTCTCCTCAGGCTTCCTTCACCCCCGCCCAGAGACAGAAGGGTAGATTTTCTTGGGTTTAATGCCCAATAATTATCCATTTCTGGAGTGCAGCAAAACAGAAAATTTGGCACTATCCCACTGCACTCATATAACTCCCTAATGAAAAAAAAATATGGTCTCCATTTTGTTAGATGTGCTTGGGGAGATGTTACTAAAATTCTGTGGTAATGAGGTCCCAATAATGTCATACTGTGACCTTTGTTCATATACTTATGTTGGTCACAGATCACACGTTTACTTGCACCCAGATAGGTCGAGCACTCTGATCTGGGTAAGTTAGCATTTTAGTTGCAGACATACAGAAAAGCAGGATGATGCTTTTCAGTTTGGAAGGAGCAATAGCCTGTGTAAATATTGTTGGCAATGTTATATAAGAGATGCAAATGTTTTTACCTTCTAACTCAGCAAAAATGACATATTGGGTGTGCCATTCAGGGTGCCAGTATAACTGTGCTACTTTGAGGAATAGGATGAGGATGAAAGGGATGGTTGACAAGGAGATGAGACAGCATCAAAGAGGAATGTACTTGTCTGTAATTATGAACAAAACAAAATATATTGGAGGTGATGGTCATTTTTAGACCTCGCTGAGGAACAGTGCATCTAGTGACTGAGGTGATGGGGGAGATCTGTGGCCTCCTGAGGGAACATCACTGCTGGGTTGGAAGTTCTCTCCCTTTTGCTGTCAAAGTAACAACTGCTTTGAAATTCTTTGTCATAGGAAGTTTTCGGGGGGTGGGGGGGGAAACAGGTGACATAATCAACATCTACCAGTCAGCAGCGCACTGTGGTCGTACTCAGGTGATGGATGCACTGTTCATAAGTGCTCGCAGGTTTATTATTTTGAACAGCGATGCCCAGGAACAAGAAGAAAGAGCCATGAGTTTCTGTCACATGGTTTGATTCCTGTGGGTTCAGGGCGCAATAGACGACCCTCATGACTGCTGGGCAGAGAGCGCCTCCGCTGAATCCCTCGGCGCCCCCACTTTAATGCTATCTCTATTCAGAGATAAAATTAAAGTAGGTAAATAGGTTTCGAACATCTTACTTATGTGTTGGTCGGCCTACTGAGTTTCTACTTATGACTTCATGCATTGTCCACCGGCCAGAGCTCCTGAGCCTCTTGAGTAATTGGCGAACCAATTTCAATTATGCTTTGCACTCAGACAAGCGTGGGTGTACTTTCTATAAGATTAAATGGCTTAAGTATCAACTCTCTCCACCCCTCCCCTCCCCACACACCCCCACTCATTAATAAGTCTGGTGATCTCACTGCACAAGTTAAATGGTGTTTTCAATTTTATATATTTGAGGGAAATCAGTATTAATATGGTGATGTTTAATGTAGTCATCAATTTTCTTTTGAAGCAATTGTGCACGTTTGTAGATTTGCTGTAAGTTTTTTCACATCTGTTGGCAGTATTTGTAATTTTTAATGAAATATGTGTGATCACATTCTAAAACTATCACCTCCATGCAGAAGCCTTCAGCTAAGATTAAGAGGGAAACGGGTCGTACATCCTTTTGTGATTTATGGTGTGAGACTATTCCAAACTCTGCCAAAGGATGGGGGAGAAGAGGCTGAAGGAATATATCAGTTTTTATTTAGCAGTGCTGTTTTATTTTTGAGGAGTGCTGGGGGTGTTGGGACAGGGGGATGTGTGTGTTTTCATTATCAGTATCTTCCTGGTTAGAAGGATCAGGTGAGTTATGGCAGGATTTATGTAGCTTCACCGAGAACTGATGGAGCTCATCCTAAACGTGCAGTTGAATTTATGCATTTCCTGTGCAGAGGTGGACTCTTCCTAAATCCTATGATTTCACCTAAGCCTGTTCCGGAAACTGTTCCCCAGCCTCTCCCAACACTGTTCTGAAGTAGCGACCAAGGAGTTACGTATGGCTAAATTCCCTCTTTCTCCATCAGGAAAAGCACCTGTTTTCTGCACTGTATCGCATCTAATGATGCAGCTCAAGTCAAGACTTTATCATATTAAGGAAACAAATTGTTGTTCCCATGCTTCATTACTCTATAGCATGCTATTATTTAACACTCAAAGCCCAGAAACATGGAGAAACAAATAACATGACTATCCCAATCCTTCCAACAAGTTTAGCCAATGTCTGAGCCATACAGACTAAGAAGGCCCCAGGTTGAATACCAGTTTTGTGATGATTTTATTGATGGTGTTAGGGTGCCCTGGGTTAGGAAACAGAAAACCAGCCAGGAGTCACAATTATGATCGCTATCTAGTGGCTTCCTCTAGAAGTGTGTGTGGTGTGTGCGGGGATGTCGAGGGAAAAGGCAACTGCCGGCAATTGAACAGTGTGTCAGCACTCACTGCCAAAGCTCACACATGCACAAGGACCACTTTGGAAAGGTACTGGACGGCACTCAGTAGCTGTGGAACCGCAGTAGGACTCACTTCTCCAGGAGGTGAGCATTGGAAATTGGTGACTAAAAACGTTACTACTGCCTTCCTATTCTTCAAACACCTACCACTGTGAAGGAATAAGCCATATAACCTATTCAGAAAAATACACCATTCTATGAAAGAATTCTGGCCTTATTAAAACATGACAAACTGGGTTTGGAAATCTAGAATCCTAACTATGAAAAAGCTGTGATAGCATTCTGGCTATTGAGATAAGATAGTTGTTGACACTGAATCAATAACCTTATTGAAACAGAAGGTTAAAGGCTCCTGACAGGCTGACCTTTGGGAACAAGACAATGGTTCACCCTGGCTAAGGTGTTCTAATTTACACTTCGTAAAGAAGCACAAACATCTGCCTTCGTAAAAATGACATCAAGTAAAACGCACCTGCTGTTACATCGTTTTTTATGGTAAACTTAGAACACCTAGAGAAGAGACATAATTCTGTAATACTACCAGCTGAGGTGACTGTAAGAATTGCAGGGGTCAGCAGAAAAATGACTAGAGATAATTAGCTTACATCAGCAGAAAACCTTAAAGGAAATACCACTGGAAAAGGGTATAAATATTGAACTCTCAAATGGGATAGTAGACTCGCTGTAAAGGGGCAAAGCAATTCTCGGCTTCAGAGGCAGCTCTGTAAGTCTCCAACTCTTTGTACCTCGGAGATCAAAGGTACTGTATTTGATTTTGGTGGATATCCTGTAGAAAACTAAGAACTGCAAAACTGTAGCGAAGTTAAGATTTGAGAGTAGGTTCTCTGATAGAATTGTAAGCTTTCTCTTTTTGGAACTGTTAATGTTGCGATTGACTCACCAACTGTAAATTACATGTCGGTTCTTTAATAAATCTGTATATTTTTAGAATTGTCTCACATAATACTTCTGTATCAAACTTGCGAACTCAATCTCTGTACACTCTTTGGTGAGGAGTTGCAGAATTCTGAGGGAGTTTTCCGGACCCTCATAACATCCGGAACGTTACAGTCTAGCTAAACTTATTAAAAGTGCTATCTGGAGGACGGTAACATTTTCAGGTTGTTCCTTTCCTTTAGGGAGAGATAGTCCAGATCTTTAGACCCAATTAAGCATCTTTAGGAATCGGCTACCTCAAACTTGAGTTGAAAGTGAACATCTGAGGAATACGCCTGATCCGGGGTAGCCCTAAAGGGGCTAGGACTAGTAATTATCCCTTCACCACTATCTTCTGGTAGTACATTTGTTCTCATGGGAAGGATATTGTTTTGCATACTCAAAAGAAAAGGGTCAATGAAAGTTGATTCCATAAACCTACCAGCAAATAGACAGTGAGGAACACTATTCATTGAGGGTTTTAGCTAACATTATGAGAAGAAAACTGGATACCGAGGAATATTTACAAGGCAGTAATCTTATGGCGGTGCATATCCCCTTAAGCAGAATTATGGCTTTGTAGAGCTAAAGAGGGATCTCTAAGATATTTATTAGGCCTAATTGTCGACACATATCAGTACCTGGGGATTCTAGTTGATGCTTTGAATTAGTTTTTGTGGATTGCCCTGAATAGGGGTGAAAAATGATTTGGTCTTTCTTCAATGACAGCAATGTCAGTTAATGTTGTGGTATGTGAGACATGTATCCAAATAGTTCTCCTTCATGATTTAGTACACGACAGCAGGGATACCTTTAGTCCAGGTCTGAGATTCAGGAGGTGGATCCATGGCAAAGGGGAAATGGATGCAGGAAGAAAGGGCTCAGGCCTACAGCAACCTGCTGTTCAGCAGGAAGAGTCAGTCTCGCAGTGGGAAGATCTCTTTGCCACAGCCCCTCATGAGGATTTGGATAAAAAGAGGCCGTTGAATTTGACTTGGACACCTAGAACATCAAGAAGGCTGGCAAGTAGCAAGCAGCCCCGCGTAAGTGCTTCCACCATGCTGAAGGCAGATGTCTGTTGCACAACTGATGAGGAAACACTGAGGCTTGGGGTGGCAGCTGCTGGAAAACATTATCTGGAGACTGGATACGAGAACATATGCTCATATATCCAGGGTTTGGTGCCTACCATGACTGGATTACACACAGGCAAATAGTTACTGCTGATGCTCTGCACCCCTAGCTGGAGGAATTAAGGGGTAAGGTACATGCCTAATGCGGTGATCAAGAGGATGGTAACAATGCACACACACATTTTATGATGAGTTGTGCTGCTCATAAGGAGTTCTTAGTTGCTGGTTGCCTAGTGATGGCCAACACCTGCACTTGTCAGTTGCTTAATGACCAACGAATAACTATCCTCCAGATTAGCACATTTCCTAGGGTAGGGTCTTCCCAGCTACATAAGTAGCAGGAGCCTTATCAATGCTATGTGCTTATAAGCTGCATAATTTTGGTGGTTAAACTCTAGCAATATCCCTTTGCACGCTTGGGGAGTCCCTAAGCTTTGAGGTTAGATTTTATACAGCAGCGCACTTAATGCAGAGTTTCATGTGCCAGCAGCACATAAGGGAATCTGGGCATTAGGTCCACTCGCCCTGAACAATTTACTGTCTGTTCATTTTTATGGATGGTAAATTGTGCAGCATATGCTGACTCCTACATCCAAATTTCTGATCTGTATTCCTGTCATACAAAGCTCTTTGGTAGGAATGCTAATTTATAAAATCTACCCCTGGGTTCTTTTCAACCTGTGCCAAAGTTCTCTGGACTTGGATGAGTGGAGCGAGTCCCTCTGGACAGAGTGTCAGGCATATAGAAACTGTGTGGATTGGCTTTGGAAACTCATAAGCATGATAATGGGTTTCTGTGCATCTGGCTAGGGTTACCAACTCTGGTTTGACGTATTCCTGGAGATTTGATCATGTCACATTTGGTCACATGCAATTTGATCACATGACACCACTCATGCGATGCTTAATCACGTGACATTTGCCCGTTGTTTGAGTGTTTCAGTATCACCAAGCCCGGAATAAAAAATGGACTTTTGTTTTATAGTGAGATGAATAAATCAAAGAACACCAAAGAATAGAAAGATATTGGCCCTGAATTTGTGGTCGGAGGCTTCCCGCGGGGAAATGCCTCCGATCCACAAATAAAATGCCCGCGTACCTGGTGGTCCGGGAGGTACGGAGATTCACGGTCCTGGGTAGAGGCCCACGTATGTCAGGGGTGCAGGCGGTTCGCAAGCACCCCTGGGATCACATGGGCTGGCTCACCCAATAAAAGAAGGGAATCCCCATTTATACTTATGGAGGTTCCGTATGTATGGAAACCCCGTTTTGGCCCGTTATACAACAGCGCACATCACAGGCCGACATAAATTCTCCCTCCCCCAGTTTGTGTTTCTCTCCCTCCCTCCCCCAGTTTGTGTTGCTCCCTCCCGCCTCCCAATTTGTTTTTCTCTCCCTCCCTCCTCCAGTTTGTAGCGGGGAAGAACAGGAACCAGCCAGGGCTCTGTTAGTAGCTGATGTAGGTGGACATCTACAGTAAGGATTAATGATTACAAAGCAATCACTGCTAAGTTTATTGAGTGATAATTCCCCATTGATTACCAAGAGGACAACACTATCGGTGTATATTATGTCCAAAACAAAATTCCCGGAACGCTTTACTGTAATGTAGCTTTGATTTCATTGATGTATTTGGAGGTCACTTTCGACTGAGCACCATAACAGGATGATGTTACTGCAAGTTGATTATGAGTAAGATCCATTAAATACCCTGTACCTTCAGAGGAAGCTGTAGTCTCACAAGATTCAATAGTTTATTTGTCCAAGGTCCAGCAGTAATCACCAGACTTTTTGCTCTGTAAATTCCTGCGGTGGTTGTCACGGTAACCAGGGATCCAGGCTGTATATCAACAACTTGTTCCCCATCACGAATGGTTCCTCCAAACCTCCGGAACAAATCCTGCAAAAAAAGATTCAATTTTGCCTTGTGAAACCATGTAGAACACGTAATTATTTCTAATAATTATTTCTCCGCGATCCAGAAAATATATTTATACATATCAAAAGGAACTGAAGAGATCTATTTTTTTTTTACCCTCACAGTGACAATCTGTCGCCCTTTTCTATTTAAATTATTGAACTTTTCTCACATTGCAGTTATCGGTTAACCGGTTTCTCTGTCTTTTATCTCTTCAACCCATTATCCCAGTGGAACAGAATTAGTTAAAGACATCCTCTATATTAATGCATTTTTTTTTAGAGCAAAAGGTTTGTCAGGGAAATAGGCACTTTAGATGTATAAAGACATTGCATAATTCAGGCCGAAGTTTGCTCTAACATGCCAAAGTATTAAACTGTCCACCCAAAACATGCTAATCTACTCTATATTAACATTGGTAGGCAGGTCACCACATCCCACTTCAAATTGCTTATATTACCTGTTTTGCCTGGAGGTGGCGCTGTGATGGGGTTTTCAATGTCAGTAACCCTTTCACTGTTAACATATATATAGAGCTGCAATTTGACATCTTGGTGCCCTGTGCAATAATGAAGTATTCTTGCCCTCCACAATTCACAAGGCCCACACAGAAAGAAAAAAATTGGGCCTCCAACTAATTGCAACAAACAGGGCCTCCTCAAAGTCACCAAAATCGTGACCTCTGATAGTTTTAAACATTTGGTGCCACTACAACCTCACCCCGCCACTATGGTTGGTCATACCCCCCACCCAGAGATCACCGAGTTGGTGTTCTTGCTCCCCGCCCCCCACCCCACCACCCACTGCTGCTGCTTCTTCTTCTTCCGTATGGTAGTAGCAAAGCAAATCAAATGTCAATATCTAAGTCAGATATCCAAAGCTTCCGGTGCAACAGCGTGGATATCTTGTAGGCTGCCTGCGAATTTCCTCTGAGGGCAGTGCTCAATGATGTGCTCCAGGGTCTGATTAGGAGCTCCACAGTCGCATGATGGGGATGCTTTAATCTTCCATCTGTGGAGAAGGTGGCAGCATCTACCATAGGCGGTTCTGAGGTGGTTGATGCGAGGAAGGTTTGATCCTTCAGGTTGTACTGTGGGGTCCTCTATAAGGAATCCATTCCGTATGTCACAGTTCTTCCAAGCATTTCGCCATCGGTCATCAAGGCTGAGATATTCCTTTACCCTGCTGAGGTATTCTTCCTGCCATCCCCCCACTCCGCACTGAGGTTGTTTTCTTGCATTTCCCTCCTCCCACTAAGGTAGTTTTCTTGGTTCCCCCCATATCCTCCTCTGCCTTAGCCAATTTATGCCTCTGCCCTGTAACCCTACTTGATCTGAAGACTGCACTTGGCCTTGACTCCGTGTGCAATGCCACAGGAGATTGACTAGTTCTCTTTTTAACTATGTTAAGATTCATTCCCTGTAGCAAACACCCCACCCACTCACCTCATATTACAAGAGCTAGCATCTCTTAAATCCTGCCCTGACGTCAAGCAGAAGCCGCACCGAGGCAGCTTAATGAAGCCACTTTAACTATGATTGGCATTGCTGCAATGGTTCTGTGTTCTTCTTTATTCCACAATGAAATCAGCAGCATAAACATCAATTACCTGCTGTTTAGACTCTGCAGACTGGTAAATTTTATTATTTGAGTGTAATATTTTTTTTCCTGAGTTAGTACTTACTAAATGTTTAGAATACAAAAGTGTTTATATAACAGTAATGACAACTCCACCGTCTCATAATGAAACAAACTCTTAAAAATCATGAGATTTGGTAAGAAACCATGAGTTGTTATTTTTTTCCTGACCCGACCCCATCGCTGACCTTTACTCCCCCGACACGAAGCGCATTCCACGACCTTTGCCCCCGGACAGGAAGCATATTCAGCCGTCACTAACCGATTACTGACATAAGAACATAAGAAATAGGAGCAGGAGTAGGTGGATCGGTGGCCCCGCTGTCACGTCACTCGCAAGCCAGCCTCGATCTGCTTTTGACTGTTACTCTGTCTGGAACACAACCTCCTCCAGCCCGACAACCCTCAGCGATCTGTGCGCTCCTCCAATTCGGGCCTCTTGTGCATTCCCGATTTTAATCGCTCCACCATTGACGGCTGTGCCTTCAGCTGGCCACACTCACTCTACCATCCAAAACAAGAGGCAACCTTTGGGGAGACCAAACGCAGATTGGGTGACTGCTTTGCGGAACACCTCCGTTCAGTCCGTAAGGGTGACCCCGAGCTTCCAGTCGCTTGTCATTTTAATTCACCCCTCCACGCCCACTCAGACCTCACCGTCCTCGGCCTCGTGCATTGTTCCACGGAAGCTCAGCGTAAGCTCGAGGAACAGCACCTCATCTTTCGTTTAGGCACTTTACAGCCTTCCGGACTCAATATCGAGTTCAACAATTTCAGATCATAACCCCGGCCCCTCCCACATATATATACATTTTATCCACCCCTTTTGGTCCGTGCCTTTTTCCTTTTTTTTCTCTCTCTCCCCCTACGTCAGCTGTCTCATTCTGCCAGCTTTTCACACCTCAGCTTTTGTTTCTTAACCTGTCCCATTACCATCTCGTCTTGCCTTGAGCATCTCTTAATGTCTCTACTCACCATAGACCAACCCTTTTGTTCTTTTATTCCTCCCCCCAGCCTCCCCCTTGCATTTTTATCTGTTTAATTTCTTGCTTTTCTCAGTTCTGACGAAGGGTTTCGACCTGAAACGTTAACTCTGTTTCTCTCTCCACGGATGTTGCCTGGCCTGCTAAGTTTTTCCAGCGTTTTCTGTTGTTATTTCGGATTTCCAGCATCCGCAGTATTTTGCTATTATAAGAGGCAACCTTTGTTGCCCCAGGCGGTTTGAATTCTTCAGCAGACAGATGTGCTAAGTGGGTTGGATTAAATCGCGAGACTTGGCGTTACTTTTAGTAGAACAGAGGTAGAGTGCCATAACGTGCAGGAAGGCAGATTCAATTCTCTTCAACACCCCTACCCCTCCTCCATCTCCCTCTCCCCATCTAGTTCTTGATCTTAGTAACACAGCCCAAGCGCTGCCTCAGAATCTGTTCTTGTTCGAAATCGTGCAAACTATATTTTTAGGTTGGAATTACTCTTGCTTATAGAATACCATGGTTTTTCTTGATGTTTAAACTTTTCATGTTAAGTGTTAACAATTGCCCACTTCATGATATGAACCCTTGAGCTCCAGAGGTTTTATAAAGTAAAATCTGTATCAGCGATAGCTTCGACCAAACTTATTTCTGAATGCAGAACATGCTGGACAGTTTAAGGATTCTGTCCCAATTGTCCACTTATCAGAAGGTCTGGCAAATAATGTTCTTTAATGGTTTAAAAGAAGATGCACTAACATGTGGTGGCCGATCTTTATTATGCTCTAGAAAGGTTGCAGCCTACCTGTGCAGGAGTTAATTTAATCAGTATCCCTGCAGGAAAAGGTGTAATCCTAATGAAAATGTAGGATGAACAGGAGAAAATCAATAGTTGTCAAGATTTTTACTAACCCTATGAACCAAAACTGCTCCTTGATGGTGAATAAATCAATACACTGCTGAGGGTAAGCTCTAATTACATATATACAATTAGAGAGTCCTGTAACTCTACTTGACCAATTTAAAAAACATACTACTAATTTACTTACTTGTGGAACCTTATGTTCAATGTTGCAAAGTTGATAGAAAAGACATTTTGGCTTTTCAACACAAGTGAATCATTAATTAAAATATAGTTGTGGGCAAATTAAAGTGCAATGGAAAAACTTTAACCTCCAATAAACTCGTACATAAATCTTTCCATTTTACACTGTCTCTACCTGACATTATTTTCATTAGGCACAGGCCTGAATTTCACAAAGTCGCTTCCAAAAATCAGGAGCTCTTTTTTGCACCAGCTACTTTTATCCTTTCATTTGTTTGTGGGTTCCTCTTTGCTGGCCCTTATTTCCTTCATTGCTCCCAGGAATCTGCCCATTCTACTCTAACTCGTTGCAGGGAAGTCTGCAACATTGGTTTCCGATCTCCTTTTATTCTTATAGGACAGTGCTTCCCTCCCTCAGCTCACGACCTCCTCCTCAAAGACCCACTAAAATCGTGTGTGAACCTCTATGTATTTTAAAGCAAAATGTCATGAGGAATACACATCATTGAAGGCTTCCATTCAAAAGAATAGGGCAAAAATACCCGAGATAACCTTATCGTTCTCTTTCAGATGCTGATCAATCGCTATCCAGCATTATTTTTAAATGCTTATCAAGGCAAGGGATGTTGGTTCAGGGGATGGGACTTTTCCCATTTCAGACACTCAGGGCTGGATTTTAACACCCAAAAAAATGGGTGGGTTGGGTCAGAGGTTAAAATTTTAAAAATCACAAACCTGACCCCAACCCACCCACTTCCGGGTTTAACGGAGGCGGGACAAGGGGAGGGCAGCCAACCCGCTCCCAGGAGGCGGGTTGGCAATTTAAATATTTGAATGAAGATGGCAGCGTCTGATTTAACCTGTTTTACAGATTTAACTGTGGCCTGCAAGGGGCAGCTGAGGGGAGGCAAGGACAGGTTTGGAGAGAAGGTCAGTGCCTTTACAGCACTCCTTGTTGGCCAGGATGAGCAGGGGTGCTTCCCCCACCCCCAATACAAAGACCCCGGGGTCCGCAATCGCCCCCCCTTGGGACGAGGCACCCTCCTGGATTGGACACTGCCCCCACCACCCATGGAGTTGGGGATCGGACCTACCTGGTCCTGCTCCCTGCTCCCTGCCTGCCTGGAAGCCAAGCCTGTCAATGAGCAGGTTACTATATGCTCCGAACTCGACCCTTTCGGATTTTAACCTGCAGAGTTCCGCGGACAGATGAGGAGCCTGCCTAAATTAGGCCGTGGACTCATGAATTTATGCAAGTCAGAGTCTTATTACGTCAATGGGGCTCCGATGATATTGTAAGTGTGACCTGAGTGGGTAAACTGCAGTGACTTTCCCACCAAGCTAAAGCAAATGATCCTTTGTGGGGCCAGGAGAAGCTGGAGTGCTCCTCTGAGCCCCACACGCTGCTTCCCCTGTCCTGGACCACCTTTCGCTCCCAAAAACCCCCTCCCTGCCACTTACCTGCTGGCGGTGAGCCTTCCAATAGTGCCGGCTGGCGGCCTGCCACTGCCCGAACATCCTCTCCTGACAACCAAACAGCTGACCGGTGGCATGTGGATGAGGCCCGGGAGTTAAAATACCCCAGGCCTCAAACTAAGGTCAGGGAGTGCCGTCCACACTCACTCTGCTCCCCCAGCCCAAAACCACTTGGGGTTAAAACGCACCCCATAATATCAGGAAGGAGTAAAGGAGGTCAAGTTGAAATTATTTGCACTCTTTTGCTCAAAGGAAAATTGGGCCCAAAGAGTTTCAGAAAGCGAGAGTTGTAAATTGATCTCAGTGAATACAAATAGGGTCTTTGCATGCTTTCATGCTAACATTAATAACTAAGTCATAAGTATCTAAATTAATTCATGAGCATACACTTGTGTGGAACATAGTTATTTCCACACTGCTGTTCTAATATTGAACCACCACTCGAGTAAGTTTACTATAGATTAATCTCAGTAAGTTGCTGCCCAGAATATGTCAGGGTAATGCTTGTTTAGATAAAGCTTATGAATTTTGCTTTGAAGACTACTAAAAAGATTAGCTAATGAATCCAAGGTAATGGGATGAGGAAGCAGTCCGATAACCACGGCAAATCTCAAACACGGGGCTGTTCAATTGTATTCAGTTATTAGTACCGCTGAAGTGAATTAGATGGAGATTTAACTACTTCACGCAGATGGTGGTGATTGTATGCAATGAACTGTCAAGGGAGGCAGTGAGGGCTAATTCTATCAGCAAATTCAAGAGACCTTTGGAAACGTATCCACCGATATAATTGATTGAGAGATATGAATGGTATAGTGGGATATGGTATTCCCTGAACACACTAAGATCACCCAGATGGACTGCAATGGACTTTTCTGGACCTGTATGTTCCAATGTTTCTATTATATTCTCCTTCTCTCTTCCCTGTTCTGGTATCTGTCCAAGTGCAAATGAGCTCTGATCAATCAGAATTGGAAATGTTGGTGTGAAACACAAAAAAATGAACAAAGAAATGAAATAAAAGAATGAGAGAGAGGAACAAATTTTCCATTACAGAAATTGTGTTGATTTTTTTTAAAATGTGAAATTATTAGCTTTCTTCCATTTTCAAGACTCTAAATGCTCCATTTGCTTCTTAAGGACTTTTTATTCTATTTTCTCTCTGTGAATAATTCAAGTTTTTTTTCAGCAAATGGTTCCATTTGTTACTCTTTCTCCTTCACCTTTCTGAAATGCCCAATGTGCCGAGAAAAGCTTTCCCCTTCTGTTAGTGTACAAATGTACCAGTAAAAAGATTCCATGCGGAGATAACCTGTCAGAAGCACAGCTTGGATCTATTGCCTCCCAAATGGAACATTAGATTTCTTCAGCTTGAGAAAGGCTGTTCTCAGAACAAAAAGGTGTGCATAACTTGAAAGACAAACGCTACAAAGCAGAGTTTCCTCAGTTTGTCAAGCGTACTCAAAGACGTGAGCCAGGGATAATGTTTCAACGGACTATCCAACATTATCGCACTTGCACATGAAGTGTTTTTCGACTTCTTCACATTTCAGTTTCTATAAGTATTTCAGCAACCACTTTGGCACCATCTGGAGTCCTTGAAATTCGCACCACCTAGACTGCCGATCCCGCGTCACTGAACCTCCTGACTCTTGTTCCCGCTGTGTCAGCTAAAACACTAAAGAACCCTTAAGTTATTCCAGGCCTGAAGCAGCAGCATCTGCTTTCCCACCTCTCGGGGGTCATGACCTATCACAAGCATTTCTTGCATTTCCAGCTCACCCTCAACATGCAAATAAGGGAAACTCAAACTTGGCCGAATTCTCCTCTGCATTAAGCGAGAATCTCGAATGTGGAATCTCGCCCCACCGATCTCTCCCCTGCGAACCGTTTAAATTCTGTTGCAGATTTCATATCCAACAAAGGGCAAGTTCTCAATCACAGGTGTGTTCAACACTGGGAGCTCACCTACAGTACGTTAATGAATCTGACCCCAGAAATGCACACAGGGTCCTCAACACCAAAGGTCAGATGAGAATGTGTGATTGGGAAATTGAGGCTCAGGTGCTTATACCACACCATTGGGCAAGAGATACAGGGGGGATGTGAGGAAAGACTTTTTTACGCAGCGAGTGGTGAGGACCTGGAATTCGCTGCCGACGGAAGTGGTGGAAGCGGAGACACTCAATGTTTTCAAGGGGAGACTGGATCGGCACTTGAGGGAAATAAACTTGCAGGGCTACGGGGATAGAGCGGGAAAATGGGACTGACTGGATTGCTCTACAGAGCGCCGGCACAAACTCGATGGGCTGAATGGCCTCCTTCTGTGCTGTTATGACTATGACCATTGACTCTGATTTTTTTTCTGTCCTTAACTTTTATTTTTGTTCAGTTAACCTTTCTTTAAGCAACTGCTCTAAAGATCCACAGGTGTTATTGGCTGCTAGTACCTCACCTAAATGATTATTCCTTATCTATGAGCCTAGACGATGATAGCAGGTTATTCAGTCATGGTGGTTGTCTTTTGGATGCGACGTTAAACCGAGGCCCTCTGAGATGGATGTAAAAGATCTCATGGCACTATTTGAAGAGCAGAGGAGTTCTCCCCAGTGTCCTGGTCAATATTTATCCCTCAACCAACATTAAAAAAAGATTAATACAATAGCAAAATACTGCGGATGCTGGAAATCTGAAATAACAACAGAAAAAGCTGGAAATACTCAGCAGGCCAGGCAACATCCGTGGAGAGAGAAACAGAGTTAACGTTTCAGGTCTGGGACCCTTCATCAGAACTGGAAAAAGCTGGAGATGTAACAGATATTAAGCAGGTGCAGAGACAGGAGGGTGGGGTTTAGGAGGGGAGGAAGGAGTTGAAAGAACATACTGTGCTTATGTAAGAGGCAGGAAAGATAAAATGTTGCAAATGGGAATGGCAAAATCATACAGCATGAAAAATGGGGGCAGGGATTATTGTCTGAAATTGTTCTTGCCCCACGGAACTTATCTCTTCCTATCTCGACTCTATTTTTTCTCCCCTTGTCCAGTCTCTTCCCACCTACATTCGCGACTCTTCCGACGCCCTCCGTCACTTTAACAGTTTCCAGTTTCCTGGCCCCAACCGTCTCCTTTTCACAATGGACGTCTAATCCCTCTACACCTCCATCACCCACCAGGACGGCCTGAGGGCGCTCCACTTCTTCCTTGAACAGAGGCCCAACCAGTCCCCATCCACCACCACCCTCCTCCGCCTGGCTGAACTTGTTCTCACATTGAACAACTTCTCCTTTGACTCCACTCACTTCTTCCAAATTAAAGGTGTTGCTATGGGAACCCGCATGGGCCCTAGCTATGCCTGCCTGTTCATGGGATATGTGGAACATTCTTTGTTCCAGTCCTACTCAGGTCCCCTCCCTCACCTCTTTTTCCGGTACATCGATGACTGTATCGGTGCCGTTTCCTGCTCTCGACCTGAACTAGAATGAACATTCACTTTACTTCCAATTTCCACCCTTCCCTCACCTCCACATGGTCCATCTCCGACTCTTCCCTTCCCTTCCTTGATTTCTCTGTCTCCATTTCTGGCGATCGGCTTTCGACAAACATCCACTACAAGCCCACTGACTCCCACAGCTACCTGGACTACACTTCCTCCCACCCCGCTTCCTGTAAGGACTCTATTCCATTCTCCCAGTTTCTCCGTCTCCACCGCGTCTGTTCTGACGATGCCACCTTCCATACCAGTGCTTCCGACATGTCTTCCTTTTTCCTCAACCGAGGATTCCCCTCTACTGTGGTTGACACGGCCCTTGACCGTGTCCGTTCTATCTCCCGCACTTCTGCCCTCACCCCTGCCCCTCCCTCCCGGAACCACGATAGGGTTCTCCTTGTCCTCACCTTTCATCCCACCAGCCTCCACATTCAACAGATAATCCACCGCCATTTCCGCCACCTCCAACGTGATCCCACCACCAAACACATCTTCCCCTCACCTCCCCTTTCAGCATTCCATAGGGACCGCTCCCTCCGCGACACCCTGGTCCACTCCTCAATCACCCCTAACAGCCCTTCTCCTTCGCCTGGCACCTTCCCGTGCAAGCGCAGGAGATGCAACACATGCCCTTTTACCTCCTCCCTTCCCACTGTCCAGGGCCCCAAACACCCCTTCCAGGTGAAACAGCGATTTACTTGTACTTCTTGCAATTTAATATACTGTATTCGCTGCTCACGATGCAGTCTCCTCTACATTGGGGAGACCAAACGCAGATTGGGTGACCGCTTTGCGGAACACCTCCGTTCAGTCTGTAAGGGTGACCCTGAGCTTCCGGTCGCCTGTCACTTTAATTCTCCGCTTCACTCCCACTCTTATCTCTCTGTCCTCGGCCTATTACATTGTTCCAATGAAGCTCAACGTAAGCTCGAGGAACAGCACCTCATCTTTCGATTAGGCACTTTACAGCCTTCCGGACTTAACATCGAGTTCAACAATTTCAGACAATAATCCCTGCCCCCATTTTTCATGCTGTATGATTTTGCCATTCCCATTTGCAACATTTTATCTTTCCTGCCTCTTACATAAGCACAGTATGTTCTTTCAACTCCTTCCTCCCCTCCTAAACCGCCCCCTGTCTCTGCACCTGCTTAATATCTGTTACATCTCCAGCTTTTTCCAGTTCTGATGAAGGGTCCCAGACCTGAAACGTTAACTCTGTTTCTCTCTCCACGGATGCTGCCTGGCCTGCTGAGTGTTTCCAGCATTTTCTGTTGTTATATTAAAAAAAGATTATCTGGTTATTATCTCATTGCTGTTTGTGGGATCTTACTATGCATAAATTGGCCATGTTCCCTACATTACAACAGTGACTATGTTTCAAAAGTACTTAATTGGCTGTAAAGCGCTTTGGGACGCCCTGAGGTCGTGAAAGGCGCTATATAAATGCAAGTTCTTTCTCTCTCTCGTGACAGCTGGGCTTTATGCTGACCTCGCCCAATATTGAAACATGCAGAGCTCACTGAATGGTAAAGGGATAGCCTTGGCTGATTTTCCTCCTCCCCGAGGTCAGGCAAGCTGAGGTCAACTTTGGAACCCATAATGATGACTAAGCTGAAATCAAGCAACTCGCCACAGACAAGGAATGAAACCTGGAATCCGACTGGTCCAGGAGGCTCAGTACCACACCATGCACTATATTACCCTACTGAACCATGGGAGGACTTTAGGACTCTGCTTCTTACCGAGAATGCACTAAAGGGAGGGAATGCAGCTCAATTTTTCTGCAATAAAACACACGGTTTAATACACTTGACAGAGATAATGATGAATAAGTTGCTGAAATGTATCAGTTTGCAAGAGAGAATGAGCTCTGAGTATCCTAGTTTCTACTATGATCAAACATTGGGAGTGATTTTAGCTGGTTTAATATTCCATGAAAGAATGGATACAGAGCACAGCACATTACCTGAACAGTCTTTAAAGCTCGATCAGCATACAAGATTCCTGCTGTTTTGTCAAGAATGGCAGATACCTCTTTTGGAAGGTTTACAGCTGAAACCTCCTTGAAAATTCTTCAGATGTCAAACTCTCCATGGGGACCTTGTTCTCTACCAATGTCGACCTCATGCTTTGAAATTCTTGGTTTTCTTCTGTGCCTAGAGCCAATAACCCTGTTTGCCTACAGATAAACACAAGATTCATCGCATTACTATAGAACTGCCCGTTGATATTTTTTTACTCCATTTCCCACCAGTTATTTTCCCTCCATCCTTCTTTCCAGAGGGTGTTGATGCTTGCTGGGGTATGGTTGCAAGGGCCATAGTTGTTCTCTGGTACCTGACCCCAGTGGCAAATCTTCATACGTGCGCCTCTAGCGTGAGTGCCAGCAGACTGTTTGACTATGGAAGAGCAGTACAGCCGAGCCCGATCCTGTCCTCGTCCAGTGTCCACAACTGCACTTACAGCCGAGGTCACTCTCGAGTGATCAGGAGGTGGAACCCTGGTAGAATTACCCCATCCCAATCCAGAGGCGAATTGCAGCACCTCTGCTAATGTCCCATGTGCGATCAGCTAACAGCACAGATTGGCGATTGATCCTGGGAACTCTCTGGTCTTTATTATTCAGCCAATCACTGCTTTAACCAGCTGAGACATCAGGGAAGCCTCTTAATTTGTGTGTTCTTTCTGATTTGATTTGATTTGCTTTCTGCTTTATTTCTTATACGGTTATTCAGATGTGTCCAGACTGCCTAGAGAATAACCCTGGCTTAGTATCCTTTCTGGGGAAGCTCGAATAAATCTCCAAGCAGAAGTGCCAGGTTTGAATCTTGGCCTTGTTCAAACTACAAACATTCCTTACTGGATAAGTTTAATTTTCGCCGTTCTTGGATGAATGGCTTATGGTATTGGAATGCTTGATCACAGTGCGAAGAAAAATTTATAGGGCGACCTACCCTGCACTTTAAAGCAGATCTATATTGATGGTGGCTCTGAACATTTCCTTGGCACAGCATCCATCTCTCCCAGTGCAGAGAGGACAGCACAGTAGCAGGAAGGCAATAAGATTTAATGGCCCGGAATTTGCAGTCAGCGGCGAAGCAACAGCTGACCTCGAAGTTAGCTGCCCACAAATATATCGATCTCTGTGGCGAAAACTAACTTTTTCGACCTTAATTTGATTGTAGCGTTGCCAAAAGGGGATCTCCAACATATAGCAGCAGTGATGTTATCAAGCTGTCTAAGCAGCCAATCACATTGAAGAATTCTCACAGACAGCAAACTAGGAAATAAAAAGCACTGATTATCATTCACTTGTTAATTTTACAGAAAATGAAATAAAGTTTGGTACATACAGATGGGGTTATGGTAGAAGCTGAAATATCATGAATTTAAAAAAAAAAGAATATTTTTATTATTTTAAAAATCTAGTATTTTTTTACCATAATGGAAACATTTGACATTCCACAAATATAAAATTCATTTTTCAGGGCCAGAGCGGTTGTTCAGCAGTCATTACGCCATTAAAACCCCAGTTACACATCTTTCAACAATGCCTAACATTTATGGGGTGTTCAACAGTGATATCAGAGCGGAAAAGGGGAAGTTTTTGTCAGTTCAAGTGATTTCACTGATTGCCGGCTATGAGGAGCTCCACAGCGCAGCCTGTGGTGGAGCAGGGAATGACTGACCGCAACTTCAGGATTTCTGCGTTTATCTGCGCATGCGCTAAATCTTGAAGTTACGGTCAGCCTCAGAGGGGTAATGACGGCTAACTGACAGTATCGCCGTCATTACCACTGCAAAATCCGGGTCAATGTGTGTGTATATATGTGTGTATATGCATATATATATATATATATATATACACACACACACCATCCAGCCAGCTATTTAGTAAAATGATTCTTGGCCTTGGCTGAAAAAAAATTGAGAAAGATTAGAAAAGCAAAGAGCAGGAGAGAATAACAATTTGTGAATGTTGTGTGAAATGACCAAAGGTCATAGAATGATTGGTCAGGAAAGTTACATCTAAACTCAGTGAGATTATTATTTAAGTTGCATCTCAGGCTTACTGACCCGCTGCAACATAGAACTAGAAAGAAAGACTTGCATTTATATAGCGCCTTTCACGACCACCGGACGTCTCAATGCGCTTTACAGCCAATGAAGTACTTTTGAAGTGGAGTCACTGTTGTAATGTGGGAAACGCGGCAGCCAATTTGCGCACAGCAAGGTCCCACTATCAGCAATGTGATAATGACCAGATAATTTGTTTTTTTCTGTTATGTTGGTTGAGGGATAAATATTGGCCAGGACACCGGGGATAACTCCCCTGCTCTTCTTCGAAATAGTGCCATGGGATCTTTTACATCCACCCGAGAGAGCAGATGGGGCCTCGGTTTAACGTCTCATCCGAAAGACGGCACCTCCGACAGTGCAGCACTCCCTCAGCACTGCACTGGAGTGTCAGCCTAGCTTTATGTGCTCAAGTCTCTGGAGTGGGACTTGAACCCACAACCTTCTGACTCAGAGGCGAGTGTGCTACTCACTGAGCCACAGCTGACAGACATAGAACATATAACACGTTAGATTATGACCTAAAGCGGGCTAACTAGGTAATGGTCTGGCATTTTGAATTTACATTATAATGAATTATAACACAAAACATTTGAGACTGCTGCAACAAATACATTAAAACATACATTACGACAGTGCAGAAAACAAT
This sequence comes from Squalus acanthias, assembly GCA_030390025.1. Taxonomy (NCBI): domain Eukaryota; kingdom Metazoa; phylum Chordata; class Chondrichthyes; order Squaliformes; family Squalidae; genus Squalus; species Squalus acanthias. Next base: position 15,891,002 of record CM059448.1, read on the forward strand.
AGCTTTAATCTATGTTATTTGTCAGTTTAGCCGAGGACTAACAGTTGTTTGGACCTGGGAGGGGGATGAGAGCTCTTCCCTGAGGCATGCTTCATTAATTGTATTCACAACCCGTATCTATTGAGACGATTAGTAAACGGAAAAAATGATAGTTCCTCCCCCCCGAGAAAATGCTTGTGCTTCCACCATCATCTTCTGCCATCTGAAAAGCGGGCAAACCATTTATCTTACTTCAGCTCCAGTGCTGCTCTGTTCAATAAACAAAAACCATCTGCAACATGATTGCAACATAAAGAGATTTAAATGTCCTTTCCACGGTCCCGCAAGGATTATGGACACTTTCCCTTATACTGCATTATTAAAATGGAATAGGTTTCTTTTCCCGTCACACAGTAACTACGTACAGTTTTATTTGAGGTTACCCCCACCTGTAAAGCCGCTGGCCTGGGGTTGACAAGAGCACTGGTTCAAGAGGTTGGTAACAAGTGCTGATAATTAGCACGGGGTCCAATTTAGGCCTAATTGATGAAATGTTACTTGCAGCCAGCAGGAAGTAGGAAGGCACCGTTAAACATGCCTTTTTATAAGTTGACACAGCTGGCATCAGGTGGCGTTCTGATGCTGAACTGCAAATGCAGATTTCTTGTTCCCACCAAATGTAGTAAACGGCTGAATGATCTGGCTGGGAATTGACAGGTTGTCCTGAAGGTTACTACCGACACTGGATCAATTCCAAAGCCATGGATAGAGAAGACTATGAACAAGAGAGAGTTAAAGGAAGGAAATCAAATCTGATGAGAAATAGAATGGACAGGAAAACATGAAATTCAGGATTGAGAGATGGAAACAGGTAGGAAGGCATGGTGAAGAAGCATTGTAACTTGGAGCGAGTCTCAGTCATGTCATGGGGAAAGGTGACTCCCATTTTCTGACTCCATTTATCACCATCCTCAAAGATGACATGCAGATAAATATTTTAATAAATCCTACATAAAATGTATATCCACAGGCACCTAAATGCATTAAAAAAAAATCTTTAGGTCCATAAAATGAATAAACAGAAATGTTACTCATTAACAGGAATGTATATGGGGCAGTACTGATTTATAATCTTCATCCAAACAGTTCTCATTAGCTTGGTATAAATGATCTGACAATATAATTTGTATCAATGGGGGAAAATAACTATTTTAAACCTGAAAAGTTTAAGATAAAACTTCAAAAAAACTGCAACATGTGTCAATCTGTTCAGATGTCGCTAAAGTGACATCTTCAAAGTAGCGTTTTTGATGCAGGAAGGGGGCCGGTCTGCAGACTCTGAACCAGCAGTCTCTTGAAATGTTTGTAAGGAGAGCTGGTCCTTTCACAACTCCTGAATACCAGCCCAAACACATTAGATATTGGTGGGTCCAGTTTGTAGTTGTGAATTATGATGGTCCAGGAGTGTCACATGATTGATTAGGATGAGGAAGGTCATTTGGGCCATCCTAACTCATCCTTCCAGAAAGAATCTACAATATTCCTATCCCCCCCCATCAAGGCATCGCACTATTACTTAAATAACTCCAGGGATTTTGCCTGCTGAAAGTCCATTCTATGTATTGACCACTGTTTGTGTGGAGAAGAACTTCCTAACATCAGTCCTAAATTTGTCTTTTGATACTTTGAACCCGGTGATCCTTTGTCCTATGTCAAGGTTTAATTTGAATTATTTTTCTGGATTTACCATTTACTGTCATATAATCAGCTATACCTTGAGTTCATGCCAGTGTTCGGCACTCCCATTGGTCATATAAAGACACCATGTGACCAGTGATGGTGTAGAGCTGGTCGAAGGAACATTAATGACTCCTCAAATGCAGCTATCATAGAATCATACAGCACAGAAGGCGGCCATTTGGCCCATCGAGTCTGCGCCGGCTCTTTCAAAGCGAAATCCAGTAAATCCCACTCCCCTGCTCTTTCCCCAGAACCCTGCCATTTTTTCTCCTTCAAGTATTTATCCAATTCCCTTTTGAAGGCTACTATTGAATCTGTATCCACCACCCCATCAGACAGTGCATTCCAAATCCTAACCACTCGTTGCATAAAAAAGTTTTCCCTCATGTCGCCTCTGGTTCTTTTGCCAATCACCTTAAATCTGTGCCCTCTGGTTATCGACCCTTCAGTCATTGGAAACAGTTTCTCTTTATTTACTCTATCTAAACCCTTCATGATTTTAAACACCTCTATCAAATCTCCTCTTAGCCTTCTCTGCTCCAAGGAGAACAACCCCAGCTTTTCCAATCTATCCACATAACTGTAATCCCTCATCCCTGGAACTATTCTCGTAAATCTTTTCTGCACCCTCTCCAAAGCCCTCACGTCCTTCCTAAAGTGCGGTGCCCAGAATTCGACACAATACTCCAGCTGGGGCCGAACTAGTGTTTTATATAGGTTCAGCATAACTTCCTGGCTTTGTGTACTCTCTGCCTCTATTTATAAAGCCCAAGACCCCATATGCTTTATTAACTACTTTGTTAACCTGTCTTGCCACGATTTGTGCACAAGCACACCCTTTAAAATTGTACCATTTAGCCAACGTTCCCTCTAACTGTGCGGCCGCGCAGCCCGGGAACGGCTTTTCCAATGTTAAATTTTGCGCATGTGCATAACTGTGAATGGGCCGTGCAACCCTTAAAGGGACCACGCACCCCAAAAAATTGGGGGGGGGGGGGAATATTGCATTTAGCATACACTGTCTCTCCTCATTCTTCCTACCAAAATGGATCACTTCACACTTCTCTGCACTGAATTTCATCTGCTATGTGTCCGCCCATTCCACCAGCCTGTCTATATCCTCTTGAAGTCTATTACTATCTTTTTCTGTGTTTACTACACTTCCAAGTTGCGTATCATCTGCAAATTTCAAAATTGTGCCCTGTACCCCCAAGTCTAAGTCATCAATGTATATCAGAAACACCAGTATCCTAGTACTGAACCTTGGGGAACGCCACTGTATACCTCCCTCCGGTCTGAAAAACAGCCATTCACCACAACTCTGTTTTCTATCCCTTAGTCAATTTTGTATCCATGCTATTACTGCCCCTTTTATCCCATGTGCTTCAATTTTGCTAACAAGCATACTTTGTGGCACTTTATCAAACGCCTTTTGAAAGTCCATATACACATCAACTGCACTGCCCTCATTCACCCTCTCCTTTACCTCATCAAAAAACTCAATCAAGTTGGTCAAACACAATTTGTCCTTGACAAACCCTTGCTGGCTCTCCTATGGGTCTGTGGAGTCTTGTCATAACTGACGACACCTGTTCAACTTACAAAGTGTACGAGAGACAACAGCAGCAGCGTTTAAAACAGTGTTTAACTTTATCAGTAGTTTCTAATTCCCCACTGTTTATGTAAATAAAGATTAGTTGCTGGACTACTGGGCCATGCCAGGCTCATACTGATCAGTTTTAGAGATTGAATAGTGGGTCTATGGCCCAGATTCCCAGAGAAGGTAACTGCCATTGTGTCGATGAACACCTTTAAAAGGCAGTTTGATTGATCTCTGTTGAGATGGAAGTTTGAGGATTACAGAGATATTAATAGCACTACTTGGTGTTTTCAGGGGAGGTGGGGGAAGGAACTTAGTGCTCACTAAAGTAAGGGTTCAACAGGTGATGTGGGCCGAAGTTCATAATAAAATTATCAGACGTTGGGTAAATATTAATTTTCATTGCTGGGTGTAAAACTGCGGTTAGCAGATCCAGTGCCCATTGCACACTCCGTCCAATTTCCCTATCCAGTGAAGTCAGTGGAAAGGAAAATCAGGGAGGGTGTATAAGGGGCAGCCCCCAATCCGCTAACCTTAGTTTTATGCCCATTGGTAAAGTTAAATCCACCCCATCAACTCTGGATAGAGTGGGCTTCACATCCCAAAGGGTCTGTTTTCACTCCAGACATTGTTACCAGTGTCCTGCACAGCTTTAGGCATCTTCTTGTATGTTGTTAAAAAGCTAAATGCAGGCAAAAACATGAAAACATTTGAGCTAAATAAATAAATTCTGTTAGTGTTTGACAAGAATTTTAATACTTTACCAATGCTACTTTAGAACTTGTGCGGGCTTGGCAGCCTTCCGGTACCTCGTGTTAGTGTACATCCTCGATACATGTGTGAAACTTGATGCAGCTGAGCCTATCTACCCCATTGTCCAGACGCCCACTTCCACCAGCAGTTGATGAACAGTGATCGGGGAGCGGAACTCTGGACAATTTTACCCACCACAGTATGGATATTGAGGCCAAGTATAAAGCACCCTACCTCGATCTCAACCGGGATCAGCTAACTCAGTACATATCAGAGACTAACGGGCCTATTTTAACTCGAGGTGGGAATCCAGGATGCGGGAGGTTGAAGCGGGTAGTGAACTGCGCGAGACCCGGGATATTTTAACTCCCAAGCCTCATTTTCATGTCCCGACGGACTACAACCTGAAGTCAGCGCGAATGACGTCCCCACTGGCAGGCGAGGATCAAAGTTGGAGGGGAGGGGGGTGGGGGGAAGGCTCAGACTGTTGCTGAGGATCCACAGTAATGGTCACAGGCAAGCCAATTACAGGGGAGGTTCAAGGTAGCTGTGGAGCCAGAAGGAGAACTCTTGCTCCTCCTGGCCCAGAAAAACACTTTTAACAAAATGTAACAATCACTTACCTGAGCCTGGATACTTGCGGGCCGTAGTCGGGGCCATGGTTAAAATGGCGTGTGCGTCCCAATGATGTCATCGGGATGCGATGCTGCCATTTAAATTAGGCCCCTGCTCCTCTGAGCCGGGTGGCTTTCCCATGCCCGAATTCGGGCGAGTAAAAATGGGGAGGGAGGAGGGTTCAAATCAGTCGTTAAGGCTTTCCTAATTTCTACTGTTCAGCTTCACACTAAATGGCGTATTATTATGGAAGCAAAATATTATTTTTTAAATCCAGTTACTAGCAGAAAGGGTATTTGCATTCCAACGTCTGAGGCATTAGCTTCAAACTACTTTAAGATAGCATTCCAAAGCTGGTTAGTAGGGCTTCGGGGTTACCAAGCTTAGGGAGCTGGTAGAGGAACATTGGGCACTGCAAACTTTTACTTTGAGACTGTGCTGTCAGTTCTCGTGATTTTGGCTGTAAATCCCCTTTATTTGGGAGTCCAAAACTGTTTAGGCGTCGAATGAATGAAATTCAAAGTATGTCAGAATTGTGTTAAGGTCCTTGCTTTTCTGTGATGTGCACTGACTAGCCCAGCCTGCTGTAACCAGAGAAAACCTGCAATCACAATTACTGAAGATAAGTACTGAACAGCGAGATAGCAGGCAAACTTAATTAACCAGGGGAATTGAACAATACCAGTGGTGTAGTTGCATAATTGGAGAACATTGAGTTTATTTTTGTCAGTTCTTTGCAATACCAGCAGTTATTACAAGCTGCCTTTCTTCTGGCATCAATGGGAGGCTATTTGTTGCTGTGAGATGGCTTAGCTGACCATCGAAAATTCATCGCTGGTGTGTTGTATGTGGGGCAGCACTGGGGCTTTTATGTGTGACTGTAAGTTGGGTTGTAAGGCAAGCAAGCACTGTGCCCATTCTCCTGCTGAGCCTTTTGAAAGTCTTTTTTTTTAAATTAAAAAGCTACTTTTTACAAACTCATTACATGTGCTCTCAAAATATCAAGAAACTATTGAAGTGAGCATCCCGGGGATTGTTACCCAATTAAATATTAACCTTGACTGTTAGTTTATGAAAACATCTATTCTCATCAGGAATTCACGTCTGGTACATAATTAATACTTTCAACTGAAGATTTTTTTTAGAATGTGAACAGTTGCTTCTTTCTACAGTTTGGAGAATAATGATTTAAGTAACACATCAGGCAGAGAGTGACTGAATTTGCAATTTACAGCCCAATGTAGCCAACTTTAAAAAAAAAAAACCCACAAACTGAATTTACAGCTAATATTAATCACTTATCAAAAATTGAGGAGGGATGTAGGCAGAAGATAGTTTGGGGTTTTCCATGCTTATTTTACAGAAATATTCATTCACCAATTATTTAAATTAGCTGCACTGTACAATGTGGTGTGGTATAAAAAGAGAAAGGCAAATAGAATGTAAACAGATAGAACAGCGAGAAATAACTTGGAAGCCCACTGAACGGCAGTGTGTGACTGAACTGGAATCTGCTCAAAACGAATACCATCATCTGCATTCCTCAGGGGAAACAACACTAACTTTAAAATTGCTCAGAAAGTTCCAACACACCAGGCTGCAGGCTAAAAACACAGAAGTAAAAGGCTGCTGCTGAATGTACTTAAGTACTATACTGAGTGAATACAAATGACAGGACTGTACCTCCCTAACAGAGGATCTCTTTGCCAAAAACAAGCATTGTGAAATACTCTACGCAGCAGATTTGTTTTAATAAAACTTGATACTGTTAAATAAATTATATATACTTTTTCTGCCAGGAGTCAACATAAGCAATAATACAAAAGCAAAATACTGTGGATGCTGGAACTAGTCAGCAGGTCAGGCAGCATCTGTGGAGAGTGAAAAAACAGAGTTAACGTTTCAGGTCGATAACCTTTCGTCAGAACTGTCATCGACCTAAGCAAGTGGGTCTGGCAATCTAAGCCACAGACTTTTTTTATTCTTACAGAATCCCCACAGTGCAGATAGAGGCCATTTCGGCCCATCGAGCCTGCACCGACACATATCCCACCCTATCCCCGTAACCCCATGTATTTAATCCCCCCCTAACACTAAGGGTCAATTTATCATAGCCAAATCAACCTAACCCGCACATCTTTGGACTGTGGGAGGAAACCGGAGCACCCGGAGGAAACCCACTCAGACACGGGGAGAATGTGCAAACTCCACACAGACAGTCACCCGGGGCCGGATTCGAACCCGGGTCCCTGGCGCTGTGAGGCAACAGTGCTAACCACAGCTATAGCCTCCAATGTTGCTGTGCCTTGTTGCAGTGCGAGAAGGATAATGCCAATGTTTTGTCACTTCTCCTCCTCTGTCCCTCCCCCCGTGACATTGCTCTGCGAGATGCTCCATCCATTGATTGAAACGTTTCATCAATACACTGGAATTTACCATGTGCCTGGCGGAGCAAACACTAACGGGGAACAATCTCTTTGGTGACTGTGCCTTTCGAGGTCCGACAGTCTGCGCATGTTTAACAGTACTTGGTATAAATGCTCAATTGTCAAAGCTTGAAAACTGGCCCAAATTCCCAACCTGCTCCTGTTTACGATACATTTGTTCAGTTGATGCACAGCAGTTCTATAGCATGGCAGATGCTGTCTATGTGGAAGTGGGTTTAAATAAAATTGAAGAGAAACCAGTACTTTTGTAGAATCGAAAGCAAAATAATGCAGATGGGGAAAATCTGAAATAAAAGCAGAAAATGATGGAAACACTCAGCAGGTCACCTGCTAAGGTGTTTCATTTTATAGAATCACTGGGCCTCTCTTTACTTGTCAGCAGCCATCTTCATGTTGATCTCAGCCAAGGAGCTTACCAAATGAATTGTAAGCATAACAACAACAACAACAACTTGTATTTATATAGCGCTTTAACGTAGTAAAACGTCCCAAGGTGCTTCACAGGAGTATTTTAAGACAAAAGATTTGACACCGAGCCACATAAGGAGAAATTAGGGCAGGTGACCAAAAGCTTGGTCAAAGAGGTAGGTATTGTCGTAAGAATGAGCCTTACGCGTGGTGAACTTAAAGTAAGCTTTAATCAACTAAAAAGGTGCTACATACAAAAGAGGTCTTACTCTATGCCTCTCCCGGATCCAACTGATCAGTCCAGTATTTATCCTGGACTAATCACAGGAAGTGATGCAATAAAGTTCGAGTCACAGGAAGCTGTATTGTGTTACCACATTCTCCCCCCCCCAAAAGATTAGGAGGCCGGGATGAAGTTCGAGTCACAGGAAGCTGTATTGTGTTACCACATTCTCCCTCCATTTCGTAGCCGCTGGACGAGGGAGAGCCGCACCCGTTTGGGTTCTCGTAGCGGTAGAGGGCCCCTAGCCCGTTTACCCGCCGCGGGCCGTGGACCAGAGTCCGAGTGATCCAGCCCGCTCTGTGATGGGTCAGGACGATCCTGACTGTGTACTGGTGCCCGAACGGGTGTCAGGCAGGGCTGTGGCAGATCCGTTTCCGAGCGTACGGTACAGGGTGGATCGTGGCTGCGCGTGCGAGCCCCGACGGGCTCATAGTCAGTCTGCCCCAGGTCGGCACGCTGGAGTGAGGTACCAGCCGGCGTCAGATCCAGATCGTGATGAGAGGCACCTGGCGAGCCCAGAGATGAGCCTGGTACAATATCATCCCCTGGTGTCCCTCTATGTTTCGGCGGGCAGGGAGCCAGATCCCGCAATGACACGGTAGATTCCCGACCGTCAGGATACCGAATATAGGCGTAGGTAGGGTTGACGTCAGTGAGCTCAACCTCATCTACCAGGGGGTCATTCTTAGACGCCCGGACATATCTTCGGAGTAGCACTGGTCCCGGTGCAGTCAGCCACGACGGGAGAGATATCCCATAGGATGAGCGACGCTGAAATCGGAAGAACCGTTCATGAGGCGTCGTATTTGTGGTGGTCGAAAGGAGGGACCGTGTGGAGTGTAATGCGTCTGGAAGTACTGCTTCCCATTGCTGGTTGGGTAGGCCCCGAGATCTCAAAGCCAGACGTACCGCATTCCAGATGATAGCGTTAAAACGCTCGACTTGCCCATTCCCGACCGGATGATAAGGCGTCGTTTTGCTGGCAGCAATACCCCGTTCCGAGAGATAGGCCTTGAGTTCTCCTGACATAAAAGAAGGGCCCCGATCCGAATGAACATAGGATGCCATGCCACAGAAAGCAAATACCTGCTCAAGGCAGCTGATAACCGTGGTCGTCAGCATATTGGGGCAGGGAAAGGCAAACAGAAAACGGGAATACTCATCGACCATGGTCAATAGATAAGTGTTGCGAGTTGAAGAGGGCAACGGCCCCTTAAAATCGATGCTAAGCCGTTGCATTGGCTGGGTCGCATGTATGAGTATACCACCCGAGGGGCGGAAAAACCGAGGTTTCAATTCCGCACAGACTCTGCAGTCCGAGCACATCTTCTTTACATCCCCGGTAGAGAATGGGAGATTTCGGGACCGCACGAAGTGTAGCATGCGAGTAACGCCCGGATGACACAACCCATCATGGATGTCTACGAGCGTAGAGGGTGCCATGGCGGAGCAGAATGCTCGTGTGAGGGTATCCGGAGCCACATTCTCCTTGCCAGGTCGATAGTGGATGGTGTAACCAAAAGAGGCCAATTCCAGCAGCCAAAGCTGGATTTTATTATTTTTAATTTTGGTCCGTTTTCGATTATCGAGCATGAAGGCGACCGATCGCTGGTCCGTGATTAAGGTAAAGTGCTGGCGAGCTAGGAGATGACTCCACTTCCGTACTGCCTCTATGATGGTTGTAGCTTCTTTCTCGACTGGAGGATAATGTAGCTCAGCCCCTTGAAAAGTCCTGGACAAAAATGCCACCGGACGACCTTCCTGATTCAGAGTGGCCGAGATCGCCACCTCCGAGGCATCACACTCAACGACAAAAGGAAGACTCTCATTGATGGAGTGAAGAGTCGCTTTCTCCAACTGTTTTTTCAGGAGGTTAAAGGCTGCAACAGCCGCTGTGTCTAGTGGGAATGTGCTGGCCTTCAGTAGATTCGGTCCGAGAAGTTAGGAATCCATTTAGCATAGTATGCAAACAGGCTGAGGGCCCGGCGCAAGGAGGCCGGATTCTTAGGTGGCGGGAGTTCTTGGAGTGGGCGAAGCCTTTCAGGGTCAGGTTTAATGATGCCATTGCCCACACAATAGCCAAGGATGTTGATGGTTGGTTGTGACTCAATGGATTTAGCCGCATTTAATGTCAAATTACGGTGCTGGAGTGCGTCCCAAAATCGTTGGAGATTGGCGTCATGTTCCCGCTGATTGCGACCTGCGACAGTAATATTGTCCAGATAAGGAAACGTATCCTTTAAGTCTTCCTGTTTGACCAGGTCATCCATTGCTCGCTGGAAGACAGCCACTCCATTAGTGACCCCAAAGGGGAGGCTACAAAATTGATACAGCCGTCCATTGGCTTCAAAGGCCGTATACTGCTTGTCTGAGACCTTCAAGGGTACCTGATGATAGGCACTTTTTAGATCATATGTTGAGAACACCGTGTACTCAGCCAATTTATTAACCATATCATCGATGCGCGGCAATGGGTATGCGTCCAAGTCCGTATATTGATTGATGGTCTGTGAATAGTCAATGCACAGCCGTTTCTTGTGAGGTTGTAGAGGGTTCTTAACAATAACGACCTGGGCGTGCCATGGCGACGAACAAGGCTCGATGATATCCTCTGCTAAAAGCCGAGAAATCTCAGCCGCAATAAAAGACTGGTCTTCCTGACTGAAACGTCGTGACTTTGTTATAATCGGTTTGCATCGAGGAGGGATACTGGAAAACAGTGAGGGTTCATCCAGTGAAGCTGCTGACAATGCACAGAACGGTAATCGAGGTAGTATATTAGAAATAGTGAGTTCAGGTTTGGATCTGCCGAACTCAATGGTGAGCTTCTTATGCTGCTTTTGAAAATCCAGCCCTAAGATAAGATCACTACATAAGTCCTTGAGCACCGAAAGCCGGGTGGAGGGATACCTGCGACCATTAAGTGTTATTTCAACCATACAAAAGCCAGAAATTCTGGTATTAAGTGATGACTGAGCCATCGCAACTGCCTGGTCCGATGGGAAAACATGTAGCTTTAACTCTGCAACAATCTGTTCCCTAATGAAACTATCAGTGCTACCTGAGTCAATTAAGGCATCTAAAATATGTCCATTAATTGATGCTTTTGTAGCTGCATGGAATAGGTTCTGAGGACAAGCAGCTGTAATTGGTGTCGTTGCACAAAGAGTGGCTGAAACTCTAGGTGTGTTTCTTCGAGAGGAAGCACGATAGATTTTAGCCGGAACATCTTGATAGGCCCTTACCGGGGCAGTTCGGTAGGACTTAGCTTGATAAGCCCTCGTAGAGGCTCTTGATAGGCAAACCTTTGCAAAATGACCCTTTTTGTTGCAATGACTGCAAAACGCATTGCGAGCAGCGCAGAATTTCCGAGGGTGGAACTCATCACCACAAAAGAAGCATTTCTTAGATTGCCAAGAGGCTGCCACAGTGGGGTCATCATCCTCTTCATCAGTGAAGTCATCAGATTGGTCGTCAGGGATAAAGACCTCCCTAATAGAGTTCACCTGTGGCCTCTTAAATTGCCCGACTGTAGTTAAGGCAGTAGACCGAGGTCTGGGCACTGTATAAAGGTCTGCATTTCTTTTTGCCAGATCTAGAGAGCAAGCCATGTCATAAGCTTTCTGAAGCTCAAGTGTCTTACTTTCCAGTAGACGCTGGCGTATAAATGGGGAGGCAAGCCCGCAGATGAAAGCATCACAGATCATTTCTTCACGGTACAGCTCAGCTGAGGCCACCCGAAAGTTACAGTCCATACTAAGTCTGCAAAGCTCTTGGAGGAATTTATCAATGGATTCCTCCGGCCCTTGTTGGGCTGTAGCTAGTAGATGTCTGGCATAGACCTAATTCGTTGTCTTAGTATATAGTCTCTTAAGCGTCCGAATTGCCTCCTCGTAACTGTCCCATTTCTCCACATACTGAAATACATTCGGGGTGACACAGTTGATGAGTATCCGCAACTTTGAGTTATCATCAGCCTTACAATATTCAAGAAAATTGTCAAACGTGCGATACCAGTGTTTCCACACCTTACCGGCTGCTGGGTCCAAGTCAAGACGCGATGGTTTAAGGATGTTTTCCATGATGGGTGATTCCCTGGATCCTTAGTTCCGAGTTCGTCCAAAAAGTTTGAGTGCGAAATTTCCCAAAGTTGCTTAAATTGTCGTAAGAATGAGCCTTACGCGTGGTGAACTTAAAGTAAGCTTTAATCAACTAAAAAGGTGCTACATACAAAAGAGGTCTTACTCTATGCCTCTCCCGGATCCAACTGATCAGTCCAGTATTTATCCTGGACTAATCACAGGAAGTGATGCAATAAAGTTCGAGTCACAGGAAGCTGTATTGTGTTACCACAGGTTTTAAGGAGCATCTTAAAGGAGTAAAGAGAGGTAGAGAGGCGGAGAGGTTTATGGAGGGAATTCCAGAGCTTAGGGCCTTGGCAACAGAAGGCACGGCCACCAATGGTTGAGCGATTATAATCAGAGATGCTCAAGAGGGCAGGAATAGAGGAGCGCAGATATCTCGGGGTGGGGGGAGGTTTATGGGGTTGGAGGAGATCACAGAGATAGGGAGGGACGAGGCCATGGAGGGATTTGAAATTGAGGTGTTGCTTAACCGGGAGCCAATGTAGGTCAGCGAGCACAAGGATGATAGGTTAACGGGACTTGGTGCGAGTTAGGTCACGGGCAGTGAGGTAGAGCCTCCAAGACTAGGCGCCTACTGCTGGATACCTATGTAATTAGATAATCAATGATGTCAGCGTGAAACTCTGATGGTTGGCATCAGCCTTCTGGGGCCATGGTCAGCATTTTCTGACACAAATCAGCACCGCAGGACCCCACTCTACCCTCTGTTCCACTCTTCTTCTCCAGAGTTAAGTGACAAGTGTACTGGACAGGTCCTGCTCCTTCTCTTCATGCTACGTCCCACGCTAAGGTCCCAGATTGCCGCCTGTGTACACTGTAGGTGAGAACTCTCAGGAGAGGAGAATAGAAGTTCTCACCTTCAGTATACAAAGGCAGCAATTGAGAGATGCATGAGGAGGAGTGCGGTCTGTCCTGGGCATTAGCCATCAGTTTCGGGTAGAAGCGAACAGGGCAATTGAATGCCAAGAGGACCAGATGGGATGTGTGGCAAGAGGAAAGGGGTGGGGGCAGAAGTGCAAGGGGAGAGAGGGGGCAGCGTGCATTACCAGGTGAAGACTCCACACTTGTAAAAAGTTAATTTTCAATGAAATTGGCAAGCCCTAACTTTTTCTGGCGAGTTTAGTGTGCATCTATCGCGCAAGTACAGCAACTTCATGCCCTTCCATGTGTTTCAGTGCAGAGTCTCTCCGCGAGATACTGGTATAGTGAAGCTTCTGGAGGAGCAGGGCAACTCAGACAGCAACTTCCTGATTTCCGTGTTTAACTGCGCATGTGTGGTCTTTGGAAGTTGCTGTCCGATTTATACCTAAATAACGGTGAGCACTGATAGCCTCACCGTTATTCTTAACTCAAACTCCGGCCCATTGTTTTTGATTATTACCATGTTTATATTGTATTCTGTTTTTGTCCAGCAATACTATCTCACTGTGAGCAGGACTGATAGTGATTTTGCTTCGTGAGGTGGGACACTCGTACAAGGGAACTCCCCAATCTCATGCCATACTGAATTTTTTTTTAAATTCACACGTGTTTCAAATATCTCACAAATTTTCGGCTGAGGTGAACCCATCAGCGTGGCTTTGTGAAGAGAGCATGCGTGACTGTTTTTCTGATCCATACATTCATTCAAAGTCATTTCAATTAGCCACACCCCAAAAGCAAATGCAGCATGGTAATGATAGTTTGCCTACTTAACAACAGTCACTGCACTCCAAAGGTCATTTGTTTATGTTAAGCGCTTTGAGATAAGAACATAAGAACATAAGAATTAGGAGCAGGAGTAGGCCATACGGCCCCTCGAGCCTGCTCCGCCATTCAATAAGATCGTGGCTGATCATCGACCTCAACTCCACTTTCCCGCCAAATCCCCATATACCTTGATTCACATTGTTGATGTTTCAACAAAAGTAATAAAGTGGTGTATAAATGCCAGCATTTCTTTTTATTGCTGGGGGTGTCCCTCATCTGGAATGCTTGGGTGCTAATTTACCTGAATAGTTCAACATTGGCTTCAGCTTCCAGTTGCTTCCAGAGCTGGTAGCATTCAGTCATCATCTGTGTGTAGTAGGCTTTGGCATAGGCTTTCCGAATAATGCGAGTCTGCCCATGGGAACTTCCACGGGAATGAGGCAAGGCAAACTGGAAGCAGAGAGACAAATACAAAGTTCTCACAAGAACGAAGATCAGCTTGAAAGAAAAATTATCAGCTCAAAAGGGAAAATAGACACCTTTTACTACATTTGGCAGTGACTGCAGGTCACAAGTTAAATCAGTTGATGTCTTAATCTATTCCTCATAGGATATGGTCACACAACACACATGCTACAGAGAATTAGATAAAAGCTGTACTTTGCCTAGTCAAGTATGAAAGTGGTGTTGACTTATTGACTTTTTTAAAGTAGGGCAGAGTAGAACAAAACTGTCTACGTTACATGGTCGTTCTCTAAGGAATTTTTTGTCTGTATGCTAAATTGACAAATGCTGCAGTACTACAAGATGTGTGGCTGTCGTGTGGTAGGGGCATTTCCATTCATTCCAATAGGGATAGAAATGGTAACCAGTGCATGTTTAAAAAAATATAAGTTAGTTAACTTTCACATAGAATATTGTCAAAACTCAATAAATCTATTGCAACCCCTTAAATACTAACTTACATCTGCTGCATTTCATCTTGCAAAAGTTAACTGTCTTTTCAAAACCGTAAATTATGTGTCCTCTCATCTTGTGTATTTTGCCTGTGCAGCTTTTACATTTTGCCGCAGTGTGCTTCAGGGAAGCTACATTACATCACCTTCAACCTGTGCATACTAATTAATGTGCGACGAGTCAAGAACGTAACAGTTGATGACTCTTAAGCAGGTTGAAGGTAAGTGTGACTTAATTTAGAAAAAAAAAGTCGCTCTTTTGCACAAATCTTTGTACTCAAAATGATGAAACACCAGCATTGGCAAACTTACAGATCTCTGTTCTCACTCAGCCTCTTCAAAAGTGTAGGATCTGTTTGTAGTTTGTATTTAGCCAGCTGCTAGTCCCCATGTGACTGGATCAAAATGATCCAGAGATGTAAAATGATTTAGGCCTGATACCCCTGATTTATGTATAGCCGAGATTAAACGCTGATATTGGCTTGTGTTTCTTTGATAGGACCCTCTGAAGGACGGCATGGCTTATGAAAATTCACTGAAATGCAGCTAAGAATTACTTTGAAATAAAACAGATTTCTAGATACAGGATTGGATTGAAACATTGAAATTAATGAAGTCATAGTTCTAAACAAATCAAGTTGATTTAACTCAAAAGTCTGTTATGTGATTAAATATCCTAAAATTATAGAACCTGATAAATTCAGAACTTGGTTCTGAAATGGTGTTTAGATTCCCAATTCCAGAGAATGTCTATAGCAGCAATTGTAGCACAGCCCATTTAGCTGCATTGTGCAACTGAATCTAAATTATAACAGTACTGGGTGCTAATGCAGACCAAATTAGAATTGTTGCAGGTGCTGCTGTCTTCATGTGAAATTAGAAAATTAATTACCACTATTTAGTATGATGAGCATGAAAATATTAATAATTGTGATGGGGAGACATTAAATTTACATATTATTATAATCAAATATTTAAATAATATATTTTAATCAGGGATACTATATAATGTGAGAAGAAAGGAATGATTTTTTTACATCTTTGATAATTACCACTTTTTTTTTTTAGCTAATCACTTGGTTGCAATAAATTCACAAAACGTACATGTTGATGCAGTCAGAGCTTCACTGTGCAGTGTGGGGACATGGGCTAGTGCCAGTGATTTTGCAAATGGTGGGTTCGAGTCATCTTAGCTGTGCTGTTGAGAGACATCTGCTGAGAGGGATAATGAGTCACCTTGAGGCAGACCCATCTAACTCTAATAACTGGTGATTGATTGGCATTGACAGATGCCAGGAAACAGGTAAACTGCCTGCTCGCACTGATCGGGGTTGGTAATGTTTCATGCTGGGTGAAGAAAATAACCAAAAAAAGGAAAAACCCTGGACACTTTACTCAAACAAATTTAACAGATTAAAAGTGGTATTGGGTGAATTCTTAAAAGTGCTGCTATTGCCTAATTCTTGCCTTGGTCCTATGTGTGAACGTTTCAGCACATTTTATGGAAGAATAGAGACAAGTGCAAATTAATTAAAGCACTTGGCTGTATCTTGTACTGTAATTGATTCTGAAGCCATCATTCTAACGTTTAAGAACTTGTAATATTCATTATTAATCATCATCATTTTTATTCTCATCTTGTACTCTACACAAGCCGGAGACCTGCTCCCAAATATTTCTTTGTAACTGCCCAATAGGAGATGAGCGAGAGTCGCCTGGGTGACTTGCCCTCTGATTTCCCTGTAGAGAAACATTTCATCATCGAAGTCCAGTGAATTTGCCACAAGAGGAACAGTAGCAGCAAATCCATGTTGTATCACAGCACTGAGATTTGTATGGGGATTTTCAATGAGAACATTGCCATGAGATTGCTTGATCTACAGAATGTCGACCCAATTAAATATGAGGTGAACTTTTTCCAGCTCCTGCACGGAGCCAGCAGGACCAGAGCTGGAGAGGGGGGGGGGGGGGGAAATGATGATACTTTTGGAAACTGTGTGTGCAGTTATTGGTGGCCCTGCAATGTTAGCTATCATGAGTAGTAATGCTGGTCTTTGGGAAGATGCAGTTCATTTGAGTGTGAATGGACTGGGAGACATGATGGACATGATTCTTAATGTAGGGGAGCAGGAATTTTTCACTTGAAGTTCAGTGAGCAGCTGCTAAAGAGCATTGGCTGCAGGCAACTGTTGGAGCCCTCTTGCTTCTTCACCATCCTCTATCATCAGTGTCATCTCCCTTCTCATGCTGAAGATTGTCAAATCGTGGCTTCATGTTGCAGAGCAAAGTTATGCAGCATAAAGCGGACCATTAATATATGGAACACTATCTGTGAGCTGTTTTGCAGTAAGCCACCAGATCTGTCCAAGCAGTGGAAACATTGCTTGAAGACTCCAATGGTTTGCTCAGTGAGGGTTTTAGCCGCTCCATGCATTTGACTATAGCGCAGTTCAGCTTCTGATTTTTGAGAGGAGTTGTGAACCAAGTGTGCAGGGAATAGCCCTTGTCCCCAAGTAGCCAGCCTCTTGCTTACTGTGCCAGGGCAAAGAGAGAGAGATCCAGGATTGACAAAACAAAAGCACCATGGCAGCTACCAGGAAAGCAACCACAGACCTGCATATTATTCTGCTGATCATCGCACACACAAGTTGCAGAATAATGGAGTGATAGTCCTCATGATTCAAGAAGGCAGCTTCCACATGTATGCTGATGATGCCCAAATGTACCTCTCCATCACCTACCTTGACCCCTCCACGGCCTCTGTGCTGTCAGACTGCATGCCTAATATTCAAGACAAGTCTTGGATGAGCTGCAATTTCCTCCAGTTAACCATTAGTAAGACTGAAGCCTTCACCTTCAGCTCCTGCCACAAACTCAGTACCCTTGCCACTGATTCCATTCCTCCTCCCTGGCCACTGTCTTAGGCTGAACCAGAGTGTTTACATCCTATTAACTACCGAGTGGAGTTTCTGACTGCGTATCCTCTCCAACACAAAGACCTCCTATTTCCACCTCCGTAACAGGACCTGCCTCCACTCCTACCTCAGCCTATCTCATGCCTTTGTCAACTCCAGACAATACCAATGCTCTCCTGGCTGGCCTCCCATCCTCCACCATCCATAAATGGAGATCATCTGACACTCCAGTGCCAGCATCCTATTCCACACCAACTCTCGTTCACCCATCACCCCTGTCCTCACTGACCTACAATGACTCCCAGTCTTCCAATGCCTCAAATTTAAAATTCTCTTCCTAGTGTTTAAATCCCTTCACGCCCTCGCCCCTCCCTATCTCTTACTTCCTCCAGCCCTACAAACCTCCCTCCAAATACTCCATCCTTTGACTCTGGCCTCTTGTGTATCCGTCCTCCCTTCACCCACCATTGATGGCTATGCCCAACTCCACTCCTGACTCATCTAAAAAGGGAGTGACTGCAGGGTGACATGGGTTCAGTCAATGACGTCCTGGACATGGGGGAATCCTGCAATCCATGCAACCCCAGAACGTCATCCTGCTGCTTTGGGATGTCCATGGGGAAAAGTAGCTTTAGCAAGCATGACATCAATCAGCTGCTTAATGCTAGCATGAACTGCAGATTGACTGATATCCCCTGTTGGAGCCCGGAAAGAGCCAGAGGCAAAGAAGCTGAAGGCTGCGGTGACCTTGGCTGCAACAGGTTCTAGCTGTGGCAGTTGATTGTAGGTCCTGTTGAAGGTGGGGTGACAATTCTGACAGCCTCCCCGGAGAAACTCAGTCTCCTTATGCTCCTGAGAGAACTGCAGTTATGTTGTCCTGGGCCTATACATTCGGTAGGAGGGCAAGGATTCCTGTGAGCATGCTTCAGTGTAATGCTCTTGCTCTGTGTACTCCTTCCTTTGAGGCTCCACCTCATTTTATTGCCAGAGTGGAATTGCCAGAAGATGAAAAAAGGTGTGTTGCCAGAAGTCAGTTCAGAACATTCAACAGGCACTTACAAGCATTTTGAGATGGTCTAAGTAGCTAAAAGACACAATGTAATAGAGGCAAAATGTCTCTTAAAACCTTGCAGAATTTTACCCGAGAGTAGCTGAGGATGCCTTTAAATACCACTGCAAATGATTGCTTCATGACTTCATGGTCTGTGGGTAGGTTGAGGAACTTGAGATAGCAATGAGGGTAGAGACGAAAATGGCATCTTGGTCCTAATTGTGCCTTTGGGACCCCAAGTTAAATATATTCATTCGGCTGCCACCTGTTTCTGGTACAAGCAATGTCCGTCTAAAGCGAGGCCCACTTGAAAATCAAATCAGACGGAAAATCAGCGTGCATTTTCTATCTTTGTCTCACAACTGCCCCATTGACACTAAAAAACAGGGTAATAATGTGACAAAAATCACCCCAACAACAGCTTCAATTGCAAACTCTGTTTGAAGGGGTGTCTTGGAGCTAGCATTCCATATATCTTATTTTTTTGTCACTGAAGGCCAGGAAGAGAAGTCTGTCAGCACTGCTAGTGATTCAGAGAAAGACAGCAGCCTCTATCCATCCTTCTCTCAAAGGTTTGCAAGTACCAGCATGGCTATACACTGTCTCTTACCCTTAAGAAAATATTCTGATTTACCTTGTTTGGATCCAAAGTGGATGAACTCACACTTCCTGCATTGAGCTCCATCTGCCAGAGTTGTACCCACTTACTTCGTTGATCTATGTCCCTTTGTAACTTCCTACTCCCATCTACACAACTTTCGATTAGGCACTTTACAGCCTTCTGGACTCAACATAGAGTTCAACAATTTCAGATCATGACCTCGGCCCCTATTTTTTCACATGGCAGCTGTTGATGATTCTGCCATTCCCATTTACACCTCCTCTAGACTCATCTTTTGTTTCTTTACTTGTCCCATTACCATCTCCTTTTGCTTTGTATGATCAGCCCGTTTGCCATTTAATCTCTCCTGTCTTCCATAAGAACATAAGAAATAGGAGCAGGAGTAGGCCAATTGGCCCCTCGAGCCTGCTCTGCCATTCAATAAGCTCATGGCTGACCTGATCCTAACCGCCAATCTACTATCACAGAACCATCTCCTGAACCTAACAGAATTGGACACACGAAATAGGAGCAGGATCAGGCTACACGGCCCCTGGGCCCGCTCCGCTACCCACAGGGCCATGACCGATCCGAACCTAGACTCATGTCCAAATTCCTGCCCGCTCCCCGTAACCCTTAATTCCCTTTACTTCTAGGAAACTGTCTATTTCTGTTTTATCACCCTATCTCAGACCTTCCCTTTTGTTCTTTCCTCTTCTCCTGCCTGTCCCTGCACTTGCTTAAAATCTGTTACATCTCTAACTTTTTCCAGTTCTGACAGAAGGTCACAGACCTGAAACGTTAACTCTGTCTCTCTCTCCACAGATGCTGCCTGACCTGAGTATTCCCAGCATTTTCTGTTTTTATTTCAGATTTCCAGCATCTGCAGTATTTTGACTTTGTACACAACTTACTATGCCTCTTAACTTACTGTCATCTGTAAACCTGCATATGCAACTCTATTCCTTCATTTAAGTCATTAATATATAGAGTGAAAAGCTGAGCCTTGGGAACAGCACTTGTCAGAGGATGTTCCCTTATCCCTACTCTGACTGCGATTTTGCAAATGGATGTGGCTTGGGAGCGGGTCAGCTGGTTTCCGGGTTCCAGTCCCGCCCCCAACTGCATCCGGCCAACGGACGTGATTTTATGTCAATTGGCCTTATTAAGCCCGCCCTGTGGGCTTGCCGGCCAATTAAGAAGAATCAGGTCAGATTACGTCATTTGATGACGCGTCATCTGCCGGTTTTCTTAAAGGGACCACGCACAATTTTTCTTTGACAGCTCATTTCTCAGTGTTTGACAACATTGAGGTGCTGCAAACACTGACAATCACTGTACAAAGGAGAACTCTTGCACCCAGGCTCTCCAGTGACTCCCTCCTTGGGCTAGAACAGATGGCAGCAGCAGGTGAGGTTACAGAAGCGATCTGTCACTGGTGAGAGAGGTTCTCCCAATGAGATGGGACCAGACAGCCAATTCAAAACTTGTTACCTACAGAAAACTGTAAATGCATTAAAAATTATTTTCCTAACATTTCTTTACCTCTGAAACTCACCAGTGCACCATTGGATCCTTCACACCACTTCTGCAGCTGGCATCAATGCACAAACATTACAGCAGACTCACAACACGCCACACTTACCTGACGTGGTGTCCGCACTTCGGGGAACCCGAGGCAGAAGTGGCAAAATTGAAAAAGAGCCTGTTAACAACTATCAAATACCTGTTAACAGCCAGGTAAGTGGCTTTAATCCTCTTCTCGCCGCTAGGTGTCGGGTCCATGCGCAAATCGAGGACCCGACACTTGGAAAAATTGATTGGAGGCGGGTTGACAGCGGGTTTCCTGCCCGCTGTCAATCTTTGCCATTTTGACAGTGGTCCCGCCTCCAATCCCGCACTCTGAGGACCGGCAAAATTCCGGCCTCTGTCTCCTACCTCCCAACCAATTACTACATGGATGCTACAATGACCCTAATATTTTGGGAAATGCAGCAGTGCAATGAATGCATTGAAATGTCATGTTATTTTTTAAAATTTCTATATAGGATGTGGGCATCGCTGGCAAGGCCAGCATTTATTGCCCATCCCTAATTGCCCTTGAGAAGGTGGTGGTGAGCCACCTTCTTGAACCGCTGCAGTCAAGGTACTCCCACAGTGCTATTAGGTAGGGAGTTCCAGGATTTTGACCCAGCGACGATGAAGGATCGAAGTCAGGATGGTGTGACTTGGAGGTGGTGGTGTTCCCAGGCGCCTGCTGCCCTTGTCCTTCTAGGTGGAAGAGGTCGCGGGTTTGGGAGGTGCTGCCGAAGAAGCCTTGGCAAGTTGCTGCAGTGCATCTTGTAGATGGTACACACTGCAGCCACGGTACGGCAGTGGTGGAGGGAGTGAATGTTTAAGGTGGTAGATGGGGTGCCAATCAAACTGGCTGCTTTGTCCTGGATGGCGTCGAGCTTCTTGACTGTTGTTGGAGCTGCACTCATCCAGGCAAGTGGAGAGTATTCCATCACACTCCTGACTTGTAGATGGTGGAAAGGCTTTGGGGAGTCAGGAGGCAAGACATTCGCCACAGAACATCTAGCCTCTGACCTGCTCTTGTTGCCTCAGTATTTGTGTGGCTGGTCCAGTTAAGTTTCTGGTCAATGGTGACCCCCAGGATGTTGATGGTGGGGGATTCGGCAATGGTAATGCCGTTGAATGTCAAGGGGAGGTGGTTAGACTCTCGCTTGTTGGGGATAGTCATTGCCTGGCACTCCTGTGGCGCGAATGTTACCTGCCACTTATCAGCCCAAGCCTGAATGTCGTCCAGGTCTTGTTGCATGCGGGCATGGACTGCTTCATTATCTGAGGAGTTGTGAATGGCACGGAATACTGTGCCGTCATCAGCGAACATATCAATTTCTGACCTTATGTTGGGAGGGAAGGTCATTGATGAAGCAACTGAAGATGGTTGAGCCTCGGACACTGCCCTGAGGCTGTGATGATTGACCTTCAACTACCACAACCATCTTCCTTTGTGCTAGGTATGACTCCAGCCAGTGGAGAGTTTTCCCCCCGATTCCCATTGACTTCAGTTTTACTAGGGCTCCTTGATGCCACACTCGGTCAAATGCTGCCTTGATGTCTAGGGCAGTCACTCTCACCTCACCTCTGGAATTCAGCTCTTTTGTCCATCTTTGGACCAAGGCTGTAATGAGGTCTGGAGCCGAGTGGTCTTGGCGGAACCCAAACTGGGCATCAGTGAGCAGGTTATTGGTGAGTAAGTGCTGCTTGATAGCTGATGATTGATGGGGCGATAATTGGCAGGGTTGGATTTGTCCCGCTTTTTGTGGACAAGACATACCTGGGCAGTTTTCCACATTGTCGGATAGATGACAGTGTTGTAGCTGTACTGGAGCAACTTGGCTAGAGGCGCGGCTAGTTCTGGAGCACAAGTCTTCAGCACAATAGTCACGACCAGGTAAGGACGGCAGATTTCCTTCCCTAAAAGGACATTAGTGAACCAGATGGGTTTTTACGACAATCCAATAGTTTCATGGTCACCATTACTGATACTAGCTTTTTATTCCAGATTTATTTAATTAACTGAATTTAAATTCCCCAGCTGCCGTGGTGGGATTTGAACTCTCGTCTCTGGATCAGTAGTCCAGGCCTCTGAATTACTAGCCCAGTGACATTACCACTATGCTACCATTCCCGTATGCTGCTGTTGCTATTCAGTGTTAAAGATGAAAGTGGTAGCTAGCTGATCAGTGCTTGATAAATGTGTGGGCAGTACACAGGCTGACAGTGCAGTTGATTCCCAAGCTGGGAGGAGGCAAAAACTGAAACGTTGAGGGTGGAGGTGACCTTGACTACCACGAGCACTGTCGTCCCTATGGTGCAGGCAGGCTGCAGGTATCGCAGGTATCGCAGGTACTGCACAGCTCTGGAACTGGGTCCTTATTAACCCAGAGCCTGCCAAGCCATTTGCCTTCAGTCATTGTCAGGCCATCTGGATCTGATGACTGATGACTTCCCGAGCATGCCTTGTTCCACCTTGTACCACTTATACCATGAAATACTACAAATATACAAAATACTGCAGAACAGCAGCTCCGATCAGTAATTTTAAACTTGACTTGTTGACAGCCTGTTCAGCTTCCATTCAGATGCCTCGTTGCTCCCGTGAAAGTTTCTTTATGCGAGTACTTTTTATGCCCCTTCTCTCTCTTTTCAGCTTTTCCTGCTCTGCCAAAGCTTTGTAATGTTTCAATGACAGTCAGCTTCCTGGTGAATTAGCAAACCGCATTTGTCTATTTTAGGTTCCATAAACAATAAACTCCAATAGATTAAAAAAAATGTTTTCAGTGAAATGACAAAAAAAAACTAACAAAAGCCAGTGCTAAAGTGTTCTGTAAAACCGGAAAATAAAAAGGAATGGCTATAAAGCCTCTGATCCCATTCACAGCTCATGCACGCATGCGTTCTCTCTTAAGCCCCCTTCAACAGGCCAAAAGCGGCGCCCAGTGCAATCCCACCCTCAGCGGATGGAAACCAACACTGTGCTTAATTTAAATGCAGTGTACTGTTTAAATGAAGCTCACTTCTTTTTGGACAAGACCATTTTAAAGGTGACCTGAAAGGTTGGCTGGAAGATTGCGTTCAGTGTTCTGAAAGAAAAAGCAAAATACTGCGGACGCTGGAAATCTGAAATTAAAACAGAATATGCGAGAAACACTCATCAGGTCAGGCAGCGTCTGTTGAGAGAAGAAGGTAGCGTAAATGTTTCAGGTCGATGAGCTGTCGTCAAAACCAAATGAATGACAAAGCGACCTGAAACGTTAACACTACCTTCCTCCGTCCACAGATGCTGCCTGACCCGCTGAGTGTTGCCAGCATTTTCTACTCGCTCTTCAGATGTGCTGATTCTGCCCTATCCTCTGTTCCAGTCCTGTGCCACTGCCGTCTATCCCATGAACTCTCGTATTTGTGGATGGGAGTAGCGTGCACTCTGGGACTTTAAAGGCCTTTACTGTGGTGTGTGGCTGAGATTGAACTCTACACTGGACCTGCCCTGAAAACCTGCAACTGTCTCATACAGAAGGGAGAGTGAGATCATTGAGCCAAGGCTGGCATTTCAAAAAAAGAGAAATTTGAAGGGGTATAGGAAAAGGGCAGGGCAATAGGGACAAGCAGATAGCTGTTTCAGAGAGCTGGCACATGGAAAGCTTGACAGTCTTCTGCTCTACAGATTTCATAAAGTGGACAAAAATGACCTACAGTACAAACAAGACCATTGGGTCATAGACCAAGGTTATTGATTTACAGAAGAGTGGACAGAATTGCACAATGCAACCCCCAGAACACTGGTAAAAATCTTAAATTCCCATGTAATAAATACTGAATTTAACCTATTCAGTCGTTCCAAACCAGTGCCCTGATTATAAACACTACAGAATACTGTTCCCAAAACACTGGTAAACTTACTGGAATTCCAATAATGTAATGTAACTTATTCAACCATTCGCCCAACTTTATGCAAATATCAAAATATGATCTTTGTAACTGAGCTGCCAAGACTGCAGCTGTGTTACTTTAACATTTACCCAAATTAACTGAGTGCGCATAGCTAACACATCCCTGTTTTAAGATAACTAGCTTTACTTTGTGCTAAGGAGAAGGGGGCAATTGAGTTGATTTGTTTTGTTGTAGCAGCTATTGAAAAATGTGTGCATGTGGATTTGAAAATTATATTGAAGTTACAGTGCATTTGTTTTCCCATCCATACTTAAATTCCCTGGCACTGCACTATCTTAACAGCACTGTCAGTTTGACTTGCAGCTGACAGGCCACTCACTCACTTAAACTGTTGAGTGTAACGTGGATGAAATTTCACAGCTCCACAAATGACTTTACTTGAATATACATACCTGATCTATTAACAGCGCCTTCTTATCTTTAGAGAGATGATAGGCTGTGTAAGATCCCTGGATTCCTGCTCCAATAACTATCGTATCAAAATCATTGTGCATGCTTTGAGCAGCCATCTTCCTCGGACTTTGGCAAATGTTCATTTAACTCGAAGGGAGTCACATGTCTTCTAAAGGTCACCTTGGTATGACGTCAGTCAGTGATTAAACGGCAGACAGAATTGTAATTTCTGCATGCCGATTAAAAATAACATTTACAGAGTTCTTGAACCCAAAGAAAACTGTTTTTTGCAACAGTTTGTGCTTTTCGAGCAAACTTAAGCTCCGGAGTCAGAGGCATGTTTTCCACAGTAAACGAACAACTGACTCGACCCAGTAAAGGGATCTTGCTGACAGCAAAGGGAAGACATTTGTGCAGAATCAGCAATGTCGTGATCTGGCTCCCTCTTGGGGCTTCTCACTGCTTTTTTTTGCTCCCCTCCCTTCCTCAAGGGGGTTTCTTTAGAATACAAGAGTGATAGTGTGGCGGATCGCCACCTAAACGGGCATTATCCACTCTTCCGTCCGTGGACAAATATCCAGCACCTTCCCTTAAAGGCACCTTACCTTTAAGGCAGGAGTGGGCAGGGCCTCAGGGTCTGCCCAGAGAATTCTGGGAGCTTTTCTGTTCAGCCATTTTGTGCCATGCAGTGATTAAAAAGTCTTGTTTAACACACATGGATTCAGCCTTAATTCGTGTTTCGCGGCAGCCTCAACATTGGTGATCCCGACGCTCAGAACGTATTCCGAGCACTGCAATGGCGGACACGAACGCAGTTTCCGTGAAACTGCCGGAGTTTTGGGAAAACCAGCCCGAAGCCTGGTTTCTCCAAGCTGAATCGCGCTTCCGGCTGCAACGCATCACCACAGATGGGACGAAGTACGACTATCTCGTCACATCACTTGGTAGCGCCACAGTTCCGAAGGTTTGGACAACGCTGCAGAACCCACCAGAGGAAGGCAAGTATGCACATCTCAAGACAGCGCTCCTTAAAAAATTTACGGCCTCGGCATATCAGCGAAACTGCCACCTCCTCGACCTTCCAGGCCTCGGTGATGCCTCACCGTCAGACCTCCTCTCCCACATGCTCTCCCTCACCGACGAGAGCCCACCCGGATCCCTCTTCCGCACGCTGTTCATCTGCCAGCTCCCTCTCAGCATCCGCCCAGCGATCGTGGCGTCCGGCCTCACGAAGCAGGAAGCCCTGGCCGATGAGGCCGACAAGCTGCTGTCCGCTCACTCCAGCCGCGACGTCACTCCGGACCTGGCAGCCAATGCCTGGGCGCGCCCCTCACCGGCCAGCACGCGGCCACAAGGGCCTGCCACCAGGCCCACGGGGCCTTCACGCCCCACTAACCCGGGCCACTGTTACTACCACGCACGGTTCGGCGCCAGGGCACAACGGTGCACACCTCCCTGCTCTTTCAAGTCCGCCCCCGTAGCAGCCCCCGCGATGGCCGTGGGCCACGCGGGCTCCCTGCTGTTCGTCACGGATGACAAAACCGGCCGCCGGTTCCTGTGCGACACTGGGGCTCAGCACAGCATCATCCCGGCCTCCTCCCTCGACATCCAAAAGGGCGAACGAGGACCGGCGCTGGCTGCTGCTAACGGCTCGGAAATCCGGACGTATGGCACCCGGACAGTCACCCTCGACCTCGCTGGTCACCGCTACCGATGGGAGTTCATCACTGCCAAGGTGCTCTCCCCCCTCATCGGCGCAGATTTCCTGTGCGCCCACGGCCTACTGGTAGACATCCCTCGTCACCGCCTCGTGGACATGAACACCATGTCCCCCATCCTGGGCGCCATGGCCCCCCGTCAACCCGCCGACGTGGCGTCACAGTGCCACGCCCGGGCCACGGATGACTACTCTGCACTCCTGGCCGAATTCCCGGCCCTTACCAATCCGACCTTCTCCGCGGAGGCCGCCAAACACGGGGTGGAACACTTCATCCCCACCACAGGCCCCCCAGTGTACGCCCACGCCTGCAGGCTGGACCCGGCCAAACTGGAGATCGCGCGGACCGAGTTTGCCACCATGGAACAGCTCGGCATCATCCGCCGCTCCAACAGTCCCTGGGCCTCCCCACTCCACATCGCCCCCAAACCAGGCGGAGGTTGGCGCCCCTGCGGGGATTACCGCCGCCTCAATGACGCCACCACCCCTGATCGGTACCCCGTGCCGCACATTCAGGACTTCTCGGCTAGACTGGCTGGCCGCTCAGTCTTTTCCAAGGTCGACCTGGTGCGCGGCTACCACCAAGTCCCCGTGTACCCCGCGGACGTCCCCAAGACGGCTGTAATCACCCCCTTCGGCCTGTTCGAGTTCCTGCGGATGCCCTTCGGCCTCAAAAACACGGCCCAGGCATTCCAACGGCTCATGGACTCGGTCCTTCGGGACCTCAAGTTCCTGTTCGTCTACCTGGACGACATCCTGGTAGCCAGTTCCTCCGAGCAGGAACACCTCGAACACCTTCGCATCCTGTTCGGGCGCCTCAGCGACCACGGGCTCATCCTCAGCCCAGCCAAATGCCAGTTCGGCCTGGACAACATCGACTTCCTCGGCCACCACATCACCCATGCTGGGGCCATTCCCCTGCCCACCAAGGTGCAGACCGTCCAACAATTTCCTCGCCCCACCACCATCAAAGGCCTCCAGGAGTTCCTCGGGATGGTGAATTTCTATAACCGCTTCATCCCCAAAGCGGCGTCCCTCATGAGGCCCCTGTATGAAGCCCTCCGGGGCAGGAGCGGCAAGATGGCGGTCGAATGGACGGCAGACGCGTCCGCCGCCTTCGATTCCACCAAGACCGCGCTCGCCAGCGCCACCCTGCTTGCGCACCCACTGCCCAATGCCAGGGTAGCGCTCACCACGGACGCCTCCGACCACGCGGTCGGCGCCGTGTATGAGCAGTGGGTCGACGGCGCCTGGCAACCACTTGCCTTCTTCAGCCGCCAACTACGCCCCCCGGAGGTCAAATACAGCACCTTCGACCGCGAGCTCCTCGCGCTGTTCCTGGCGGTCCGCCATTTCCGGTTTTTGCTTGAGGGCCACCCCTTCACTGCGTTTGTCGACCACAAGCCCCTGACATTCGCAAATGGCAAAGACAACTGACCCCTGGTCCGCCAGGCAGCAGCGCCAGCTCGCGGCAGTGTCCGAGTTCACCACAGACATCCAACACGTCTCTGGCCGAGGCAATGTGGTAGCCGACTGCCTCTCCCGCCCCGCCATCCACGCCGCACACCTAGCAGTCGACTACGCTCAACTCGCAGCAGACCAGATCACCGACCCTGATCTGCTCTTCGCACCCACCAACCTACCAGGGCGACGCCTGGCCGACGTCGCCTGTGGCCTGACCGCAGTCACGGTCAAGTGCGACATATCCCTATGTCAACCTCGGCCCGTCGTCCCAGCGTCCGGGCGCCGCCGGGTATTCGACATTCTCCACAACCTCTCCCACCCCGGCGCCCGCGCATCCATCAAATTGGTAGCCAACCGCTTCGTCTGGCGTGGCCTTCGCAAGGATGTGCGTACTTGGGCCAACTCCTGCCTAGCCTGCCAACGGGCCAAGGTACAGCAACACACGAAAGCACCCCTCGAGGAGTTTACCGTCCCCTCGCGGAGATTCGACCACATCCACGTGGACATCGTCGGGCCCCTGCCGCCGTCGCAAGGCCACACGCACTTGCTGACCATCGTTGACCGCATCACACGCTGGCCTGAGGCAATTCCACTGACCTCTACCACCACCGCCGACATCGCCAGAGCCTTCGTCAGCACCTGGGTTGCACGGTTCGGCGTCCCCTCCGACATGACGTCGGACAGAGGTCCGCAATTTACCTCTGAACTCTGGACCGCCGACGCACGCAATCTTGGAGTGACCATTCACCGCACCACAGCGTACCACCCCCAAGCCAACGGACTGTGTGATCCTTGAAGGCATCTCTTCGAGCCAGCCTCCAAGACGGCGCCTGGACCGACCGACTTCCGTGGGTCCTCCTCGGCCTGCGCACCGTGGTTAAAGAAGACCTCCACGCATCGGCAGCAGAGCTCGTGTACGGTCAGCCGCTGCGCGTACCCGGCGAGTTCCTGCCCACCGCCACGACACCCTGGTCAGCCGACCAGCAACGCCATGACTTCGCCTCACCGGCGCTGCAGTTCGCTCTAGTGCCCATTGCCCGACACGGCGAATCCACCTCACACGTCCCACTAAGCCTGCACCAGGCATGGTTTGTTTTCGTTCGGCACGACGCCCACCGCGGACCCCTTCAACCCCCATACGATGGGCCCTACAAGGTGCTACAGGCTGGGGACAAATTTTTCACCCTGCAAGTGGGCGACAGGACCAAAAAAGTGTCGGTTGACCGACTCAAGCCAGCACACTCGGAGACCGGTGAGCAGGTCCCTGTAGCTCGTCCACCTCCACGCGGCCGACCTGCCCTCAAGCCGGTTCACCCGGCTGCTCCACGCCCGGCCGTTCCACGTCTACCGGCGTCCTACAGGAGCCGCTCCGGCCGGCCCATCAGACCGCTGCACCGTCTCGTCCACACCTCCTAAGCGGATTCTGGGGGGGAGCTGTGTGGCGGATCGCCACCTAAACGGGCATTATCCACTCTTCCGTCCGTGGACAAATATCCAGCACCTTCCCTTTAAGGCACCTTACCTTTAAGGCAGGAGTGGGCGGGGCCTCAGGTTTTGCCCAGAGAATTCTGGGAGCTTTACTGTTCAGCCATTTTGTGCCATGCAGTGATTAAAAAGTCTTGTTTAACACACATGGATTCAGCCTTAATTCGTGTTTCGCGGCAGCCTCAACAATAGATTAATTAAAAGCGCATAAATTTCCTTTGGTGTTGAGAAGAAAAACAGGACATGCTGGAAATTTGCAGCAGGTCTGACAGTCATAGAGTCATAGAATCATACAGCACAGAAAGAGGCCCTTCGGCCCATCGTGTCTGCGCCGGCCATCAAGCCCTGTCTATTCTAATCCCATTTTCCAGCACTTGGTCCGTAGCCTTGTATGCTATGGCGTTTCAAGTGCTCATCTAAATGCTTCTTGAATGTTGTGAGGGTTCCTGCCTCTACCACCCTTTCAGGCAGTGAGTTCCAGATTTCAACCACCCTCTGGGTGAAAAAGTGTTTCCTCAAATCCCCTCTAAACCTCCTGCCCCTTACCTTGAAACTATGCCCCCTTGTTATTGACCCCTCTACTAAGGGGAAAAGTTCCTTTCTATCTACCCTATCTATGCTCCTCATAATTTTGTACACCTCAATCAGGTCCCCCCTTCAGCCTTCTCTGCTCGAAGGAAAACAACCCCAGCCTGTCCAGTCTCTCTTCATAGCTGAAGCGCTGCAGCCCAGGTAACATCCTGGTGAATCTCCTCTGCACCCTCTCCAATGCAATCACATCCCTCCTATAGTGTGGCGACCAGAACTGCACACAGTATTCCAGCTGTGGCCTAACTAGCGTTTTGTACAGCTCCATCATAACGTCCCTGCTCTTCTATTCTATGTCTCAGCTAATGAAGGCAAGTATCCCATATGCCTTCTTAACCACCTTATCTACCTGTCCTGCTGCCTTCAGGGATCTATGTACATGCACACCAAGGTCCCTCTGATCCTCTGTCCTTCCTAGGGTCCTACCATTCATTGTGTATTCCCTTGCCTTGTTAGTCCTCCCAAAATGCATCACCTCACACTTTTCAGGGTTAAATTCCATTTGCCACTGTTCTGCCCATCTGACCAACCCGTCTATATCGTCCTGTAGCCTAAGGCTTCCCTCCTCGCTATTTACCACCCCACCAATTTTCGTGTCATCTGCAAACTTACTGATCATACCTCCTACATTCATATCTAAATCATTAATGTACACTACAAACAGCAAAGGACCCAGCACCGATCCCTGCAGTACACCACTGGACACAGGCTTCCAGTCACAAAAACAACCTTCGACCATCACCCTCTGCCTCCTGCCACTAAGCCAATTTTGGATCCAATGTGCCAAGTTGCCCTGGATCCCATGGGCTCTTACCTTCTTGACCAGTCTCCCATGCGGGACTTTGTCAAAAGCCTTACTGAAGTCCATGTAGACCACATCAACTGCACTACCCTCATCCACACACCTCATCACCCCCTCTCAAAATTCAATCAAATTGGTCAGATATGATCTCCCCCTGACAAAGCTATGCTGACTATCCTTGCCTCTCCAAGTGGAGACTAATTCTGTCCCTCAGAATTTTTTCCAATAATTTCCCGACCACTGATGTTAGGCTCACTGGCCTGTAATTCCCTGGTTTATCCCTACTACCCTTCTTGAATAATGGTACAACGTTAGCTGTTCTCCCGTCCTCTGGCACCTCCCCTGTGGCCAGAGAGGTTCTGAAAATTTGTGTCAGAGCCCCTGTAATCTCCTCCCTTGCCTCACACAGCAGCCTGGGATACATCTCGTCTGGGCCTGGGGATTTATCCACTTTTAAGCCCGCTAAAACCGCTAGTACCTCCTCCCTCTCAATACTAATTTGTTCAAGTATATCACAATCACCCTGCCTGATTTCTATGCCTACATCATCCTTCTCCATAGTGAACACAGATGCAAAATATTCATTTAAAACCTCACCTACATCTTCCGGCTCTACACACAGATTGCCACTTTGGTCCCTAATGGACCCTACTCTTTCCCTGGTTATCCTCTTGCCCTTAATATACTTATAAAACACCGTGGGATTTTCCTTTATTTTGCCCACCAGTGTTTTTTCATGCCCCCTCTTCGCTCTCCTAATTTCTTTTTTAAGTACCCCCCTGCACTTTCTATGCACCTCTAGGGCTTCCACTGTTTTTAGTCCTTTGTATCTGCCAAAAGCCTCCCTTTTTTTCCTAATCCATTCTCATATCCCTTGACATCCAGGGTTCCCTGGGTTTGTTGGTCCCACCCTTGACCTTTACGGGAACATGTTGCCGTTGTACTCTCTCTATTTCCTTTCTGAAAGACTCCCACTGCTCTGATGTGGATTTTCCTACAAGTAGCTGATCCCAGTCCACTTTGGCCAGATCCTGCCTCATCATATTAAAATCAGCCTTCCCCCAATTTAGAACCTTTATCTCCGGTCCATCTTTGTCCTTTTCCATGACTACCTTAAATCTCACCGAATTATGGTCACTGTCACCAAAATGCTCTCTTACTAACACTTCTACCACTTGCCAGCTACATTCCCTAGAATTAGGTCCTTGTACCGCCCCCTCTCTTGTAGGACTTTCTACATGCTGGCTCAAAAAACTCTGCTGGATGCACTTTAAGAATTCTGCACCCTCTAAGCCTTTCACACTCTGACTATCCCAGTTAATATTGGGGAAGTTGAAATCCCCTACTATTATTACCCTATTATTTCTACACTTCTGAGATTTGCCTACATATCTGTTCCTCTATCTCCCCCTGACTGCTTGGGGGCCTATAGTACACTCCCAGCAAAGTGCTTGCCCCCTTTTTGTTTTAAGTTCTACCCATATGGCCTCATTAGAGGAACCTGCTAAGATATCATCTCTCCTTACAGCAGTAATTGACTGCTTGATTAATATTGCGACTCCCCCTCATCTTTTACACCCCCCTCTGTCTCGCCTGAAGATTCTATACCCCAGAATATTGAGCTGCCAGTTCTGCCCCTCCCTCAACCATGTCTCTGTGATAGCAACAATATCATACTCCCATGTGTTCATCAACACCTTCAATTCATCTGCCTTCCACATTCCGGTTCAGGTGCAACCCGTCCGACTTGTACAGGTCCCACCTTCCCCAGAAGCAGACCCAGTGATCAGGAAACTAAAGCCCTCTCTCCTGCACCAACTCTTTAGCCACACATTCATCTGCTCTATCCTCCTATTCCTATACTCACTAGCACGTGGCACCAGGAGTAATCCAGAGATTACAACCTTTGAGGTCCTGCTTTTTAATCTGCTACCTAGTTCCCTAAATTCTTGTTGCAGGACCTCATCCCTCTTTCTACCCATGTCGTTGGTACCAATGTGAACCACGACCTCCGACTGTTCGCCTTCCCCCTTCAGAATGCCCTGCAGCCGTTCAGTGACATCCTTGACCCTGGCACCAGGGAGGCAACATACCATCCTGGAGTCACGTCTGCAGCCACAGAAACGTCTATCTGTTCCCCTTACGATAGGCTCCCCTATCACTATTTCTCTCCCACTCATTTTCCTCCCCTCCTGTGCAGCTGAGCCACTCGTAGTGCCACGGACTTGGCTCTTGCTGCATTCCCCTGAGAAACCATCTTCCCCCATCAGTATCTAAAACGGAAAATCTGTCAGAGAGGGAGATGGACCCAGGGGACTTCTGCACTACCTTCCTAGTTCTTTTACTCTGTCTGGCGGTCAACCATTCCCTGTCTGCCTGTGCACTCTTTACCTGCAGTGTGACCACCTTGTTAAACGTGCTATCCACGAAGATCTCAGCTTCGCGGATGCTCCACAGTGACTCCAGTCGCAGCTCCAGCTACGAAAGGCAGATTTAGAGTAGCTGCAGCTGGAGACACTTCCTGCACATGTGTTCGTCCTGGACACCTAAAGTGTCCCTAACTTCCAACATAGCACAGGAGGAGCACTCCAAGCTGCCCTGCCATGTCCTACCCTTAATTTACTCCCTTTAAATTAAAGAATATTAAATACACTAGGGACCTTACTTCCCTTTAAACACTACTTACTCTAAACTAGAGACCTTACTTTTACTTCAATGACTGGAATGTAGAAATACTGTAGAAATACTCACCGCTGGTTCTCTGTCCCCTCTTGTGCAGCTTTTTAGCTCCTGCTCTCCTGGAAGCTGACAAAGATGGAAAAAGAAAGGGGCACCAAACTCACAGCTTAACACTCTGTTCCAATCTGCACTCTAGCCTCCCTTATTTATACTGCTGAGATTTAAATGAGTGAGCTCTCTGGCAGGTACAGAACCAGATTAGAGCACTTAATTAATTAAGTACTCTCACCTGCTCTCCAGCACAGAGTTTGCTTAGCCCTGCCCAAGCCTGGAAGAAACTTAAAACTTGAAACAGTAAATTTAAATGCTAATTGCAAGCACACAAGACTAGAATTTATAAAAATAAGAGATTAACCTTTAAGATTTACTCCCTCACTCACCAAACTCGCAGCTTAACACTCTGTCCCGATCAGCATCAGGAAATGACAGATTAACATTGAGGTTTTTTTTCCTTTACAGATGCTGACAGAGCATATTTCTAGCATTTTCTGTACTTATTTCATATTTGTCATTATTTTTCCTTTTGGTTTGGGGTTAGATTTTAAAAAAAATGTTTTTATTCGTTCCTGGGATGTGGGCGTCGCTGGCAAGGCCAGCATTTATTGCCCATCCCTAATTGCCCTAGAGAAGGTGGTGGTGAGCTGCCTTCCTGAACCGCTGGTGAAGGTACTCCCACAGTGCTGTTAGGGAGGGAGTTCCAGGATTTTGACGATGAAGGATCTAAGTCAGGATGGTGTGTGACTTGGAGGGGAACTTGGAGGTGATGGTGTTCCTAGTGGACTAGAATCCCAGTGCCTTTGCCATTTGGGGACCTGTTTAAACACTTTTTTGAAAGCAAAAACCAAGAATATTATTTTTATAATCTAACTTCTACAAAGCAGAGTTGTTGCAGTCTTTCTTTGAACTTATTTTAATAAAGGGAAGGAGGACTCGAGGGAGACCTGGATCTGTAAGATAGGGATTTTTTATTAAAATTGTTTCTTGTACCAGCTACTGAGGGAAGAAAGTTTTTAATTTATAGGACAAAGTTCTGGATTGGAACCCTGTGCGTATTCCTATTTGCTGTTCAGGGGTTTTAAGGTTCTGCTAGTTTTCCAGCTTTAAAATTTTTTCCTCAGTAATATTTTAATTGCTGTAGATAAACACAGTAACCCTTGTAACTTAATTCATTAAAAAAAAATTATTCCCTTAATGGAAATCAAAATGCAAACTATAAACTCCAGGGGCTGGATTTTGATACTGGGGCGGGCTAGGGTCGTGTCATCCACTTTCCGTGTTATCCACCCAACTGCAATTGGATGTGGGAGATTGATGTGATTTTCACCTAATTGGGCAATTGAGTTCCAGCATGTGGGAACCCATGACCAATTAGTGTTTTCAGTCTGAAAGTCGCCTCTGATGATGTCATCATTGCTGCTGCAGTGAAGGTCTGCAAAGACTGCCTGGCCTTTGCTGTGAGAGGACCTGGATGCAAAATGAGCAGCAGCAGCCCTAAGTCTGCTCCCAGATATTTTTGCACCACCACCACCACTCCCAGATATGTCTATTCTTCCTCCTCCTCCTCCTACGACAACACATCTCCGTTGTAATAGTGGACCTGCAGCTGATAGTCAACTATCCAAATGTGCTCCCGCCAGGTTTCATATTCGTGATTCAGAACAGGCGTGCTTCACGTAGAAAAAGGGTTAAAATCACAAAGGCCTTTCAAAATGGCATTATAGAGGCAATTTAGTGCTTGTTAAGGGCCTTAACAGCCTATCCCGCCTCTTGGAGGCGGGACGGAGTCGGGACCAGCAGACACGATTTAATGAAAATTGCGTGGAGGCGGGCTTGTGCCCGCCCACCAGTTTTCGCAATTTTAACCCCCCACACGCTTCCAAACCCACCTCCACAGGTCAATGAAAATCCAGCCCCAGGTGTCTGTCTTCTATAGGCACTTTTATTGTTCAAACAAATTAGCTGCAAATTCGGTCTTTCATTATGTCAATACTGTTCCTCCCCGTTTCGGGTCTGTGAAATACAAATGTCAAAAACTATTCCAAATGCACCTTTTCCAAAAATTTCCAGAGGGAATATGCCCCAGATCACTCGAAATATGCCCACAGTAGCACTCTCCTGAGGGGACAGGAGAGCTTTCCAAAAGACTCAGTACAGTTTTAAATTTGCTGCCAATAGCCTTGTTTCCGAGTGACCACGATAGAGGGTGTGTGGACTCTTTGCTAGAAGTCTTATCTGTTTCAAGTACAGAGTCTCCCTGACCCCACCCCTCTCCAGAAAGGGAGTGATAACAATAACTCTTTTATGAACAATAACTCCTGGTACATTTTAAATATTAGAAAGGACAAAATCCTTTTTGGCAAAGGATTACCTCTGCGTCGATTGATATCCTAGAGTTTTAATAGATTACATTTAATGGCCAATGAGATGTTCCCCAGAAATTAATCTTGAAATTTTTACTTGCAATTATTCACCACCTTTGGGAGATGAAATGAAGTGGGCAGAGTCCATGCTACTGCAATGTATGTCTCCTCAATAGGAAATGGAGGGCTTAATGGGTCAACTGTCATTTGTTTCCTGTGCCAGGCTAAGCCTCGTGAAGTCAATTTATTTGCATTTGACAATCAAACACCCCTGAACATTTCTGTATAAGGCCGGTTCAGTGGACTAGCTTTTCTTTTCCTGTCCTTCATTTCTGTTTGTTTTTGTGCACATGCATCCGAGCTGGTGCTTGGGAGGGAGCAAATGAGCGATGGTGTGTGCCGCAAAGTGCAGGAGTGGCCAGGTGTGCTGGGGCCTGGCTCGCCATCAGTTGATACATCTAGAAAAGGCTCTCTATGGCCTTTCTTATGAGAATTTCTTCCTCATACCAGTTTAACACTCAAAAGTCCAGCTCTGCCACCTGCTGTTGATCTTTCATGGCACCTGAGAGCTATCTTCTCCCGAGAGTAAAAGTAGCAACAAAAAAAAATTGCAGCTGTTAAGATGACATACAGTTAGAGCCAAGTGTCAGCTTGCTGGTTAAACTGAATGTGGTGACGTCTACATGTAACTGTCAGGTACATTAGATGAGAGGATTCTTTTTGGATTGAATGCTTGAAAGGATGTAAGTGAAGGAACATTTCTAGGTGAAGGATTGGGGTGTAAAGGGCATTCATTGTAAGGTTTGAAAATACTTTAAGACAGCGTGAGGATGAAGTAATTGGAAGTGGCGCACTTTGTGAAGGTAAGGACGTGGTGCTGTATTATCTATCTTGCACTGCTTTCATGTGAGCAGGGCAGTAGAGGAGACATTAAGATTGGTGCACTCTCCTCCCATTGCCCTTGGGCTACTCTTCCTGGGGTCTCCAGTGCTCACTGTTGAAGAGCAATCTTCTATTCCATTTTATTTCTTCAAGGACAATCTCTATGGTGCACTGAGCCACTCTTTGGCCGACTCCACTCTTTCCAGCAAATTTTCACCGGCAGATTCTTGGATGCAGAATTTCTGTAGGGTGTTCCCGATCTTTTGCCATAACTTCGGCAGTCGATCGGAGTAGACCGTTTCTCTAGAGTTTTCGTTGATCTTCCACCAAAGTTACAGTGGGAGATTTGGAAAACTCCCACTGTTCCTAGTGTTTCTTTCAGAGATTGTTCAATATCAATGCCTGCCCTTTTAAGCTGCTGGGTTGCTTTAAATCCTGCAGCAACATGCAATTTCCTAATGGGCAAGCCCCCAGGCAAAGGTGGCTAGAATACTTGGAGCTCACTCGTAATATTTAACTGAGGCTGGCCCCAGGAATGAACACAGAATTAGCACGATGCAGGTTACACAGCGGTGAGTCGCAAACTGTCCAAAGTCCAGTTGGGCTAGTAATCAATCAGAAAATTTACACTGATCTGCCTTGAGGTGAAAGTGACTTGGTGCAATGGCTATGATTATTGCGGTCTGGTTTCCAGTCTTTTCTTGGTTGTTGCCATGCTTGCTAGCAAATCCTCATGCATTGTTTTTGTTTTGTGTAGTCTTGAGCGCATATTTAGCTGGCAGGTTTTGAGAGTGCTTAGTGGATGCTGACGCAAGCTTTATATTGGGAAATGCTGAATGCGAAGTTCATTAGGATGTGGATGGATAGGTCTGTAATTAAATTTGTCCTGAGTAGGCTGGCACCCAAAATCTAATGGTGATTTGCCATATATTTCTTCAATTATATTCAGAACATCACAGTGAACACTCATTCTGTTTAAGGATTATTATTTCTGTTCATTTCATAAATCAGAAATATAATGCATGGATGTCTGCGCTAAGTCTTTATTGAGTAGGAAATTTAACCTTGAATGCAAAAATGATAGAGTTGGAAGAAGGCCACTCAGCTTTTACTATTGTGTTCTATTTACAGCTACAGTGAACAATTTTCCTTTTTAATTAGTTAGTCCACATACGACCTTGCAGAACTTCTGTTTGGCCAGAATATTTCAACAGCACACTAAAGTATGTTCCCAGTATTGAACCTTATCCACTTATCTGATTCAATTATTGACGGCTCTCACCAGTGACAGGCTTTCCTACTAATGAAATGAAGATCTGGTGACTGAAAGAAACTAAACACCAATCCACAGTTCAAGAAACAGTGCATCATTGCATTCAGGGTTTAATATACCCTTTTGCCCTTTCATAGAGAAGTAATAGGAATACCTAAAACGATTGTTGATCTTTAATCCTCAACTCGATTCAGCCATAATCAGGCCAAAATTACAGATTTTGTTAATTTTAACAATAAAGTAGACACTAGTAAAAAAAGAAAATGGAGATAGAAAGTATTAACAGATTTGTTTGTTTTAATATTACTCTGCTCATTCCTACCCCTCCAAAAATAGAGAATGAACATTACTGAGATGTTTGGTTTACCATGTCAGCTGTGGCTCTGTGGATGGCACTCTTGCCTCTGAGTCAGAAGGTTGTGGGTTCAAGTCCCACTCCAGAGACTTGAGCACCAAAATCTAGGCTGACACTCCAGTGCAGTGCTGAGGGAGTGCTGCACTGTCGGAAGGGCCTTCTTTCAGATGAGACGTCAAACCTGAGGCCCCGTCTGTTCTCTCAGGTTGACGTAAAAGATCCTATGGCACTATTTTGAAGAAGAGCAGGGGAGTTATC
Source organism: Squalus acanthias (assembly GCA_030390025.1). Lineage (NCBI taxonomy): Eukaryota > Metazoa > Chordata > Chondrichthyes > Squaliformes > Squalidae > Squalus > Squalus acanthias. The sequence continues at coordinate 15,930,020 of CM059448.1, forward strand.
CCCGGTGTCCTGGCCAATATTTATCCCTCAATCAACATCACTAAAAAACAGATTATCTGGTCATTATCATATTGCTGTTTGTGGGAGCTTGCTGTGCGCAAAGTGGCTGCCGCGTTTCCTACACTACAACAGTGACTACACTTCAAAAGTATTTAATTGGTTGTAAAGTACTTTGGGACGTCCGGTGGTTGTGAAAGGTGCTATAGAAATGCAAGTCTTTTTTTTTTTACTATTTTAAGAAAAGCTGTTTTATGCTTGTTTAGGTCATCATTTGAGGAAGTCAAAAGTGGGTGCTTTACTCCTTTTTGAACCTGGTGTTAGTCAGCTCAATGGGAAAATGTTGAAGTATCTATCGGCAGAGGCAGAAATGGAGCATGCCACTACTTTGGAATACAGAAGAAAAACAAAAAGAAAAAATGTTGGATTAAGTCATTCAGTAAATTGATGACCATTCTTTCCTACTTCAAAAGCAACTGGCCAGCAATGGCAGACGTAAACTTTTCTGAAGGGGGATGGATGTGAGCATTGAAGACATAACATTTATTCTCCAGCAAGATTCTGGGGTATTATCCTCAGAGAAAATTTGATTTTAATCATTTATTTGCTGCATTTCTACAATTTTTATGGAGCTTTACTTGCCTCACCTTTATTGGAAGGTGAGGCAAGTACATTTTCTCACTTGTCCCTGTGACGGGTCTGGGAGAGGTGAAAAATAAGATTTTTAAAAAACCCCACAGCCAATTAAGGAAAGAAAATCTGGAAAATTCCTCCGCTGATCCCGCTAGGCAATCAAAACTAGTCCAGGAGACCACATTGACCATGACTTATATTACATGGTACCTACCTCTTATATGACATGATCTCCGCCCCAGCCAGAAACATGTCCAGCTCTCTCTTGAAGGTATCCAGTGAATCAGCTCTCACCACAAGAGCCGACTGACTTATTCTATAGGTCCGTTATTCTCTGGGGAAACCGCCTAACATTTAATCTATTTCTGCCCTTGCCTAACTTATACGCGTGACCTCTGGTCTTCCCCAACCTATCGAAGTGAAATAATTTGTTGGCATGCGCACAATCTCGTCCCTTCATTATTTTATAGACCTCAATCAAATCACCCCTGAGTCAACACTTCTCTAAAGCATACAGAGACAGCTCTTAAGCCTATCCGATTAGATAAGGGGTTTTAAACTGGGAATCATCCTTGTGGCTTTCCTCTGAACCTTTTCCAAAGCTTCAATATCACCCATCATGTGGATGCAGTATTCTAAATGAGGCCTAACCAAGGTCTCATACAAAGACAAAATGGTATGTTTTGTTTTATAATGAATAGTCCTGTGATGCAGTCCAGTACGCTAGATGCTTTAGATTTCTAGCTTCACGGAATTGACTGTGAACCTTTAGAGAGTTATGAACTATGATACCAAGACCTTTTTCTTTTTATTAAAGGCTTCCGTTCTGTTCCCTGTAAGGTGTATGTATATTTAGCATTTACCCTGCCCACGTGCAAAACACTGCACTTGTCCAAGTTAAATACTATTTGCCAAATGCGGGCCTATTTCTCCAACATATCGAGATCTGCTTGCAGTTGTTTAGTCTCTTCCACTGTTCTAATACTCGCACATCTTCTGAAAACTTGCAGATCATTCCCCAACACCTACATCTAGCAAAAAGCAAAGGTGCTAACACCAATCCTTGTGGGACACCACTGGTAACCGGTCTCCAAGCATATCTACAGCCATTGATAACTTTCTATCTACGGGCATGCAGGCAATTTTTCATCCACTAAGAGCTTCCCATTAGTTCCATAAGATTCTGTCTTGTAGAGTAACCTATTGTGAGGTACTTTATCAAATGCTTTCCGAAAATACAGGTAGACAATGCCTACTGGGCTACCCACATCCACTAACCTGGTGACTTCTTCAAAAATGTAGCCAAATTAGTCAGACATGGCCTTCTTCTCCAGAAGCTGTGTTGAATGTCGCTGAAGCCACCTTTACTGTCAAAGTGATCAAATAGAGCATCTCTTGTGATTCCTTGGAGCGTCTAACCTATAGCTGAACTCAAACTAATGGCCCTGAGATGCCTGGTTCTGTCTTGTTACCCTCTTTGAAAATTGGAACTACATGAGCTCCTTCCAGTCCAAGGAAACAGTCTCTGACTCTAACGAGCTGTTTAAAGATGTGGGCAAGCAGCTCGCAAAGCACAGATCCCATCTCTTTAAGGGCCCTCGGATGGATGTCATTGCAGATGCTACTCACGTTGCCACATGATCACTAGCTGCAGTGAAGACAACCATACAATTCATGACATCATTTATGTGGGGGATGGTATCACCAAATCAGGGGTGATCTCCTCCACATGATCCAGACCACCTTCTACTCTTGTATGCAAGGAGCCAAATGAATACGCCACACTTTCCTGTTGCTGTATCAGCTTCAGTTTCAAAGCAAGTCCACTAAGGGCTGATTCATGTTGCAACTCAGGAAGGGCACTGCAGCATGTTCGCCCTACATCAGCTGTCATTCTTTCATTAGCACCAGACCTCTGATTCCTGGTGAACATCACTATCTACCTCCCTGAGGTGTATGCATTTGATTCAAGTGTGGAGGATATTGGTTAGTGCTCTAGTGCATGTTGCTCTTCTAGATCTACTTAAGGTTGATTGTATTCTTCTTGCTCCATAAGGAGAGCAGATGGTACATTATGAGTAAATAAACAGAATTACCCATGTGGGTTCTGCACTGTTTTTACAAGCTGCATCGTGTACCTGGCCAGAATCACTGTGTAAGTTCATGCGCCATTATGTACAAATCATGGACCATGTGACGAGTATGGCATACAACAAGTGCTCCATTCTCCTCCACCCTGCACAGATTTCATACCTTCAAATATCTCAAATAGCTGTACAACAGCTTCCTTATATCGGCTCAAATTGTGGTCTGAACGTTCACCACATTTCGCACCCTGTGTTTTCCAATTATATCAATTTTGTTTTTCAGCAGAAATCAGTAGAGATTGAGGCGTTGGCAAGTGGCCCACTGAAATTGCTTGCTGCAGTACAACCTTTCCCCCCCCCCATCGCCCCATCATAGCTTGTACTATGTAATTTGCATAATGCTAAGTCACTAAGGAGAGGGTGCAGAGGAGATTCACCAGGATGTTACCTGGGCTGCAGCGCTTCAGCTATGAAGAGAGACTGGACAGGCTGGGGTTGTTTTCCTTCGAGCAGAGAAGGCTGAGGGGGGACCTGATTGAGGTGTACAAAATTATGAGGGGCATAGATAGGGTAGATAGAAAGGAACTTTTCCCCTTAGTAGAGGGGTCAATAACCAGGGGGCATAGTTTCAAGGTAAGGGGCAGGAGGTTTAGAGGGGATTTGAGGAAAAGCTTTTACACTCAGAGGGTGGTTGGAATCTGGAACTCACTGCCTGAAAGGGTGGTAGAGGCAGGAACCCTCACAACATTCAAGAAGCATTTAGATGAGCACTTGAAACACCATAGCATGCAAGGCTACGGACCAAGTGCTGGAAAATGGGATTAGAATAGACAGGGCTTGATGGCCGGCGCGGACACGATGGGCCGAAGGGCCTCTTTCTGTGCTGTATAACTCTATGACTTCGAATATCTTACTTGCTAAAATCTTGCTAACGTCAGTACAGTGATTTGTGGCATATCTCTTACAAATATTACTCACTAGCATTTATATCACGAGCTGCTTCTTTATAGTAATATTCATGTGCTGCCCGAGTGCTCTTCCTTAAAGTGTGGAACGATTTCCTGTCCATTGAGGTACTCTCACTGCTCTGCATATTTAGGGGCCAACCTTCCCCACCAACAAAATGCTCTTGCAGTATCTGGTCACTGCAGTGAGGTTTTTCTCACTGGTCACTGACACATTCGCTACAACAATATCAAGCTCTGCAGCTCGATGAATAGAACATTCAGCATTTCGATCAGTTAAGTGACTCCTTAGTTGGTTGCGGAATGTTAAAGGCTCATTAATTGAAAATGGGTCACGTTTGGCTAATTTTATTTCTGTTACCATTAATGAAATTGCATTCCCAGTAACTGTGTGTTTCGGTTGTGAACATTCCATGTACTTCAACCAAACATTGATCTCATTTTTGGCAAAAGAGGAATGTTGGCCACAATATTGGCGTACCCTGATTTTCAAAAGCTAACCACAGTGATTACCCAGAAGAAGACATTATAATTGGAGGAAGAGGCATATTATTCAGCCCGCAGTCGGCAAGAATTTCAACCCGCAGTTCATACCACATCCACCAACTTTCCTTTTAGGAACACGTGAACCAAAAAAGAAATACAAAATTAAGTTTGTCGTTGTATAAATCTGTGTATTTTTGATCTAATCACTAAAATGTAATCTGGTCAGTAAGTGTGCGCTACCTTTTACGACCTCTTGATGGCCTACTTCTTCCAGAAAGCCCTGAGCATAGGTAATATCAGTGCTGTATGTGTTCGAGAGCTCTGGGGCCTATTTATTCACACAACAATGCAGTGCGTGCATTAAAACCAGGCGCACTGAATCATAGAAAATCAGTATATATTCATGTGACAATATTAAAATTTCTGATGCAGGCTTCTCAGATCTAGCGCTTGCAGTTAATACTATCATCGAGAAGAACTGCAAATTCTCCCACTGTAATTCTAGTTGGTGCTAATATAAATACAAAGTGAGAAGTCGCACAACACCAGGTTATAGTCCAACAGATTTATTTAATTTTACAAGCTTTCGGAGCTTTTCGCTCCTTCCTCAGGTAGGTTAGCAGTGAGAGAATCTCCCAGAATTCACAATTTAAACACAGACAAAATCTATTCAAATCTTTCCCTACATCAAAGACACACTAAGAGCACAGCCAAGACAATGAGATGTGTCCCAGGGGGTCCAACGTGTCAAACCACCTGCTGGCTGCATATCCTGTCAATTTGTGTTGGTTCTTGTGTTAGTCTTTTTAAAAAAAAAACAACAAACACCTGGGAAGACCGGCCATGATGTCAAGTCACAAATACAAAGTGAGCATTGTAAGTTAGGGCAGAGATAAAGTAGGTAGGGAATGTTTGAAAGATCACTTTGATGGACAAACATGGTGCCAAGTACCTGCATTCTATGATTGCTATTTTGCGAAAATAAGATAGGAGGAATCCATCAATTAGGGTTCTGATAAAGGGACTGTACAATCTCCTGGCATGAAAGCAGGACAAATCCAATCCGGCCAATTACCGCCCCATCAGTCTTCTCTCAATCATCACCAAAGTGATGGAAGGTGTCATTGACAGTGCTATCAAGTGGAACTTACTCACCAATAACATGCTCACCGATGCTCAGTTTGGGTTCTGCCAGGACCACTTGGCTCCAGACCTCATTACAGCCTTGTTCCAAACATGGACAAAAGAGCTGAATTCCAGAGGTGAGGGGAGAGCGACTGCCCTTGACATCAAGGCAGCATTTGACTGAGTGTGGCATCAAGGAGCCCTAGTAATACTGAAGTCAACGGGAATTGGGGGGAAAGGTCTCCACTGGCTGGAGGCATACCTAGCACAAAGGAAGATGGTTGTGGTTGTTGGAGGTCAATCATCATAGCCCCAGAACATTGTTGCAGGAGTTCCTCAGGGCAGTGTCCTAGGCCCAACCATCTTCAGCTGCTTCATCAATGACCTTCCCTCCATCATAAGTTCAGAAGTGGGGATGTTCGCTGATGATAGTGCGGTGTTCAGTTCCATTCACAACTCCTCAGAAAATGAAGCAGTCCATGCCCGCATGCAGCAAGACCTGGACGACATTTAGGCTTGGGCTGTGAAGTGGCAGGTAACATTCACGCCACACAAGTGCCAGGCAATGACTATCTCCAACAAGCGAGAGTCTAACAACCTCCCCATGACATTCAATGGCATTACCATCGCCGAATCCCCCAGCATCAACATCCTGGGGGTCACCATTGACCAGAAACTTAACTGGACCAGCCACATAAACACTGTGGCAACAAGAGCAGGTCAGAGGCTGGGTATTCTGCGGTGAGTGTCTCACTTCCTGACTCCCCAAAGCCTTCCCACCATCTACAGGGCACAAGTCAGGAGTGTGATGGAATACCCTCCACTTGCCCGGATGAGTGCAGCTCCAACAACACTCAAGAAGCTCGACACCATCCAGGACAAAGCAGCCCACTTGATTGGCACCCCATCCACCACCTTAAACATTCACTCCCTCTGCCACCGGCGCACTGTGGCTGCAGTGTGTACCATCTACAAGATGCACTGCAGCAACTCGCCAGGGCTTCTTCGGCAGCACCTCCCAAACCCTCAACCTCTACCACCTAGGACAAGGGCAGCAGGCACATGGGAACACCATCACCTGCAAATTCCCCTCCAAGTTACACACCATCCTGACTTGGAAATATATCGCCGATCCTTCATCGTCGCTGGGTCAAAATCCTGGAACTCCCTCCCTAACAGCACTGTGGGAGAACCTTCACCACACGGACTGCAGCGGTTCAAGAAGGCGGCTCATCACCACCTTCTCAAGAGCAACTAGGATGGGCAATAAATGCTGGCCTCACCAGCGACACCCGCATCCCATGAACAAATTTTAAAAAATTAATCACTGCACTACTGTACCCGCTGGCACATTCATTCTCCAAGGCAGAATAATAGAATCATAGAATGGTTACAGCACTGAAGGAGGCCATTCGGCCCATTGAGCCCATGACGGCTCTCTGCAAGAGCATTTCAGCTAGTCCCACCCCCCCGCCCTTTCCCTGTAGTAAAAGTCCAACTGGTTCGCTAACATCCTTTAGGGAAGAAACCTTGTTGTCCTTACCCAGTCCAGCCTATATTTGACTCCAGTCCCACACCAACTTGGTTACTACACAACTTTGCTCAGTCGTCAGGGCAATTAGGGATGGGCAATAAGCGCCAACGATGTCCACATTATTCTGGGTTTTGGGAGCAAAACCAGGCCAGACTGGTGGTCCAAAAAACCCCTTTCTCTACTGGCCCAAAGGATCGAAGTGAAATGTGTTGGGGGTGTCTCAAGAAAGTACTTGCATTTAGATCATGTAAGGATGGCTGTGTGGGAAATGTGGAGGAAGAAAATCATACTGGCGCAGAAGGCAGTTCTCTTCTCGGATGGGGAGATAAGACTCATTGTTGAGCGAGGTAGAGGAAGCTTTACTCTGCATCTCGACAGGCTATGCCTGACCTAGGAACTGACAGCAGCTGCTCATAACAGATAAATGCTCAGCTGTCCAGCACTGACATCCTTGACCTTCGCAAAAGAAAACTGACATTAAAATCACATTAAGAGAGTATTTAAGTAACCTGCCCACCAGATGTTTTCAATATGAGCTGTGATTGCTGGCAGGAGAATTGGTCAATCTGTGAATTGTGCGCCATCCACCAATGCACATATAATAGCAGATATACATGGGCACTATGGCTTGGAAATAACTGATGCTTGTGTTGGCAGAGAGATGAATTACTTTCTTTTGCCTACTATTCTAGTGGAGGCATTAACGGAGTTAAAATACGCGGGTTAATTAATACCTGTGGTGAAATGTCCAAGGAATGTCATGCAAACATGATTTGCATTCATCAGCAAATATCACCGTCAGTAATTTCTAGGAATATATGCAGATATGGTTCCTCCTTTTCCAAGCTCAAGTCGCATGCAATAAAAAGATCCTCGGAGAGATCCTTTTCATCAATCCGTGTTTTATTATTTTCATCAATAGATGTTTAAAACTTAAAATTATTATTGAATTGCACCTGTTTTTTTGCATTCAATTCGTGACCTAGCCAGATGCCAAATTTAATTTAAGGTGAAAACACAAGGATTTTTCAGTGTAAACCTGCAGACAGATTTGTGCTGTTCAGGAAGCATTTTGTTCAAACTCCCTGTATATATAGGTTAACAATTCAAAAGCTAGAATTGATAATAAAAGATTCTGCTGAATTTTATTCTGAGCACATATTTTTATGCCCACATTGGGAACTAAAGTGTACGTCCAATGAATACCAGCGATGTAGAGTTTAGCGATTGAGAGGACCACAAAATTGCTAGTCTAGTCAGGTGCTCGTTTTCTTTGCATGCCCACTTGTACCTGGTCTGGTACGATTACCAGGAAATTACCTTGCACATAACACTGAAAATTGAAGGCAGTATGTACACAGTGATTGGCAGTTCATTTGAAAATGGACGGGCTTCTGCAATAAATGGAGCAAAAGCCATAAACTGGAACTGGAGCTGGAACAGTGGTTCACTTCCTGCCAGCAGAGGTTTGAAAGAAATCCGTCAACAGTACTGTTTATGGCAAAATAGCACATTCGCATCAAATATATCAAAACAGAATTTCAGATTCATATAAAGGACAATTTTTTGACAGTTCTACCAGCTGCTCTCCCGTCAGAAGGAATGGATTAATGGGTTAGGAAGTTAAAGAAATTTTACAAAATAAAAAATAATTTGAATTATGTAATAGTGGTTTGCTGTTACCAATTTGCATGATCCCAAGATTCCACTTGCAATGGTTCTTTTTCTGGATCTCCACGTTTTTCTCAGGTTAGTTTTGATGTTGTAATGAAGGCAAAAATAATTTGGCTATGAACTGAAGGTGTTGTGGGATTTACGACAAGAAGAATAGTCTTGCCCTCTTATAAACATTAATATAACTTCTCTTGCTCCTCCTAAATTCCAAATACCCCATCCTATGTACTCTTCCTCACTATGTTGAAATCAAGATTAAGTCATCTCCCACTCAGTCATTTTTTCTTCAAAACTGGAACTCTTTTCCTTTCACAGTCTATCCTCCAGTCTGCCGACCTTTAAATCCAAGCTTATTATCATCTAGTCACTATATCTTGATTTACCTCATTTTCTCCCCTACTGCTTTCACCCTTAGAGGTGTCCTACACAATAGATATTGGCCTTGCTCCGAAATTTCTCTATTAAAAAAAAAATCATCCTGCCCTCAACAGTGACAGTAGTTTTTCTTATTCTCTTATTGGATCAATTTACTGGAACTAACTAGCCAAAAATTTGGAAGGGATACAGTTTTATTGGGAACCAGCTAATAGCTTCGGCATAAATAAAAACAGAAAATGCTGGAAATACTCAGCAGGTCAGGCAGCATCTGTAGAGAGAGAAACAGAGTTAACGTTTCAGGTCGATGACCCTTCGCGACAAATGGAAAGTAATATTAATTATTCCGGAAAATAAAGATGAACATCAACAGCTCACATAAAATGTTGCTGATGAGACCCAATTCGGGATGATGCTGGGGCCTCCGGCTTCTGACGCATGCTCCTGAGTGCTTCACCTATTTCAGGCCCGAAAATGGGCCTAAACCAATTTCTACCCCAATACGTTTTTAATGACTTGCACACAAAACCATTTATCAATGGAGATCTTCATTGACACTGATAATAAATGGGAACTGCATTATATTAGCAAAAAGGGGGTCTTTAGTGGGTTAAATTGATGACATAGAAATAATATTTAAAATAACTATTATCTGTCAATTCCTTTTAACATTTAAATTTATTATATGTTAGGCATTAGCTCTTAGATAGTTACAATAACAATTCTTTTTTACCAGTATAACAATTTAGTTTGTTCAGAGAATACGACAAATGCTATGTCATGATTTCACTTTCACTCGCTGCTTTCTTTCCCAATTACCAAACTCCCCTATCTTTGGATAAAATAATTCTGTTGCATTAGCGGGATATGGAAGAAGGCATTAGAACTGGGCAGAACTAAGCACAACGGAACTCTGCTCCACCATGTACTTGGCATGGTTAATGTACACAGTATAATGTATCCATTCATGCAAGACTTGTAAGGCTGCAGAAGTGTGTTTCACAATGTATTCCAATCCACTTTTTAGAAGACTGCAGTTGCAATTGAGATGATTACACTCTGCTCAGTAGGTTACTTTGACTATCATGGGAGCTGAATTTTCTGCAGATTAATATTGGAAACACAAGGGCTGGCTTAGAATCTGCTCCACTTAGTGGCTTAACTGGTGGGAAGCTTGATTCCAATCTGTTCTGAATGTTAATTTGCAAGGTGGCTAGCTTGCAGTCTGTCACCCTGGGCTCTGTGGTAGCACACAGGCCTCAGAGTTAGAATGTTGTGGGCTCCAGCCACATTACAGAGATTTGTCCACTTAAGCCAGGCTGACACTTCACTGCAGTGCTAAGGGATTGCTGTGGTGGAGGTGGTGTCCATCAGATGAGATGTTAAACTGAGGTCCCATTTGCTCTCAAGTGGACGTTTTACGTCCGTGGTAAATACCATGGACTCCGTGGTATTATTTGAAGAAGAGCAAGGATTTCTCCCATTGGCCGAGCCAACATTTATCCCTCAGCCAACATCACTAAACAGATTACCTGGTCATTTATTTAATTGCTATTTGTTGGACCTTGCTGTGCGCAAAATTAGCCGCAACTTTCCCTACATTACAACAATGACTACACTTCATAAGTACCTCATTGGCTATAAAGTGGTTTGGGACGTACTGAGGTCATGAAAGGTGCTGTATAAATGGATGTTCTTCCTTGCCACCTATGGGGTCTCATTCATGCTGAGTGCACTCAGATAGGTGACTAGCTTGAGGCTCTGCAAATCACGGAACACCTCAGGGTAGGAAGAAGGATTTCTGACCTGTGCAGTGGAGGTAACTCCGTGCAGCGCATCCTTTGAAACAGTGGGATTCATCAGTCCCAGTTCACACACTCGCAATCTAGAATTAAATGTGTCTACTTCCTGTATCCATTCAATCGCTTGTAACACATGAGAGACACAAACGCAACTAAATAGAACACTTGTTAAACAAGGTATCTTCCATAATGGAGCGCATCCTGAAATGGAACTATACCCTATTGAAAACTTATTAAACCAAACCAGCTGGAAAATGGACTTCATAGGATAGAAACACCAAATACAAAAGAAAATTTATTGCACACAACCTCTTTGTACAATGTTTAGTGCTATTTTATTAATTAGCCAATGTGTTTGTCATTATATTTTATGAGTTTGAACAAATCATATCAAACAATCTTTAAAGGATATTGTCAATAACCTTGTTTCTGTGTACACAGGTTGAGATTTAAGACAATTACCCAAAATTACCTTCATTATATTTCCAATTATGTTTTTCTTTCCTGCATGGTTTGATTGTATAAGTTTTCAGTCGGGTACAGGTCCATATTGGGACTGAGCTCCATTGTGGAACATAACTTTTGTCATGATGGCCTAAAGGTTGGATCACGGCTGAACTCGGGTGCGATCCAGATGCAGCGGCCATTGCATATGCCTGAAGATGCCAGAGGCAGGACCATGGGAAATTGGTCCGCTGGCCTCATTTGTATATTAGCAGTGAGCTTCGGACCCCAGTCACGGCCACAGAGGCAGCTCGCCTGTCGACTGGGGCAGGGGTTGGGAGGCAATCGGGAGGAGGGAGTGTGGGCTGGCAGCGGCCTGTAGTTTTAACGTGGAGCCCGGGAGAGCTCCTCCTGGTCCCCTTAAGGACCGCTGGGCTTGGCTGCTGTGCGCCCGAGGAGACTGACTGCAGCGTACGTGGTGCATGCTGCGCTCACTTACAACCCAATTTGGCAAAGAGGGCCTGAAACAGGCGTTGGGCCACCCCCCGATTTGCATAGGCAATGGACCCAATGCCTGTTTCAGACGGGCACCTTCGACGACTACAGGGGCCCCTAACCAAGATGACATGCGGCGCACTTCGGGCGAGGACTGAGCAGGTGAACGCCGCATACAAGATTGGACTCTTCAGTGCCCGTTTCGTGCTGCACATTGGTATTTCTAGCTGGTGTGTCTGTTTCGTTTTCGGTTTGCAGGTATTTGCCAATTTTTTTCTTCGGACTTCAACTTTGTTCCATTTCTCATTGGGTTTGATATTTCTTCATGGAAATGTTCCTGGATCAAAGTGACCTTGATTCCCCTGGTCACTGCCAGGCCTTCTTCATATACAGGCTACTGAAACACTTTGGGGGAATTTTCACCTGAAAAAACGGGGGGGAGGATGGCTAGAGGTGGGGGGGGGGGGGGGGGGGTTTAGAGGCTGGGGGTGGGGGGTTTAGAGGCTGGGGGGTGGGGGGTTTAGAGGCTGGGGGTGGGGGGTTTAGAGGCTGGGGTGGGGGGTTTAGAGGCTGGGGGTGGGGGGGTTTAGAGGCTGGGGGGGGGGTTTAGAGGCTGGGGGGGTTAGAGGCTGGGGGGGGTTTAGAGGCTGGGGGGGTTTAGAGGCTGGGGGTGTTTAGAGGCTGGGGTTGGGGGGTTTAGAGGCTGGGGGGGTGTTTAGAGGCTGGGGGGGTTTAGGGGGTGGGGGGTTTAGAGGCTGGGGGTGGGGTTTAGAGGCTGGGGGGAGGTTTAGAGGCTGGGGGGGTTTAGAGGCTGGGGGGGTTTAGGGGGTGGGGGGTTTAGAGGCTGGGGGGGGGGTTTAGAGGCTGGGGGGAGGTTTAGAGGCTGGGGGGGTTTAGAGGCTGGGGTTGGGGGGTTTAGAGGCTGGGGGGGGGGGTTTAGGGGGGTGGGGGGGTTTAGAGGCTGGGGGGGTTTAGAGGCTGGGGGGAGGTTTAGAGGCTGGGGGGGGGTTAGAGGCTGGAGGGTGGTTTGAAGGGGGGTGGGGGGGGGTTAAAGTTTAAAAAAATCTAAAACCCGACCCCAACCCGCCCACTTTCACCTTTTACTCAGGCGGGGTGGGCAGACAACCCGCTGCCAGGAGGCGGGTTGGCATTTTAAATATTATAATGGGGCCTGAAGCCTCTGCTTTAACCTGCTGCACAGGTTTAACTGCTGGGGGCCGGGGATTCCGGGGCTCGGGATTCCCAGTAGCTGCAGTGAGGGGAGCAATCCTTGTGGGCCGGGAGGAGCAGGAGTGCTTCTTCCCGGCACCCCCAAGCTCACCCACCAGCAACCCGCCCCTCCCCAGGGTCAGGGATTGGATTCCCCCTCTCCCCCCCCCCCTCTCCCCGCCCCCCTCTCCCTCTCCCCCTCTCTCTCCCCCCCTCTCCCTCCCCCTCCCCCTCCCCCTCTCCCTCTCCCCTCTCCCTCCCCCTCTCCCTCTCCCTCCCCCTCCCTCCCTCTCCCCCTCTCCCTCCCCCTCCCTCCCCTCTCCCCCCCTCTCCCCCTCTCCCCCCCTCTCCCCTCTCCCTCCCCCTCTCTCACTCCCCTCTCTCACTCCCCTCTCTCACTCCCTCTCTCACTCCCTCTCTCCCCCTCTCCCTCCCCCTCCCTCCCTCTCCTCCCTCTCTCTCCCCCCCTCTCCCTCCCGGCTTGGAAACCCCCCCGACCCCGCACCTACCTGGTCCTGTGGTGTCCTTGGCCAGCATTCCCGGCCCAACTGGAAGCCAACCTGCCAATGGAAACGACACAATCCAGCCCTTTCTCTGTCACAATGCTGTTCAAAATACAACTGCTGATGTTGCCTTTTTGGATTGCTAGATTATGTAGCATTAAATGTACCAAAAAGAATTTTGCTAATTCTTTGCATCTGTACAGAACCTCCTGATCTGTCCTAGTTCTGCGATAATAGTTTCAGCATCTCAATGGTAATTTGGTGGTAGCTCTTTCAGCTGTATTCTGCCTTGTCATTATGATGCTGTGCAGGTGTTTGCTGATAATGCAGTGGTGCTATGAGCTAGGATTTCACACCAGACAAAAGCACGAAGCCTGTCATCGCTCCCAGACACACACTGCAGTCTGAAACAGAGAAACAGAAAATATCACGGCTTGATCCGAGAGGCTGGCACAAACTTCGAATGTAATAACTTGGGCATTGCATACCAGCTGTCTGTTTACTGAATAATGACAAGGCAACATGTGATGGAGTACTGATCTCTACTCGGGTACAGTGCACCCGGTCCGAGAATCCATGGAAATCCTGCGGAACTGTTGGGAGGGATGGAAGTGGCTACGTGTTGCTCCTCAGATGTTCGGGCATGTCTTCATGATCAGTGCACCTGCATATGGTTCAATGTAGTGAAAAACGAGATGCCAGTGTAATCACTCCCCGGTGTCTTGAAAGAATATGTGGCATAAAATTCATAGCTGCAGTTAGCTTCACAGCTTCAGGTAAAGCAATAGCTATTAGTAAGGTGATTCTAGGTCAGCTCTCAGCACATAACAGAAATCAATCAGAACACATCTTTACTGAGATGAAAGCCACACAAATATTGCTGCGCTGTCAACACCGAGTAGATTATTCTTGGCTACTAAATAATATAGAAAGGAAAATCAGTCTCCCGTCAGAGTGCGCCTCTCTTCCTTTGTTTGCTCTCTGCTGCTGTAAAGCATTGGTGGTTGAAGTGAACGCAGCTTTCACTTGAGGCATTGCTGAACTGAGGAATGTGGCTAAAGGAGTCAATTTGTGCCCGTGCTTATTCAAGTACTTGTGAGCACAGTAGAGTAACAGGGAGTCCAAGGCAGAAAATTGCAGCTTGCAGTTTGGTCACATTTGTGCTCCTATTAATTGGTATTTCATGCTAAGCAGGATATTTTGCGCTAAACAGCAATGACTAGGTCGAACTGAACATGGAGAATTCAGACTTGACATAATTACTGTAAAGTGTTGGTATTGCTATCGGTGGAAAGACAGCACTCGACGTGGTAAGGTTGTGGACAGGCAAATCTTGTAAAGATCTTACAGTTGGCTGTGCCATGGATTCCAGTCCAAACCTTGGAGGTCCTCTTCAAGCAAAGTTCTCAAAGTCACCTTTCCAAATGGACTTCAATCCAATATTATTAGTTATGGGTATTTTTGCAAATAAGCAATAACTGAATGAAATGAGTTCAGGGCCAGGACACCACACTCCTAAAGCTTGATCCTTAATTGATTCATTGATCCTTGATCTCAATTGCTGTTTGTGGGGCCTTGCTGTGTGCAATTGACTGCTCTGTTTGCTGACAGAACAGTAACTGCACTTTACAAGCACTTCATTAGCTGTGAAGCTGATATGTTCGGAGGACATCATGAGGCGCTACACAAATTCACGTTATTTCTTTCCTAACATGGAGCCTGCCTTGACAGGGGAGTGCAGATCAGAGAATCGGGCACTGAGCTCAGCATGTTCACATCACGGCCCTCCCAACAGGAAGCTTTAGCCCATGACATTTTATATCAGAATTAAAATCATTAAAACCATCATTATTTCATGTCCAGACTCTGCCTGAACACAGTGGGCGCGATCTTGCCAGCCCTGGGGAGGCGGGTTTGGAGGTAGGACTGCCAGGAAAATGGCAGAATCAGGGGGCGGGTGCCCATCCCGCCCCCAACTCGCCTCCATGCCATCTTCCCAGGAGGCGGGTAGCCGACCTGCACCGGGTCCCATCTCCTGGAGGCGGGAAGGGGATTACAGCCACTTAACTGCCTGTTAACCGGTAGTTAACAGGCAGTTAAGAAGATTATCCCCATTTTTCCACCAGAGGCGCGAGCTTCCCGACGTCAGGAATCCCTGCCAGGGTCACCGAGGCGAGCAGTGGGTCTGCGGGGGTCTGCGGGGTGCAAAAGTGCGCTGTGAAGGTAAGTGATGGGTGCAAGTGTGGAGAGGTAAGTATGTGAGGTGAGTGGAAAGTGATAGAAAATGTTTACTGACCTTTGTTTCTTCCTGCAAGTTTAACAGTTGGGGATGCGGAGAGTCTCGCATCTCACCGGCAGAGATGACAGATGGCTGCTGCATTCTCCGATGCAAATCCATCTAATTTCTGCTCACAAAAGAGCTTTGATGAGGTCTTGAGTACAAGGACTCATCAAACAACAGAGAATGTCAGTGTTTGACAGCTTCACAGAGCTGTCAAACGATGACAATTCATCTGTCAAAAAATGTTGACAGATGAAACGTCATACGCTGACGTTCTCTGTAACCGGCTTCCCCTTAATTGGCCTGCTATGCCCGCTGGGCGGGCTTAACAAGGTCAATCAAGGGAAAATAGCGTTGGTTGGCCACAAGTCGATGGAGGCGGGACTAAAACACGACAAGCAGCAGTCCCGCCTTCAACGAGCCCCCATTTGCGAAATCGCCCCCTCTGTGTCGAAGTAGCTCTTAAAAGCTGTGCTATGAAACTGGCACTTCCATTTTAGAATACAGATTCCAAACAGTTGCACCATCAGTGACCAATGTTTCCTTTTTCACTAAATAAAAAAACAAAACATAATTATAAAGCTGCTGATAAAAGATCCTGCTGCCAGAAAATACAGCAATAATCTGGCAGTTCAGCAATTCATTCAGTTAAAAAGGTCTTAGATCTGCCACAAGTATACAAATTGCCATCCTATTTTACACTTAATTCAGCAGGCTTCTATAAGAACTGACAGGTGAGGGAATCCGAGCTGTTAAACTATACTCTTGACGTTTATACACTCAAGTGGAGTGTGCTGTATTTTAATTTTATAGATGTTGCACAGAAGAGTGTAATGAGTATTTTGAATTTTAAACTGTAAATCAGTTCTCAACAGACCGATATATTTTTAATACAGATTTTTGCCCGTATTTAATATTCAACAACAACAACAACAACATTCCATCTCAATGGGCCTGGGGAAAGTGATTCTACAGATTTAAGCATGTTTAAACCAGTTGACTTATCAACATTCTGCCGCTCAGTGGAAACAAAGTGCTGGGTCGCTCATGTCCTCAGCGTATAGTGAAATGCACAGGGCCAGAACGGGGCTGCAACAGCAAAGTGGCTCAGATGTCCACAATTTATCACCATCTCCTCTATGGGTCATTCGCAGGGACTTGAACAAGATGTGAGATGTGAGAAGTCGCACAACACCAGGTTATAGTTCAACAGCTTTATTTGAAATCACAAGCTTTTGGAGCGCTGCTCCTTCGTCAGGTGAAGTGAAGAGATGCATATAGGCACAGCATATATAGTCAGTGAACACTGCCAGATGATTACAGTTAATCTTTCCAACTGCCCTTTATCACACCTCGGCAGAGAGATATGAGATGGCAGCAAATCAGGTTTTACCTTGCATAGACTACTCCCTTTAAGTTATTTTACTTTGTAATATGTCACCGTGTTAAAAATGTTTCTGCAGTTTTTTGAAGACAGAGGCCTGTTAATCTCCTCCTGTTTTCTGGGTGGAATTGGGGCAGGTGGGGAGAGAAATCGGGAGGGGAGGCTCTGTTCTTGGTCCCTGCCAATCCCTCTCCTGTGGAACGGACAGTCGACACTGAATACGCCCGCCCGTATTTGGGATTGAGGGGGAGGGGTGGGGATACAATTCAGAAGTTGATGAAGGAAATATGTCATTGAGTATTTTCCTTCATCATCGCCCGAACATTAGGAATGCCATTATGTTCTGGCTTCCAGTGTTTCTAAGGAGATGGAAGGATTTTTAAAAATTATTTTAATTGGCCCACAAGTCAAGTGCAATAGACTGCAGAGTAATTGATTTCAGGGTGAATCGATTGCACCTCAGCCAAAACACACCCAATGAAGAGTTGCCACCTTCAGCAGCCCTGGAGGCAACTGCCAACGCTCCACTGCTACAGGCGGTCGAGGTCTTCAGCAGCAACATTTCCTCTCCCCACTCAGAGGCGGGCGCCCAGGTACAGCTAGAAATCTTGCCAGGAGCCCGGCCAAAGCTGGCCCAGGAATATCCACCTTGCACCGCATACTGGTGCTGGGGAAACGTGCAGAGTGGAGGTATGACCGTTCCCCCAAATGGGAGGGAAGGAAAATCTGAGTTTCGGTCACACTGGAGTCACTCCCACACCTCATGGCAGCTGGCTGAAGTGGCACTGGGAGTGATCAGGCCACCTGCCCACTCTCATGGCTGGAATTTTGTTCAGGGAGAGCAAAAATGTCACCGGCCAGTTTTTTGGAGGTAAAATCCAGAGGGAGATGCAGTGGAGAGAGGAATTTTAGCAAAGTAGCTCATTCCTGCTGGACCTGCTAGTTTCCACTCATATCTGCACTTTATTTGTAATATGTAAATTACAATTATAAATGTAACAAAAGAGAAGGGAATGCGTGGAATTATTAATAAGGACTGATTTTTTTTCCTAGCTATTGTCAAACTCAGATCTGTTTAGTTTAATTTCTCTTCAATGAGGCTCAATCATTCAGGGAGGAGGCAGTTTTGATCATTTTAACAAAACTACAACCCATCTCACTGCTTTTCTCTGATATTCTCATTGCGGGCAGGGATCAGGCTGTGGGAATATGGAGTATACATGCTCGTATTATGTAACTAGTTGACTGCCTGTGGCTTTGCTCACAGATCATCTGTGGTCTGGAATGTGACTGTGATGTTTAACTGCTGAAATGGAGATGTGTGAACCTGTTCCTTTTAAAGACACCACTCAGTTGCTCCATGTGAGAAATGGTCGAGGTAGGCCAATTCTAAGGTCAGCTAGATGCTAATTATTTATGTAAGTTGGCAGCTACTTGTAAAACCCCAGCTGATGCACTAGGGGAGCGGCCAGGTTCTCCAAGTCATGAAAAACTAGCAGGAAATGACTGGCTTTCTTTCTCTTTTGTTTATACATTTGACACTCTGAATGTACGCTTGATACAAGATTTACACTTGCAATGTATTAAAAATTTTATGTCGGTCCTATCCAGCTTTATTTTCCATTATAAGTTCCTGTGTCCCCATTTATAATGGAAACTGCCTTTGTAAACTTGTCATTCTGTAATTACACCCTCTACCAGTGCATAAGCATGGAGCCAAGTGGGGGCAGTCCCACTGAGCTGAACAACACAGAGGAGAGGCATTGGAGGAGGATGGTGTGATTGACCATGTTGAAGACTACAGAGAGGTCGCAGAGGACCTGTGTTAGTCCTTACATGTGTACAATTATATTAGCAATTATATTATATTAGCTTTGAACATTCACAGTTCTAATCATCCTCAGTTATTAGTAATTTTTTTGCATATAGTTGAAGCACTCCATGTGAAAGTGGTCCTATTCCACAACATTGGTCAGTGTCTTTCTAGGTTTACCTGCACCTGCTTTTCTTCCCTGGTTTGCACGCACCATCTATCACCAGTGGACAACAGAGAAGGGCCCAAAAATTAGTCTTGCTACGCGAGAGTACGCACTGTGTACTCTCGCGTATTCTGTCTCCAATTGCCGGTTTTCTGCATGCACTGTGCATGCGCTGAAAACCGGCACTTGGTGATTTCAAAAGGGGGCGGTTCCTAAGTGAACCGCGTGCGCGCTACAGGCTGCGCGCACGCAGTGCACTTAGTGCTTTGAACGCGCAGGTAAGCATGGAAGATTTTGCACATAAAGAAAGGAGGCGTAAGACCCTCTTTTAACAAGGTAAGTAGTTAATTAAGTATTATTTTGAATTTTTTTCAACAGGTATATCTTTTTTAGAGACTTTAAAGAAAGGTAAGTTTATTTTTATAACTTTTTAAAAGATTTTAAATTTTTTCAAAAATTTAATTTTTTGTTTAAAGTGGTTAATTTATTTAACTATACTTATTTTATTAATGTGATGGGGTTTTTTTTAAAATTTAATTGAGGTTTAGCTCTTCTTTTGGGGGGTATAGATTCATAGCTTTCACAGCCCTTGCTCTGAAAACTATGAATGGAAGATGGTGTGCTGCCATTGGCTGTAACTGAATCACGTGATCACACAGCTCGCACGAATTAACTGCGTCTGTGGGATACGGAAGCACTGCACAGCTGCTGTCTAGAAACTCAAGTTCGTGCGAGCTCGGAATGAAAAGGCAGGCGCGCAGTGAGATATCGCGGGGAAGCCTTACCCCCGCACGAAGGCTCCGTCTTTAATTTCTGGGCCAAGGTGTTTACAAACCTCCGCCAACGGAACCCTGAACCAGCTACTGGGATGTGCCCAGCAATTGTCAGAGAATGACTCTGCCTCCTGTTTTTCCTCTCGGTGAACAAGTGCCCAGCATTCACTTTGTACCTGCTCATGCTGAAGGAGCGGAAACTGGGAACTCAGCAGCACGGAGGAATGAATCTTTGTTATTTTTTTACCTCCTGTGATGTCTAATTGGCTCTGCTCTGGTTAAGTGAAAACAGAAATGTTTCTTTATCCCCAGCTTCTTGTGAGATCCATGCATACCCAAATCCGCACAGAAACAAGAATTGTTTTAGACTGCTTGACCAAATAAAACACTCCCTTTAATAACGTAATCCTCTTCAAACATTTTTTTTCATATGGCTCCCTATTACAATGTATTACTGTATATAATAACAACAGAAAACGCTGGAAATTACTGTATATGATGGTCTACTGTATATGATGCTTCAATAAACTGGCTTTCAAATAATTTAGTCTGTTTATTGAATTTAACTGCAGTACATACAATATACTTTATCAATCTTTTACATTGCTTTTCTCCAGCCACACTTCCAACACTGAAGTCTTTACTTTGAACAGTTTCTATGTTGTCGGTCCCATTATAACCCTATATTTCTAAGATTGCTAACAGCAGTTAGTCAAAGAGATCAAAGGGCATTTGGGGGGTTCATGACAGGTTGGACTATATAAAATGATGAAAGGATACTTGGAAACACCTCTGTGGAAATACCGGCAGGTTGGTGCACAGAGTGTTAATGAGTGCAAAATTCAGAAAATACCTGTACAAAATTCCCTATGAGCTGAACAGTCATTTTAGCTTGAGGCAAAATCTCACAAAACAAAAGTGGGTGACCTTGCATACCTACTAAGATAAAAGGATTGGCAGATCTCCAAACTAGAGTAGCAACCTCTGAAGCTGATTTTAAGCAGAGCCTTTTTTTGGTAGGACCAGTTCCTTTCGTGAGGGTACATACATGGAGCTTCATTGATGAAATGGATGCTAAATAGTTTAACAGTAAAACAAATATTAGCATAATCTTATTATTTTTAGTTGATCCCCTGGCAATCGCATTTCCAAATCATTCATATTAATATTTTCCTTGCCCTTGGCATGGTTGGTTTTATGTAAATTTATATTTACTTGGTCCCTTTGCCTATGGACATGCCTAATTCATTTTTTGAATTACGTAGACAAAATTATAACTTTAAAAATTCAAACTTGCATAAACAGTGAATAAAAATGGACTTGGAATTTGGCATAAAATGCACACACACAGATAACTTCTTTCTGCCCCCGTCCATTCATTGAGTCTCCCAGGAGCGCCTACCAGAGCGTGTATTCGGAATTCATTCAAAATTAATACTACATTTCTCTTCAGTGCACAGAACAAAAGCATAAACAAGATGCAGCAAAAAGAATACAATGACCACCAGAAGTATAGATGGAAAAGCATGCGCAAGAAATCAAATGAGGCCGCTGCCCTTTTTCTCCTTGCCTCTTCGCCTTGCTTTCCAAAACATTGCAAAAGATGCTCTGCCTCTCTGGCTGTTGCTAGAAAAGGTGAAGGAAAGAATCCTTCCACTACTGTGATTTGTGAAGCTGTTGCTGAAGCAGATGTCGTCATGACGCCCTTCACTGACTCAATCAACTGGAGAAAAGCAACTACTTTCCTATTTTGCGTGCGGATCATGAAAATATCTGTTCAATTAAGCCTAATTATTTAGACTATTACCTAATTGAATCTGATAGGCATTTAGCACGGATTAATTTAATTTTACTACATTGTACAAGTATGAAATGCAACTCGCTATTAAATATACATTATGAAATACTTTGCAGTGTTGTATTTACTCATGTGGAGCTGCAATTTTCTGTGTTTAATGTACTCCTTCAGAGTTAAAAAAAACACATCCAGTACACCCTGAAGCAAACTCTTATTTTATCATGGAGGATGCAATGTAATGAGAAAAGGATCACCTAGGATCAAATAAAGACAATATTGAACACACCTCTATAATAACAACAAGATAGTATCAGGCAAGCTATATACAGGAAACTTTTGTTTATCCGGCACCCAAATATCCGGAATTCTCGCTTAACCGGCAAAAATCATCCTCCGAAAACTCCTCTCAAATAACCGGCAATGTTGCCGAGTCGCAGTCGAGTCTCCGCGAACGCCAAGTACTCCGAAAACTCCTCTCAAATAACCGGCAATGTTGCCGATCCCGAGTCCGAGTCCGAGTCCGCGAACGCCGATTTAGTCAGTAGGGGTAGTTTTCAAAAGTGCCACTACTCGGCCTCCTGGCGCTGTCGGAAGTATACTGCACATTCCTTGATTTATTTATTTTTCTTTGTTAAAAATAGCCTCGGTAGATATAACTCTCCGTTATCCGGTACTTTCGATAAACCGGCACCACGCCGGTCCCGTCGGTGCCGGTTAATAAAGAGTTTCCTGTATGTTGAAACTTGTTCTCAAAAGCTGGTTCGGACCACTGAGAAATTTATTTTCCCTTTATTGAATTATATTTTCACACTGGAAACATCAGTTGCTGACTTTTCCGATTCAACTGAACTGGACCAGTGCCCAATATTGCTCAAGACTTCAGAGCCAACACAATGCTGTGGCCAAAAAGGAAATTAATAACAAAACACTATCAACTTTGTGAAATGACTGAATGTGCAATGAGTGAATTGGTCAAAACAAAATGATAAGATTGTTAACCTAATGTTGCAGGTTTGTTAAAACAGAACAATCATGAAGTTGGTATGAACAGGAATCTGAAAAGCCATGCATCAGTATTATATGATCTCCCAAGGGCCTAAGTGATGAGTGTTGGAAGGCTATTTCAGGGTGAGGGCATCACAGGTGAGCCTGTTTTCACCTAAAGTGGTGGCAGTGCAGTGGTTTCAGAAACACAAGTGTAGTCTAATTATATTTTAGAGGTAGTTTCTTATTAGAGAGTTCCCTCTACATTTTAGTTAATTTGTACTGAATGAACCATAAGGTTAATATCCCTGCAAGATGCTCCAAGTGGGAATTTGTAGAACCAACTTTAAAGATACCATTACTACCTTAATAGAAAAAGTGAGGAGAATAGTATCAAAAGAACATAACTGCTACTGATAGCCTGTTGGGCCATTGAGCACATGCATTTGTTTCCCTTCACATTACAACGGCAAAGTGAATTTTCTGTAAATTGTTAATGCTGAATGTTAGAAAGTAAATTGACAAAAATAAACATGCAGGACCAGCAAATATCTGTTACTCACAATATTCTTTAAATAATTCTAAAAAAAAGTCATTGCAGCCATGCAATGATCAACATATGAAAGGGGTCGAGTTTATTCATATTTTCTGTCATGTTCAGCGTTTTCAGACACCTGTTATGCACTATTCCCTGCCAGGGAGAACTGGGAAGTAGGCTTGCTGCCAGGCCTCTGCCAGTGCCACTTGCTATAAAGAGTGCAAGGATGTCTGGCTTGGGGAGTGTTAAGCAACCTCCTTTCTCCTCTGGTTCACAACAACACGTTTCGAGTAAGCATGTGACTGCGTAGTGGAGTGTACGGAACAGACTTTATTGATACACAGAAAGGTGATCGGCCTTTAACTGTCTACAGACAGTGACTTTACCGGTTTCTGTATCTTTCGAGTACACTGTGAGATACTGTTGAAAACCATGCTCCTTTATACACCATATTTTAACTACAGCAAAGGAAAATGTCAAAATGACGTATCTATTTCCCAAATCCTCTGAAAACAGACTATCTATGTAAACATAGATTCCCTTAAAGAAAACTTATTTTACCTACTGTTATCTTTAGCTACCCCTGTTTTATTACCCCACACTTATTTCTTTACAAAAGCACTTTACATATCAGAAGACAAGCCATGCTTTCTCCTCACGACACTTCAATGTCATCCTGTTTATATAGGAAAGCCTGACAATGCATTCCTTTTACGACACTTCAATGTCATCCTGTTTAACACAGAAGTTCGACTGTTAAACTTTTAACTCCCCAAGATGTCCAACATACATCTCTCCAAGATGTCTAACAGGGAGACATTGCCTTATGGGAGCATCATGGGCATTAGCTCATATTCTACTAGCTAGTGAAGCAGCATGCTCGCCCACAGCCTTTGCTGATCACAAGGAACTGTGACTGACCAAATATGGTCATCCTCTCTGTTCCAAAGCTCAGTAAAGAAGTTCTTCTCATCAGGGGTTTATTTTATTGAGGATTGTGCTCTTCTACTATGAACATACAAAGCTGATGTGCAGGAAACAAAATAGCTGGTCCATCGAGCCTGCCCAACACAACCACGATGTCTGGAGCATCATGATTAGGCACCCTTACCCACCTACATACATACATACCCACCATCAGCCATGTATTCTCCTGGGAGAGTCAAAAAAAAGACAGGAAAAAACTCCAAGGCCAATCAATGGAAAAAAAAATCTGGTAAATTCTCTCCAAACCCCTTAGGTGTTCGAAATTAGTCCTGGAGACCACATAGACCACACATATAACATCTAGTATTTCACCTACCTTTTATAAGACATGATCTTCTTCCCAATCAGGAGCTGGTCCAGAGCTCTCTTGCATGCAGAGAGTCTGTACTCACCACCTGAGCAGGTAACCTGTTCAATAGGTCTGCCATCCTCTGGAACAAGAAGAACCATTTAACAGCCCTACACTTACAGAGCTTATATGCATGACCTCTGGTCATCCCCAACCTATCTAGTTGAAATAGCCTCTCAAGAAAAATACAGTTAAGCCCTTTAACAATTTTGTATACCTCTATCAAATCACCCCAAAGTTTATACATTTCGAAAGGGAATAGACCCTTCCTTTCAAGCCTTTCTGGACAACTAAGGTTTTTTAAGCTGGGGATCATCCTCGTGGCCCTCCTTTGGACTTTTTCCAAAGCTTCTATATCGCCCACCATGTGAGGAGACCAAATTTGTGTCTAACCAAGGTTTTGTACAAGGACAAAACGGTGTGCTTTGGTTTAATAGTGAATAGTTCTATTTATGCAACCCAATGCTTTGGCCATGGCTTCTCAGTATTGATCATGAACCTTTAGAGAGTTATGAACAATAATGCCAAGATCACTTTCCTACTCAACTGATTTTAATTTGGTTCCATGTAGCGTGTAAGTACACTTAGTATTGACCCTCCCCAAGTGTATTTCACTGCATGTATCTAAGGTACAAGTCATTTGCTAGAGTTTGGCCCATTCTCCCAGCACATTTAGATTCGCTTACAGAAGTTTCGTCTCCTGCACAGTCTCACGAGTAACTGGCCTCCAAGCCTATGACCATCAACCACAACTTTATGCCTATGGGAATATATCCAATTTCTAATCCATTGTAACAGCGCCCCACTGATACCACTACAAGATTCTGTCTTGAAGAGTAACCTATTGTGGGGTATCTTAGCAAAGGCTTTTTGGAAGTCCAAGTAAATAATGTCTACCGAGATGCCCTCAACCATTTACCTTGCAACTTCCTCAAAAATTTCTAGTCGATTAGTTGGACACAACCTCCTTTTCCAGAAGCTCTGTTGAGTGTATCTGATGATACCCTCCCTATCCAGGTGATCATAGAGAGCATCTCACGATCCCTTCAGGCATCTTTCCTATGATTGATGTTCGGCTTATGGGTCTGTCGTTCCCTGGACCTGACTTATCGCCATTTCTGAAAATCGGCACCACATGAGCATCTTTCCTATCCCAGAATCCAGCAAGTTGTTAAAGGTAAGGGCAAGGGCCTTGCAAATCAACTGTTTAATCAGGTGGATGTCACCTGGTCCTGCAACTCGATCTACTTTAAGGTTTTTTTTTCTATCTAAGATATCTTTCACTTATATTGTAATATTCCCAATTTTCCTGTTTACAACACAACCCATGTCTGATAATTGAACATTGCCCACATGAGTGTAGACTGAACCAAAGTAATCATTGAACACCTCTGCCATGCCCTGAGATTCCACTTGAACTTGTTCTATCGTGTCACTCAGTGGTCCTAAGCAGTCTTTAATGGTCCTCTGACTCTTAACCTAATTTTAAAAATGCTTTTGCCATTACTACAGCAATTATCAACGATCATTTCCCATCAATCTCTTAGCTGCTCTAATAGTTGCTTTTGTTATACTGAATTGTGTGTGATATTTATCTATTTTTTTTGTGAGATGTTTTCCTTTAACTGGAAATATTTTTGTTTCTATCTAATTTGTGCTTGTACATTTCTAGTTAGCCATTTTGATTTAGTTTTGCCATGTGTCCTTTTAGTAACCCTTGGGATATGTATGGCTTCATTTTGCTTGAGAATGGTTTTAAAAACTACCCATTTATTCTCAGCATCTATTACCCTACCCAATAGGGTTGACCAATCAACTTCTTCCAACTCTTTAGCCAATTTATTGAAATTAGCCCTCCTCATGTCAGGAACTAACCTTAAATTGTTAATAGCTTTTGCTTGGCTACTAAAATTAAATCTAATTGTGTTGGAATTGCTACTGCCCAGGTGTGTCCCCCACCCCATGGAGTTGCAATACAGCTGCAGGGTCAGTACTAAAATCTAGGTCAAGAATTTGAGAACCCCTAGTCACATCACTGACATACTGAGTTAAAAAACAATTACATTTTATCCACAAATGTTTCAGCTAATTTACCCACCCAACTTGATGGTTCACCATCAATCCATTTTATATAAGGAAAGTTGAAGTCCCCCATAATGCAGTCATGGCCTATTCTAGATACTGTAACAATTTCTGACCAAAGGCCTCATTTCCAAGAGGTCCTTGAAGAGCCATCAGCTTGAATTAATTGTACCCAGATACATTCAGTTGCTGTTGATGTAACAACATCATCTTTTACCAGAGCAGTTAGATTATCTTTAACAAATAGGCTACACCTCTTCCCTTCTGACCTAGTCTGTCCTTCCTGAAACACTTATAACACTTGAGCTGGCATTCTGCTCCATCTGTATCAAACTACGTTTTTGAAATACCTATGGGGGTGGAGTTTCTGCCTTGAGCACAATTGACAATCTAGGTACAAATTGCGCTGGTTTTCCGAAGTGAAGTTATGGTTCAAGTTTCCTCCCAAACTCATTTGCATAATCGCAAACATAAAATCTTCCATGAACCAGGGAAATCGGGCAGTGTAATGAGCATAATTGTTTTATTCCTTGCATTAAAAAATATTCATTGATGTATTTAAGAGTGGTAACCTGGTGCCGTTTTATTAATACAGCCCAAAAATGGGTTTATCACAAAAAATAAGCATTTTTAGTAAAAGTATTTAGTCTACTACCTGTGAGTAACCTGATTTAAAATCACTGAAAATGACTACTATACTGGACCTTTTACTGGTTTCATTGGTGTACACTAGTCAGTTTCTTAGTAAATTAAAGTATTTTTTAATATTTAAAAACTTCTAAAACGTGCCTTTGCGCCTAAAAAAACCAAGCTTAATTTAAAGAGCTTCCTCGAATGGGCACGATCAGTGGAAACTTGTCCTTCTCATTATTTTGATCTGGGGGCGTGGCCAGTTTTGTGGGCAGGGCTGCGTTCCCGCACAATGGGCTCGATTTTGCCAGGCCCGAGGAGGCGGGAATGGAGGCGTGTGGGGTATTAAAATTGCAAAAAATGGCGGGCGGGCCCGACCCCGCCTCCATCCCGCCTCCGAGCAATTTTCCCAAATGCGTGGTTTCTGATCCCGTCTCCGTCCCGCCTCCAAGAGGCGGGATAGGCCCTTAAGGCCCTTAACAACCACTTAATTGCCTCTATAATCCCATTTTGAGAGGCCTTTCTGATTTTAACACTTTTCCGACGTGATGCACGCCTCCTCTGAAACATGACGGTGAAACCTGGTAGTAGCACACTTGAATTGCTGACTATCAGCTGCAGGTCCACCATTAAGAAGGAGATTTGATCAATCAGCATTCTGGGGGAACTTTTAACAGGCATAACCATTGTTGTGGTGGTGGTGAAAAATTCTGGGAGCAGACTTAGGTCTCCTGCTGCTCATTTTGCCTCCAGGTCCCTCTCACAGCAAAGGCCAAAAGGTTCCCAGTCTTTGCAGACCATAAATGCAGCAGCAATGATGACATCATCAGAGGCGACTTTCAGACTGAAAACACTAATTGGGTCATGGGTTCCCACATGCTGGAACTTAATTGCCCAATTAGGGGAAAATCGATTAATTCTCCCACATCCAATTGGAGTCGGGTGGCTAACACGAAAAGTGGATGACACGACCCCAGCCCGCCCCAATGACAAAATCGAGCCCAATGTTTTTTAAACCAGCATTAAAGATCAGGGAAACTCGATTTACACTCGACGTAACTCACACTTAAAATTTTTACGTTGGCTTGGTCGATTTCAGTCAAATTGCCAGTGCAAACTAGTGGAAATTCAAGGCCACGATGTCTAAATTCTCTAAAGATGCATAGGACTATATCTCCACCAACTTATTTCTAATACTTTTGTATTTGAATAAAAGCATTTTAAGGGACTATCCGTTAGCTGAATTGAAGTTACATTCCCTTTGTATCCTAGTGCCTTGGCTATAGAACAGCTGGGCGGTTCATTAAGGTTATCTACCCTACGGAATTGTCTGTTCTAACTCCAGACTTAATTAGTTTAAATGCTTGCTGATGTCTGCCTAAAAATATCCATATCATAAAAATTCACAGATAACTTCTGAGTCCTTGCAAGATTTCCTTTTCTTTGGAAAGTGCTTCAGTTATCTCTGAAGGTCAGCTTTTTCCTCCTACACAGGTTCGTAGCCAGATGTTAAGACCGACTACTCCTCTCCAAAGACGCTCTCATCACTGGCAGTAGGCTTGAGATACACACCCTTGCTCCTTTATACCTTAACGCAATGACCAGGTCTTTGTTACTGTTTCAGTGACTGTTGAAATGAGGAGAAACGGTTCTTGTCATCAGAGACTTTTTATAGTTGCATTTGCATCAGGAACCCACTGTATGTGCAACGTAAGTCAGCATTAATCTTTTATTAAAAGGATATAAAGTAAGTCTTGATTTTTCCACTACATTTACTATGAATTATGTGGAAGTTTCATATTAGCAGAATGTGGCTGACAAAATTGATTAAACAACAACATTAATACATGGTTAAAAATTGTTAGTTCATGCTCGCAGCTGACTGTTTAGTTTGCTATTTGTAACATTTCAATAATCAAAACTGCATGAAATGTTAAAACTAAATTAAATGCAATTAATGTCACTGTTGAACACAAAACTAATGAGTCTGGATTTGATGGCCCTAGTAATCATCCAAAATACATGGCCTTGTAAGAAAATTAACATTGTGCTTCTCAAAATGAAATATATGGAAGCTATAATTATCTAATTTGTTGAATTTTCTCATAATTTGTTCCCTCTTTTCGAATTTTTTTAAAGTTTTCTCTTTTCATCTCTTATTCCTTCTAAGGCAGTAACTTGAGCTGGGTGGCATGGCAGATGGTATCTTGATCAGTATCTTCCTGGATGAGCCTGGGCAATGAGTTTCGGGGGCTATTTTGACTGTGGGGACATCACAGGCAAATCTGTCTTCACCCAAAGTCTACACACGTGCACTTTAGCAGAAACCACTCAATAGTTTCCCCAATTTCTCTTCCCTGCCCAGGGTATTCCGAGTCCAAATGTAATACCCCATTGCTATCCTGACTGAAACTAGCTAAATTAGACCAGGAATTGGTAACTTTAAATACCAAACACTTATTTTTAACCTTCATGGAAAGTGAAGAGAGATTTTTTTTAAATAAACAGCAATCTGGCAGGTAGTAATAACAATAATTATCATAACCGAACAGCAATAGCAAAAGCAGATAGTACCAAGGCCAAGAATATTGGCCCAGAGGAATACTTAGTGACAAGGTGCCACACAGTAACAATTGCCTTTGTTGCATACAGATGGGTGATGAGGACTTTACCACATGCCTATGTGCCTAGTGGATGGAGATGATTTGTTAAATATTAGTCCTAAGATTTGACTCAAGCCAATTAACCAAACCAACCTCTTACAATTTTTTAACTTTTGTTTTCTTTTGCAAGAGAAAATTGCGATGTTGTTGAAAGTATATGTGTATGTCTTACTGCTGGCATTCAAATCAAGCAAGTCCTTTGATAAAATAGAGGACAATGGCTCCTGTCAGTGAATTGCAATCAATACCGAACTGAAGTAGTTCAGATGACTTCATAAGCAGTAAATAAAACTAGAGTGGTTCATGGTAGTCATCAGAATCCTCGGATTAGATTATTGTCTTAAATTCATTGAGAGCGATCCTTTATTACTTGTACAAGCTGCAAATTCTCTTTTTAAACCTTTACAGTGCTGCATTCTCATTGCTGTTTAAAGATTAAAGCAATGTCATGTGACATAGGACAAATGCTGTTATTGATTTTCTGAAATAGAAACTTGGAGGTATTTTGTGCTCGTGACATAGGATGTAAAAGTACACCAGATTTATGATGAGACCCACAATATCACCAGCTTAATTTTATTTCTACAGCGAGTTCCGGAGTAGTGCACAACCTTTTATATATTATGCTGTGAATGTCAATGATACAAATACACGTCTCTCCAACTCATCTTAATATCAATTTCAATAAACATTAAGGCCATTGAAACAGAATTCTATTTTCTTTTTTGTGTTGTGCTTGGCCGCATATAACCTCCTCCAACTGGGATTTTTCACAGGCTACAGACCTCCCAGTTACCACTGGCAATGGAATTGCATGGTAAGACGGTTTTGTTGTGCGCAAGGTGAGTAGACATTTCTCTTTCCCCCCCCCCCCCCCTCCATGATGGAACACTCGATTACCTCAGCATGACAAGGGTAGCAAGTGTGTTCGAGTGTTCCAATCTACTATAAAACGAGTCATGCTGGGCCACCCTTTTGTATCAGTTTATATATAACCTCCATCAAAAATCTTCAGTCTGAATGCACATCCTGTTGTCAACCTTTTTCCATTATAAATATGAACATCGGAATTCATAATGAAAAGTGCAATGTAAACTTGGCATTCTATAATTACACCCTCCTGTCAGTGCTGGCACTATAGAATCTCAGTTTTGCATCTGTTATCTCCTTAACCTGTACTGCAGACAAACTCCTATACTTCAACTAACTCCAAGAGCTCTTCTTCTCAAATTTCTCTGTTTTGCTATTTAACATATAAATTATCACCTGAAGTCAAATTATTATACAAAATAAGGAAAGATGTGTGACTTTTGAAATAAGGATTGAATTACATCTGTGTGCTCTGATCCAATTATCCACTGCACTTTAACCCCACTTCACCTGAAGACTACTCTTGGTATTAACTCCCAATGTGCAATGCCATTGGAGAGTGATTAGTTAAAATAATTAACATAATCCTCTTCACATACTTGTTATTTGCATTGGTTTAATTTGTACATTTAGCATCTATCAGTATTATCAATGCCTATAAGGGTTGATGAGGGTAGTGCGGTTGAT
The DNA here is from genome assembly GCA_030390025.1 of Squalus acanthias. Lineage (NCBI taxonomy): Eukaryota > Metazoa > Chordata > Chondrichthyes > Squaliformes > Squalidae > Squalus > Squalus acanthias. The sequence goes on from CM059448.1 coordinate 15,961,354, forward strand.
GTTAAATATATGGACTTTCAAAAGATGTTTGACAAAGTACCACATAATAGACTTTTTAGCAAAATTAAAGCCCATGGGATTAAAAGAACAGTGGCAGTATGGATACAAAATTGGCTAAGGGACAGAAAGCAGAGAGTAGTGGTTGATTTTCAGGCTGGAGTGAAGTATACAGTGGTGTTCCCCAGGGGTCGGTATTAGGACCACTGCTCTTTTTGATATATATTAATGACCTGGACTTGGGTATACAGGACATAATTTCAAAGTTTGCAGATGATCCGAAACTTGGAAATGTAGTAAGCATTGAAGAGGATAGTAACAGACTTCAGGAGGACATAGACAGACTGGTAAAATGGGCAAACACATGGCAGGTGAAATTTAATGCAGAGAAGTGTGAAGTGATACATTTGGGTAAGAAGAATGAGGAGAGGCAATATGAACTAAATGGTACAATTTTAAAGGGGGTGCAGGAACAGAGAGACCTGGGTGTGTAGGTACACAAATATTTGAAGGTGGCAGGACAAGTTGCGAAGGCTGTTAAAAAAGCACATGGGATCCTCGGCTTTATTAATAGAGGACTAGAGTACAAAAGCAAGGAAGTTATGCTAAACCTTTATAAAACACTGGTTAGGCCTCAACTAGAGTATTGTGTTCAATTCTGGGCACCACACGAAATTTACTAGAATGGTACCAGGGATGAAGGACTTCAGTTATGTGGAGAGAGCAGAGAAGCTGGGGCTGTTCTCCTTAGAGCAGGGAAGGTTAAGATGACATTCGATAGAAGTGTTCAAAATCATGAATGGTTTTGATAGAGTAAATAAGGAGAAACTGTTTCCAGTGGCAGAAGGGTCGGTAACCATGAGGTTTAAGGTGACTGGCAAAAGAACCAGCGGTGACATGAGTAAACTTTTTTTTAAAAACAGATTTGTTATGATCTGGAATGCGCTGCCTGAAAGGGTGGTGGAAGCAGTTTCAATAGTAACATTCAAAAGAGAATTTGATAAATACTTGAAAGGAAAAAAAAATACAGGGCTATGGGGAAAGAGCAGGGGAGTGGGAGTAATGGGATAGCTCTACCAAAGAGCCGACACAGGCACCATGGGCCAAATGGCCTCCTTCTGTGCCATATCATTCTATGATTCTATGAGTGATATCATTTTATTATAAAATGGCTATGGTGGGGAAATCCAACTATAATACTTTTCACTCCAATGGGCATTGCAACATAACCACACTTATTCGCTCAACCAACATATTTAATAAACCCCAGTAAAAAAAAAATCAATTTCCTTTTGGATCATTTCACTTTTTTGCAACTGAGCCCTGACTCCATGGTTTTGAAATTGAGACCGGAATCTCAATCTTCATTTCACTCTGAAAATGAAACTAATAATTGGCTGGTTATTCTGTTCCTAGGTTGAAAGTTAAGATCCCTTTTTCATCATATATTAATATTTTTACTGTGTTATCATATTAATAAATACCACTGCTGCTTTGTAGTTGTTTTCTAGTCCATCGCTGTGCTCTCTTTAGAGTGCAATAGGCAAGGCTCCAAATGTCACATACCACGTGGTAAGTCAATTTCATTTCTGGTTTGTTTTTTGTGTCATTGACTAATGTCAGTATTTTACTAGAAATGGCATCAATTTCATTACAATTAGCACGAACGATATCTAAAACTGCACTTTAGAAAATGAATGGGGATTAGAGTAGAAAGATGCAAGTTTAGTAGATTTCAGGACCACAGACAGTGCTGGCAACATTACTCTTTTGGACAGGAGTCACTACGCTGCAGGGATCCTGCTCTTTTCAAACTAACTGGCTCGCACACATCTCTCCATTCATCATGTGTGAATGTGCTAAGTTCCAGTTAGGATCCATCCTCTGTATCAGTGCACAGGACATCATGGAGAAATACTGGGATTGTTTTTTTATGATGTGCACCTTGCTTTTATAAACAGGGGCATCCTTTTGGCTGGTTTTCTTGTGGAGCTTTAAAATCAAAATCTATAAATACTCAAACCTAATCCACACATGCACCCGCTACGGAAAATCTCCCTTCATCAACTTCAACAGTTACTACCTGAGACATGATTTTCAAAATCCATTTTTTGACTGGTGATGATATCAGCAGATAAATATTGAATGTATTCATACAGCATTCCTCTGTCCCCTATATCAGCAGAGCCCTTGATCTATTTAAATTAAATACAAAATAGCAGACAGAGGAACATGTTATGATTTGGCTACTAATATGTCTAATAGTAATTTTTAGGCTGTAGTAATTTTGAGATGTGAACCGCCCACTATGACCAAAAGAGACTTTGACCTCTCATGCACTATCATCTTTCACTAAGTTCATTGAAACATTTATATTCTGTATTGTTCAAAATTGACCACAACCTTAAGCAACATGTTAAAGCCATATCCTTTCACCGTTGGTGCCCGGTTAAGCAGCGCCTCGATTTTAAAATTCTCATCATTGCTTTCAAATCCCTCCATGGCCTCGCCCCTGCCTATCTCTGTAATCTCCTCCAGCCCCACAATCCTCCGACATCTCTGTGCTCTGCCAATTCTGGCCTCTTGAGCATCCCTGATTATAATCGCTCAACCATTGGTGGCCGTGTCTTCAGCTGCCAAGGCCCTAAGCTCTGGAATTCCCTCCCTAAATCTCTCCGCCTCTCTACCTCTCTTTCCTCCTTTAAGACGCTCCTTAAAACCTACCTCTTGTCATCTGCCCTAATATCTCCTTATGTGGCTCGGTGTCAAATGTTGTTTGATAACCCTCCTGTGAAGCGCCTTGGGATGTGTTACTACGTTAAAGGCGCTATATAAATGCACGTTGTTGTTGTTGAAACTTGAGTTTGAATCCCGCCCAGGTCAAAGGGATGAAAGTTTGCCTTTTTCCCCAAACTCCCCTGTATTTGACAATAATAAGATACTGTGTAAATAAAATACACACTTTCTTATACAGACTGTAATTGTTTGTTGGACAATTTTTTTTGGGGGGGGTGGGGAGTTAGTTTTTTAAATTCTGCTTGTGCAACAGAATTATGTCTTCTGTGGAAAAATATTCCTGTTCTAATTACATATTCAAGACAAATGTTCTTGCTATATAACAACAGAAAACGCTGGAAAAACTCAGCAGGCCAGGCAGCATCCGTGGAGAGAGAAAGAGAGTTAACGTTTCAGGTCGATGACCTTTCATCAGAACTGGGAAGAGCCGGAAATCAAATAGATTTAAGGCCAGGGTAAAGCTGGGAAAAGGGGGAGGGGATAAAGGAACAAAGGTGGAGATGAAGAGACATTAAGAGACATTAAGAGATATGCAAGGCTAGAGGTGGTGTTAATGTGACAGATTAGTTGTTAATCTGTCACATTAACACCACCTCTAGCCTTGCATATCTCTTCTCTTAATGTCTCTTCATCTTCCCCTTTGTTCCTTTATCCCCTCCCCCTTTTCCCAGCTTTACCCTGGCCTTAAATCTATTTGATTTCCGGCTCTTCCCAGTTCTGATGAAAGGTCATCCACCTGAAACGTTAACTCTGTTTCTCTCTCCATGGATGCTGCCTGGCCTGCTGAGTTTTTCCAGCGTTTTCTGTTGTTATTTCGGATTTCCAGCATCCGCAGTATTTTGCTATCGTATAAATGTTCTTGCTATATTGGATGCATTTTTCTTTGTTCCTGTTGTAAGAGATATGAAATAAAAAAATATTTTTTAGCGGATATATCTAATTTAGGCTCCAAAATATTAAGAAAATGTTGACTGATGAATCCTTTCTCATACTGCAGCTGAATTACAGTTACGCTAATCTTTATTCTATCATAGTGGGTGACATTATTTGAACAACGCAGAAAAAAATGTTGCACTAATGTCGATTTTTTTCTCTAGACTCATTGAACATCCCATCACAGCAATGTTATATAACGCTAACGCATCTGTTGGATGCTAAAAACAAAAGCCTGTGCTCAACCTAAAACAGATCAAATGCTTCCAAAACTAATTACCCGTCTGTTGCGAGGCACTTGCAAACTCGGTTGTGATTTTTTGAAAAGCAAAGTATTCTTGTAAGCCGTGGGGAGACCGGAGCACCATCGCAATCAGCAGCACTTAAGTGCAAAATCTAATGTCCACGCACACTGCCACAGAAGGTGATACTTTAAAAAAAAAATCACTTTCTGTGACCGTTGCTCAAAAGTCATGCACTGCAGCATTCGCCCAACGCTGAGTTTCAATTCATCAGTTGCATCAGTGACTGACGACATCCGACTGTCAAAGAAACTGACTGACAAGCTAATTTTTTTTTCAAACCACCCTGGGCACCCTTGCATGATTGACATGCAACGACTTGCGATTGAATCTCAAGGACGACTCCTAATGCAGCAGACTGTAATAAAGAAAGATAACCGGAGCTGAAACGTAGCTGTGGGTTTTGGATTAAATTTAAAAAATATATACAAAATAATTTACACGTGTAGAAATGCGCAGCTAATTTGTTATTCCATATTGTGATTTTTTTTGATTCCCTGTACATTTCCATTAATTAAAGACAAGAGGTATGCTCTGGGTTGCATACACACATGCATTAATAAAAACTGAAGTGACAAGAGTTCACCTTCCTCGGCCCCCTCCAGGCATTAATTCGAAACTGTCACACATGGAGATACCACAATATTATCCTTTGATGTTATTATCGTTTGAGAAGTATCGCGCTGTACTGTTAATCCCAGTGCTGTGGAATGCCAATATTTCAGTTATTATTTCCCATTAAATGCACCTGGACAAAAAGTCCTGCTATGGTTTTTTTTTTAAAGCAACTCATTTGTTAAATTTATTTTTCTGTGGACATGTCTTTCATCATTTGAGGAACAAAATAGTGAAAGGAGTGAGTTGAGTTTTTACACCATGCAAGATAGTTATAATTACTAATCTTCATCTTGCTGCAGAGTCCTGGGACCATCTGTGAAAGATTGAGTGGGGGGGGGGGGGGGCAAATTGCATGTTCAAAAGCAAATGTATCTGATGGCAACAAGGAGCGACTGAAAAGAAAGCAAGAAGTAGACAACCTTCTGTGTTGGAGAAGATGAGACTGTCAGTGGCAGGTCTATGGTTCTGTGCGGAGAGTGAGTGCTAGGTGTTACTTTAAATGAACCTGCTAGGCAACGAGGTGAATCAATCGATATGCATATTAGAAAGGTAACACTATGGGGTTAAACTTTAAAATGGCTATGACTGGCATCAATGCCGTTTGTAAATCCCTTCATCTTCACTAAACAGCAAATCTTACAGTGTTAAGATTACAGTAATAGTTTCCCACACTTTCCATACATAGCTCCTTAGCGAAATTACTGAAGTAATAGTTGGTGTTGAATTTCTTTGAATTGTGTGTCCGAGATTAGGGATATGGTGGTGTATTGGTTATGACACTGGACTAGCAACCCACAGGTCATGGGTTTAAATCCGGTCATGGCAAATTGGGAAATGAAATTCAATTAATCTGGTAATTTACAGGTTGGTACCAAGAAAAACAACTGGCCATGAGAGCTGCAGAAGTGTTGTAAAACCCAAATTATTTAATAATATCACCCCCTACCCAGTATGACCTGCATACTAACATTAAGGCCTCAATATTAACCCCCCACCCCCGCAACAGGCAGAACACATCGTTAACCCGCTGCGTGTGCGCCCGTTGCCATTTTTACAGCAGAGGATTTCGTGTTGTGCGAGTGTTCCGCCCCTTGAGAAAGGGAACACTTCATCAACACAGTTGCTGGCCGGGTTTCCCAGGGCTCGGAAACCAGGCAGTGAAAGGGAGACAGGAGCTGCCGGCTACAGAAGGTAAGTGTCTTTTATAGCACTCCTTGTGGGCCAGGAGGAGCAGGAATGCTCCACTTGTCCCCTCAAGGAAGTTTTCGGCCTCCCCTCTGCCGATCGCGGTCTCTCTCTCTCCCCACCACGTTCGCAGACCTCCCACCCCCCACACAAAACTAAAAATGGAACATTTCTTGGGTCTTTGTTTGAGCAGTCCGCTGGTCATGCTGCTTAAGACCTGGTACAACTGGTGCAAGCTCTGCCCATTTGTACCTCAGATCTGCATTCAGGGTCCTACAAGCGGCGTAGGACCCCAACTTTCATGCTTGAGGAGCTTAACCCCCATTTTGCGTGAGTCAGTATGGCGTCCGGTGCATTTCAGCTGCGGCAGATAACAACTTGACATTCGAAGGTCTGACACTGATTTTTACGCTGGAAAAAATAGCCAACTGCGAGTTGAATTTCTCCCCCCAGATTGATTCGTTAACTATTCTCACCTTGAAAACAAAATTGGTGATGGTTTGCTTCACAGAGGTTATGCTGTGGAAACAAACGGAGTACATAAATATCAATAAAAACTTCTGTAAAGCTTGTTTATTGAACTAATAGCCCAAGTTTGCCCAGACAGGCTGTGATGTATTGTTGATCCTACTAGAAATGATAACTAGTAGTTAAAATCCAAACAAAATCATGATAAATTTCCAGATTTTCTTACGCTCCTCAGATCCCGAACTCCCTTTTGAGCATGTTTCCTCTGAAGTCTTAAATTGAGAATTGCTTCTGTCACTGGCCAATCTACGCAAATTACTACTGATTACTCAGAAATCAAACAGCAGCGGCTCTCAAACTGCGGAGTTCTGCTGGGGATTTAAACATCTATAAGCAATCTTAATAACAACCTCGGAGTTCCAACATGAAAAATGAGCCAGAGGCCTGGGAGATGTAAGTGGGCAACTCAGGAAATAATATACTCAAAGAGCCACTGTCACTAAGCTTATGTGAACAAATGAGCTGCACCTCGTGTGGGCAGTGGGGCTTCCCACAGTCTTTTCAATAAAACTACATTGAATATTTAAATGGCACCAGCTCGAAAATACCAGATTCTACACAAAGATACTACAGTAAAGGCGCTATATAAACGCAAGTTGTTGTTGTTGTTGTTGAAGCTCTTCTGATCAAATGCCATTGAAAAGATTGTGGCAGACTTGCAGTGTGTTGCCATTTTGGAATGTAGAAATGGAATGTCGAAATTCCATGTTCTGTTTGTAGGCTGCTTTTCATTCCGATTCCTAGTGCTTCGTCAATGCTAACTGAAAACCAGTGGCAGAAAAATCACAAAATAAAAAGAATGGGTGTGGAGTTCAGTATTTATTTATATAAAGGCTGGACAGCAGCTGTTTAATCGATTTATTTAATGGTTTATTCAGAGGCTGGGGAGGCATGGGGAATATAATATCTGGCAGTTTTAAGCAGCTTCACTGACTCTTTATGGCTATCTAACCACTGCCTAATCCATTAAAGTCACTGATTGATGTTATGGTCTTGCTTTTTTTTCTCTCTCTCAAATATATAACATTCCTAATGCAAAGAGTAATTTTATTGTCTCAGATTGAACTTGTCTAAACCATAAACCACAGAAAAGTTTACAAGGATTGCCTCTGTGCAACATGCTTAGAGAAGTGACCTGCTTGTGTTTTTTTTTTAATTTGTTTATGGGATGTGGGCGTCACTGGCAAGGCCAGGATTTATTGCCCATCCCAAGTTGCCCTTGAGAAGGTGGTGACGAGCCGCCTTCTTGAACCGCTGCAGTCCGTGTGGTGATGGTACTCCCACAGTACTGTGAGTGAGGGAGTTCCAGGATTTTGACCCAGCGACGATGAAGGAACGGTGATATACTTCTAAGTCAGGATGGTGCGTGACTTGGAGGGGAACTTGGAGGTGGCGGTGTTCCCATGCGCCTGCTGCCCTTGTCCTTCTAGGTGGAAGAGGTCGCAGGTTTGGGAGGTGCTGCCGAAGAAGCCTTGATGAGTTGCTGCAGTGCATCTTGTAGATGGTACACACTGCAGCCAGGGTGCACTGGTGGTGGAGGGAGTGAATGTTTAAGGTGGTGGATCGGGTGCCGATCAAGTGGGCTGCTTTGTCCTGGATGGTGTCGAGCTTCTTGAGTGTTGTTGGAGCTGCACTCATCCAGGCAAGTGGAGAGTATTCCATCACACTCCTTGTGGTAACACAATACAGCTTCCTGTGACTCGAACTTTATTGCATCACTTCCTGTGATTAGTCCAGGATAAATACTGGACTGATCAGTTGGATCCTGTAGAGGCATAGAGTAAGATCTCTTTTGTATGTAGCACCTTTTTAGTTGATTAAAGCTTACTTTAAGTTCACCACGCGTAAGGCTCATTCTTACGACAATTTAATCAACTTTGGAAAACTTCGCACTCAAACTTTTTGGACGAACTCGGAACTAAGGATCCAGGGAATCACCCATCATGGAAAACATCCTTAAACCATCGCGTCTTGACTTGGACCCAAACACCCCAGCAGCCGGTAAGGTGTGGAAACACTGGTATCGCACATTTGACAATTTTCTTGAATATTGCAAGGCTGATGATGACTCAAAGTTGCGGATACTCATCAACTGTGTCACCCCGAATGTGTTTCAGTATGTGGAGGAATGGGACAGTTACGAGGAGGCAATTCGGACGCTTAAGAGACTATATACTAAGACACCGAATGAGGTCTATGCCAGACATCTACTAGCTACAGCCCAACAAGGGCCGGAGGAATCCATTGATAAATTCCTCCAAGAGCTTCGCAGACTTAGTATGGACTGTAACTTTCGGGCGGCCTCAGCTGAGCTGTACCGTGAAGAAATGATCCGTGATGCTTTCATCTGCGGGCTTGCCTCCCCATTTATACGCCAGCGTCTACTGGAAAGTAAGACACTTGAGTTTCAGAAAGCTTATGACATGGCTTGCTCTCTAGATCTGGCAAAAAGAAATGCAGACCTTTATACAGTGCCCAGACCTCGGTCTACTGCCTTAACTACAGTCAGGCAATTTAAGAGGCCACAGGTGAACTCTATTAGGGAGGTCTTTATCTCTGACGATCAATCTGATGACTTCACTGATGAAGAGGATAATGACCCCACTGTGGCAGCCTCTTGGCAATCTAAGAAATGCTTCTTTTGTGGTGATGAGTTTCACCCTCGGAAATTCTGCCCTGCTCGCAATGCGTTTTGCAGTCATTGCAACAAAAAGGGTCATTTTGCAAAGGTTTGCCTATCAAGAGCCTCTACGAGGGCTTATCAAGCTAAGTCCTACCGAACTGCCCCGGTAAGGGCCTATCAAGATGTTCCGGCTAAATTCTATCGTGCTTCCTCTCAAAGAAATACACCTAGAGTTTCAGCCACTCTTTGTGCAACGACACCAATTACAGCTGCTTGTACTCAGAACCTATTCTATGCAGCTACAAAAGCATCAATTAATGGACATACTTTAGATGCCTTAATTGACTCAGGTAGCACTGATAGTTTCATTAGGGAACAGATTGTTGCAGAGTTAAAGCTACATGTTTTCCCATCGGACCAGGCAATTGCGATGGCTCAGTCATCACTTAATACCAGAATTTCTGGCTTTTGTATGGTTGAAATAACACTTAATGGTCACAGGTATCCCTCCACCCGGCTTTTGGTGCTCAAGGACTTATGTAGTGATCTTATCTTAGGGCTGGATTTTCAAAAGCAGCATAAGAAGCTCACCATTGAGTTCGGCGGATCCAAACCTGAACTCACTATTTCTAATACACTACCTCGATTACCGTTCTGTGCATTGTCAGCAGCTTCACTGGATGAACCCTCACTGTTTACCAGTATCCCTCCTCGATGCAAACCGATTATAACAAAGTCACGACGTTTCAGTCAGGAAGACCAGTCTTTTATTGCGGCTGAGATTTCTCGGCTTTTAGCAGAGGATATCATCGAGCCTTGTTCGTCGCCATGGTGCGCCCAGGTCGTTATTGTTAAGAACCCTCTACAACCTCACAAGAAACGGCTGTGCATTGACTATTCACAGACCATCAATCAATATACGGACTTGGACGCATACCCATTGCCGCGCATCGATGATATGGTTAATAAATTGGCTGAGTACACGGTGTTCTCAACATATGATCTGAAAAGTGCCTATCATCAGGTACCCTTGAAGGTCTCAGACAAGCAGTATACGGCCTTTGAAGCCAATGGACGGCTGTATCAATTTCGTCGCCTCCCCTTTGGGGTCACTAATGGAGTGGCTGTCTTCCAGCGAGCAATGGATGACCTGGTCAAACAGGAAGACTTGAAGGATACGTTTCCTTATCTGGACAATATTACTGTCGCAGGTCGCAATCAGCGGGAACATGACGCCAATCTCCAACGATTTTGGGACGCACTCCAGCACCGTAATTTGACATTAAATGCGGCTAAATCCATTGAGTCACAACCAACCATCAACATCCTTGGCTATTGTGTGGGCAATGGCATCATTAAACCTGACCCTGAAAGGCTTCGCCCACTCCAAGAACTCCCGCCACCTAAGAATCCGGCCTCCTTGCGCCGGGCCCTCGGCCTGTTTGCATACTATGCTAAATGGATTCCTAACTTCTCGGACCGAATCCAACCTCTACTGAAGGCCAGCACATTCCCACTAGACACAGCGGCTGTTGCAGCCTTTAACCTCCTGAAAAAACAGTTGGAGAAAGCGGCTCTTCACTCCATCGATGAGAGTCTTCCTTTTGTGGTTGAGTGTGATGCCTCAGAGGTGGCGATCTCGGTCACTCTGAATCAGGAAGGGCGTCCGGTGGCATTTTTGTCCAGGACTTTTCAAGGGGCTGAGCTACATTATCCTCCAGTCGAGAAAGAAGCTACAGCCATCATAGAGGCAGTACGGAAGTGGAGTCATCTCCTAGCTCGCCAGCACTTTACCTTAATCACGGACCAGCAATCGGTCGCCTTCATGCTCGATAATCGAAAACGGACCAAAATTAAAAATAATAAAATCCAGCTTTGGCGGCTGGAATTGGCCTCTTTTGGTTACACCATCCACTATCGACCTGGCAAGGAGAATGTGGCTCCGGATACCCTCACACGAGCATTCTGCTCCACCATGGCACCCTCTACGCTCATAGACATCCATGATGGGTTGTGTCATCCGGGCGTTACTCGCATGCTACACTTCGTGCGGTCCCGAAATCTCCCATTCTCTACCGGGGATGTAAAGAAGATGTGCTCGGACTGCAGAGTCTGTGCGGAATTGAAACCTCGGTTTTTCCGCCCCTCGGGTGGTATACTCATACATGCGACCCAGCCGATGCAACGGCTTAGCATCGATTTTAAGGGGCCGTTGCCCTCTTCAACTCGCAACACTTATCTATTGACCATGGTCGATGAGTATTCCCGTTTTCCGTTTGCCTTTCCCTGCCCCAATATGCTGACGACCACGGTTATCAGCTGCCTTGAGCAGGTATTTGCTTTCTGTGGCATGGCATCCTATGTTCATTCGGATCGGGGCCCTTCTTTTATGTCAGGAGAACTCAAGGCCTATCTCTCGGAACGGGGTATTGCTGCCAGCAAAATTACGCCTTATCATCCGGTCGGGAATGGGCAAGTCGAGCGTTTTAACGCTATCATCTGGAATGCGGTACGTCTGGCTTTGAGATCTCGGGGCCTACCCAACCAGCAATGGGAAGCAGTACTTCCAGACGCATTACACTCCACACGGTCCCTCCTTTCGACCGCCACAAATACGACGCCTCATGAACGGTTCTTCCGATTTCAGCGTCGCTCATCCTATGGGATATCTCTCCCGTCGTGGCTGACTGCACCGGGACCAGTGCTACTCCGAAGATATGTCCGGGCGTCTAAGAATGACCCCCTGGTAGATGAGGTTGAGCTCACTGACGTCAACCCTACCTACGCCTATATTCGGTATCCTGACGGTCGGGAATCTACTGTGTCATTGCGGGATCTGGCTCCCTGCCCACCGAAACATAGAGGGACACCAGGGGATGATATTGTACCAGGCACATCTCTGGGCTCGCCAGGTGCCTCTCATCACGATCTGGATCTGACGCCGGCTGGTACCTCACTCCAGCGTGCCGACCTGGGGCAGACTGACTATGAGCCCGTCGGGGCTCGCACGCGCAGCCACGATCCACCCTGTACCGTACGCTCGGAAACGGATCTGCCACAGCCCTGCCCGACACCCGTTCGGGCACCAGTACACAGTCAGGATCGTCCTGACCCATCACAGAGCGGACTGGATCACTCGGACTCTGGTCCACGGCCCGCGGCGGGTAAACGGGCTCGGGGCCCTCTACCGCTACGAGAACCCAAACGGGTGCGGCTCTCCCTCGTCCAGCGGCTACGAAATGGAGGGAGCATCCCGGCCTCCTAATCTTTTGGGGGGTGGAGAATGTGGTAACACAATACAGCTTCCTGTGACTCGAACTTTATTGCATCACTTCCTGTGATTAGTCCAGGATAAATACTGGACTGATCAGTTGGATCCTGTAGAGACATAGAGTAAGACCTCTTTTGTATGTAGCACCTTTTTAGTTGATTAAAGCTTACTTTAAGTTCACCACGCGTAAGGCTCATTCTTACGACACTCCTGACTTGTGCCTTGTAGATGGTGGAAAGGCTTTGGTGAGTCAGGAGGTGAGACACTTGCCGCAGAATACCAAGCCTCTGACCTGCTCTTGTTGCCACAGTATTTATGTGGCTGTTCCAGTTAAGTTCTCTGCAGGATCTCAAAGGGCAGAAACTTTTAGCGCTAGAATAATTGATGGCTGGAGGTGAGTTACTAGGAAAGAAATTTAATGAAGAGGTTCTAATGAGCTCATTAAATACGACAGTGCACGGTCATCAGCAGAACCTAAACTTTAAATTATGGTTTTAATCACACTACTAGACATTTGTGGGTTGAAATTGCACAATACAATTTCAGTAACAAATGAGCTGATGTGTTTATTTGAATATCCTTTGTCCTCTATTTATTGAAAGCCTAAACCCATTTATTTTAAATAAATTAAATCCTTCATTCAAATTTCAGGTTGAGGACTTTTGTACAGGTGCATTAAGGTATTGGACAGTCCAGCGCTATTTCAGTTGTTTGTTTATAACTGCTCTTTCTTGATCCCAGGAAAACTACAGGTGGAGGCACAGAGCAGAGCCAAGGGAATGAGGAGAAAATGGGAGGGCCAGTTATGTTGATCTTCTCCCACCCATCTCCAAGGTGATCATAACACAAAAACATTCGCAGATATCTAAAGCCTGTCACTGCTCCTCTTGCATAGGGAATGTGAGTGATGTAGGAGGTCCTATAAAAAAGGGGCAGAATAAATGGGAATTAGAAGAAAATGAAACCATAAGTGATATTGCTTTAAGCTAAAATAACAACAGAAAATGCTGGGAACAATGAGCAGGTCAGGCAGCATCCATGGAGAGAGAAAAACAGAGTCAACGTTTCAGGTCTGTGACCCTTTAAGCTAATGCTTTTTCATGTTTCATGGAATGACGCCAAAGCACATTCCTATTTTGGGAAGAATGTGGGAATAAGTAAACTAAAGTGTAAGGGCTGCATTTTCATTGACCCGTGGAGGCGGGTTTGGAGGTGTGTGGGGGGTTAAAGTTGCAGATTCGGGGGTCCCGACCCCATCCCGCCTCCAACCCGCCTCCATGCCAGTTTCGCTGGCAGCGGGTACCCGACCTGTGCTGGGACCCGACTCCCCGAGGCGGGAAGGGATTAGTGACAATTAACTGCCTGTTAACAGGTAGTTAACAGGCAGTTTTTTGCCTAATCCCTATTTTGACGGCTGAAATGTGGGCTTCCCGACAGGTGGCAACCACGCCAAGTTATCGGGGCGGACCGTTGGTCTGCAGGGGTTGGAGGGGTCAATGGCCCAGAAATTAAACATCGATGGTTCCCGCGGGGGTAAGGATTCCCCGCGATATCGCACTCCGCGCCTACCTTTTTGTTTGGGGCCCACACGAACTTCAGTTTCAGGGCCTCTCCCTGTTGCAACCGTGCAGTGCTTGCGTGTCCCAGAGGCGCAATTAGTTCGTGCGAGCTCTGGGATCACGTGATTCAGTTAGAGCCAATGGCAGCACACCATCTTTCATTCATAGTTTTGACAGCAAGGGCTGTCAAAGCTATGAATACTACAAGCCCCCAAAAGAACAGCTAAACCACAATTAAATTTAAAAAAAAGCCATCACATTAATAAAATAACTATAGTTAAATAAATTAACCACTTTAAACAAAAAATTAAATTTTTGAAAAAATTTAAAATCTTTTTAAAAGTTATAAAAATAAACTTACCTTTCTTTAAAGTCTCTAAAAAAGATAAACCTGTTGAAAAAATATTAAAATAACACTTAATTAACTACTTACCTTGTTAAAAGGGGGTCCTACGCCTGCTTTCTTTATGTGTAAATTCTTCACCACTTACCTGCGCGTTCAAACCTGAAAAAAAAACTAAGTGCACTGCGTGCGCACAACCTGTAGCGCGCACGCGGTTCACTTAGGAACCGCCCCCTTTGCAATACACGAAGTGCCGGTTTCCCGCGCATGCGCAGTGCATGCAGGAAACCGGCAATTCGGGACCTAATACGCGAGAGTACACAGTGCGTACTCTCGCGTATTAGGTCTAATTTTCGGGCCAATATGTCCGGTGGGCAGGTGAGTGATGGGTGCATGTGTGCAGAGGTAAGTGTGTAAGGTAAGTGCTAAGTGTGGGGAAAAGTTTTACTTACCTTAACTTCCTCCTGCAGGTGTCAGCCCTTCAGTTCTCGGGAGTCAGAAATCTCACCGGCACAGAAAGCAGAAAAGCTGTGGTGCTGTCAAAAACTGCAGCCTTCTGTTTTCTGTGGTGGAATGATTTCTAACTCAGCCTGAGAGGAAGGACTCAAGTTAGAAATCATATTGTCAGTGTTTGACAGCTTCACAGAGCTGTCAAACGCTGATATTTCATCTGTCAAAAGCTCTTGACAGATGAAATGTCAATCTGTGACGTCACCTGTTGCCGGGTGGCCCTTAATTGGCCTGCTGAGCCCACTGGGCGGGCTCAACAAGGTCAATCAAGGGAAAATACAGTGGGTTGGCCACATCTCGATGGAGGCGGGTCTACAACCCAAAATGTGGGATTCACGACACCAACCTAACCCCAGTATCAAAATCCAGCCCAAAGTGTTCCACTTGTGGCAATGTGTGTCTGTTGTCAACTCACCATTGCAGCACAGTGAGGCAACACCATTCTTTACTTGGGTCTGTCAGCTGGGCCACATGTTGCTGACCCACAGAATTCACTACTGCAGAGTTTGACACTATGCTACTCCAACAGAAGTCCCACTTACTAAATGCTGCCATGGCCCATGTTTACCCAGATTCTGCAATGCAAATGTAATTATGGGGATGTATCACCTACCAAAGAGATGGTTTAAGGGTCTCAGTTGTAGGCTTCTGACTGGGAAAACCTCTTCTATTTTTCATGACCATGTTTATTATGTCTTCAGATCCTCTCCCTATGATAAGCAGATATGATGGAATGTTATTTTAAAGGCTTACCATCTGAATTCCTTTATATGAAGAAGAAACAAGTGAAAGTTCACCTCATGACGTCTAGTTAAGAAATCAATCCTTCAGATTTTATGAGCAGAAGGACAGGCAGGCAAATGATCAATGTTACGTCCGTGATGAATTAATTCCCATTCATAGGTCCATGGAGCTGTTTATAGGCAGAAATGGGACCTTTCAGAGAAACAATTGCATCTCACTGTTAGTAACAGGCATTATAAAATTCTGTGCAACCCAAATAATCACTGTCCTTAGGGCCACTATTATACGTGCATCCATCTTTCATAAATTAACTTTGCTTGTTAATACCCTGATAGCACCCTAGTTTGCTAGACAAGGAAATGGATATCATTCGTCGCTGTATAATTTATTGAGAAGGTTACATATAAAATATTGGCTTGTTCGACCCTTTGAGTGCCATATCTTAGCCATCACCAATATCACTTATTTCTACCTTCCTAAGATCATCTGCCTCTGCCTCAACGTCACCTGGACCACCACTGAAACCCTTATCCATGCTTTTGTTAGCTCAAGACTTGACTTCTCCAATACCCTCCCCAACAACCACCTGCTCCTCACGACACTAACTTCAACTTGTCCAAACTCTGCCACCTGCATCCTGCTCTGTGTTAAGCTACATTCATCCTCACTCAACCTCACTGACCTTCACTGGCTCCCAGTCCTACAATCAACTAAATTCAAAATCCTTGAGGGTAATTTTAACCTAACCCGCCCAGCAGGAAACTGACTTGATCGGATTGGCCACCAGTGTTGCACCCTGCCCACTTTTACTTTCCATTGAAGTCAATCAGGTGAAGTCAAATCGGTGGATGATCAGATCCCACCAGTTTCCCATTGGGTGGGTTAGATTAAAATTACCTTCTCGTTCTTGTCTACACATCTCTTCATAACCTTGCCCCATCCGGCCTCTATACCTCTTTCAAGCCTATGCTACAGGTTGTGCCCTCAGTTCTTATTTGATAAGCTTTGTTCATGTTTATAATTTTATGTTTAAAAAACTGAAACTGTGTTGTATTAGAAGGACAGACTATGGCAGAAAACATCCATTTAAATGATCACCAGGTGGATTACTTTTGTATCTTCCTAAGGATGTACTTACCTGTGGGCAATTTAGGGCAGTTTGATACACTTGGCTGAGTCAACCTGCACGTGGCTTTAATGTCAGACCTTGTAGACTGAGAATTTGGCAGCCTTCTCAACAACAACAACTTGTATTTATATAGCGCCTTTAACATAGTAAAATGTCCCAAGGCGCTTCACAGGAGTATTAAAAGACAAAAAATTTGACACCGAGCCACATAAGGAGAAATTAGGGCAGGTGACCAAAAGCTTGGTCAAAGAGGTAGGTTTTAAGGAGCGTCTTAAAGGAGGAAAGAGAGGTAGAGAGGCGGAGAGGTTTAGGCAGGGAATTCCAGAGCTTAGGGCCTAGGCATCAGAAGGCACGGCCACCAAAGGTTGAGCGATTATAATCAGGGATGCTCAAGAGGGCAGAATTAGAGGAGCGCAGATATCTCGGGGTGGGGGGGGGGGGGTTGTGGGCCTGAAGGAGATTATAGAGATAGGGAGGGGCGAGGCCATGGTGGGATTTGAAAACAAGGATGAGAATTTTGAAATCGAGGCCTTGCTAGCCGGCAGCCAATGTAGGTCAGTGAGCACAGGGGAGATGGGCGAACGGGACTTGGTGCGAGTTAGGCCACGGGCAGCCGAGTTTTGGATGACCTGAAGTTTACGTAGGGTAGAATGTGGGAGGCCAGTACTCCCACGTTCATACTTTAGTATTAGGTGGATTCGGCCACATAGCTATATGCATCCTTTGTCATAAAAGTGTAGCAAAAAGTTGAGGCGACAGTTTTGGGCATCAATGCAGTCCTTCTTATTTCCTCCTGCTTCATTATTACTGCTCTCTTACCTCAGGTTAAAGTTAAAGAATGAAACACAACACTTACTTTTATGATAAAGTTGTTTCTGACTATTGGTCTTCATTAATCCGTTTAAGCTCCCTCCCATCGATAACTCAGCAGTTTCCTTATCTAATAGATGTTCTTCTTATAAATGCAAGCCTTTCTTTCTTTTTTCTTGTAGATGATTAAATTAATGACTGTGAAAGCGCTCCAAATTGACTCTTGAAACCCTAGAGGAACAAGAGAGCTCCATTAATGAGATCAACATTTTTTTCTCAATTGCTTCTTGTCTTCGAACTCCCCAGGCCTAGGAGGAGTGTGGGCCAATAAAAAGAGCTGATAAGGTAAGGAATGTGACACCACAATTTGGAAGCCAAATAAGAAACATTGGAAGTGCGATTCAATAGGACAGAAGAATGACTACTGTAGAAATTAAACTGGAATATATCTATCGAAGGATAGATGTAAGCCAAACGTCCGTGCTGTATCCTATGTGATTATTGTAGTTGTTAAGCAAGCAATGTAATAAGACTAGGAATCTCAAAGACAATCGAAGCACTAGGGCCCAGTGGGATTGTCTTGCAAAATAGAAACCATGTTGACAGATCAGTGTGGAAAGGCACTAATCTGATTTGCTGTGTAAAGTGGATTTAAATCTAAAATGCCTGATGCTGCTTTGGTTCAAACCAAACCAAACTGTACCTAGGCCCTTTAAAGATAAGTTGTGTCAGGGTTTGTTCCTTCTTAAGATTAGTTTATTTTTTAATTAGGTCTGCCGTTTTATTACTTGCCAAGCCTCTTTTTAATATGTTCTACGTATCGATTTAACTCTATTTATGTATTAAGACTGAGATGAAGTAATTGAGAAACTTCTAATGAGGGCCTTGTTCCTTCATTTTGTTGTAGATTTTCATATGGGGGCTTTGAAAGGTGTTAGAAGGGCCTTCAAGATCACTTATCTCAACATTGATTAATTCTGCCAAAAAATGATCTTATTAAGAAATAACTAATATTTCCAGCTTCTCCAGTGGTGCAAAATGTATTAAAATTATTGGATTTTGTCACAGAAGTTGGCTTCAGAATCATGCTAAATGCAGAGATGGTAATGACATTCTGCAGTGCCAAGCTTTTTGCTAACCGAGTTGTTTAGGTTGTCCATGTGTAGCGTGATTTATTTTCCAATCAATTTTTTGTTCTACAAATGCACTGGCCCTGTGTCACAAATCTAAAATTTAATGAGTGCCTGGAAACCTAATGCTTCTCTTTCCTACCAGAGGCCAGATGTCGAATGAATTACAGTGACACTTGCAACTGTTGAACTTTGAGCCCGTAGGTGATTACATATTTTGAAAAAAATGTATAAAATATCGTGTAGACGGGAATTTTTTTTTCCTTTTAGAAATGCATCATTTAAATATACTAATGCCCATTACAATTGCTGATATTTCACACAGGGGTGGCTAAACGTTTCAAACAATTTTAATCTTTTTTTCTATGCAATTCCCATCACCGGTCAATGATAGATATATAATTGGTAGCATAAATATAGGAATAAATGGCACATACAATTTAAGGCATAAACATACTTATTACAATAGTCCTCTGATATATCTCAACAGTGGTAAATGTAAGTATTCAGAATGCTGAGAGTTAGGTTTTAAATATGATTTAAAGCATCATTAACCATCTCCCATGGTATGCCTAATGCAGGGGATGCTGCAATAATTTAAAGATGCCTTGAAAGATAAATGCTTATAAAATACTGCAAGCATTCTCTTAATGCAGCAGTAAAATAAAGTTTTGCTTTACTACATAAATTTGCAACAGCTTTTTAATCCAGTAGTACCTCAAAATAAAACATGACTGCGATTGTGTGCGTTACATTTTTTCTGCACGGTCAGAATTTTTTTCAATTTTTGTACGGGTGGATTTCAGAATGTAGGAAGGATAAGAACATGTAATAATGGAAGATGAGGCAGAGACAGCTAAGCAGACATGCCTGGATGCTGATCATTTTTCACTTTCGGAAAAAAAAAGATGCATTGGCTTAAATTAAAATAAATCTTGAATTTCTGTGCTTCATTTGATCCAGGACTGCGCAAGATTAATTGAAGCACGGGAGCGTGTGAGATTTCAGGGAGCCTTTTGTTTCTCGTCTGAACTCAACACACTTAAAAGCAAAAAAAAGCTGTCTGCGAGCCTCAGTTAACACTGGCTCGTTCCTTTTTCTGCTAGAAGTTTTTCCCATTTAACAAAACAGATGAGGCTACCCCTTTAACTTTATGGTGCGGAATGTAGTTACAGCAATAACATTTTTAAAATGCACCTTCATTGTTCTTGCACAGTTGGTTAAAATCAGCGGTTTACCTTTTTAAAAATGGTCCCAGATTTCAGAAAAACAAATAAAGAAAGAAGAAAAATCGGAATAATCTCTCGCTGAGCCTAAAGTCAATGAATTGTATCTAATTCACTTAAAAAAAACAAATCTGTATTGGTTTTCTTGTCTTAAGAAAAGATGGTACCACTACAGAAAATATTCTACTTGGCCGTGTTAAATGTTTAAACTGATGGTAAGGCAATGTGTACAGCTTTGTGAGGAAACAATGTATTGAGTAGATGTCTTCCAGTTTAATTTACAGGCCAGCTAGGCCCACAGAATGATTGGTCTCTCTTTAAAAGGAAATGCTGATACTATTTGTTAAATGATTGTCAATGCAAAGCCAAGGGAAATGTAATTTATTGGGATTAACAATTTGTTAAATGCAGTCACGGAGCCTCTTCTGTTTCCCCATCAGCCCCACCTCGGCCACCCATTCAACTGTAATGCAACATTCATAGATTCATAGAATAGTACAGCACGGAAGGAGGCCAGTCGGCCCATCGAGTCTGCGCCAGCTCTTTTGAATTCAGTCGTGAGTATAAACCCAGCACACAAGTCAACTAGGGAATGAATGAACGGACGAACGGACTTGCGCCTTTCACGACCACCCAAAGTGCTTTACAGCCAATGAAGCACTTTTCTGAAGTGTAGTCACTGTTGTAATGTAGGAAATGCGGCAGCCAATTCGTGCACAGCAAGCTCCCACAAACAGCAATGTGATGATGACCAGATAATCTGGTTAAGAAGGCATATGGGATACTTGCCTTCATTAGCCGAGGCATAGAATATAAGAGCAGGGAGGTTATGATGGAGCTGCACAAAACGCTAGTTAGGCCACAGCTGGAATACGGTGTGCAGTTCTGGACGCCACACTATAGGAAGGATGTGATTGCATTGGAGAGGGTGCAGAGGAGATTCACCAAGGTGTTACCTGGGCTGGAGCGCTTCAGCTATGAAGAGAGACTGGACAGGCTGGGGTTGTTTTCCTTAGAGCAGAGAAGGCTGAGGGGGGACCTGATTGAGGTGTACAAAATTATGAGGGGCATAGATAGGGTAGATAGAAAGGAACTTTTCCCCTCAGTAGAGGGGTCAATAACCAGGGGGCATAGTTTCAAGGTAAGGGGCAGGAGGTTTAGAGGGGATTTGAGGAAAAGCTTTTTCACCCAGAGGGTGGTTGGAATCTGGAACTCACTGCCTGAAAGGGTGGTAGAGGCAGGAACCCTCACAACATTCAAGAAGCATTTAGATGAGCACTTGAAACGCCATAGCATACAAGGCTACGGACCAAGTGCTGGAAAATGGGATTAGAATAGATAGGGCTTGATGGCCGGCACAGATACGATGGGCCGAAGGGCCTCTTTCTGTGCTGTATAACTGACTCTATAATCTGTTTTAGTGATGTTGATGGAAGGATAAATATTGGCCAGGACACCGGGGATAACTCCCCTGCTCTTCTTCAAAATGGTGCTGTGGGATCTTTTATGTCCAACTGAGAGGGCAGACGGGGCCTCGGTTTAACATCTCATCCGAAAGACGGCACCTCCGACAGTGCAGCACTCCCTCAGCACTGCACTGCAATGTCAGCCTGGATTTTTGTTCAAGTCTCTGGAGTGGGTCTATGAACCCACAACCTTCTGACTCAGAGGTGAGGGAATGCTATCCACTGAGCTGTTGAATTTTAATCTCAATGGTCTTTTTTCACTCAGAAACCAAGGTGATGAACTAAGGCCTATGGTGCAGGACACTGCCAAGACTGAAAAGAAAGTGAAAGAGAAGATATAATAAATGAAGAAAAAGCGCTTAGATGCTTGTTATTATTGATAGATATGTAGCAAATGCAGGTTTTCCAACAGTTTTGGTGGATTAATTTGTTAAGCCTTATTCAGGAATGACAAGAACAATGTTAGAAACAGTTAGTCTGGAATATTATTTTTCCATATTAGGAATACATCAATATTATTCAATTTAACAGTTATCCATTAGCCTACCAACACAATAAAATCTTCCAATTATTGTTAGTAGAAAATACATCGATTTTGTCCGACTACTGATTGTCCACACTGGCCAAGAATATATGTATTATTTAATTATTTAATCTTACAATATCTGCAAAATATATTTTCTGTACATTTGTGATTTTATATTAGAAGAAAAGAATTATGAAACATTTCATAAAAGAGCAATGTTTATCGTATGAATGCTTAATGATGCCTCTGTTAAAATAGGGGAGAGAAGAATTTGATACAAGCCCGTTAGCGATTGTATGCCAAAATCGTTCACGGTAGTTTCGAAGCTTGTATCATCTTGCAGGCGTCTTGTTCACATTGGAAGTACACAATCTGATGGCCTTCATTGACACAGCCATCATTTTCACTAGAATGTTTTAGACATTTTCAAGACGTAATTTGAATTGTATCCTTAAAGCTGTTCTACAAAAAGTATTGTGACAATTATTTTTAACGGGTTGCGTAACAGCTGTCTACAATTTTCCCCTGTAGGACAATTCGTATTACAAGACAATTTTGCAAGATGATATTGCCCTTTGATAGTATTCCAGGATCCATCTATAAAAAGGCAATGATGATGTAATACAATTAAATGTACATCTTAAACAAATATTTTATTAGCTATAACATAACTATGTAGACAACAGTGCTAACCTCTTCACAAGTAAATTAGAGTGACTTTTACTCCCTCAGTCGTCTCGAGACTCATTAAAGACAGCCCACTGAATAGGACAGGGTATGGGTTTATCTGAACTGTAACATTATTAATTCTGATTGAAACATAACATTAATTAACCTCACAGCATCCATGCTCACATTGCTTTTGTCATACATTCAAGTATTTTTGCAGTTGTTCAGATCTGACATTTTGCTCTGCAGTTTCTTAGCACATTAACAGACAGATTTCACAAAGACTAAACTAATGTCATAATGTACTGTATATAAAAATATTATCTAAAAACAATACAAAATTCATGATTAACAGACAAAGTTTATGGAAGTCAAGATGAAGGCAGCCCTTAATCAATAGCTACATAAAGTTAAAAGGCAATACCATGATTCTTATTTCTATGCAAAAAGTATTCCATAATATAGCACCTTTATGACTAAATGTACTTAAATATTATCCGTCTTGTTAATGCTGCAATATAACTTGCCCTATTTAGAAGTTACTGAATCTCTAACTGTGACACCAATCCTTTTTCCTAGTGGATGCCATGATAGATATGAGCATAAACCTTCCTTTTATTTGGCTAGTTCAGTAAGCACTTCTAGATCTTCAGGTGTTTTATCTCCATGTGACAAAGCAGAGCTGAATAGTTGAGCTCTGACATTGTTTTAAAATTATGAATTCAGAAGTCTTTGCAAATGCATCACCTCAAAGTATAACTGTATGTAATTGTGTTAATCTGTCAGACAGCATAGGGATAAAAGCGACAAAGAATAACATTCTAATTTTTAACCGCAGCCTTTCTAAACATTGGCGCTGTTTTAACAACATCCAGCTCTCGGTTCAAATGTTGCATTAGTCAGATGTAAAGTGCAGTGTCTCCCCCTATTTTGCTAATATTTGTTTGAAACCGTTATCCCTCCCATACAAACAGAATGGCAGACACACAGCGTCCACACAACATTTCCATTTTTCCTTTTGTGCGAGATTGCCAGTTTAATGCTTCATTTCAAGGCATGCATTGCCACTCTGCACTTAATTGAGACTTCCAAACTTATCTCTCTTAGGATCCTTAACAGCAATCCATCTCACCTGAGCAGCCTACATTCAGACTCAGTATGGTTTTAATTTGTTGAGTAGTGAAAACCAGACATTAAATCCATGTGGCTCAGATAGTATCTGCTAGATTTTCTATTATGTGCTGGCTTAGCATGTTCAGTATTTTTTATTTGGAAGAGCAATAATCAAATCTGAAAATTCCCCAAAATGCCTTCCTTTTACATAAATGAATTTAACCAAACACAGATGAAAGAAAGAAAGAAAGACTTGCATTTATATAGCGCCTTTCACGACCACCGGACGTCTCAAAGCGCTTTGCAGCCAATGAAGTACTTTTGAAGTGTAGTCACTGTTGTAATGTAGGAAATGCGGCAGCCAATTTGCGCACAGCAAGCTCCCACAAACAGCAATGTGATAATGACCAGATAATCTGTTTTAGTGATGTTGGTTGAAGGATAAATATTGGCCAGGACACCAGGGAGAACTCCCCTGCTCTTCAAAATAGTGCCATGTGATCTTTTACGTCCACCTGAGAGAGCAGACGGGGCCTCGGTTGAACGTCTCATCCGAAAGACGGCACCCCCGACAGTGCAGCGCTCCCTCAGCACTGCACTGGAATGTCAGCCTAGCTTTATGTGCTCAAGTCCCTGGAGTGGGACTTGAACCCACAACCTTCTGACTCAGAGGCGAGTGTGCTACCCACTGAGCCACAGCTGACAATACCAGAGCAACAACATCTTTCATTTATATAGCACTTCAATGTAGAAAAATGTCCCAAGCCACTTCACATTAGGTATAATCAAGCAAAACAGGAACCCAAACCAAAGAAGGTTATATTAGAAAGGGTGAACAAAAGCTTGTTCAGAGAGATGGGTTTTCAGGAGGGTCTTAAAAGGAGAGGAAGGCGGTGGAGCAGTTTATGAAGGGAATTCCAGAGCTGAAAGGATGGCTGCCAATGGTGGGGTGAAAGGAAGGTGGGATGAGGAACAGAGCGTTAGAGATGGGGAGGTGGGGGGCGGCGAGGCGATGAAGAGATTTAAATAAGAGGATGAGAATTTTAAATTGGCGGCATTGGGGGACCAGAAGCCAATGCAGGTCAGCAAGCATAGGAGTGATGGGTGAGCGGGACTTGGTGCAGGATAGGTTACGGGCAGCAGAGTGTTGGATGAGCTTTAAGTTCACCAAGGGTGGTGTAAGGGTGGCCGGTAAGGAGAGCATTGGAATAGTCAAGTCTGGAGGTGACAAAGGCATGGATGAGAGTTTCAGCAGTAAATGGACTGAGGTAGGGGCGGAGGCAAGTGAGGTTACAGAGGTGGAACTAGGTGGTCTTTGTGATGGGGAGGATATGGGCAGGTTCGCTCAGCTCAGGGCCAAACAGGGCACTGAGGCTGCAAACAGTCCAGTTCAGCCTGAAGCACTGGCCAGGGAGGGGGTGAAATTGTTGTCAAGGGTATGGAGTTTGTGATATGGGCTGAAGATGATGGCTTTGATTCCACCACTTTGGGCAGTATTTGGGAGGAACACTGTTGGACATTTGATTCGGGACGGGAATTTGGCAAGCGGCTTCTTTGTCCCTTATTCCTCTATTAGTTACTCGAGTGGTACTGAGGCAGATAATAGAGGACTATGGGGTGGGGAAGCCTCCCATCAAATCCCCACCCATAAAAATGGCCACTGAGATTTTCCTACACCCCCGCCCCCGCATGTAGTTAATGTTAAATAGGCAGGGCTTGCTCCAGTGACTGGTTTCCTTCTTTCCCAGCCCTGTTCCACCTCTCGGGAGCAATGCCTGGATTAAAATGGCATTTGAAGTCTTTTGGCACTGGGAATGAGGCAGTAAGTATGATTACAGAGTTCCTTCAGGTGCTGCCGCTCTTCAGCTGCTTCTCCCCTCGTCCCATAAGGATTACATAAAGGAGGGGTTCGCTTTGGAGGATTCTGCATTTTATTTCGTTTTCGAGACAACTCCCTTAAGCAGCTGCTCAGCGCAATGCTGCAATTGCAGAGGATATCTCTGCGAGTCGGTGGCTGGCAACCAGTAAAAACGGCACATAGCCTGGGTGCCTGTAATGAATACATAATTAACCTCTTCCCAGGAAAATGGGACAGGGCCACAGTAGGATTAGACCGGTGATCAGAAGTCGCACCCTGCCCCACTTCTGGTAGGAACCTTGAGCATCGGGTAAATCCAGGCCATTGTAATGTTTTTTTTTAAAGTGTTAAATTCTTACCCCATCCTGTTGAGATTTCCCCATTACACACAAACATCTGTAGATTTGATTTTCCAAGTAAACACCTATTATAAGACAACAGAAGAGCAGGTGCCTCTGTAAAATGAGTGTTCCTTTTTTCTTGGCATTTGGTTATCTTCTAATGAAAGGAAAATAGAAAGGAATTCAGGAACGTGACAACTATAATTCATTAAGCATTCATATTGTTTTCACAAGATTAATGAATATGGCCAGACCTCTTTATGCCAGCAGGATGAAAAGAACTCTTCTCTTGGCAGGATGATGAGTTCAGTGCTACAATGAAGGTTCTATAAAATCAATCACCTGTCTTTTTGACTGATTTGACAGCCATTTTTGTCAGAACTCTTCTGTTAAAACAGTACCATAGTTAATGACAGTTTAAAAAAGAGCTTGCGTTTATATAGTACCGTATCAAATCCTCAGAACTTCCCACAGTGCTTCAGAACCAACTCCCTGACCTACTGCACGTAAATGGCAGTTCAAGACCTGGGCCGGAATCTTGCCGGCACTCAGAGGGCAGGTCGGAGGCGGTTCCACTGTCAAACTCTAAAAGATTGACAGCGGGTCGGGAGCCCGCTGTGAGCCCGCCTCCGTGTCAGTTTCCCAAGTGCCAGGTCTGCCTGCGCTTTACAGACCCGACAGTAAGCGGCAGGTCAGCCAATTGAAATAGTTAAGAGGTTGTTAAAAGGTACTTAAATAACATTTTACCATCTACTTACCATTTTTGCAGCTTTTTGACGAGTTTCATGGCGCTTGGGGATCACGTCAGGTAAGTAGGTCGAGTTTTCAATGACTCTCCATTGCTCTGAATAGATGACAGCTGCAAAAGTGGTATAAAAGCTACCATTTCACAGATGTTCACTTTCCAATGTTAGAAGCTGGAGCCTTCAGGATTTGGAACACACTTTTGAGCTTTATGCAGTTTGGAAGTGTTTGGAGTAAACTCTCTATCCACTCTCACCTCCTTGGAACAACCTATCTCACTAGTGACAAATCACTTCTGTCATCTCAACTTCAGCTGCCATCTATTCCATCAGCATCGGTGCCCTTGAAAAAATCTCACCTTGGTCCTCAGAATCCCACCACGATCAGCCCCAACACCAACATCACCAAGCACACCAACAACAGCACCAACCTTCTCCGCAATCACCTGATGCTTGACAGGACACAGGGCATCAGCACCCGACCACATTGCTGCCCGGGAGGCCAGGGATGGCCTCATCATGGCCAGATTTACTTCACTTGACGCTGTACACCCTGGCTGCCACATGATGCGTTAGGCTGGCACCACCCCACACCAGCACCATAAAGCATCCCTGCCATTCCTTTCACACTCATCACTATTGCAGGGGGTGCCCTTATGTCTCACCATGCACTAGAACTCACTAAGCCACTTCCAAAGGTGCACACAAATCTGTCCAAGAAGGCAAAGTGTTGCAAATAAAGATTTCAATGTTTGACAACACATTAGCAGAAACTCCACATGAACATTGGCTAAAAGACCCAAGTGCCTACCCTTGTGTTTTGTTAGTTGGTGTGATTGGACTAGGATGAGGGTGAGTGGTGGCTAGTGAGATGGGAATGTGATAATGTAGATAGAGAGAGAGGGATGGGTGGAGGTGCAAGATAAGTTTGTGTGAGTAAGGATGTGCAGGAATAGGGTAGGGAAGGCAGAGTGATGGGGATGTAATGAGTGGCACAGCAGGATGAGGTTGAGTGTGGTTTTGCAGTAGCGTTTCATGATCTACTGAGATCATTGAAATGTTTGCGCCACGGCAGCCTGGTCCTCCTGACGACATCTCTGCTTGTGCCCTCCTGTGCAATGTGCAACCAGGCATTGTTGATCTCCTGAGGAGGTCTCTTCCGCCCATGGGAAGGGAAGAGAACCTCCCTGCCTGCTGTGACTCCCTCCATAAGCATATGGAGGGAGTCATGGGAGAGCCTGTGTGCAGCCCTGCACCTCTGTGCAGTGCTTGTCAGTGTTTGCAGCACCTCAGTGCTGTCGAACACTGACAGCACAACTGTCAAAATCAATGTGCGCATGGTCCCTTTAAGGAAACCGGCTGATGATGCGTCATCAAATGATGTCATCCGACCCGCTTCCAGTTAATTGGCTGGGAACCTTGCAGGGCAGGCTTAACAAGTCCAATCAGGGAAAAATCACTTCAACAGAGCGATATGGAACCAGGAGCAGGGTCGTCATCCACCACCTATCTCCGCTGCACTTAGTCCGCCTCGGTAGGCAAAATTGCAGCCCTGGAGTGGGGCTTGAACCTACAACCTTATGACTTGGAGGAAAGAGTGCTACCAACTGAACAGAGCGGACATTGAATTCGCCAACTAAGAAGATGGATACAATCTGTAGCAAGCACCTGAATAAGTTCATAGGTCAGGTTACCTGATTGAATTTTAGAAAGCATGGTTGCCCAAATAAGTGGCTCCTGAGCCTTGACAACTCAACCCTATTTGCACTTTTTTTTTTATTGCTGGTTTGTCATGTTTGAATTTTATGGGGCTGGAGGTTTGTAAAAGGTTATCCTTCGAGCTGTTGCCACACTGGTGAACTGTTTCTAAATCAAATTATTACAAATTAATACAATTTAATCTTTATATGTGGTCTCTGAGGCTCCATAGCAAGCATGCAAGTGGCTAATGATGAGGAAAAGCTTGGACATACCTGCTATAAATCACTTTAGCTGGATCTGGCCTTCTAGTCTCCACTGTTTGTACATAATTTCATCACATTATCACTGATGGAATGGTATATGCCATGTAGAAGGAGCTCACACTTTTCTTTCTATCCATCTATTTATCAATTCTATTACGGATTACGGAGACATGGCTCTAGGGTGACCAAGGCTGGGAATTCAACATCCAGGGGTATTCAATATTCAGGAAGGACAGACAAAAAGGAAAAGGAGGTGGGGTAGCATTGCTGGTTAAAGAGAAGATTAACACAATAGTAAGGAAGGATATTAGCTCTGATGATGTGGAATCTGTATGGGTAGAGCTGAGAAATACCAAGGGGCAGAAAACAGTAGTGGGAGTTGTATACAGACCCCCAAACAGTAATGCTGAGGTTGGGGATGGCATTAAACGGGAAATTAGAGACGCATGCAATAAGGGCACTGCAGTTATCATGGGTGACTTTAATCTACATATAGATTGGGCTAACCAAATTAGTAACAATACTGTGGAGGAGGAATTCCTAGAGTGTATACGGGATGGTTTCCTGGACCAATATGTCGAGGAACCAACTAGAGATCAGGCCATCTTAGACTGGGTATTATGTAATGAGAAAGGATTAATTAGCAATCTTGTTGTGCGAGGCCCCCTGGGGAGCAGTGATCATAATATGATAAAATTCTTCATTAAGATGGAGAGTGAAGTAGTTGACTCAGAGACTAGGGTCCTGAATTTAAATAAAGGAAACTACGATGGTATGAGGCGCGAGTTGGCTAGGATGGATTGGGGAGCGTTACTTAAAGGGTTGTCGGTGGATAGGCAATGGCAAACATTTAAAGATCGCATGGATGAACTACAGAATTTGTTCATCCCTGTTTGGCAAAAAATAAAACAAAAAAGGTGACTCAACCGTGGCTAACAAGGGAAATTAGGGATAGCATAAGATCCAAGGAGAGGACATATAAATTGGCCAGAAAAAGCAGCAAACCTGAGGATTGGGAGCAGTTTAGGATTCAGCAAAGGAGGACAAAGGGATTAATTAAGAGGGGGAAAATAGAATATGAGAGTAAGCTTTCAGGGAACATAAAAACTGACTGTAAAAGCTTCTATAGATATGTGAAGAGAAAAAGATTGGTGAAGTCAAGCGTAGGTCCCTTGCAGTCAGAATCAGGGGAATTTATAATGGGGAACAAAGAAATGGCAGACCAATTAAATACAGACTTTGGTTCTGTCTTCACAAAGGAGGACACAAATAAACTCCCAGAGATGTCGGGGAACATAGGGTCTAATGAGAGGGAGGAATTGAATGAAATCAGTATTTGTAGGGAAATGGTATTAGGGAAATTGACGGGATTGAAGGCCGATAAATCCCCAGGGCCTGATAATCTACATCCTAGAGTACTTAAGGAAGTGGCCCTAGAAATAGTCGATACATTGCTGGTCATCTTTCAAAATTCTATAGACTCTGGAACAGTTCCCATGGATTGGAGGGTAGCTAATGTAACCCCACTATTTAAAAAAGGTGGTAGAGAGAAAACGGGGAATTATAGACCGGTAAGCCTGACATCGGTAGTGGGCAAAATGCTAGAGTCCATTATAAAAGATGTAATAGCAGAGCACTTGGAAAACAGTGACAGGATCGGACAAAGTCAACATGGATTTACAAAAGGTAAATCATGCCTAACTAATCTACTGGAATTTTTTGAGGATGTAACTGGTAGAATAGATAAGGGAGAACCAGTGGATGTGGTGTATTTGGACTTTCAGAAGGCTTTCGATAAGGTCCCGCATAAGAGATTAGCATGCAAAGTTAAAGCACATGGGATTGGGGGTAAGGTACTGATTTGGATAGAGAACTGGTTGGCAGACAGGAAGCAAAGAGTTGGAATAAACGGGTCTTTTTCCGAGTGGCAGGCAGTGACTAGTGGGGTACCGCAGGGATCGGTGCTAGGACCCCAGCTATTCACAATATATGTTAATGATCTAGATGAGGGAACTAGATGTAATATCTCTAAGTTTGCAGACGACACAAAGCTGGGTGGGCGTGTGTGCTGTGAGGAGGATGCAGAGAAACTCCAGTATGATTTGGACAGGTTTGGTGATTGGGCAGATGCATGGCAGATGCAGTATAATGCGGATAAATGCGAGGTTATCCACTTTGGTGGCAAAAACAGGAAGGCAGATTATTATCTGAACGGCAATAGATTGGGAAAAGGGGAAGTGCAACGAGATCTGGGAGTCCTTGTGCACCAGTCGCTGAAGGTAAGCATGCAGGTGCAGCAGGCGGTTAAGAAGGCAAATGGTATGTTGGCCTTCATAGCGAGAGGATTTGAATACAGGAGCAAGGATGCCTTGCTGCAGTTGTACAAGGCCTTGGTGAGACCACACCTTGAGTATTGTGTGCAGTTTTGGTCGCCTTATCTGAGGAAGGATGTTCTTGCCATGGAGGGAGTGCAGCGAAGATTTACCAGACTGATACCTGGGATGGCAGGAATGACTTATGAAGAGAGATTGGGTCGATTAGGCTTATATTCGCTCGAGTTTAGAAGAATGAGAGGGGATCTCATTGAAACTTATAAAATTCTAACAGGACTAGACAGACTAGATGCAGGAAGAATGTTCCCGATGGCGGGGGAGTCCAGAACCAGAGGTTACAAACTAAGGATAAGGGGTAAGCCATTTAGGACTGAGATGAGGAGGAATTTCTTCACCCAGAGAGTGGTGAACCTGTGGAATTCTCTACCACAGAAGGCAGTTGAGGCCAATTCATTAAATATATTTAAGAAGGAGATAGATATATTTCTTAAGGCTAAAGGGATCAAGGGATATGGGGAGAAAGCAGGGACAGGGTACTGAATTTGGATGATCGGCCATGATCTCATTAAATGGCGGAGCAGGCTCGAGGGGCCGAATGGCCTACTCCTGCTCCTATCTTCTATGCTTCTATATTAGAAATGGTACTCTAGTGTGTGTAGACATCACTATCCACATGTCACATTCCGGACATCACACTTTGTTACAGATGCACAGCAAGGTCCCACAAACAGCAATGAGATAAATGACGGGATTTTTTTTTATTGGCGTTGTTGGTCGAGAGAAATCCTCTTCTCTTTGAAAAGTGCCCTGAGATTTTTTTAATGTTCACCTGAGAGGGCAAACAGAGCCCCGGTTTAACGCTTCATTCAAAAGACAACACCTCCATTACATCACTCCCTCAGTACTGCACTGAAGCATCAGCCGAGATCATGTGCTTAAATTTCCGTAAGTGGATCAATATTTTATATTCAGAATTAAATGTGGTATCTTTGAACAATGTCAACTTGATACCTGATAAGGTTACTCTTTGTTGTGTCATCTCCTTGAAATGATGCCAGAGTACTTATCACACAACCTGTTTCTGAGGCAATTTAAGGTATAGCTGGAGAGGGGGACAGAGCTGATTTTTTCATATTATTTTAATGTATAATGATAAAATCTTTCTGTGAATTCTTCCTAATTTATGTATTGCTGAATGGATTGATATTAATAAGATCAGGCCTATGACTTTATTTCATGCTGCTAATCGCTTATAGCTGCTCTCCCCCTCCCACTCCACGGCAATTTATATAATCCATGAGGCATTTAAATGCTTGGGGAAGGATGTGTACAGAAGCCTACCGAATGAATTTCTCTCTACACTGTTAAATTAATTCACAAAAATGAAATAATGGTTCCAGCTGCTTACCTCTTTACGCTGGAAAATGAGTGTGACAAACTTCTCTTTAAAACCAAAGACTTGTACACCTCTTTGTTCCCAGTCAAGGTTACCAACCAGGATTTCTCAAGATCCAGACAAACACATTACAACATTTCTGTGGAACAGGATGATTCTCTTTGTGTGATTTTAAAAATGATGTTCTTTTTCAAAAATGAACGTATGAAGTTTTGTTACCGCTCATCTTTAGCAGCTCAGTTTAAAGCTGTAAGCAGATTAAATAGTTATTGTCAAGGGTGGTAAAAATATTAATAAATGTAAGGTGACCTCTAAAAGAGCTGTCCACACTTTCAGAATATCCGGTTATGAAAGGGATTGTGGAACAGAGTTCAGTATAGGTGCGGATGATCAAATACTCTACAGAATGTTATATGACTCTGGGGAATCTTCTCTGTACAACTGGTCAGTGCAAGACAATGCAAAATGTTGGACTGATATCCTGCAGTGTATTTGTTGACTGCCTGTGGAGGTCAGAAGAAACTTCAGTTTTCTCTTCCTGGAAGTTATCTTCCTCAGATTAAATTTATACTTGTGTGTGAATTTTGGGTTCTTACAAATGAAGGATGTTGATGCTGAAATGGGAGCTTGCTCACTTTTGGTATCCAGTGCCAACCTCAAGTACACCCAGGATAGGTATAGCAGGGGTCCAGATTCAGACCACAACTTACTCTATTTGTGTCCTTATACCAAACTTAGATGAATGACCCTACTGCAGCACTTTCTCAACTCTACTGGGATCAGGACTTATACTACCAGTTTTGTGCCGATTTGCACCAAAATCACTTCACATCAGCGTGAAAGTGTCAGCATAACCTTACTTTCAGTATCAAACATATTCAGGAGTATTGAATAGAGTGGGTATTGGCTCAAGAGTATCCTCTTCCAATTTTAAGTTTGAAGTGACTTCCTTTCTAATTCCTGCACAAATAAAAAGATTCCTGATAGAGTCACTGCCTCTAGATACACCGACTTTCACACACATATAGTAATGGCGATTAAATAAAAATGTAATGGATAAAAGAGGGAATTCTTTTTTATTCCTTGGATTATGCTAGCAGATGCTGGACAGTGTCACAATAATAGAACTAAATGAATGGGAGAAAATGCTTCTGATGACCTTTTAGTTTCACATACCAGTATAAATGGGGAGTTGTACAAGATCTGTCTGTCCATTCTATTTACACTTAGAGTATAGACTGGTGTTATGATTCATAGAATCATAGAAATTTACAGCACAGAAGGAGGCCCTTCGGCCCATCTTGTCCGTGACGGCCAACAAAGAGCTATCCACCCTAATCCCACTTTCCAGCACTTGGTCCGTAGCCTTGTAGGTTACGGCACTTCAAGTGCATATCCAAGTACTTTTTAAATATGATGAGGATTTCTGTCTCTACCACCCTTTCAGGCAGTGAGTTCCAGACCCCCACCACCCTCTGGGTGAAAAAAATTCTCCTCAAATCCCCTCTAAACCTCTGACCAATTATTTTAAATCTATGCCCCTGGTTATTGACCCTTCCGCTAAGGGAAATAGGTCCTTCCTATCCACTCTATCTGGGCCCCTCATAATTTTATACACCTCAATTGGGTCTTCCCTCAGCCTCCTCTGTTCCAAACAAACCCAGCCTATTCCTCATAGTTAAAATTCCCCAGCCCAGGCAACATCCTTGTAAATCTCCTCTGCACCCTCTCTAGTGCAATCACATCTTTCCTGTAATGTGGTGACTAGAACTGTACGCAATATTCTAGCTGCGGCCTAACTAGTGTTTTATACTTGCTTTAGTACTTGATTGCATTATTCTGTTTTCATTTTATTGTGCAATTGCTGGTTTTGAGTGGTGGTTTAAGTACGCTAATCGATAAAGCATCATGTCATTTCGCATTCAAATTTGTCGTCATGTCAACTTGATCATTTTATTTTAAAACCTTCTTTACGGCATGATTTTATCACAGCCACTTAGTTACAGAAGGTGCTGCAACTACAATAGGCTCTGTGGAGAGATGGCCATTAGCTCTTCGCTTTCAACATTATAAAATCCGGATAAAATCGAATGCATGTTTTGAGAGCAGCAGCGGTTCACAGCCAGAGAAAAAATAAATCATTTAGTTCCAGCCCAAAGGTTGCGAAGATATTCAGGAGGTCAGTTTGAGAAGCATGTTCACGGTGTTAAATTCTGCTGTTGGGGCCCGTTCTTTTGGGTGGGTGGGTGTTAAAATCGGGAGGGAAATTGTGGTGAAGAAGGGATATCTGTAGTTTATAAAGATATTGAATTGAATTTCCGAGATCCTGTATCTAAACCTTTCTTTTGGCGACTGACTTCTAGCTTTTGTTCACGGAACCCACGGGAAAATAGGAGTCCGGTGGCTTGAGAACACAGACACCCGTGATCTCGACCCTAAATATCCTCAGGGAACCCAGATGCAAACAGCAGTATGAGGTATGAATGCACTAAAGCAACACTCCAAGCTTACCTTCACTGTGACAATGTTACCATAAAGAATAGCGCTCAGAATATATATATATATATATATATATATATATAAAAATAAACAGGAAACATTATAAGCACAGTAAGGAGAAAGGGATATGATTAGATGAAATAGGGTGGGAGGAGGTTCGTGTGGAGCAGAAAGACTGACATAGA
This sequence comes from Squalus acanthias, assembly GCA_030390025.1. Taxonomy (NCBI): domain Eukaryota; kingdom Metazoa; phylum Chordata; class Chondrichthyes; order Squaliformes; family Squalidae; genus Squalus; species Squalus acanthias. The sequence goes on from CM059448.1 coordinate 15,996,151, forward strand.
CCAGTTGAGCCGAATGGTCTGTGTCTGTTTCTGTGCTGTGTGTAAATTCTCTGCATGTTTAGTTGCTGCCTGTGTGCACACTTCAGGGAGAGAGAGAGAAAAATACAAGGGGTCAAGCGGAACCTTCCCAAAGGGACTAGGATTAAGGAAATACAGACAATGTGATAATGGAGCGAGAGATGCAATGAAGAAGCTGGCCAGCGCCGTTTTGGTTGTGGACGAGCAGATTGGGTGTCGAAGTGGCGGATGAGCAGATTGGGTGTCGAAGTGGCGGATACACATGGTGGGCTGACGGTGCAGTGCAACTTTAAGAGCCGCTGGCTGACGGGTCAGTTTCAGCGGCAGCTGAGCGTCACGTTTTACGTGGTCGGCGGCTGGAGCTGTTGGTGGTGCTGACGGCAGCCCGCTCCCACAGCAGCTGAAAGAACACGCACTGCTCGCACAAGTGCAAAGCCTCGGCCAAGTGGCTGCTCTCCTCCAAGCTGTGTGGGGTGGTGTTTTTAAAAAAAATAAACCCAGCTACTTATTTCGCCGTCGCAGGTCCGGCTCGGGGAAGTGAGGGGGTCGCGTCTCACATTTGCAGGGAAAGTAGTTGGGGAAAGAGACGAGGAAGAAAGAAAGAAAGAGAACCAAGACACCCTGTCGATGTGATCTGGCAACCTCTGGAATGAGTGAGAGCGTGTTCTGTCCCCATCGATTAGAAATGAACGCGATAGGTTTGCTCCTGGCTTTTCTGGTGACGGTCCACGGTCAAGGTAAGACTTTGGAGAGAGCGGGAGGGCTGCAACAATTCTGTAGTGTGTGTATGTTTAAAAAAAATATATAAAGTGTGCTGATATCAGACTGGACGCCTCGGCTGTACGGGTGAATACGATTCACGTGCACGTAACGAAACCAAATTGAGAGTATTTTTCATTTAAAGTACTTCCAATGTGCTGTTGGATTTTGGTTGGATGTGCAGGCACAGTCTGGGCAAAGAGGTCCGCAGGACAAAAACCATTCGGTGAGCGACTGGGGGCTGATTATTGGCGCTCCCTGCGCAACGTGAGCAGCTGTGGAAGGGTTAATGGGAACAGAAGTTGTTGGAAACTGAATAATGACGGTCTCTCAGTCAGTCCATATTGTAAATTACTTTATTGGATTTCATCGAGACATCATTCCTTAACAAATTGTCGGACCGTCTGTTTGAAGTGTTGGCAGTCTACAGAATTGCCATTATAAATGCATAATCACTGCAGAGAAAAATAATCTGTTAACAAGTTCGGAAGAATTCCCACTGAAAGATTGCTAATCCCAGTGTTTATCCCGTTTCATGACTTTGATTTAGCTAACTGACATCAGGTAATGGAACCAATGACAATTGTTCATTGGTGTGTGAATTGGTCTGTCGTTGCATTGTCAGGTATGGCGAGTGTTCAACCTTGTACCTTCACACGGTACAAGTTTATTACACCTAGGAGCAATTTTCTATGCAGAGTTTTCTCGGCTGCGAAATCCGAGTGAGAAATTTTGACTAAGAGCGGGATTGAATGTTGACCAATTCAGTTTGCTGGAGCGGCTAAAAGTAAAGCAGAGGACAGTCGGTCCCCCTCTCTCCGCCTTCAAGTAAACCGGAGTTCATGAAAGAGAATGGATGTATGTCGCAACATGAGCTTTATTTCGAGGTAAAGGCACTACCTGAGTCACGAGCACTTGCAATGCGAGATGGTTTGTTATCGCCGGCACGGTGTGGTCTCACTCCTGCTTTCGGAAGTGCGCCCTCCACTGTGTAAATCGACTTCTCCATTCTCTCCACTGTTCTGCCTCAAACCTTGTCTCCGCGATTTGTAGGTTATCAAAATAACACGTGCTCACACAGGCGGTGTGTCCAACATGTCGAAAAGTTGTGGGATGAGGAGGACTGCTTAGTAGTTCTTAAAGTGCCAATGCCCCGTTTTTGCCGCTGAAACTTTGATGGGTTGCAGTGTCACTTCTGTCCCAGGATTATTTCCTGCGACCGACCTGTTGCCCTCAAACTGCTGCCTCTATCTGATTAACTGTTAAGTATTCCTGTTGTTGTCTTAAGGGCGCGGCAGTTTTCCGTAATCGCTGGCAGGAACAATGGTTGAAGCAGAGCAAAGCCGGTTCCTTTCCCCACTGTTCTCCTCTCCCAAAGATGGTATCACACGATGCTGTACCTCATCATTGATCATTTGTAACTCGCGCAAATATCCAAGTAACGGGAAATTCAAGTCCTCAAATCTGCCAAAGACGAAAGGAATTGGGTACTTGTGATTTTGGTTCAATTCAGCCACCCAATTGGTTTATGCATCTTGATTTCAACCTACAGGTTGATATCCTAATGGAAGGACTTAACTGTAGATCCTGTTCCAGGTTAAAGGTCATTTTTTGGGGGAGTTTTGCAGACAGACTCCGTCCTGGAACAGGCGGATCTCGAAAAAGTCAATTTCTGTTTCCAAATCCTTGGAAAGTGCCTTTCAAAATGTATATTTACCACGGAGCCAGATATTTTTGTATCTGATTTTATATTCTGGTCTTTGCATTTTTCTAGACTGGATCCCAGTGGCACTGCTGTGAAATCCATTTAATTTAAACTTATTGTTGCCAACAAAACATATTGAGCCTTAATTTAGGATCCTTTTGTTATGTACATTTGTCTAATTAACACAGTCTTGCTGTTCTTGTACTTTGTGTGTAAATAGCTACTATATATCTATATATCTATCTCTATCTCTATATCTATATCTATATCTATCTATCGTAATAAAACATCCCAAGATGCTTATTTACTGCTGGAAATCTGAAATAAAAACAGAAAATGCTGGAAATACTCAAGCAGGTCAGGCAGCATCTATGGAGAGAGAAACAGAGTTAACATTTCTGACGAAGGGTCATCGACCTGAAACGTTAACTCTGTTTCTCTCTCCACAGATGCTGCCTGACCTGCTGAGTATTTCCAGCATTTTCTGTTTTTATTTTTTATATATATCACTCACTCGCTCACATTTAGACGCAGGCATACTTGCATGTGCACACATCCTGAGGTGACACCTACCAGGTTTAATATGAAAATGAACAGTAGTTTTGTGGTTCAGCCTTCTGCTGATTTGAAAGTATTGAGATGGTACTCTCTTTGTTGGCCATTCAGAGCTATCAAGGTGTATGTAGTTTAGGTGTGTTAGTTCATTCTGACCTTCAAACAGTGCACTCCTCTGGAAACAAGTCAACGTGCCTCAGCACCTCCACCCCCCCCCCCCCCACCCCCCCCCGGCCCCCTCTCATTATTTGATATGTATTTACATTTAGTTGCAATGGGATTAGCACATTTTTATTTTAACTTGATTGTCGTATGGTGAGAGGAAATGTCTGCTCGAGGAATGGAATAAAACCGGAGTGGAATAAAACCATTGGAAGTGAATAGGCAGTAGTAGGAGACTGGCTGGCAATGGCTACATTTCATCATTGTCACAACCAGCAGCTTTCTCTCCTTCCTGTTTGTAAAACTGCCTTACAGTATAAACCCTGCAGTGTAAACCAGGCTGCTTTGCAGACAGGTTGTGCTTCTGAATGCTAAAGATCAGCTTTCAGCTCTGGGTTTCCGAGTGTAAATAAATGAGTCTGTTCTGAAGGACTTGGAGGGTATGCATGATCAGTTAGCTGAGGGCGGCCATCAGCAGCCCCTTTTAGTTCAGAGCTTCCCGAAAACTAGTCCTTAACAATATTTCTATTCACTGTTGCTTGCAAGGTCATTATTTACTGCACTGGCCAAGAACACTTGAGTAATCGGAATAGCCCACTGTCAGCATTGGTGATAGTCCCTTTGTAACTGCCAGGATTCCAGTGAAAGCGTTCAGCTTAAAGTGTTCTAAATTGACTGGACTTTCTGAAGAAGAGACCACTGAGATAAAAATAAATAAACCTGAGTCCAATTAGTTTTGCAATCCTTGGATGTCAAGATCTCTGCACCAAACAAAAGAAGGTTTTTTTAATTGCTTTAGGCTTAACTTGTATTATTAAACTTTTTATATTGATTTAGAAGTCTTAAGTTCTGAATAAATTACATACATCAGGTGATAATTATTGATAGCTAGATAAAGTTGGCTGTCTGAAACTCCTCAGAGAAATGGGCAGTAAGGATTCTTTCTTGTGCACGGGTTTGGGAACAGTACAAATAGCAAACAAACGCACAACCAATGCATACAGCCAACCAAACACCCATCTCTTTTTTGACCTTGTATAATGGAGTGTTTTATCAGATTGATACACTTATGAAGATGAAGAATGGCAAAAGACCAGCTGGTCCATTAAAGCTGTCCAATACTGTCCTGTTGTAATGTAAGCATACCATGAACTCCATCTGTGTGCACCCACCCCCACTCCTCCATCCACTAGCCTGCAGTCTCCTAGAAGAGGCGGAAAAAAAAAACCTCAGGCCAATTTAGAAAAAATTGAGATTTCTTTCTGACTCCCAAAAGTGATCAAACAAGTTCCAGATGACTGGGTTACACATTCCCCAATACCCACCTACCTTTTTCTATGCAGTGTTGTTGATCACACTCTGGAACTCATCCAGCTCCCTTTTTAACTGCTTGCAGTGAATCCAGACTCACGACACATGCCGGCAACATGTTTTGAGGTCAATTACCTCCTAACCTTTAACTTCGTTCTATGCTTACCTAACTTATACTCATGTTCCCTGATCCCCCTAATCTATCTAGCTCAAATCATCTATCCACATGGGCAAGTCTAAGCCTTTCATTTATATTAAAGAGCTCAATCAAATCTTCTCGGTCTACAATTTTCTAAAGTAAAAGTCCTGGCTCTCTAAGCCGATCACAGTAACTGCTGGTCTTTAAATTCAGTATTGCCCTCGTGACTTTCCTCTGAACCTTTTTCAAGGCCTCTAACACCAACCATGTGAGGGGATCATAACTGGACACCGTGTTCCAGATGAGGCCCTAGCCAAGGCATTGTACAGAAACAGTATAGTATTTCTTTTGTATTTGTGTATCCTGGCAATACATCCCAACACTCCATTTGCTTTGCAGTGGTTGTGGAGATAGAAGTACATAGAAGTTAGAACATGGGAGCAGGCCATTCGGCCCAACCAACCAGTCCATTTTGGTGTTGATTCTCCACACAAGCAAATAGTCCAAATCCCATTTATCTGCCCTGTTCCCATATCCTTTCATCCCCTTTTTCTTTATCCACCTCTCCAATCTAATCTTCAAAGATTTATGAGCTCTTAACACTCAAGTCCGCCTTCCACTCTGTAGCCCTGAGCACTCAACTCTGCATGGTGTATGCCTGCTAGGTGTTGCCCTACCCACATGCCTAACACTGGTCCGTATTTTCCAATCGGAGGCTTCCTGAGTGCGGAGGCCTCCGATCTGGGAAAAATCTACGGACTTACCTGAGGGCTTCTGAGGTCTGGCCATATCCGATCCTGGGCCTCTCCAAACTCGAAATGCGCAGGGCCCATGTATCCCAGGGGGGCAAGCGGTTCGCAAACGTCCCTGGGATCATGTGGGCCATGGGGAGCCAATAGGAGAAGAGAATCTCTCTTCATATACTTGACAGATAGACCTGTCAAATATATGACTGGAGCTCACCCCAAAAACACTGGAAAACATTAAATAATTTTTTTTTAAAAACCGTCACATTTTAAAAATAAGTTGAAATTACAATAATTTAATATTTAATTTTTTGAAAAAAATAATTCGTGTTTTACGGGGCTAAAAATAAACTTACCTTTTTTTGAAGTATTTTTAAATGATTGAAATTTAAAAAAAAAAAACTTTTTTCAACTCTTATGCTGGTAAAAGCAGGCCTTACCCCTGCTTTTACCAGGCATAAGATTTCTAAGGGTTTTCTGCGGGCGGAGGTTCTCCAGAAAGCGGAACTATCCGCCTGCAGAGGCCCTTCTCCAGGGCAGGCGTCCGATCTGTCAAGAGGATTCTTGACCGATCGGAAATGCCGGTTTTCAGCGCATGCACTTGGCATTTCTGATGTCCCTACGGGTGTGTACACAGCTCGTAGGCATCGGAATATACGGGCCTATATTTATCTGAAAGACGTTTGCCAGATACAGGCCTGTTCTCTTCCCCCTTCCCCATCTCATTTTAGATCTACTTTTAATCTATTTTTCTCATCTAAGGTCCTTACACCTGCACATTTTTTTAATCATCCATGTACTTGTGGCCAGTTCCCAGATGCCTACATCCAGATCACCAATAAAGATGTTGAGGGGCTAACGCTGATCCAGGCAGGACTTCACTAGTAACTGGTCCCCATGCAGAACCACGAGCATTAATAACCACCTTCTGTCTGCAGCCCATTCCTTTTCCAACCCAAAAACTGACGGCTAATCCCACAAGACTCGACCTTATGTAGAAGCTGTTTGTGCAGCCGATACCTTTTTATATGTAAATCTGCATGATATAAGTAAAATGTACCAATCCAGTAAAAAAAAATCATTCCTACTAGCTGTTGCTGTTAATACCCTAGTTTAGTATCTTGTAAGTTGTCTTAGATGCTGATTTCAAATAGATTGCAGTCTCATGAAGCAGGACTGCTGTCACAGCACAACTGATTACAGCTCTATTGCCACCAGCAATAAACAATAAACTCAACTCACTGTTTGCTGACTTTCACAGTGTGACTACTATGCCACCCAGGGAATGGTTTAAAAAATCTTGCTACTAATACCAGACTCAGACATTCAGTTATTTTTACATATTTATTTAAAGGGGGTGAGGTGAAGATGGAGTAAGTTGTCACACTACTCGACCGGTTCCAATCTCCTCGCATGGCAATTTGTGAAACTGAATTATATAAATCTGTGGGCTCACGCCAGAAAATAATTGCCTAAGAGAGCTGCTGAATTGTTTTTTAAAAAAAAACAATTGGATCACCAAGCTCCTTTTTTGAGGAGGACCTGCTATGAGGTCTGGCCTACATGTGACTCCAGTCCCATACGAGATGGTTGCCTCTTCATGCCCTCAAGCAAACTAGCGATGGACAATAAATACTATCTTGCCCGTGTCACTTGCATCCCAAGAGCAAATGTATTTAAAAACAAACTGTTGACTGTGCTTAAAGGTGTAATGGCTCCCTGGGTTTGGATGTTGCTCCTAAACAAGGTGAGCTTTCCCTTCTGATATCTTTCAATTCCTCCAATTCCCCCTAAATGTATTTACAATTCACTCCAGGCATCTGTCATTTGGTATGTATTATTTCAGTTTTGTTGGTTTGTTCATAAAAGCTTTATGAAATACTAAATCTGTTCTCTTGTACATGTGTGCAGAAGGGTTCACCACTACAGTTATATCATTTATAAATATGAATGTCTTGTCTTGTCCATTCTAGCTCACATACATGACTGCTTGCTCACATCCAACTGCCAGTTACATTTTAAGAGTAACTTCTCCTGTTAGCGCTCTTACTCAATTTGAAAGGTAAACGAACTAGTGTGAGCCAGCTACGAACTTTAAAAAAAATCTTTAAATTGAGCATGTTAATTTGTCCCAGCTGGTGTAAAGTTGACGTGGGATTCTAGCAGTAATTCAAATAAACATATTTCAGGATCATTATCGATGGCTATTCCATCTCCCTTGGCTCTAATGTTCATTTAATATTTCCCAAAATGGCGAGACAATAAGTCAGTCCCACAGAATATGAAGGCAGGTACTGTCTTCTGAATCTCAGTGCCAACACCTACCCTCATTCATGTAGTGCAATTGAGCCACTCTTTGAGGACTGTAATATAATCCGTGAAGGCTCCTCAATTGAACTAACCTTATCCATACGTGGCTGGATGTTAAGGTTGTATTTTACTAAGTTGTCGAGCAATCAACCTTTTCCCACTTTGCTGAATATCTTGTAAGCTTTGGCAACAAAATGAGGAATGTTGGCTTCTCGCTGGATGAAAGTATTCAATTTCTGAGAGATTCAGTGGCTGTCCACTATCTCAGTAATACCTCAATGGCCTCCGAGCTGTAAGAACGTTTCATGGGCAGCTTAAATTGTCCACTTATCTGTTGGAATGATTTGGAACCATGCCTTCATAAATATTTCCAAAATTAACTGACATTCCCCCTCCACCCACCTCCTGAATTATGGAACATTACTGATCGACTGTCTCTACGAAAATTAAAGTTCCCTCATAGGGGGTGCTACAGAGTGAGACAGTTCCAGTATTCATATGCCAAGTAGGGCTTTACTAGAGTAGCATATTACTTGATTTTCATTTAACTGATTACACAAGGACAAATTACATATGCTTTAAATAATGCAATACAGGGGGTGAGAGAGTGTTAAAGACTCTAATTCAATATTGGGATTTAGATGACATTCATAAACCACATAACCTGTGCTGTTGCAGTTTTATAATGTAATCAGATCTCTTCAATTATGTTACAGCCTTGAAGCTCCCTTTCAGTAATTTGTTATTCTGTATGTATGACAATGCACTGCAGTATGGTAATCTACTTGTGTGTCCTTGGTGGCCCGTGAGTTTTTTTAAAGATATATGTCCCTTTTAATTTGGCTTAAAGGCAGAGCCATTCTATGTTACTGCAGCTGAAATATGCCCATTAATATGAACACTATAATAGATCACCGTTTCATGAAATGAATAATTCTGAAGTAATGCAATAATTTATTACTACAGTGACGCACAAGATTTACAACGCTTACAGTGGCCAGTAAACCTCTGACCCACATTTACCCATTGGTTTTATTGCATTTCTTCCAAGATCCACTAAATGGTGATGTTTCACTGGCCTTCAACTAATCTTAATTAGTACTGTCCTAAACTACTTGCATCAGTTTCTCATCTGTATACCTTGGAGGAAATGTGAACTAGCATACATAATATGTGACTTGTTCTTCTGTCCCAATGTACCATAAATATCAATGTGTTGTCTTTGAAGATTATAGGAGATGGGTTCAGACAGTTACCCTAGGGAGTAAAATTAAACACTGAGGGCAAAGGAGCAAGATTAAAGAGGTTGTCAATCATTATTTATCAGGATTGATTTTGGCTACACGAATACAAGTACTCCCAAGTGCATGCACATTTACATTTGTGTCTGACAAGCAAATGTAATAAATTGTCTGCTTGTCAAAATGCATTCTCTTGCAAATTTTTATATTGGAGCTCGAAGAGTAGACTGCACCATGTGGCTTGCTTAGCAAATGTGTTACGAGCCTTCTATAACTCTTTTGACAGGGTATATTGATTTCCAAAATTTTCAGCAGCCATGTTTTAGACGAGCCTATTACCAAAGAGCAAAGCTGGCTGATTCTTCGAATTGTGTTTGTTGCAGGCTATATTGAATCTATTATAAATCATTGTGTTACTGCTACCCAATCAAGGGGAATGTATAGCTGTATGAAAGAACCCTATAAAACCCTTTTATAGATGCCAAGAGCTTTCACTGTCAAGCAATTCTCAACTGTTGTCTGCAAGCATCCATTCCTTTTGAGTGAGGGGGTGGGATGGACTTTTTAAAAATATACATCAATATAAAAGGCACATTTTGACCACTACCAATTTCACATTATTTTCAGACATTTTAGATTTATGGGATTTTTTTCTAAAAAGCTCAAAACAATCATTAGCAGCATGCTACTTCCACTCAGACAGTAATCTCCTCATGCTCCCTTGAAGAACTTGTCTGAATCCTCATAATTTTACTGTGTGGGAGAGAGTTTAAAGAAAACACTACAAATGGAAGCGATCAAAGGATGCCTCGCTTTCTTTTCTTGTCAAAGTGCATGGGTTAAGAATCTGATCCTTGCAAATAATGAAACATTTCCGAGGCTGGACTCGGGCTCATTCATTGGGAGACATCTTTCCTCCACTCTTTTTGCTTTGTATGAACTATGTTCCCTTCTGTCTCCGCCTGCTTCAAAACCTGGAATTGTCCCTGTATCTCCTTCCTGCTCATCCCTCCCAAACCTTTGGTGATCTTGCAGAATCCCGTTCTATTTAGATTTACCTTTTTATTGTCGCAAAATTGCATTGTGTTCATGCATTTTTCAAATTGCAGCCAGGTTGGGCAATTCCCAATTGAAGTGAAGTTTATTTTTGTTCATGAATTCATGCCAGCACACATTACATTTGTACTATAATTCGTTTATCCTCCAACTACATTAAAATTGTTCACCTTCAACTGAGGGAAAATCACATTTGTTTTAAGAGCTTTTGTTCATTGAATCCTCATTAGAGGGATGTGATTTTTCACTGCTGCATGAACATTGCAGTTGTCAACCAGTTTTCAGTTTTCCCCTCATCAGCAGCAGTCTCTCACTATTGCACTCCTGAGGGGAAAGTTCTTTAAGTACTTTTTTTTTGATCTAGCTGTTGGTTCAGCTGGAAGCCACAGCTTTCATTGTTTTCTTGGCTTTGTCTCGGAGTCAAGTTAGTCTATGAAGATTTGTTGTTGATATAAGTCTAGCAGCACAGTGTTTTCTTGGTTTGTTTTTTACTTTCACTACCAAACCAATTTTTCAATGTCAAACTGGAGCACAACCACAGGACAAATCAGCAGCACCCTCACGCATATGGCAGAAACTTGATTCTAGAGATTAATTCTGTGTCGTCATGTCATCTCAAGTTTCTCCGTTTCAAAATAATGTCACTGCTGGCTCTAGTCCCTATATGTTAAGTAAGCTCTTGAAGTGAATGCACCATTTCTTTATTTTACAGCCTGCAGATTGGTCCATTGTTGGTCTCCATCCCAAGAAAGAATACATTTGATTCTCATTGTGGAAGGGATAATTAATGGGGGCACTTCATCAGTGCAGTCATTTTCAACTGATTGGGTTTATCTTACTGGGAATTACTGAAAAATGGGATGAGCAATAAAACTAGCTTTTGACATTCTATGAGTGAAGAATATTTTCTGTAGTTCTGGAACGGTCCAGAAAGTTATTTTTGCAACAGTAATATGGTGAAAAATAGTGAATATTTTGAAAGGTGCTGAAGGAATTTAGTAGTCTGGAAGTTCACCTGTGCCTATTTAAGCAATTTAGCTGAATTTATAACAATAACCTCTGTTTACACAAGATTTACTGCACTTCAAAAAGTAATTAATTATGTAAAGTGCCCCGAGATGTTTCAGTGTAAATGGATTTCTATTAATGCAAATATTATTAATTAGCTGTATGCGACTAGAAAGATAACTATAAAAGCCTAGTGTTGGTTTCTTGATAGAGGATCTGGAGAATTTGGGATTTTGACTTCCTTGAGAGGATTATTTTTTTGTTGTTGGTCCCAGCCAGGTGGTCTGATGCAGGGTGTAAAAACTGGTTTTGTGGAAGGTGAAGGGCTGGGGGGAGGGAGATGAAAAGGGCTCCTTTCCATATTGCTGAGGGATTGCTCCTAATAGCTTGACCAAGAATCAATATTGATGACGTTCAGTGAGAGATATGCAAGCAACCTTGACAACTCTGCCACCTTGAACAAGGAGGGTAGCATAATTATTTTGGGGAAGGGGAGGGGGAAATTCTTTCCCACCAGTGGAAAAACGAAATGATTGGCCAAAGTACTTGCTTGCATGCCCTATTTATTTTAGCTACATGCTTTTGAGTTTTGGAGATCAAATACAGTTTGTCAGTGACACTATTTTTATTAAGTAGTCGTTGTGCGTTCACGGCCTTAAAAGGCTAATGTGTGTTTAATCGAATAGTGCGTGTGTATTTTGCTGCCATGGTCTGATAATTTGCAAACTAAAGCTCCATCCAGGTTAGCAGCTACATCCTGGACTAAAGAGAAAAATAGCAAATCCATTACTATTAAGCACTGTAAGCACCAGCAGAGTCTATGCCTATCTTTTTCATTTGTAATGCCACATTTTATCTAGAAGGTAGTTCATCTAAAAATGGTGCAGTAAGTTCACTTCATTTGCAGTTCACAAACGCAGTAGGTAATGACCTGAATAATGTGTGTAGCAAAGTCGTGTGTGTGTGTATATATATTATATATATTATATATATCTCCAATAAACCAATGTCGATTACTCAACCAGTGCACCTTACTTAATGGATATTTTCTTGTGCACAAAAGTCGTCTTAGCTGGTCTAAAAATGGGCAGCAAACTAATTGTGTAATATACTGTTAAACAAAGGATAGATGCCTATAATTCGTATCCAGTAATTGCTAGGGTGTTAATGTAACTTAATTGAATGCTTTTAGAGCTGAATGCCCTTTGTAGCTTTCAAAATCCTATTCAAAAATAATGTTCTATTTAGTGTTTTTAAAAGCATTTTTGTGTTTTTTTTTAACTCTGCAAAGTGAAGGATGCTGTGCTGGAGAATCAGACCTTCTCCCATTGTTCTGCAACTCCTGTCTGCATTTCCAGGTCTGGTATCATGAGTCAGTTGTGTCGTATAGCTCCCTTCGCACAGCTCAGCCTTGGTAATGTCCCCTACTGCACCAATGTGACGCATCTGTTTTTGTACCTCGGACATCTTTTATGTCCTTTTGAGCGCAATTACCAGTTAGAGCTAAATTATGGTCTGTTTTATGCCTCCCTTATGAACAGCATTTTAATCTGTCTGGCCAGCATTCAATTGGGTACCTTGGACCCCTCATCATGCTCGACATTTGGGAGTGGATTTGTGCAATGATTATTGAATCTGTTCTTCATATGTGTATTATTGCACCCTGATGCCATCCTGAACTTATGGGAACTGTTCCAAACAAGACCATGTCTTATAGTAGTATCTTCTTAGGCAGAACCGAGGATGATTTGCTTCCACATTAAAAGTGAGTTCGCAGGTGACTGATGAGTCCAATGCGGGACCTACAGTCTCTGTCACAGGTGGGGGCAGATGGTGGTTGAAGGGGCGGGAGGGTGGGGTGCTTGGGTTGACGTGCGCTCCTTCCGCTGTTTGCGCTTGGCTTCTGCTTGCTCCCGGCGAAGAGACTCTGTTCGGCGCCTTCCCAGATGCTTCTCCTCCACTTTGTGCGGTCTTGGGCCAGGGATTCCCAGGTGTCGGTGGGGATGTTACACTTTTTCAAGGAGGCTTTGAGGGTGTCCTTGAAGCGTTTCCTCTGCCCACCTGGGGCTCTCTTGCCATGCCGGAGCTCCGAGTAGAGCGCTTGTTTTGGGGGTCTCGTATCGGGCATGCGGACAATGTGACCCGTCCATCGGAGCTGATCGAGCATGGTCAAAGCTTCGATGCTGGGGATGTTGGCCTGAGCGAGAACACTGACGTTGGTGCGCCTATCCTGCCAATGGATTTGCAGGATCTTGCGGAGGCAGCGTTGGTGGTACCTCTCCAGTGCTTTGAGGTGCCTGCTGTACATGGTCCATGTCTCTGAGGCATACAGCAGGGCGGGTATCACTGCTGCTCTGTAGACCATGAGCTTAGTGCTGGGTTTGAGGTCCTGGTCTTCAAACACTCTCTTCCTCAGGCGACCGAAGGCTGCACTGGCACACTGAAGGCGGTGTTGGACTTCGTCGTCGATGTCTGCCCTTGTTGACAGTAGGCTCCTGAGGTATAGAAAGTGGTCCGCGTTGTCCAAGGCCTTGTCGTGGATTTTGATAATCGGGGAGCAGTACTGTGTGGTGGGGGCAGGTTGGTAGAGGACCTTTGTCTTACGGATGTTTAGTGTAAGGCCCATGCTCTCGTACGCTTCGGTGAAGGTGATGACGATGGTTTGGAGTTCGACCTCCGAGTGAGCGCAGACGCAAGCGTCGTCTGCATACTGTAATTCGACGACAGAGTATGGGACGACCTTGGATCTGGACTGGAGGTGACGGAGGTTGAACAGTTTCCCGTTTGTTCTGTAAATTAGCTCCACTCCAGCTAAGTCATCACAAGAATCCTCCTCAATCGCCTTCTCCCAGTGGCCGAAGAGCTCCTCCCAGAGTCGCAATGCGGATTCCGCCCACTAAGGGGCACAATGGACATGATCTTCACCACACGTCAATTACAAGAGAAATGCAGGGAACAGCACCAACTGCTGTTCATGGCCTTCTTTGATCTCACACAGGCCTTCGACACTGTCAACCGTGAGTGATTATGGAGTGTCCTCCTCGGCTGCCCTCAAGTTTGCCACCATCCTCCGCCTGCTTCACGATGACATGCAAGCAGTGATCCTGACCAACGGTTCCACCACAGACCCAATTCATGTACGAACCGGGGTTAAGCAAGGCTGTGTCATCGCACCAACGCTCTTCTCGATCTTCCTTGCTGCAATGCTCTATCACTATAGTAGTATAGAGTGTTGCTGGCTCCAGTATAGCTGCTGTACATTCTAACTTCTGTAAATTGCAAGATCAATTAATTAAAAGGGAAAATTTGCATTGGTCAATGTTTATCCCATGACTAGGCAGCTATTGAAGGAGTCTCTGGTATTTACTTTACAATAGAATAAAATTCTTCTGGTATATTAACTAAGATTTTTCATTTGTTGCTTGATTTCTTTCCCTAATAAAAGTATATATTTTTTCATTTCCTATTCTTTTCCTTTTGTAACAGTACAAATAAACATGAATACTTTCAAATGCTAATTTAATACATTGACCAGCAAAGTAAGCTCAGCATTGCTCCCAGATGGAATATTACAGGAGGGAGGGTGGGTGTAATTTTAACTTTGGTGAAAGTGTAAAGTGGGTGAGATCAGACTGGCTGCCTGTTATACCCCTCACCCGATTTAACTTCAATGGAAAGGAGAAACTAGCAAGGAATGGAAAGAGCGGCAGATTGGATAGTGCCCATTTTATACTCGCCAATAGTTCAAATGATCCTCTGTGACTGAGGAGGCCCCTCTGACACTGGTACAAGAAGCACCCTGGACAATCACTCCACGCTTTCAGCATAGTCTCCGCAAATATGAGCTTGGAACCGATATGATAAATATAAGGGGGGTATTGCAACATACGGATTGGACTTTGACCCCATGAGTTTGGTCTGCATTCAAATCCAAGTCTTGGAGGGTAAAAGCCTGGTTTTACAAATTCGCTGAGCTGTACCGTCCTCCTGTTCTCTCGTTCTAATGGTCAACGTGATGAGGTGGCATTGGGGACCTATAAAGGCACAGAAAAATTTTGGTTAATTTTCATTTTCTTCCTGAATAAAGCTGTACCATTCAAATAATTATAAAGCAAAATAAATGATGTCCCTTTTTTTAGAGCCTCACAGACTGTGTTTTGTGTTTCTAATGGAGCTTTTGAAAGATCCCTTTTATGTTAATTGGAGCAACCCAACAAAATATCAAGTCATTTTTATAATAAAATTCCATTTCCGTTGGCTTTTAAAGTTCAACACGTTCCAAATATACATTGTTGGACTCTTGCCTTTCTTCAATTGTATTAAAATAAGTTGTCTGTCGTGTTGAGAAGATATTTTCCTTTTTCATGAACCAGATTTATGCGATCTTCTGTCTGTACCATGATGGAATTTCTTCAATTTTTACATGGTTTGCTGAACATCTAAAGTGCCACTAATTAAAAGTACTGTATTTCAACATTTATTTAATGGTAGGCAACATAGTAATACTCTTTCGTGTAAAAGCTTAAAAGCAATTTGCTGTATGCTGTTCCTTATCAATGAAATTGCAAAACCATTAGACTGTTAACAAGGGTCGTGTGTATTTGCTGTGGAAGGTTTTTACCAGCTGTCTGTATGCATGAGTAGTTTCGCATTTTTGTGTGTTGGAGAATGACAATTTTCTCTTTCTTTGTAGCAAGATATAATTTGCCTGGAGGGTATTTCAACTATTCAGCTTTCCCTTTGTCACAGCAATGAGATCTATGGTAACTCTCGAGGCAAATTTATATGAAACTTTATTGATAAATACACATTTTTATTAAAAAGAGAGACTTTCATTTCTATAGCGCCTTTCACGACCACCGGACTGCTCAAAGCACTTTACACAAAGTATTTTTCCATTGGCTGTAGTCAATTTGCGCACAGCAAGCTCCCACAAACAGCAATGTGATACTGACCAGATAATCTGGGTTTTTTTTGTCATGTTGATTGAGGGATAAATATTGGCCAGGACACCGGGGATAACTCCCCTGCTCCTCTTCGAAATAGTGCCACGAGATCTTTAACATCCACCTGAGAGCAGACGGGGCCACGGTTTAACGTCTCATCCGCAAGACCGCACCTCCGACAGTGCAACACTCCCTCAGCACTGCACTGGAGCGTCAGCCTAGATTTATGTGTTCAAGTCCCTGGAGTGGGACTTGAACCCACAACCTTCTGACTCAGGCGAGGGTGCTACCAACTGAGCCACGGCTGACACACACACTTTATTTAACTAGTAGCCAGTTTCAAAGGTGATTTTTAAGCCTTTTGTGTGTTTTTGACCGAGTGTGGCATCAAGGAGCCCCAGTAAAACTGAAGTCAATGGAAATCTGGGGGGGGGGGGGAAACGCTCCACTGGCGGGAGTCATACCTCGCACAAAGGAAGATGGTTGTGGTGGTTGAAGGTCAATCATCACAGCCCCAGGACATCGCTGCAGGAGTTCCTCAGGGCAGTGTCCTAGGCCCAACCATCTTCAGCTGCTTCATCAGTGACCTTCCCTCCAACATATGGTCAGAAATGGGGATGTTCGCTGATGACTGCACAGTGTTCAGTGCCATTCACAACTCCTCAGATAATGAAGCAGTCCATGCCCGCATGCAACAAGACCTGGACAACGTTCAGACTTGGGCTGATAAGTGGCAGGTAACATTTGCGTCACAGAAATGCCAGGCAATGACTATCTCCAACAAGCAAGTGTCTAACCACCGCCCCTTGACAATCAACGGCATTACCATCGCCGAATCCCTCACCATCAACATCCTGGGAGTCCCCATTGATCAGAAACTTAACTGGACCAGCCGCATAAATACTGTGGCAACAAGAGCAGGTCAGAGGCTAAGTATTTTGTGGCAAGTGTCTCGCCTCCTGACTCCTCAAAGCCTTTCTACAAGGCACAAGTAAGGAGTGTGATGGAATACTCTCCACTTGCCCAGATGAGTGCAGTTCCAACACTCAAGAAGCTCAACACCATCCAGGACAAAGCAGCCCGCTTGATTGGTACCCCATCCACCACCTTAAACATTCACTCCCTCCACCGTACCGTGGCTGCAGTGTGTACAGGAAACTCTTTGGTATCCGGCACGTACGGGACCGGGATGGTGCCGGTTTATTAAAAATTCCGGATAACTGAGATGTATACCTACCAAGGTACGAGAGCCCCATTACACAGCCACAGGTGCAGGAGTCCCGGTTACACGGCCACAGATCCAGGAGTCCCTGTTACACGGCACTTGTGCCGGAGTCCCTGTTACATGGCCACAGGTGCAGGAACCCCGGTTGCACAGCCACTAATCTACAATAAAACTTACCTGAACCTACTCCTGAATTATGCCGGTTAATAGAGAATTCCGGATATTTAGGTGCTGTTTAAACGAGTTTCCTATACCATCTACAAGATGCACTGCAGCAACTCGCCAAGGCTTCTTTGGCAGCACCTCCCAAACTCGCGACCTCTTCCACCTAGAAGGGCAAGGGCAGCAGGCGCATGGGAACACCACCACCTCCAAGTTCCCCTCCAAGTCACACACCATCCTGACTTGGAAATGTATCGCCGATCCTTCAGCGTCGCTGTTTCAAAATCTTGGAATTCCCTCCCTAACAGCACTGTGGGAGTACTCTCACCACACGGACTGCAGCGGTTCAAGAAGGTGGCTCACCACCAACTTCTCAAGGGCAACTAGGGATGGGCAATAAATGCTGGCATTGCCAGCGACACCCACATCCCATAAACAAATCTTAGCCTTTGGTTGTTTTTGTTTTTTAGATCACTCGGTACTTTTTTTTCTTCTTTACCTCTTCAAGGACATTTTTATCAAACTGCAACATGTCTCCTCCAAAGGGAATGATTACATGTATAATTTAAAACCAGTAACACAATTCCCCTTTGTGGTGAAAAATATCAAATTCTCGGCAACAGGATTGCAGGGTATTGGAAACAAAGATTCAAGTGTCTTAATCTCTTTCCAAAGGATCATTAGCCCTGAGCAGCAACTCCCTTTACCTCATCCCTCTGATTTCTATAGGAGAGAGTACAAGTTAAAGAATTTGAGGCTATTTTTATCCAGTGAGTAAAATTGTCCACAGCCTCACCAGAGGAATGGGAATGGACTGTTCAACTTGTATCTTTGAAACGTCAGGTGGTTTCATTGCTTTGTGTTGTATTGGATTTTTGTTTTGTGGGAAAAGAGGGAATCATTTTTCTTGGTATAGTAGTCAATGGTGTTACACTGGCTCTACAAATAAAGGTCAACGTGGTTGATAAAAATGAAGAAGAAAATGCACGTGCATGAAGGAAAAAATTTGCGCACAAGTCCTCTCCACCTTTTTTGTATAAACCAGGTTTATCCGGCATTCCCATTTGAGAAATGAAAGTCTTTGCCCAGCAGTGGTGGTTGAGCATTAAAAATACTGAACAGTTTGCTATTTAGGCACTTATTGTTGTCGTCTTGTGGATATAGTTGGAGGCTACAATACTTGTTTCTCCACTCCAGTCCAGTTTCCCTTTTTTGTTATGCGGTGCCAATGAATTGTTTCAAATCTAGGCATCTTTTAATTCTACTTACCTTTCTCTCATCATTGCTCACATCACTGCTCACGTCTTCCCTCAGCTGAGAGGATGAGGTGGCACAGGCCACTGAACTCTCTACTTCAGATTCTCTCCGAGGAGCTCACTCTCTCAGCGCAACTTGAGAGTAAAGAAATTGAAACTGTCAGATCTGACTGTCTGAAACCCTTGGATGAACCTACACCCTTTGTGCCGAACTGAGAGATACAATTATAAGTAAAGGAAATCACAAGTAAACTCTAATTTAAGGAGTACCTTCAAGTGTCAAGTTGTTGGCTTATGAAATTGGCTGCCCCCCCCCCCCCCAACCTCTCCATGGGCAGTGACTTACTTGAAGCATGTAAAGGATTGATTACTGGTTAAACAAGGGGCAGGGGTGTAGTGGCACACTTACCAGAGCAAGGAATAGATGAAAATGGAGGTGGACCTCAATAGTGGGATGGGTTGAGTGACTACTTTTTTATGTTCTTTAAATTTAGGGGTGATTGCTGTTCCTGATGTCCTGCCCCTTCTGTTCTCTAAATTTTAGAAATGTTTTTTTGCTGCTATCCTTCTTGGCTGCTTCTACACTAGAATGAAAACTACCTAATAAGCATGTGTTGCAGTACACACAAATACCAAAGGTTAGGGGTGACTCTGCAGTCGCAACGCTAGATTAGAATGCAGTTCCTCGTGATATTCTGGAGGATGCGTTTCATTATTCTTGGCTGACATTTGTCCTTTGGTTTTCCTTTTTTAAAAGATGAATTCTACCACTTGTGGCCAGACTTTCTATAAGACAAAGCTGGTCTTGTACCTTTCTTGAAGTGTTCTTGATGAATTGACAAAGAAGCGTCATTGCCAGTGCCGGCTAAAGATAGCATGGAGGCAGGGAGTTAATACAGTGGGGGTGCATGGGTCTTTGGAAAGATAAAGTGAAGACCATTAACATACTGTTAAACCATTCAGTGGGACAGGGTTTTACACAGTAAGACAGCACTGGTAAAACACTTCATAACCCTGTATATGACAGTCCACACTGCATAACGGAAATAACCGGGACAAATAAGGATTTAATACTACTTGATCGCCGATGGTGTAGCAGAGGATACAATGGCGCTACAATGCACTGAATGGCTGCACAGTGACCTGTTTACATAGGGAACATTTTTACTTGTTCCTGGGATGTGGATGAGGCTGCAACTATTTGTCCTCCCTAGTTGCCCTGAGAAGGTGATGGTGGGCCACCTTCTACCACTGCAGTCTTTGTAGGGGTGGTGTTGGGGAATTCCAGAATCCTGACCCAGAGACAATGAAGGAACAGCAATGTATTTCCAAGTCGGGGTGGTTTGTGTCTTGGAGGGGAACGTGGAAGTATGGTGTTCCTAATTCACATTATAACTGATTAGGCATTTTTAATGTTCATGGTTTTTTTACGTCAATACTGAACACAAATTGTGACAACAGGAAGTGAAGCTTTTGTGAAGAACATATTTGTGTATACACTATTTTTTGATATAATCTCTTGTGGCATTGCACATGGGGAGTCAAAACCACGTATAGCCTTCAGGTAGGCCTGGTTTAGAAGCTGGGGGATAATTGGATCAGCGCTTGCAGATATAATTCAGGCCCATTTTAAGGTCACACATTCTGTCCTCAGTTTTATGATACTTTGATTTTACATTATGGTTAAATAGCAAAACATATGGCAATTTGGTAAGCAGAGAAGTAGAGCGAGGTGGAGCCTAGGAGTTTCTCTGCAGTTTAGACTGAAGAGTTGGGAGATGAAAAGCTGAGATGATGGCCCAGAAATTCGCCTCTCCGGCTTGCCGCGGGGGTAAGGATCACGCGCGCTCTTACCTACCGTGCCTGCCGTTGTGTTTTGGGCCCACGGGAACTTCGGGTCCTGGGCCTCTCCCAACTGCCGGCGCGGAGTGCTTGCGTGTTCCAGGGGTGCAGTTAGTGCGATGCGTCCCCTGGGATCACATGGGCCATGGAGAGCCAATGGCAGCAGACCATCTTTCATTCATAGATTTGACAGGAGACCTGTCAAATCTGTGAATTGAAATCGGCCCCAAAAGAACAGCTAAACTTAAAATAAATTTTTTTTAAAACCATCACATTTATAAAATAACTATAGTTAAATAAATTAACCACTTTAAACAAAAATTTAAATTTTTGAAAAAATTAAAATACTTTTTAAAAGTGATAAAAAATAAACTTCCCTTTCTTTGAAGTATCTAAAAAAGATAAACCTGTTGAAAAAAATTTAAAATTATACTTAATTAACCACTTACCATGTTCAAAAGGGGTCTTGCGCCTCCTTTTCATTAGCGTAGTATCTTCAATACTTACCCTCGCGTAGAAACCTGAAAAAAAAAATCTAAGTGTGCTGCGTGCGCGCAGCCTCTAGCGCACACGCGGTTCACCTAGGAACCGCCCCCTTCACCATACCGGAAGTTCCGGTTTCCCGCGCATGCAGGAAACCGGCACTTTGGGAAGCAATACGGGTGAGTACGGACTGTGTACTCACCCGGGAAGGGCCGAATTTTTGGGCCGCTATAATGCCACCATTGGCTGGAGCATGTAATTACAGCATAAATTGACATAGGCAATTCCCATTATAAATGTTGACATAGGGATTTATAATGGAAAATGTTAAACAGGCTCTCGTGTAAAGATTTTAAAATTGGCTTTTTCGATCTAGTTTATATAACTCCTGACCCACACAATCCTAATCCTAAATTAGTTGTGTGTTCATTTGGATTTAGCCGTACTTTATCAGGAAATGAACACAGACCTAAGATTTTTAATATAGATAGTTGCGATTATCCACAACATTGCATACATCATCTGTTCATGTGGACAGTAATTTAGATTTTGCCATCTGTCGAATATCTTGCAAAATAATTTTGCCAGGATTTCAAATGGCGAAGGGGTGCGGTCCAGAGTCATGTGATGCTAACCTGGTGAGCTCATTGGGTCATTAAGCATACTCGCTCCTTCACAATCCCACCCCTCTCCTCCCGCAAAACTAAATGCTGTAAAAGGTTGCATCTAAGCTGATGTACCACCTACTGCAGGACAAATGCTTCTTTACAACCAACGTGATGAGCTTTGAGTAGATTCTGAACAGGCTAGGAACTTTTTAACTGCCTCCAAGTTCTCCAATATGATAGGATTCCTAAGTTTTCAATTACAATATTGGAACATCTAACAATTATTCTTCTCCTCCTATTTTCCCCCATGAGGCACCTTCCTTGCATGTGTGCCCAGCCAGGCTTTCAAATAGAAGGGTGGCATAGTTCAGCTTACCAGCATCTAATGCCTGCGACCAATGTAACCTGGTGATCAATTGCCAGGATGTATGTATGTATGTATGTTCAAGTTGTAGCATCTACTAGATGGGCCAAAAATTGCAAAAGCTCATCACAGCAGTAAAAGACAATCGAAAGACAAGCAACCCAATATCATCCAATTGGAAAGGTATTGCTGTACCACATGACCATTCATTTATGAATATTTTAAAAGTAAACTCTCTCTTTGTAACCCAAGATTCATATTTTTTAACAAGAGCATTAACAGCCATGACATTAACTTTTAATAAGAAATATTTAATACAGAACCCTAGTTTCTGCTAAATCCTGTGCTGGATAATTAGTTGGTAAAGAGGATGTATTGAGTTTAAAAACTAGAAATCCTAATAATGCATGGTCCCACTGCTCTAAACTACTGCTGTTGGAATAAAACCATTTTAACAGCAATGGAAGAAAGTTCAGGCTTGGGCTGATAAGTGGCAGGTAACATTCGAGCCACAGACGTGCCAGGCAATGACTATCTCCAACAAGCGAGAGTCTAACCACCTCCCCTTGACATTCAATGGCATTACCATCGCTGAATCCCCCACCATCAACATCCTGGGAGTCACCATTAACCAGAAACTTAACTGGACCAGCCACATAAATACTGTGGCAATAAGAGCAGGTCAGAGGCTAGGTATTCTGCGGCGAGTGTCTCACCTCCTGACTCCCCAAAGCCTTTCCACCATCTACAAGACACAAGTCAGGAGTGTGATGGAATACTCTCCACTTGCCTGGATGAGTGCAGCTCCAACAACACTCAGGAAGCTCGACACCATCCAGGACAAAGCAGCCCGCTTGATTGGCACCCCATCCACCACCTTAAACATTCACTCCCTCCACCACCGGCGTACCGTGGCTGCAGTGTGTACCATCTACAAGATGCACTGCAGCAACTCCCAAACCCGCGACCTCTTCCACCTAGAAGGACAAGGGCAGCAGGCACATGGGAGCACCACCACCTCCAAGTCACACACCATCCTGACTTAGAAGTACATCGCCGTTCCTTCATCGTCGCTGCGTTAAAATCCTGGAACTCCCTCCCTAACAGCTCTGGGAGTACCATCACCACACGGACTGCAGCGGTTCAAGAAGGTGGCTCACCACCATCTTCTCGAGGGCAACTAGGGATGGGCAATAAATGCTGGCCTTGCCAGCGACGCCCAGATCGCATAAGCGAATATTTTTTTTAAAGTATCCCGATACACACTATCCCTTTGATGTTTCCTTTAGCTGAATCTATGCAATCAGCATAATGTGGAACATATAAAGTAAAACCCATAGTTCTTGCACGACACAGAAAAAATACTAGTAGTGCAAATCTCTGTTCCATTTAACCATGTTTGAGTTAGTACAGTCAGAGCAGGCATGATTTGAATGTTAATACAGCTGACTCCACAAAAATTCATATCTGACCCCCACACAGAATTCTAATGCAGCAAATCATTTCATATTTATGTAGAATTCCTGCTTTAACCATATCATTTGAATATGAAATTTCAATTGAAATGTAACATTTTTGCTCTCTTTAATGCTGAAAGCATTGGATGTAGAAAATTCAATGTCAAATTTTAATCTAGGAATAGCCCATTTTAAATCCAGATGCATTTCTGGAAAATCTGTATGCCGAAGAATTTTTTTTTTTACATTTAAGTAAATGATTTTAAACAAATGCTAGTATGAACATTTTCAAATTGGCTGTTTTCATCTGCAGTTTATAGAAATCTTGACCCAGGTATAATCCTAATCCTAAATTAGTTGTGTGCTCATATGGATTTAGCTGTACTTGATCAGTCACGTCATTCCGCAAGACACTCTTGGGATCAATTCTGGGGTATCCAACAGATGTCGTTTTCAACCTAATATTTTTGTGTGGTTTGAAAGATGCTCTCTTTGAAACTACTCATATTATCCTGACTAAAAATTATGCTGCATTTGCTAACTGCTAGCATATAGAAAGTTTGACCATGTGAGGTTTCTCTGAATATTTATTTCTTCTTAACCATAATATAGCCTTTCTAAAGTGGTTTTTGATATTGGTACTATAAAGATTAATCCATCAGAAATGACACTCGGTAGCTCAAGTCTGGTGTTACAGGTGAGATCTGTACACCTGCCAGAACATGTTAATCTCAATCCTGAAACCAAGCTCACACTTCAACATGTGTGAGGAATCTGAGGACCTCATGAGGATTGTCCTTCCCTGTAGGATAGAACAACATTTCAATGAAAAAGTGACTCTGGGTGTATATTGGCCCAGATATTCCGATCGCAGGCCTCTCGCGGGCGGAGGAATCTGCGCCCTTACATGAGGGCTCCCGGGGGGCGCACGATTCCGGTGCTGGGCCGCTCCAAACTGCCGGTGCGCAGGGCCCACGTATCCCAGAGGCGCAGGTAGTTCGCAGCGTCCCTGGGATCACGTGGGCCATGGGGAGCCAATCACAGAAGGGAATCTCCCTTCATACATTTGACAGGAAGACGCTTTTACCAGGCGCAAGAATTGTAAGGGTTTTCTGCATCCGCCCGCAGAGGCCCTTCTCCCGGGCAGCCCGAGGATCTGTGAAGAGCTTTGAGGACATAACGTACAGGGTGGATAAAGGGGAACCAATGGACGTAGTGTATTTAGACTTCCAGAAGGCATTCGACAAGGTGCCACATAAAAGATTATTGCTCAAGATAAAAAATCACTGGATTGGGGGGAATATTCTGGCATGGGTGGAGGATTGGTTATCTAACAGGAAGCAGAGAGTTGGGATAAATGGTTCATTCTCGGACTGGCAACCAGTGGCCAGTGGTGTTCCGCAGGGGTCGGTGCTGGGTCCCCAACTCTTTACAATCTATGTTAACGATTTGGAGGAGGGGGCCGAGTGTAACATATCAAAGTTTGCAGATGATACAAAGATGGGAGGGAAAGTAGAAAGTGAGGAGGACATAAAAAACCTACAAGGGGATATAGACAAGCTGGGTGAGTGGGCAGAGATTTGGCAGATGCAATACAATGTTGGAAAATGTGAGGTTATGCACTTTGGCGGGAAAAATCAGAGAGCAAGTTATTATCTTAATGGCGAGAAACTGGAAAGTACTGCAGTACAAAGGGATCTGGGGGTCCTAGTGCAAGAAAATCAAAAAGTTAGTATGCAGGTGCAGCAGGTGATCAAGAAGACCAACGGAATGTTGGCTTTTATTGCTAGGGGGATAGATTATAAAAACGGGGAGGTATTGCTGCAGTTATATAAGGTATTGGTGAGACCGCATCTGGAATACTGCATACAGCTTTGGTGTCCATACTTAAGAAAAGACATACTTGCTCTCGAGGCAGTACAAAGAAGGTTCACTCGGTTAATCCCCGGGATGAGGGGGTGGACATATGAGGAGAGGTTGAGTAGATTGGGACTCTACTCATTGGAGTTCAGAAGAGTGAGAGGCGATCTTATTGAAACATATAAGATTGTGAAGGGGCTTGATCGGGTGGATGCGGTAAGGATGTTCCCAAGGATGGGTGAAACTAGAACTAGGGGGCATAATCTTAGAATAAGGGGCTGCTCTTTCAAAACTGAGATGAGGAGAAACTTCTTCACTCAGAGGGTAGTAGGTCTGTGGAATTTGCTGCCCCAGGAAGCTGTGGAAGCTACATCATTAAATAAATTTAAAACAGAAATAGACAGTTTCCTAGAAGTAAAGGGAATTAGGGGTTACGGGGAGAGGGCAGGAAATTGGACATGAGACTGAGTTCGGATCGGTCGAGGCCCTGTGGGTGGCGTAGCGGGCCCAGGGGCTGAGTGGCTGGGTCCTGCTCCTACTTCTTGTGTTCTTTAGATTTGAGGTGAGGATCAGATCAGCCATGATCTTATTGAATGGCGGAGCAGGCTCGAAGGGCCGATTGGCCTACTCCTGCTCCTATTTCTTATGTTCTTATGTTCTTTCTTGACCGATCGGAAATGCCGGTTTCCAGCGTATGCGCAGTGCATGCCTGAAACCGGCATTTCCGATGTCCCTACGGGTGGGTACACAGCGCGTACCCACCCGTAGGGATCGGAATATCCGGCCCAATAACTTTCACTCCCAGTTAGACTATTAAAATCAGACCTGTCACTGATGCTTAAAGTTGTAGTTTTAACATTCCCACTAAAAATGTCTATAATGTAATAATGTCCTGATCTCTCAACATGCAGATACTGATGTGGGCCAATGTAGCTTCTCAACTAATTACTTTGCAGATCTAGGGGGTCAACTTCAAAAGGGTTAAACAATTAAAAATGCCTTTCATAGCGATACTAGATTTATTATAATAATGTTCTTACACAAATCCACAGGAAACTGGTAACCTTCCCTCCTTTTTTTCTTCCTCTCATTACAACAGTGACTACACTCCAAAAGTACTTAATTGGCTGTAAAGCGTTTTGAGACGTCCGGTGGTCGTGAAAGGTGCTATATAAATGCAAGTCGCCTTTGTCAGCATGTCATGCACGACTGATCATATAGGGTCAGGTTTTGCTGTCCTTTGGGTGAGTGGCTGAGTTGCTCTAAAACATGGACAAACCTGATGAGACACACCTGGATTACAGAAGGATGCTTTCACTGGGGTCATACAAGAGTCAATTCACACATCCTGCATTTCCAAAACTAGGGCTACAGCGCAGACGCACTGACCCTGCTCCATTTATGTGTGCCTCCCTGATGGGAAGGCATGATCGGTGATTTTACCCTAATAGTTTCTTGAAGAAACAGTTTGTACATTGTCATTATGCCTTGTAGACACAACAAAAGTATTTCTTACACCCAATTTTGGTAACACCGGTTAGACAGTTTCAACACAGCGATCATTTTCTCCTTTAGATTGAAGGGATATTTACTTGTCCTAGCCCCTTTAGGGCTACCCCGGATCAGTCGTATTTCTCGGACGTTCACTTTCAACTAAAGTTTGAGGATGCCGAATCCTGAAGACGCTTAATTGGGTCTAAAGGTCCGGGCTATCTCTCCCTAAAGGAAAGGAACAACCCAAGAATGTTACCGTCCTCCAGATAGCGCTTTTAATAAGCTTAGCTAGACTGTAACGTCCCGGATATTATGAGGGTCCGGAAAACTCCCTCAGAATTCTGTAACTCTTCAGAGTGTACAGAGATTGAGTTCGAGTTTTTGATGCAGAAGACTTTTATGAACCAATTCTAAAAATATATAGAGATTTATTAAAAGAACCGACATGCAATTTACAGTTGGTGAATCAGTCAATCGCAACATTAACAGTTCTAAAAAGAGAAAAAATACGATCTTTTTAACAGAGAATCTTACTTTTAAATCTTAACTTCTATACAGGATATCCATCAATATCAAATACCTTTGATCCCCGAGGTACAAAGAGTTGGAGACTACAGAGCCGCCTCTGAAGCCGAGAATCGCTTTGCCCGATTAAAACGAGTCTGATATCCCATTTGAAACTTCAGTATTTATACCCTTTTCCAGTGGTACTTCCTTTAAAGTTTCTGCTGATGCAAGTTAATTATCCCTATTCATCTTTCTGCTGACCTCTACAATTCTTACTGTTACATCAGCCAGAATCTTGTCTCATCTCCAGGTGTTCTAGGGTCACCATATAGAATGGTGTGAAAGGCAGCTGTTCCTTATTTTGTCATCTTTACGAGGGCAGATGTTCCTTCTCTTATGTGCCATCTTTACGAAGTTTAAATTAGAATACCTTATCCAGGGTGAACCACTGTTTTTGTTCCCAAAGGTCAGCCTGTCGGAGCCATGCACCTTCTATTTCAATAAGGTTATTTATTCAGGGTCAACAACTGTCTTATCTCAATAGCCAGAATTCTTAAATAGTTAGGTTTCTAAATTTCCAAACCCAGTTTGTCATGTTTTAATAAGGCCAGAATTCTTTCATAAGATAGTGTATTTTTCTGAATAGGTTATATGGCTTATTCCTTCACAAGCTCTCCCCTCACCACATGACAACAGAACCATAGAAGTTAACAGGAGGAGTTATCAATTTAAAATTGTCATGGAAAGTGAGGAGAAATTTCTTTATGCCGAGGGTTGTTGGAGTATAGCCTGCTTTGCTGCCGGGCGTGGTCGAGGCAGAGACCATTGTATTTCTTGAGGGTAATTTGGATACATATGTGAATCGGAGAAAGATAAAAGGCTATGGGTAGAGAGCAAGGCAGTGATATTTGTTTTGGATTGCTCTAGTAAAGAACCAGCACAGAAACAGTGGGTCGAATGGCGTCCTCCTGTGCTGTAAACTTCTATGGTTCCATTGTATTTTGCATCGGTAGCACTGTGGCCTCCGGCGTGTGACAGGCACATGCTAGACACAAGGGGGGCATTTTAACCCCAAAAAATGGGTGGCAAGGACGGCTGGGTGCAGGACGTAAGTGCCTTTCCACTTAGCTGCTGGATCCAGGGTCCCTGTTTTGCCAAACCCTGTGATCAGACCAACTCCCTCCAGCCCCCCCCCCCCCCCCCCCCCCAGGATGATCCTGGCCTTCCTCCTCTCTGCTCCCCAGGCCTACCTGCCAGCCAGCCTCTCTATTTGGCTGGCTGTGGGCAGGAAACAGATTTAAAAAAAAGAATTTTTTTTTTAATCTGGCTCTGCTGTTAAATTCCGCAGGGCCTGAGGGAAACCCGTTCCCCCGGGTTTCTCATCCGCATTCCAGGCCCCCTGCTCCCTACCCACCTCCAAGATAAAACTTCGGCCTAGATTTTTGTTGTTTATTTAATGCTTCACATGTAGCACATGTCTGGCACACTTCTGATGCCACACACCAAGCAACCCGCAGTTTCACATTTGTGACACACAATCAAAAAAAGAGAGAGAGCATCTATGGCTCATCTGGAGGTTGAAGTTTACAAGCAACTACTCCTTTCCTCTGATGATTCTTTGCAGTTTAAAAGTAGCTACCATTATGTGGGTTTACTAATTTTAGAGGTGTAAAAGACACAGCCCAGTTTTGCAGCTAAACGTCACACTCCTGCTTCTGACCCAGGACTACCATGGTGGGGTGGGTGTGTGAGAGAGATCACAGATGGGATCAAAATCCAATCCGGCCAGTTACCACCCCATCAGTCTACTCTTACTCATCAGCAAAGTGATGGAAGGTGTCGTCGACAGTGCTATCAAGCGGCACTTACTCAACAATGACCTGCTCAACAAAAAAAAGGGCCAGTTCTGACGAAGGGTCATCGAGCTGAAACGTTAACTCTGTTTCTCTCTCCACAGATGCTGCCTGACCTGCTGAGTATTTCCAGCATTTTCTGTTTTTATTTTATCACAGATGGGTGATCTCTTCTAATCCTACTCTGTAACTGGCTGCCAGGACATGCATGAGCAATGGCTGAGTTTCTGTCCCTGACAGTTCAGCAGCGATTGGGTGGGGGACACCTGTAGCTTTTTTGCTTTGTGGTCCTCCAGTGCACCTTCTCATTAGGATTTAAACTTAATAAAACACATTGTCCTCTATGAAGATTTCCATCTATGGCATACTGGTTATGTTACTGGACTAGTAATCCAGAGGCCTGGACAAGTGCTCCAGAGACGTGAGTTCAAATCCCACCATGGCAGCTGGGGAATTTAAATTCAGTTAATTAAATAAATCTGGAATAAAAAGCTAGTATCAGTAATGATGACCATGAAACTACCGGATTGTTGTAAAAACCCATCTGGTTCACTAATGTTCTTTTTAGGGAAGGAAACCTGCTGTCCTTGCCCGGTCTGGCCTATGTGACTCCAGACCCACAGTAACTGCCCTCTGAAATGGCCTAGCAAGTCACTCAGTTGTACAAGGCAGCTCAGCACCACCTTCTCAAAGTCACCTGACGAAGGAGCAGCAGCTCCGAAAGCTTGTGATTTCAAATAAAATTGTTGGACTATAACCTGGTGTTGTGCGACTTCTCACTTTTGTCCACCCCAGTCCAACACTGGCATCTCTGCATCATTCTCAGTCAATTAGGGATGGGCAATAAATGTTGGCCTTGCCAGTGACGCCCACATCCCATGAATGCCTTAAAAAGAAAAAGGCACCAGCCTAGACTTTAGTGCTAAACAAATCCTCAGTGTTGCTCTTTATAGGTATGAGACCAGCCAACCATTGTTTAATGCTCTTCCTGTGCATTGTTGTGTGTTTTAGATATCATTGCCGTGAGTGTTTCGCTGCTCATTTTACATGTCAATAGATTTCATTTATGTTGTGGCGTTAAAGCATTTTGCCTTTTATCGTGCTGTCAGGAGCTGTGAAGAAACTTATTTTGCCTATTTCTGTTCCAACTTGTCACATTCCCAGAAGGTTTTGTTATGCTTGTACCTCCTTCAGTGCACCTCTTGTGTCTCTGAGCTGGTTGCTGGTTGGTTTCATCATAACTGTTACTGTATACTCGAGGATTGTCTATAAAGTATCTCGTTGTACAAAGTCCGATTGGATTTTGAAAATATATGGTTTTAGTAAGACAACTTCACAATGTTTCGACGGCTTCGACTCCAGTGAATAATGAGGTATTGAGCTGACATTTAGAAAAGAGCGACTAGATTAATATTTTAAAGTAAATCTGGAAACATTAATCTGATGCTCGAGGGGACTGAATATACAGTCTGCAAAACAACAGTTCCATAAATTGCACCCTTTTTATAAATGAACTGAGGAAGACTTTGAAATGTTGATTTTTATGTGGGTTTGACATTGTTGTGAAGTATTTCCTTTCGAAGCATACAGCATTAAAAATCATGAGCTTGTCGTGTGGCATTTTTCACAACTTAAATTTAAAAAAAAATCTTTTATCTTCCTGTCAATTTGCTTTTCTCCCACTTCTAATTATTTTGCTTGACATTAGTTTGTTAAATTATCTTCTTTCTCTCAATTATTCATTTGCCTGTCTTTTTCTCTCTGCCATATCCCATTTTCTCTTATCTACACTTCCCTTCATTAACTTGCTTTCCCTCCTATTTTTTAAAGCTACAACTCTATTGGTTGTGTTTTGCAATGATGCTGCAGTTGGAGTGTAAATCAATCTTCGTTATTCTTTGCTGCTCTAGAGATCAGTTTTATTTTCTCTAGTCCAGACAGCATTACCAACAACAAGAAGCTGAATTTAAAGGAAATTATCTGTCATATTCAAGTCTTGTGTTGATGGCATATCCCTTCCAAAGCTGTCTGGCCCTTGAGAAGGCAGCTAATCATATTTTTACAACAGTCAGACTCCCAAGATTGCATCAAATGAACTGAACTAAACACCAACTTTAAAGAGTATGAATTATTTGCAACTCTGATCGTTTCTATGTGCTTTTTTTCTTAGACGGTATAATTGCTTGGTTTTCTTAAATGAATTACATGGTTGCTTAGCACTAGAGTTGCAGTTTCTGTTTCCAGCCATTTCCTTGCTAGCGATCTGTAAACGTCTCCTCCTGCTGGTCACCGATTAGACATTAAATCATGGATAAGAGGCAAATCATTGCCAGAAATGCACACCTGCCTGGTATCCAAGAGGTCGATGCCAAACTCTGGCCGTAATGAAGAGTAAACATCAGTCCTGCTCCATCAAAAGTGAAAATGGCTCTGCACTGTTTTATTCTATTGCATTGCAAGAATTTCTTGATTGCTTTTATGTTAGAAAACCATTTGGCAGAATTCAAGAGGGGGAATGGATTATCTACACTTCATGTAGCATCATGTTGGTGAATTAGTAACCAAACTAGGTGGAATTGCAAAACGCACAAGACCTGAAATGTTAACCCTACCTTCTTCTATCCAAAGATGGTACTAGACCTGCTGAGTGGTTTTTATTTCTGATTTCACGCATCTGCAGTATTTTGCTTTTAACTTTTTTTAATGGGTTTTGTTTTTGCTGTATTCCAGTGTGGTAGATTTCCTTTCAGCAATATAATTGTGATTATTCAATAAAGCCTTGTAAAAGTATTATGACAATAGTCATTTTCACATATTCAATATATTTGGAAGTAAAACTTTGGGCTTAGTTGCAGATTCCACCAGGAAAGGGAATGTTGCCCACAATTATCCACACGCCTATTATCCACCATCTTGACTATCCACCAAAGGCTTGAGATTCTTTGCTTCATTGCAAACCCACAAATGTTTCTTTTGCTTGCTTTCATTCCCGTACTTGTGGACCACCCAATAGTTTTCCCTCGCGGAAAAGGAGAAGAGCTGTCCTCCCTCTCGATGACCATTATATTGTTCTCTGGTCTTCCTGCTCATGCAGTAACTGTGGCTTTGAGGTCAACTGGGCAGGCCAATCAACTCCGAGATCTTCCTCCCCAATAGTCCTCTGAATTAGCCATTATGAGATGTTGATGACTCTTCAAATAATCCTTCTCTTCCTGTGCCTAAAAGATTGAAAGGCCTTGGTTTAATACATGCACAAGTATGCTGGAAGAACAATTTGAGTATTTCATAAGTGGAATACAACGCTTCCTCCACAGCATTGTGTGGAGGGATGGGAGAGATATTGTAGACATGGGGCGCAATTTTGCCAGCCCTGGGGAGGCGGGTTTGGAGGCGGGACTGCCGGGAAAATGGCAGAATCTGGGGGCGGGTGCCCATCCCGCCCCAACCCGCCTCCGTGCAATCTTCCCGGGAGGCGGGTAGCTGACCCGCGCTGGGTCCCGTCTCCTGGAGGCGGGAAGGGAATTACAGCCACTTAACTACCTGTTAACAGGCAGATAAGAGGATTATCCCCATTTTACCCACACCAGTGTGGGCTTCCCGAAGGCTGCGAACCCCGCCAGGGTCAGCGAGGCGAGCAGTGGGTCTGCGGGGGTCGGAGGGGTCCAAAAGTGCGCTGTGAAGATAAGTGATGGGTGCAAGTGTGGAGAGGTAAGTACGTGAGGTGAGTGGAAAGTGATAGAAAATGTTTACTTACCTTTTGTTTCTTCCTGCAGGCTTTAATAGTTGGGGATGCGGAGTGTCTCGCATCTCGCCGGCAGAGATGACAGATGGCTGCTGCATTCTCCAATGCAACAACCATCTAATTTCTGCTAAAGAAAGAGATTTGGTGAGGTCTTGAATACAAGGACTCATCAAACAACATAGAATGTCAATGTTTGACAGCTTCACAGAGCTGTCAAACGATGACAATTCATCTGTCAAATTTTTGACGTCATATGCTGACGTTCTCTGTAACCGGCTTCCCCTTAATTGGCCTGCTAAGCCCGCTGGGCAGGCTTAACAAGGTCAATCAAGGGAAAATAGCGTGGGTTGGCCAGAAGTCGATGGAGGTGGGATTAAAACCCAACAAGTGGGAGTCCCGGTTCCAAAAGCTCCCCATTGACAAAATCCAGCCCATGAACTCATGTGACTTGCCTCTGTGCTACTGATTGGTGCTCCATTGCATTGCACCACTGTGTGAAACTGGACTTGCTGCATTCACAATACAAAGCAATATAATCTTGAGACTAGCCTAAATTATTTCTGCAGAACTTATTTTCACCTTTATGGTTTTACTTGTTGCAATTTTAAGAATTTTGTGAATTTGTTATACACATGACAAATATATTTGTTTTCCTAACGAATGTAGAATTTCACCCAAAGATCTGACTAAGTATGGAAACTGACAGAGATGGAACTTTTCAAAGATTACTTTATCACTGAAACCAATAGAAGAAACGTGTGTGCACAAAGAGTAGTTGGAATGAAATTGGGGAAGAGACGAGTAATATAATTCTGAAATAAAAAACGAAAATGCTGGGAATACTCAGCAGGTCAAGCAGCATCTGTGGAGAGAGAAACCGAGTTAACGTTTCAGGTCGATGACCCTTCGTCAGAACTGGAAAAAGCTGGAGATGGAACAGGTTTTTAAGCAAGTGCAGGGGCAGGGAAAGGGGGGAGTGGAGGAAAGAACAAAAGGGAAGGTCTGTGATATGATGGAAGGCAGGAGAGAGTCATATAATTGAGATGGTCCAAGCGGAGCCAATAATATTTTGTGCCAATTTATGCAATATCTGACAGTTGTTTACCACATACTGTTTAAAAACATATTCACACTACAGGGGAAGAATGATGCCTCCTTATGATGCAGTCCATGCATGTAGAGCACTGTTGGGGATAATGGGATCTATTGACCCACTGAGTACTGTGATTAGGTTTGTACCTCCATATATGTAGTCTGCTTAGAAGTAAAATCATCTAAATGTTGCAAGAGGTGGAGAAAATTAGAGATGGTTCAATAACAGCCTAACCTGTTTGATCTGTTTTCCCTGCTAAATGTCACCATCCACTTCCAAAAGTTTGCATCCTTGCTTTGGGTTTTTCAGTGCTTTTGTTGCTGCACAATGGTTCATGACAAGGCACGCGCTAATTTATCTCCATGGCAACAAATCTATAATAATATGCCACAAGAAAATAGTTGTTTGCTGATGTGTAACTCTGTTTTTGAAATCTCTGAAATCCCTCTCCCAGTACAGTTGTGAATGTATTAAAAATGTAGCCTTTTAATCCTGTAGGCTAATGAATGTTTCATAGTTGTCTTAATGATGCGGGACTCAACTGGAGCATTTAAAAAAACATTTTCTTTTAATCTTGGGGCACCATTATAGATTTGTATTTCAGGGGCCTGGCTTTTATGTTTATGTCACACACTGGAGATGCTCTGGCTGATTGTTGTTCATCTTGAATGATTTTTATATGTATTGAATTTTAAATAGCACGTTAATCCTGTAAGCCTTTCTCTATAGCAGATGCTGGTACAGTCTCATTAATAGATGCCCCATAGGACAGATAAGAGACAGAGTAATAAAATTCTGCTGCAGAGCAGTTTTTTTTTTACATGATTAGATTTATGTAAAGATGGGAATGAAAAATGGTGTATTAGAAGTTTAAAATGTAAGATTTGATTGGAAGTTATCAACTATCCCAATATATTAGGCAGTATTCTGTGGTAGAGAATAGAAGTGAGCATAGAGGAATTATAAGGCAGTAACTGAATCTAGGGCTTCAGCAAACATGGATTGCAAAGCAATTTGTAAGTGTCATGTGAATGCTGAAGGGGTGATTTTTAATTCCCCCTGATCAGCGGGAAAGGAGCAGTTGAGTTAAAATGGTAACTGCTCCATTTCCCTCTCCGTCCCGGTCGATCCGCTGGTTTTGGTGTTGGACGAGGTGCCTGCAGGACTCTGGCAAGAGCCTCATCAATAAATGCAAATCGGTGGCCATTCTTCATGTGACATTGAGTGTCGGCAGGCAATCTGACCAGAAGATGTGTCGCAGCCTAGCCTGCCCTCACCTGACGTCTATACAAAGAAACCTTTTGAAAGGGATCAGGCGTGGTAATTGTGGCCACATTTCTCCCCCCCCCCCCCCCCCCCCCCCCCCCCCCACCCCCCCCCCCCTTCCTAACACAAGGAACTGAGGTCAATGATAGCGGCCTACCACCAATCTACTGAGATCAGTTATCGCACTGCTGGTTGAACCTGGTCTCCATAACTTCGCTCAGTTGGTTCAGGCAGTGGCTAGCCAACAGGAAAGCTTACAACTGTTTTTTATATATTTGCATACAATTTAGATGTACCTATTTATTGTGGATTGACAATACATAGCACGTGCAGTGACCCACTGCAGCCAGCGTGGTGTGACTCCCAATAAGATATTGTGACTCTCTGTGCAATCCTTCAGAGATTATGCCACAATCACATTACTGAGAGAAGGATATTACAGGATTGTATCCTGTGGTAAATGCAGAGCAATTTTTTTTTTTTAAACAGTACATGTTATTGTGGCATTGCTATTTAATGGCACACTTCTTCTAATATTTCAATAGTAAAAAGCTGTACCTATCAGACACGCCTCTACCAGCACCAGAACGGTGATTTAGCCATTGTAGAGTTGGAAAATAATGTGAACATTCGGGCCTGTACTTTTTCTTACAGTAAACTTATTCTTGTGGTCCTGCATTGCCTTTTACATTCTGACACTGATGCGTGTAGTACAATACCTGCACCAGTACAAGTCTGGCATTTATATCTGACTGATGGCCGATGAATTTGAAATATTTGACCTGTTTGTTGCATTCGATCATTTGCAATCATTAATGCATTACAAGTTTCAATTATCCATATTTTTGAAGTATTTAAATAGTCTATGAACGCAATCATTTTCCACGGCAGTTGGCCTAATTAATCTCTTCATTACTGTTGTCTACCTATTGACAGATCTGTCAATTTTGAGGAGCAATGTTGCGTGCAGTTTGGGGAAACCCAAATTCTTCCTAATTTAGCCTGATGGCTTATTTAAAATCCAGATATGCTTCTGGTATGTCTTTTTAAAGTTATACCTTCAGTCATGTGTCCTGTATACACACACACACATTCAATAACCTCAACAGTGTCTTACATCGAGCTTTGATCCAAGCTGCAGCGAGTTGACAGCATCACGTCTAGTTCATGAATGTCGTTGTGTTGCTGGATGTTAAGGTTCATTAAGTAATGCAAATAGTGGCAAATGTTTGCTGAAGTGGCAAGTAGCAGAAGAAGCAGAGAAGAGTAGGTTTTTTTTAAAAAAAAAGACATGCATCCATTGGCCCCTCAAGGCACTTCCCTCTGGTGAGTTTGGCCTTTCTCTACTAGGCTGGTTAATGGTACAAGGAAAGTTTTTGTACTTGGGAAAACCATAAATAAATTCTATAGGGAGATTCCCATCCTTTTTAAGTTGCTAAGAAATGGGAGTTTAGACCACAAGCCATATTTCCCCATAGACTTGGGCACTAATTCAGGAAAATGACTCTGGACTAGCAGATCATCTGAACAGCGTGTGGGAAATGGAAATGCTATAAAATCGAAAGCTGATTTGTTTCCTAGCAGCAATGTCCTCACCTTCCTCCTCTGTAAAATATGGCTAGAATTTTAAGTGTTAAAAGTTAAAACCAATCCTACTCACAACAACAACTTGTATTTATATAGCGCCTTTAACGTAGTAAAACGTCCCAAGGCGCTTCACAGGAGTATTTTAAGACAACAAATTTGACACCAATCCACATAAGGATAAATTAGGGCAGGTGACCAAAAGCTTGGTCGAAGAGGTACATAGAACATAGAACAGTACAGGCCCTTCGGCCCTCGATGTTGTGCCGAGCATTGTCCGAGACCAAGATCAAGCTATCACACTCCCTATCACTCTGGTGTGCTCCATGTGCTTATCCAATAACCGCTTGTAAGTTCCTAAAGTGTCCGACTCCACTATCACAGCAGGCAGTCCATTCCACACCCCAACCACTCTGAGTAAATAATCTACCTCGGACATCCCTTCTATATCTCCCCCCATGCACCTTATAGTTATGCCCCCTTGTAACAGCTGCCTCTACCCGAGGAAATAGTCTCTGAACATCCACTCTATCTATCCCCCTCATCATCTTATAAACCTCTATTAAGTCGCCTCTCATCCTCCTCCGCTCTAAAGAAAAGCCCAACTCCCTCAATCTTTCCTCATAAGACCTCCCCCCCCCCCAAACCAGGCAGCATCCTGGTAAATCTCCTTTGCACTCTTTCCAATGCTTCCACGTCCTTCCTATAGTGAGGTGACCAGAACTGCACACAATATTCCAAATGTGGTCTCACCAAGGTCCTGTACAGTTGCAGCATAACCTCACGGTTCTTAAACTCAAACCCTCTGTTAATAAACGCCAACACACCATAGGCCTTCTTTACTGCTCTATCCACTTGAGTGGCAACCTTCAGAGATCTGTGGATATGAACCCCCAGATCCCTCTGCTCCTCCACGTTCCTCAGAATCCTGCCGTTGACCCTGTAATCCTTATTCAAATTTGCCCTACCAAAATGAATCACCTCGCACTTATCAGGGTTAAATTCCATCTGCCATTTTTCGGCCCAGCTCTGCATCCTATCAATGTCTCTTTGCAGCCTACAACTGCCCTCCACCTCATCCACTACTCCACCAATCTTGGTGTCATCAGCAAATTTACTGATCCACCCTTCAGTCCCCTCCTCCAAGTCATTGATAAAAATCACAAACAGCAGAGGACCCAGCACCGACCCCTGTGGCACACCGCTGGTAACTGGTCTCCAGTCCGAAAATGTTCCATCCACCACCACCCTCTGCCTTCTATGAGATAGCCAGTTACTTATCCAATCTGCCAAATTTCCCTCTATCCCACAACTCCTTACTTTCTTCATGAGACGACCATGGGGAACCTTATCAAACGCCTTACTAAAATCCATGTATACGACATCAACTGCTCTACCTTCATCTACACACTTAGTTACCTCCTCAAAGAATTCAATCAAATTTGTTAGGCAAGACTTACCCTTCACGAATCCGTGTTGACTATCCCTGATTAAGTTGCCCCTTTCCAAATGGTCATAAATCCTATCCCTCAGGACCTTTTCCATTATCTTACCAACCACTGAAGTAAGACTAACCGGCCTATAATTACCAGGGTCATTCCTATTTCCTTTCTTGAAGAGAGGAACAACATTCGCCACTCTCCAGTCCTCTGGCACCATCCCGTGGACAGTGAGGACCCAAAGATCAAAGCCAGAGGCTCTGCAATCTCCTCCCTTGCCTCCCAAAGAATCCTAGGATATATCCCATCTGGCCCAGGGGACTTATCGACCCTCAGGTTCTTCAAAATTGCTAAAACATCTTCCCTCAGAACATCTACCACCTCCAGCCTATCCACCTTTATCACACTCTCATCCTCAAGAACATGGCCCCTCTCCTCGGTGAACACTGACGAAAAGTATTCATTCATCACCTCTCCTATCTCTTCTGACTCCATGCACAAGTTCCCACTACTGTCCTTGACCGGCCCTACCCTCACCCTGGTCATTCTTTTATTTCTCACATAAGAGTAAAAGGCCTTGGGGTTTTTCTTGATCCGACCCGCCAAGGACTTCTCATGCCCCCTCCTAGCTCTCCTAAGCTCTTTTTTTAGCTCATTCCTTGCTACCTTGTACCCCTCAATCGACCCAACTGAACCTTGTTTTCTCATCCTTACATACGCTTCCTTTTTCCTCTTGACTAGACATTCAACCTCTTTTGTGAACCATGGTTCTCTCACTCGGCCATTTCCTCCCTGCCTGACAGGGACATACCTATCAAGGACACGCAGTAATTGCTCCATGAAAAAGCTCCACTTTTCGTTTGTGCCTTTCCCTGATAGTTTCTGTTCCCATCTTATACTCCTAATTCTTGCCTAATCGCATCATAATTACCCCTCCCCCAATTATAAACCCTGCCCTGCCGTATGGCCCTATCCCTCTCCATTGCAATAGTGAAAGTTACCGAATTGTGGTCACTATCTCCAAAGTGCTCTCCCACATACAAATCAATCACTTGGCCCGGTTCATTACCCAGTACCAAATCCAACGTGGCCCCACCTCTTGTCGGCCTATCCACATATTGTGTCAGGAAACCCTCCTGCACACACTGTGCAAAAACTATCCCATCCGAACTGTTTGACCTATAAAGGTTCCAATCAATATTTGGAAAGTTGAAGTCACCCATGACAACTACTCTGTGACCTCCACACCTATTCATAATCTGCTTTGCAATTTCTTCCTCCACATCTCTATTACTATTTGGGGGCCTGTAGAAAACTCCTAACAACATGACCGATTTTACGGAGCGTCTTAAAGGAGGAAAGAGAGGTAGCGAGGCAGAGAGGTTTAGGGAGGGAATTCCAGAGCTTAGGGCCTAGGAAACAGAAGGCACGGCCACCAATGGTTGAGCGATTTAATCAGGGATGTTCAAGACGGCAGGATTAGAGGAGTGCAGATATCTTGGTGGGGGCAGGGGTGTGGTGCTGAAGGAGATTAGAGATAGGAAGGGGCGAGGCCATGGAGGGATTTGAAAACAAGGATGCGAATTTTGAAATTGAGCAATCAAAGTATTTCTATCCAACTGCTCTCTGACCAGCTGAAGAAATGTAAAGAAAAATATTGAGTGTATCTCTTTGAAAATGGTAGGCTGCTAACATTACAAACATCTAAAATGCATGGAGGAGAAATCACCGTGCATGGAGAAAGTGCTTCTGCCTGTGCTATTGTACTTACTTCAATGAACAGACTGAAGTTGAGAGCTCCTTCTGTGGAGAATTGCTGATATAAAGCTGATGGCATTCTGTGAAACAAGCATTTGGAACAGCCATTTGTGGTTTAATTTTTAAAACTTACTGTTATGTTTTACTCCATCATTTAAAAATCATTTCTAGCCATGCTTGCGTATTGATATGAAAAATTGGAACTGTGGCCTCCTGGTGAGAGCAATTTTTAGTTAATGGCAACATTTTTGGCTGAAAATTCAGCCTCCCATTTTTCTGTGCAATCTACGCAGGCAATGTTCTCATGATGAGCATCTTTATCGACGGGACCATATTTTCCTCCATTCCCAAAAAAGGTTACATGCCCATTATTTCCATCAGTATTTTTTTGCTCGCTAACAAGTTTATGGGACACGGGTGTGAGTTAGTGTCGTGAAAAAGAGTTGAGAAATAAAAATGCCCAGCGGAAAACCAAATTACTGTGAGATTACATAGAGACAGACACTTGCAGTGAGAAAGATGCACGCAGAGTTGGGGATACTGATAGGTTCAGAGAGCGTTCAAGAAACGCATGCACAAATTGCAAAGTCAGGTCAGTTTGGGAGAATTAGACGGGTCAAATATGCTCAATCCCATTCCACCGCTGCAATGTGCCACAACAGAAATCGCACCCTGCCAGCTGACTTGGAACTTGCCCCCAGCCAGAGTATCCACGGTAAGGGAATTCAATTAAATCCGGGGGCACATATGCTAGTATGGGCGCCCACTGAGAGGGGGCAGGCAAGGCAAAGCAAAATGCAACGCTTGGAAGCCATATTTCAAAACTGGCAGAACCAAAAAGAAAGTTGTTCAGGTCTTTGAGTTGGCCCGCTCTAGCCGAAGACTGATTTCAATCCAGCCATTTAAAATCTTTGGCGCCGTTCCAAGACATTACCGAAGCCTGGAAATGCCTGTGGGTCCCATTTCTGCTGCTCCATTTGCCTGGATATTGCTGGGATCCAGGTTGGTTGAGAGAGAGGTGGCAGGTGAAGCTATCCCACCAGTTCTGCCTCCTTCCCTCTTTATGTCAGGCCTTCAATGCAGAACTTAACTGACCCACTGCACGCCCCACCAATCCCAGCGGGAAGTGCTGGTGAATCTTCTGGACTGAGACTTGGCGTTTGTGGTTCCTGACCCATTTCTACCCCACCCCAATACTTCTATGTCAATAGTCTCCACCAGGCCCCAATGAATAGGATATGGACAGCAGAGTTTTGGATGAGTTGAAGTTTATGAAGTGGATTTGGATTTGGGAGGCAACAACACATTTAAGCCTCTTTGGAGAGTAAAGGGAGATTGGAGATGGGACGGTAGTTTGTAAAGACGGAAGGGTCGAGGGTGATTTTCTTTTTGAGGAGGTGGCTGCTGATGGCAGTTTTGAAAGGGAGGGGGATAGTACCTGAAGAGAGGGAACCATTTACAACATCCACCAGCATCGGTCCAGGAAGGCAAGTTGGGTGGTCAGCAGTTTAGAGGGAATGGAGGTCAAGGGAGCAGGACGTGGGGTCTCGAGGACGAGATGAGCTTGGAGAAGGCATGAGGGGATTTGTTAGAAAAATTAGACTAGGATGTGGGTTCCAGGCTAGGGCAGGGGTGAGCCTTGGGGGAGGTTTGGTTTCGTGAATAAGGGGCAGGGGAGGTAGTAGAGGCAGCTGAATGGATGGTCGTTATCTTGGTGACCAATGCTCCTTGCACTTATCGGAGGTGAGGGTGGAGTCGGCAGAAGAGAAATGTTTAAGGACTCCGTTGGTAGTGGAGAAAAGAAGCCAGGGGTTATCTTTGCTCTCCAGGGTGATTCTGCAGTAGTGAATTTTTTTTTCCAG
Organism: Squalus acanthias; assembly: GCA_030390025.1. Taxonomy (NCBI): domain Eukaryota; kingdom Metazoa; phylum Chordata; class Chondrichthyes; order Squaliformes; family Squalidae; genus Squalus; species Squalus acanthias. The sequence continues at coordinate 16,037,962 of CM059448.1, forward strand.
AGGACTGTGAGGCCTGATTGCACCTGAATGGTGGAAAATAAGGGTTTTGTTGGGGACCAAGGTGATGATAAGTGAGTGATTGAGCAGATCGATGGCTTCAACCCCAGTAAATATATCAATGCATCAATTTAACATTTCTATTCTGTGCAATGCTTAATACAATACCTTTTTACACCAAGGAGAACATGCCCTGGACAGCAGCTTGAGCTTTACTGAAAATAACACACAAAAATCACTCTTTGTATATAAAATTCTTAAACACACTCAAGAACAGAGGGATCAACCGGTTACTCAAAGGGATTCGTAAGGGTAATCCGTGTTGCCCTGCATTTTATTGATTAAACAATACCTATTAATTAAATAATAAAGATTAAGAAGAATGCTCTCTTCTTACAACCCTCTGAATTCACCCTCTACAACACCTATTCATATTTTAGAAAAAAAATAACCACTGCTGAAAATCTGAAATGGAAATACTAAATGTTGGATGAACAGCAATTCTGTTGACATGAGGAAAGGAAAACATGGGTTAAAGGTTCCCACCTGAACAGTTAACCTATCCTCTTTTCAGATGCTGACTGACCTATTTATTTCCACTTTTTTTTATTGCAGCTTCTACCGTGAGTAATGCAGCCCAGATAATAACTCCACTCAAACACATCACAAGCATACGAGGAATTGTACTGCTGCCCAGAGTAATTTCATAGAATTTTCCAGGGCACAATATGGCCACTTGACTGATGTTGCATGTGCCAGCTCTCTGAATGAGCTATCCATTTACTCCCATTCCCATGTCCTTTCTCCATAACCTTTCAAACATTTCTTTTTCAACTATTTATCTTGCTGTAAGCGTGCTGTGCGAAATGATTTTGGGCCAACTGTTCCCATTGGCGGAAGGGTCGCGAACCAGAGGAGACAGATTTAAGGTGATTGGCAGAAGAACCAAAGGCGACATGAGGAAAAACTTTTTTACGCAGCGAGTGGTTAGGATCTGGACTGCGCTGCCTGAAATTGTGGTGGAGGCAGATTCAATTGTGGCTTTCAAAAGGGAATCGGATAAGTACCTGAAGGAAAAAAAATTGCAGGGCTACGGGGAAAGGGCGGGGCGAGTGGGACTAACTGAAGTGCTCTTGCAGAGAGCCGGCACGGGCTCGACGGGCCGAATGGCCTCCTTCTGTGCTGTAACCACTCTATGATTCTAACTCCACCCAAATCCTGATAGGCATGATCCTGTGGTGCAAAGCGTTGATCTCATGCAGAGAAGCCACAGGATGACTTGGTGGGAAATGGAAAAAATCTCACTCCTGGTGCAGTAAGGGTGTTCTCTTCTAAGTTTAGGTCTTGGGTAGGTTGTTAGGGTAGAGTAAAGGAAGCTCTAGAAAATCATAACATGATTATGCAGAGTCAACATGGTTTTATGAAAGGGAAATCGTGTAACAAATTTATTAGTTTGTTGAGGATGTAATCAGCAGGGGAGATAAAAGTGAGCCAGTAGATGCAGTATATTTGGATTTCCAAAAGGCATTCGATAAGGTGCCATGTAAAAGGTTGCTACGCAAGATAAGGCTCATGGGGTTGCGGGTAATATATTAGCATGGATAGAGGATTGGTTAACGGACAGAAAACTGAGTGTAGGGATAAACGGGTCACTTTCCGGTTGGCAGGCTCTAACCATTGGGGCCTCAGCTATTTACAATCTATATTAATGACTTGGATGAAGGGACCATTTGCTGACGATACAAAGCTAGGTGGGAAAGTAAGCTGTGAGGAGGACACAAAGAGCCTACAAAGGGATATAGACAGGTTAATTGAGTGGGCAATAAGGTGGCAGATGGTGTATAATGTGGGGAAATGTGAGGTTATTCACTTTGGTAGGAAGAATAGAAAAACAGTTTTTTTTAAATGGTGAGAAACTATTACATGTTGGTGTTTAGAGAGACTTGGGTGTCTTCGTACAGGAAACGCAGAAAGTTAGCATGCAGGAACAGCAAGCAATTAGAAAGGCAAATGGCATGTTGGCCTTGGAGTAAAAGAGTAAGGAAGTCTTACTCCAATTGTACAGGGCCTTGGTGCGACCACACCTGGAGTACTGTGCGGAGTTTTGGTCTCCTTATCTGAGAAAGGATGTACAGTAAACTCTTGTTTAAACTGCACTTAATCATCTGGAATTCTTTAATAACCGGCAAAATAGATGACCGGTAATCTTGCCGAATCTATCCAGCACTCGTTTTGCCGAGTCCAAGTCTCCTGCGGTGGCCGAGTTAGTCAGTGTTTTTATTTTTTTGTGTTAAAAATAGCCTACCTCTCTGTTATCCAGAATTTTTCATTAACCGGCACCATCCTGGTCCCATAGGTGCCGGATAAGAAAGAGCTTACTGTACTTGCCTTAGAGGCAGGTGCAACAAAGGTTCACTAGATTGATCCCTGGGATGAGTGGGTTGTCCTAATGAGATTCAGTAGGTTGTGCCTATATTCTCTGGAGTTTAGAAGAATGAGAGCTGATCTCATTGAAACATACAAGATTGTGAGGGAGATTGACAGTGCAGATGCTGAGGTTGTTTCCCCTGGCTGGAGAGTCTAGAACTAGGGGGCATAGTCTCAGGATAAGGGGCCGGCCATTTAAGACCGAGATGAGAAGGAATTTCTTTACTCAGAGAGCGTTGTGAATCTTTGGAATTCTCTACCCCACAGGGCTGTGGAGGCTGAATCGTTTGCCTATATTCAAGACTGAGATAGATAGATTTTTGGACTGTAGGGAATCGAGGGATATGGAAATTTAGCAGGTAAGTGGAGTTGAGGTTGAAGATCCTGGCCAATATTTATCCCTTGATCAACATAACAAAAACAGGTTATCTGGTCATTATCACATTGCTGCTTGTGGGAGCTTGCTGTGCGCAAATTGGCTGCCGTGTTTCCTACGTTACAACAGTGACTCCATTCCAAAAGTACTTCATTGGTTATAAAGCGCTTTGAGATGTCCGGTGGTCGTGAAAGGCGCTGTATAAATGTCCGTCCTCCGCGTCACACCCCCCACCCCCCCACTCCTGCCTGTATGGCCTAGTCCTGCTCCTAATTCTTATGTTCTTGCTCTGTGCTTGGCTGTGCTACTATTGACTTGCTTGACACTGACACTGGGTGCCTGAAATGGGAAGAGTTCTATTCTCCAGCACTGAGATCTCTCAGCTTGGTGGACATTTAAAGCTTTAAGAAGTGTCCCAATGCCATGCAACGCCCCCAACTAAACAGTACCATTGCTGCTTAAATCTAACAGTTTTACTATTAAAATGTAATCTGTATTTTTGAATAGCAGAATGGGATCATCTCTAGCAAATCCTTTCCAATTTAATTCATAGTGGGTGCTCTGGTCAATGGAATCACAGTAATTGTTACTTAAAAATAATAAATAATGCAGAATGTAACTAGGTGAATTTATTCATATAATTGATGATTAAATTAACGCTGGTTTGGATGAATTGCTGGACATTTCTCTATTGAAGGGGTCTGTGTAACCTTGTCTGTGTACAATCAGTGTAACTGCACACAACCTGCCTCTCAACTAATCATTCCAGTGAACTCCTTTATCCCCAACAAAAGGGGTAATTTTCACCACAGTTCACCCTTCCCAGAAAACATAATCTGCAGTAGCAAAAAGAATGTGAAACAACAATAGAAAAATAAATCCTCTTCTGTTGAGCAGTTTTTGGGGGGGGGGGGGAGGAAAATCCCCTAAGTAGATTTATGCCAACGTGTAATTGTGTTGCTTTCTTGCTGGGAGCGATGTGACCTTTGCTCCCTGCGAACGTGGCTCCTCGCAGAGAGCACTGTACTCCTTACAGTTACAAATGTAAAAACAGTCGCCTGTGGAATCGCATTGCTCGGGGGGGATAGGAAGTGATGCTGTGCTCCCCATGAAAACAAACTTATTACAAAAAGATTTGTATATCTCACAATAGATACAAGAAAATGGATGCTGAGCTATGAAAGGATGCCTGACAGCTTGGTCAAATAGAAGGGTATTTTTTGGGGAGAGGTTTTAAAAGTGGAGAGCTGGAAGGATTTAGGGAGACCGTTCCAGAAAGTAGGACTGGGATGGCTGAAGGCTCTGCCACCAATGATGGGCCATGGGGGGGGCAGGGGGTGTGGGGGCCACTGAATGTTGCATTCCTCTGATTCCAGCTTTTAGGAAGAGAGTTCAGAGATAGAGTAGGAGAACAATTTAGAAACAAGTAGGGGGATTTTGAAATGAATGTGTTGGGGACGGGGAACCAGCGTAAGTCAGTGAGGGCAGGGGTGATGGCAAACATGACTGGATATATTCGGCAGAATACTTTTTGTCAAGTGTATATATTGTACATATTTGTAAATGTGTTTATTTGCAACTGTACATTAGTTCAAAAATATTTCTATTTGCATTTCTTAATCACTGTATATAATCTCTCGCCATGCTTTCATATGAATGGCTGTTGATAACTCATTATGGTTTTTCTCTGAATATGAAGTGAATATAATATTAGAAGCACAAAACAGTTGCCACTGTGAAATTAATTGCATGGTAGATCTTTTCCTTGGAGACTGACCCTTGCAATTGCTGCGAGTTGAAATCCTTTATTTTTGCCAACAAATTGTTTTCGCCGTTCACTTATACAGAGTAAAATATTGATTGAAACTATTTTATTCTGTGAGTAATATTAATTGAATTTCATATGCAACTTTTTAAAAATAAATTGCTGTCGTTTGTTCAATTGCGAAACAATGGGAGTCATTGACCTATACAGCAGCCGAGTGGAGGATTGGAGCTGTGTAGACTAGATTTAAAAAAAAAATTAACAATAATAAATATTGAGTTAAATTTACAGTGCACAATGAAGAGCTTTTCAACATGGGGACAGATTTTCCGCTTGACGAACTCTGCATAATATGGTTGGGCAATCTGGCCGCTATCAATTTCACTGGCTTCCCACCGGAATCATTTTTTTCTGTCGGCCTTTCAGACAGGTATAAAACACTCAAAGTTTCAAGACTATATGCAATCTTATTGATACTGTATTGAAGGTCGTTTTTGCATTCTTTCCCATTCTTTCCACCTGGGATCCCACCGTGCACACTGTCTGCCCATCTGTAGCGGTGTAAAGGACGGCTCCATAAAGAAAGTAGTGTTGGTTTTGATTTTTTTTTTTTAAAAGCACAGGAAACCAAAATAAAATCACCCTTTTAATTGGGAATATGAGCCTCCACACGCACAAATCCTCTGCCAAAGTGAGGTACATTCACAGATGTAGGTGTGCAGATACAAATAGGTGGACACATGCATACATACACAAACACAACCACGCACGCACTCCCCTTCAATATTAAATATGTTCCTTTCACTTTCTATATACTCACTGCCACCAAGCAGCTCTGGATGCCCAATTCATATGCGCATAATTTTATATGGATGGGCAATAAATGCTGGCCTTGCTATCGATGCCCATATCCCAAGAGTGTATATATGTAAAAAACGCATGATGTCCTGCATGCCTGAATGGAAATTCAGGACGCTGCCTGCAAAATACTATGTAAATGAGTCTGTTTGAGACTGGTGTTTCTGACCCCAGTATTCCCCACCCACAGGCTTTTGCATGTGATACAAAATGGCTGAAGATCTGTTTAACTGATCGCTGACATTTTTTACTGGTGTCAATCCAATTACAGTAGCACCTCAATTAACCTGCTGCCAGTGAGAAATCTAGGTTGGCAGGAGGTGGCAGCTAAGGTAAATGCTGTCTACAATACTCGTAGATCCTGCAACCAGGTGGAAGACCTTAAGAAAGCTAACAAAACAAGGCCCCACAAGAGTAGCATGAACAGGGTCAATGGCCCAAGTTAGTCTGCCACAAAGTGTTGACCATACAAATAATCCTTTTCACCAATGCTCCCTCCTTCTTTTATTTGGGGTGCGCGCAATTTAACATTGTAAAAGCCGGTCCTTGGCTGCGTGAGCCTGCTCCACCATTCAATAGGATCACGGCTGAACTTCTACATCAACTCCAGGTTCTCACCCTATCCCCATGTCCATAGATCCCCTTAGCAATCTCAGTCTTGAATATACTCCTCGTTTGAGCATCTAAAGCCCTCCGGAGTAGAGAAATCCAAAGATTCACAACCTTCTGAGTGAAGAGATTTCTCCTCATCTCAGTCCTTAATGGCTAACCCCTTATCCTGAGACTATGACCCCTAGTTCTAGACTCCAACCATACATCCCCATAATCTAGTGGGGCACACATTCAAGCTGCGGCTTGTCAGTCCGGTCAGTTACTGAATGGACTAACATGGCTCCCTATTTATTTAATCCAATATCCCACTTACGTTATACCAAACTTATCCTGAGAAATTATTCTGACTGGAACCACGCGCTCCCATTACATTGCTACCAACCATACTAAATAGCATCCTCCTATTCCTTAAGCTCACTTGTGATGTTTTTAGATCTTTGGCCAATGTAGGGAAGTGTGGCATGTTCGTTATTTTGTATTATGTGAAGATAATTTGGAATGATTTGAATTAAGTGAATCTGATCATAACTGCTGTTCTGTATGTTCATCTTACTGTGAAATAAAGCAGCTTATTGATTCATATTCAGCTTCAATTCCCCAAATGTTTCCTAGGCCCACCTTCAGAGGGGTTGAAGGAGTACATGTACGAAAGACCTGAATAGCCAGTTCAGGCCAGGTTACACCCCTGGGGTTAGGCTATCGTACAGGTAGATGTAGAGCAGCAGAAGTCAGCTGCCATAAAATTACGACACTCCGACTGCTTCTGAAAGTAAGTGATGCCACGGAGGCTGAGAAAGGTATCAAGGGCGGACCCAAATTTGTAGCTCTCGCTAAAGCCAATCTTTTGGCGATTTGAAATATTTACTTTTGGATTTTGAGTGTGCAGCTGGAGAAAGCTTACAGTTTCTTTGTTTATAACCTTCTTACAAATTTGGTCTTCCATAAAGAACGAAAGCCGCAAGCGAATCCCATACCACTTGCATCGCAGAGTTGACTTGCACTGCCCAATATCTATTTCTACAGTAGTGTAATTCAGGAGACTGAGCCATGCACCCACCTTTTCCCCTCCCGCCGCACCCACCCAGATGTGTGAAATTAATATAGTGCCTTTCGGATGGATGTGCTCTCATTCGTTTCTTCAATCTTTTTGCTTCTCCAATCTTTTCAAAGGCGGACCAAGGTAAACACTTGGTAAGATGGGCCAGTTGCAAATCATTTTAAGTTGATTTATTTCACAGACATTAAGTGAACATAATGAGCAACAATTTATGATTGGGCTTGTATAATTTAGCACAACTTATCTTTGCCTGATAATGCAAAATATCGAACACGCTACATTTTCCCACGTTGAGGGGAATTTTCAGAGCAGTGCCAAAGATGACTGAATAATGCTTTTGGGATTTTGACTAATATTACAGCAACAACTTGCATTGAAACAATGCCTTTTAATGTAGAAAAACATCTCCAGGTACTTCACAGTAAGGAAAACTGGCACTGAGCCAAGAATAAGGAATTAGGAGGGGGTAACCAAAAGCAAGGTCAAAGATATGGGTTTTAAGGACAGTCCTAAAGGAAAAGAGAAAGGTGTTTAGGCAAGGAATTCCAGAGAATAGGATTGAGGCAGTTGGAAGCATAGCAGCCAATGGTGGGGCAAAAACAGGGGGTGGGTATTCCCAAGTGGTCAGAGTCAAAAGAACAGGGAGTTGTAAGGCTGGAGGAGGTTACAGGTTAGGGAAGGCTGAGGTCATGAAGGGGTTTGAAGAACAGGATAAGGATTTCAAATTGGAGGCTTTACGGGCCCGGGAGTCAGTGTGACTCCGCAGAGATTGGAATAATATAAGAGTGGGACTTCGTGTGGGAAAGGATATGAGCAGCAGAGCTTTGGATGAGCTGTATTATTTATGGAGGGGGAAGTTGAATGATGGATGACAGACCAGCCAGGAGAGCATTGGAGCACTTGAGTCTGGAAGTGAAAAAGGTATGGATGACGGTTTCAGTGAGAGATGGGCTGAAGTAGAGGCCGGCAGAGAGGTGAAAGTAAGTGATCTTTGTGAAGGAGATGATGTAGGGTTGGAAGCCCAACTCAGGAAAATAGGATGATGTAAACAGTCTGGTTCAGCCTGAGTGTGTGACCAGGGAGGGGGATGGAGTCAGTGGTGAGGATGTGGCGTTTATGGTGGGAACTGAAGACGAATGTTCAACTGAGAGTCATCCAAGACTGGATGTCAGAGAAGCAGTGTTTAAGCTTGTCATCAACATGGGGAAACATTTTGTTTGTTCCTAACTTATAATTCAAAATGTCAGTGTGGTTTGTCAGAATTTTCCAGAAATAAACATGTTTAAAACTGGCATGTTATAAATGCACAAACAAAACACAAATATTTCCACTGCAGTGGAATCTAAATATGTTCTGTTTCTTTTTAATGGAAGACTAATACACCTACTTAAAAAGCTTCATTATTCACAGCCCAAAATCCCCAAAATAAACCACAAGAGGGGAAGGGAGAGTTGGAAGTTAAATGAGGAAAACATATTGGTTATAAAATCCTATCTTGTACAAAAGATTTGATTTGAATTATTCATTTTTCCAGAGCTTCCTTTTTCAGTTGATTACTTTATTGGGCGCTCTATTTCTTCTTTGCCGTTTTTAGAAAAAGAACTTTGTGACTATAAAGTGTTGTTCCCTGTCTTCTGGATGAGTTGTTTAACCAAGGCCCTGTCTGCCTGTGCAGCTGGACATAAGATCTCATTGCCTATTTGAGGAAGAGCAAAGAGTTCTCCCAGCGTCCTAGCCAATATTTACCCCTCAGCCATCGAAAACTGATGGACTGATTGCGAGGCCTTGCTGTGTGAAAATTGTCTACATAACAACAGTGACTAAAATTTATAAGTAATTAATTGGCTGTGAAGCACTTTGGGACGTTCTGAGATCTGATAATGTGCTTTATAATAAAGCAAGTTATATTCCTCTGTTTCTCCTAATCTCTTATTTTGGCAAAATGTTACCAGAGAAAAATATACCCATATGAATATTTATTTAGCCTTTACTAATAATGTTTTAACATTGGGAAGGAAACATCTGCAGCTAACCATTAGAATTTCAATACCATACAGACTGCGTTCTTTGGGGAATTTTGCTGTTATCTACTTATTGTTCTCCCCTGCCCTACCTGCCACCTTGTGTGTCACTGCTGGCACTTGCTGCCATCTTCATCTAGGAGATTACACCAGCTAGGGGTAATGATTTTTCCATGGCAGCTCCATGGTCAACTGATAGGCAAGTATATTCGAAGTATGTCCCACATGAAATCTGATTCTTCCCTTCTCCAAAATACAAAGCATTTTTTAAAGTGCCAGATGTTCTGTTAAGCAACCCGATTGAAAATTGGTCATTAATAGTGGCAGAGTTTGAATATTTTTAAGTCAGGATTCCGAATTATGGGTAAAAGTCACTAAGGATCAGGCTAATGATGCCTTTTTTCAACCAAGAGCTTAAAAGTGCCAATTTTGACAGTGTTGTGTTTGTGTAATGGGGTCACAGTAATGGGACAGGCTGCCTACATGAAGGCTGGCAACATGGGCCAACTTGTCGAGGTACATATTCCAGTGACATTTTAATCTTTTTCTCTGAAGAAGCTCGTAATAATGGAATGAGTTCCAGAATTGGTTGTACTTTTTTTGAAACTCTTATCCTGACACTTGGTACTCCACTGAACTATAGGAACATTTTGTCAGCACTGCACATAAGCCATAGAAGCTTGCAAGTTAATTTGCGACCACCTAGGATATGTCGGCTTTCGAGTCGCTGCGTCTTCCATAGCTCCTGTTAAATTATTAACACTGCATTCCCTCCGCTATTTTATTTTCTGTATCAAGGGCACTCATTAAAATGAGCCCCTGAAAAAAATCTCAAATTCTGTTTCACCTTTTTTAAAAAAAAGAGAAGAATTTTTTTTTGAAAGTTCTTCTATTTTAGGAACTGCCCATTGTCAGGTGATTGGTTGCAGTCACTTTGGGATGATCAGCATATCTGTTGCCATGAGGTCATTGCACCATAACTGGTCAGTAAATATGCAGGAAGAGTCAGAGTTGATTTTTTTTTTTTTCCGCCAGTCTATAATGTATTAAAAAATATTGTTTAATTCTTAATTTAAAAAAGTTATATAATATGTAATATACAAGGATTGTAGAATGTAGCTGTATGATTTTTTTTTTTTGCCAGAGTGTATTGGTACTGCTTCAACCAATTAAGGTACAATGATGAGGAATTTGTAATGAAAACAAGCTCTTGTCTGTAATGATGCTATTGTACAAAAACTATTGATGCTAGTACCTACTTAGAGCAAGGTAGAGTAGATGGCTGAGTTATACTCCTGGCTTTGTATTTTTTTTATTGTTGAATGCAATGACTCATCTTGAACAGATCTAGGATTTTGTTGCTGAACTCATGAATACTAAATTCTTATTCTCTGCATGCATTCTCATTTTCCTCCAATTATACTTTATATAATGTTGATCCAGAATATTAAACCAAATTTCACCAGAATGCATTTGCCACCGATCACTTAGTGGATGAAAAGCCATACAAGTTGTAGAATGATGCCTCAAGTTCTCTCCTTTTCTTTGACCGTTGAAAGCAGGAATAGATCTCAGTCTTGTTCTTCACAAAGCACTGCTGTTTCTGAGGTTGGATGATGGTGGCATCCATCCGTCAATTGGAGAACCAACGTACAGACTGTATAATAGTAGGAGATGGCTTTGATTTCCCCCTCTGGACTGAGAGCATTTGTAAAAGGAAGTGTCAAGTTGGTTCCTCACTGTCTCTAAAATGTGTCACTCTTTCATGCCACCTAGATAGTAGCATCTAATCTGCCGATGAAGCCATGGAGCAGGATACCAGACCACCTTGCAGTTAACAGATGGTGCTTAATTTGAGAAGGCTAATGGGATAGGCAAAAAAGTCTGCTCTTTTAGAACCTCAAGTGTCTCATTTGGAATAAATTTTCTTTAATTCTCGGAATGTGAACATTGCTGGTGTTTATTGCACTTTCCTAGTTGCTCTTGAAGGTGGTGGTGGGCTTTCTACTTGAAGCTTTGATACAACTGAGTGGCTTGCTAAGCCTCTTCAGAGGGCAGTTAAGAGTCAACCACATTGGCATGGGACTGAAGTCACACATAGGCCAGACCGGGTATGGATGGCAAGTTTCCTTCCCCAAAGGACATTAGTAAACCTGTGTTTTTTTGCGACAATCCAACAGCTTCACGGTCACTTTCGCTGATACCAGAATTTTTAATTTCATATTTCTGAAACTCAATCCAAACTGCTATCGTGGGATTTGCACACGTTCTCTGGATTATTAGTCCAGTAACATAACCGCTACCTAAACAGTAACATGGAAACATATAAATGAACTTTTGAATCCTGCCATTCTGTTACATTGTTCTTGACATTTTCAAAAATGTGCCCTACATAGTAACTGGTCGCATTGCTGCAAGGAATTTTGTAAAAGCTAACCAAGGCTACAATATAAACATCAAGTGTGGTTTGGGTTTATGGACAGCATTTGTATTTGTCGCTTGCATCATCATGGTTTTTAAAGTTAATTACTAATTAATTCAGTCACTGAAAGTAAACATGCAGGTGCAGCAAGCAGTTAGGAAGGCAAATGGTATGTTGGCCTTCATTGCAAGAGGATTTGAGTACAGGAGCAAGGATGTCTTACTACAGTTATACAGGGCCTTGGTGAGACCACACCTGGAGTACTGTGTGCAGTTTTGGTCTCCTTACCTAAGAAAGGATATACTTGCCATAGAGGGAGTGCAGCGAAGGTTCACCAGACTGATTCCTGGGATGGCAGGACTGTCGTATGAGGAGAGATTGGGTCAACTAGGCCTGTATTCACGAGAGTTTAGAAGAATGAGAGGGGATCTCATTGAAACGTATAAAATTCTGACAGGGCTAGGCAGACTGGACGCAGGGAGGATGTTTCCCCTGGCTGGGGGGTCTAGAACGAGGGGTCACAGTCTCAGGATACGGGGTAGGACATTTAGGACTGAGATGAGGAGAAATTTCTTCACTGAGAGGGTGGTGAACCTGTGGAATTCTCTACCACAGAAGGCTGTGGAGGCCAAGTCACTGAACATATTTAAGAAGGAGATAGATTTCTAGACACACAAGGCATCAAGGGGTATGGGGAGAGAACGGGAATATGCTATTGAGATAGAAGATCAGCCATGATCATATTGAATGGCGGAGCAGGCTCGACGGGCCGAATGGCCTACTCCCGCTCCTATTTTTCTATGTTTCTACTAATTGGAAAATTACCTAACAAATGATAAAGGAAATAGTTCTAATCATGTAGCAAATAACACACACGAGGCATGCATAATTGGTTGTATTCCTTATCAAATCTTCTCGCCCTTCTCAACCCATCAGTCATCTCACTAAGAAACTATATTGCAATGTTCTGCAATGAAAAGTTAGAGGTTGTCGTCACTGTATGTCTTACATAGTTAATTAACTTTTTTTAAGACCTGTGCATTTTTTCATGCCAATTCAAAGTGTGTCATTCATTACTAGAATGTACGATAAACTCTTTTGCAGCATGAATTGGTCACTGTTAGGCACATTTCTGAAAATATCAGCAAATTCCAGAGCAAAATAGCAATGTAGCAGAATGGCAGGATTTAAAAGTTAATTTATATATTTCCATCATACGATGCAGCTGATTCAGAATGCGCCAAGAGGTCCAACACATTTTAGACAACGTTCTCATTTTTTGGCATACGAGCCTTTACAGATCTTGCAGGTGCCGTGAGGGGCCTAAATAATGAAACCACTGAAGTCATAAGTTCCTATTTAGATAACTTTTGTCTCCCAGCAGGAATTGCTGAAGAGTAGGAATTTCTTGCATGCCATTTTTAAGTATCGTTGAATCGAATCACTGTACCTATTGGTCCCATTATGTTATTGCTTGGTGCCGATCTGCTGAGGTCCCATAAATGGCCTCGCAGCCCTTTCCATTACCTGCAGTCTACAAAAAAAGGTTAATATGAAATAATACATTATCTTCCATCACAGTAGAAAATCCTGGCACTATAGTTCATCTATTCCAGAAATGAAGCCCATAGATCACAGAATTATCTCAACATCAAAAAGGTAGATGAAAAAAGTTTATTACGTCCAACACCCCACATTCCCTCGGGAAATGAGCTCTGTCTGGGTTAATGGCTACATAACTTTTACTGATGTAGTCTAGCTCCCCAATGGCTCAACAATGTTACCCATTGATAATAGGCATGGCAGTACAGTGGTTTTGTTGCTGGATTTGTAATCCAGAGGCCTGGACTAACAATCCAGAAAATGTGAGTTCAAATCCCTCCATGGCAATTTGAGAATTTCAATTCAGTTTATATGGAAAAAAAAAAATCTAGAAACGCAGTTTAAAAAAAACAAACACTGGTGTCAGTAAAAATGACCATGAAGCTGTTGGATTGTCTCAGCTGCTTAACCTTAATGTTCTTCAAGGAAGGGAACCTTCCTTCCTTACCCCGTCTGGCCTATATGTGCCTGCAGTCCCTGCTCTCTCAAGTGGCTTAATAAGCAACTCGAACAAAAGCAAAATACTGCGGGTGCTGTAAATCTGGGGGGAAAAAATACAACTGACTTGTTTATTATATCAGAATTGCTACAAAGAATTGACTGCAGCGGTTCAAGAAGGCGGCTCACCACCACCTTCTCGGGGCAACTAGGGATGGGTACTAAAAGCTGGCCCTGTCAGCGATGCCTACATCCCAAGAATGAATTAAAAAATAAAGCGGAAGTATTTAGACCAAGAAGGTCATAGGCTCAATGTGGACCTGAGTTAGCTACAATTGGTATCAGGGCCTGCATGTTAAGAATTGGCTGGAGTTTCTCCTCCTCGTCACTGCCCATCGACTATTTCAAAGAGTGAGGATTTCTCCTGGTGTCCTCCCTCAATGAATACCACCAATAAAAGGATTAACTGGTCGTTCTTTATACTGCAGTTTCTGGGATATTGCCGATAGCAGTCACTGCATTTGAAAATGCATTCAGTGTGTGAAGTGTTTAGAAGATTCAACATGATGAGCTGTTATTTAAGTACAAGTAATAGTGTTTCTATTATAATAATGACTGGTGGATAACTGGCATCCATAGAAACATACTACAGGAAACAGCTAATGACTTGAGGAGAAGAGAAAACTTGGTGAAATAAATATGTTCAAGAATTCAAAACTGCATTCAGTATAAACAGTTGCATAAGCTAAAATGACTGTCCAATGGGACATAACCGATTATGTCAAAGGAATCTGTAGGTGTTTTCAAACTTTAGTGCAAAAGGAAATGCTGTCCTATTCGTAACTGTAGAAAACAAATCTTGTTTACTGATAAACTGAGGTTCTGTCTGTGCAGCAAGTAACGCATCTGCAGTAATAAATTGTACAATGGTTGTGTTGTGATTTTGGACTTGGAAGTTATTTTATGTTGCCTGTACGAAGGAAGTCGCTATGCATCAGTACTCCTTGCAGTATTTTCTTTTTGTTTTTTCAAAAAGAAGAAACTTTGTGTACTCTTGAATAAATGGAAACAAAAGTTCAATTTAGCAAGGTGCCTCTGCATAGGGAGGGATTAACCTAGGCCGTGTTAATCCAGCTCACTGTCACGCACCTCTTAATAGATAGCGAGACCGACATCGACTGAGCTGGGATTATATTGCCCATCTGCCTTTTTGTCTAGAGAATGACGCTGAGGAAAAATGCCAGGTTGGGAGAGAAAGTGTAGGAGGAAAAATAATGACAATTGGGTGCAAGTCCAATTTTTTTTTTTGGTTAAGCAGACTCCAAAGTTGTCTAGTTTTCATGTTAGCTGTGTTTCTCGGAGAAAGAAGCCCAAGTGCAACAGTAATGTATTGGAATAACAACAGAAAATGCTGGAAACGTTCAGCAGGCCAGGCACCCAACCCAGTTGACGCCGAAAACTCCTCCTGACTAACATCTGGGGACTCGTGCCAAAGAGAGAAACCGAGTTAATGTTACATGTCGGAGACCCTTCTTCAGAACTGGTAAAAGTTGGAAATGTAACAGATTTTAAGCAGGTGCAGAGGCAGGGAAGGGAGGGGGGGTGGAGGAAGGAATTCAAGGGATAGTCTGTGCGAGAATGCAAAGCAGGAGTTGTTAAATGTTGCAAATGGGGATGGCAAGATCATAAACAGCTGCCACCTGAAAAAAATGGGGGGGTTATAGTCTGAAATTGTTGAACTCAATGTTGAGTCCAGAAGGCTGTAAAGTGTCTAATCGAAAGATGAGGTGCTGTTCCTCGAGCTTATGTTGAGCTTCATTGGAACCGTGTAAGAGGCCGAGGTCAGAGTGGGAGTGGAGCAGAGAATTGAAGTGACAGGCGACCGGAAGCTCAGGGTCACCCTTACGGACTGAGCGGAGGTGTTCCGCAAAGCGGTCGCCCAATCTGCGTTTAGTCTCCCCAATGTAGAGGAGACCGCATCGTGAGCAGCAAATACAGTATACTAAATTGCAAGAAGTACAAGTAAATCGCTGTTTCACCTGGAAGGGGTGTTTGGGGCCCTGGACAGTGGGAAGGGAGGAGGTAAAAGGGCAGGTGTTGCATCTCCTGCGCTTGCACGGGAAGGTGCCGAGGGGAGGGGCTGTTGGGGGTGATTGAGGAGTGGACCAGGGTGTTGCGGAGGGAGCGGTTCCTTCAGAATGCTGAAAGGGGAGGTGAGGGGAAGATGAGTTTGGTGGTGGGATCACGCTGGAAGTGGTGGAAATGGCGGCGGATGATCCGTTGAATGTGGTGGCTGGTGGGGTGGAAGGTGAGGACAAGGGGAGCCCTATCGTGGTTCCGGGAGGGAGGGGAAGCTGCGAGAGCAGAAGTGCGGGAAATGGAACGGACGCGGTCGAGGGCCATGTCAACCACGATAGAAGGGAATCCTCGGTTGAGGACAAAGGAAGACATATCGGAAGCACTAGTATGGAAGGTGGCATCATCAGAACAGATGCGGCGGAGACAATGTTCTAACGATGCCACCTTCCTCGACCGTGTCCATTCCATTTCCTGCATTTCTGCTCTCTCCCCTTCCCCCTCCCTCCCGAAACTACGATAGGGTTCCCCTTGTCCTCGCCTTTCACCCCACCAGCCTCCACATTCAACGGATCATCCTCCGCCACCTCCAGCGTGATCCCACCACCAAACGCATCTTCCCCTCACCTCCCCTTTCAGCATTCCGAAGGGACCACTCCCTCCGCAACACCCTGGTCCACTCGTCAATCACCCCCCCCAACAGCCCCTCCCCACGGCACCTTCCCGTGCAAGCGCAGGAGATGCAACACCTGCCCTTTTATCTCTTCCCTTCCCACTGTCCAGGGCCCCAAAGACCCCTTCCAGGTGAAACAGCGATTTACTTGTTGTACTTGCAATTTAGTGTACTGTATTCGCTGCTCACGATGCGGTCTCCTCTACATTGGGGAGACCAAACGCAGATTGGGTGACCGCTTTGCGGAACACCTCCGTTCAGTCCGTAAGGGTGACCCCGAGCTTCCGGTCGCCTGTCACTTTAATTCTCCGCTCCACTCCCACTCTGACCTCTCTGTCTTCGGCCTCTTACACTGTTCCAATGAAGCTCAACATAAGCTCGAGGAACAGCACCTCATCTTTCAGCCTTCTGGACTCAACATTGAGTTCAACAATTTCAGACTATTAACCCCCCCATTTTTTCAGGCGGCAGCTGTTTATGATCTTGCCATCCCCATTTGCAACATTTAATCACACCTGCCTTGCATTCTAGCACAGACTATCCCTTCAGTTCCTTCCTCCCCCCCCGCCCCACCCCCACCTTCCCCGCCTCTGCACCTGCTTAAAATCTGTTACATTTCCAACTTTTACCAGTTCTGAAGAAGGGTCTCCGACTTGAAACGTTAACTCTGTTTCTCTCTCCGCGAGGCTGCCTGGCCTGCTGAGTGTTTGTTTGTTTCCAGCATTTTCTGTTACTTCAGATTTCCAGCATCTGCAGTATTTTGCTATTGTCGTAATGTAATGGAGTCATTTTTCAAAACCATCTTTCTGATTGTGAACCTGTTGGGAACAGAAGTTGATTAGTGTTCAATTGATTGGCGACCGCTCTAATTTAAATTAAGTTTCCCAATTTCAACTTACCCTTGCTTCTGCTCCCCTGTGTAGCTCGCTGAGCTTGCCTTGTCTCTGAACAGGAAACAAACTCTTTAAAAGGAAAATTGGGTGCTTGTTTCATACAAACTCTGTAGACTTCCCAACTTCTGCTCCAACGGTCCCAGCTTTTTTTGGTCATGTTTACTGATCGTGTTTGTTCACAATGACTGGCATGTTGTTTGATAAACCTTAGGTGGAAAAAATGAAAGCTTTGCTTGGACATTTATCAAAGGCGCACAGATCCGAGGTCTGATTCAGTACTGTACCCCAGGGGCTTTTGTTACACTCTCCATGTGCACAGTGATTGTTATCACCAGGTGGATAGGCTTCATACTGCAGCATCATTTGTTATTTTCACGTTGTATTACAGTTAATAAGTTTGTAATATTGATCTCTTTGGCCATGGAATGCAATCATCTGTCACTGCTGATGTGATGTCAAGAATATTATTTATAAAATTGAAAGAACTTCAGAGCTTTCTATAAAAGCTTCCGCATTCCAGCTGTTCAAAGCTACGGACTTTGTCTACTTAACATTCCCACTGGACAGTCTGAACATTTCTAAGTGTAAACTGGATAAGAAAAGTCCAGTTTTTAATACTTAAAGAAACAACTTGCATTTATCTAGCTCTTTATCACATCCTCATGATATCCCAAAGTATTTACAATAATGGATTACTTTTGAAGTTGTCACCATTGTTACATAGGCAAATGCAATCGCCACTTTGTGCCCAGCCAAATGACAAATGAAAGACCAAGTAATCAATTTTTTATTTGTTTATGGAATGTGGGCGTCGCTGGCAAGGCCAGCATCTATTGCCCATCCCTAATTGCCCTTGAAGGTGGTGGTGAGCCGCCGCTTTCTTGAACCGCTGCAGTCCGTGTGGTGAAGGTACTCCCACAGTGCTGTTAGGGAGGGAGTTCCAGGATTTTGACCCAGTGACCATGAAGGATCGGTGATATATTTCCAAGTCAGGATGGTGTGTGACTTGAAGGGGAACGTGGAGGTGGTGGTGTTCCCATGCGCCTGCTGCCCTTGTCCTTCTCGGTGGTGGAGGTCGCGGGTTTGGGAGGTGCTGCCGAAGGAGCCTTGGCGAGTTGCTGCAGTGCATCTTGTAGATGGTGCACACTGCAGCCACGGTGCGCCAGTGGTGGAGGGAGTGAATGTTTAAGGTGGTGGATAGGGTGCCAATCAAGCGGGCTGCTTTGTCTTGGATGGCGTCGAGCTTCGAGTGTTGTTGGAGCTGCACTCATCCAGGCAAGTGGAGAGTATTCCATCACACTCCTTACTTGTGCCTTGTAGATGGTGGAAAGGCTTTGAGGAGTCGGGAAGTGAGTCATCGCAGAATACCCAGCCTCTGACCTGCTCTTGTTGCCACAGTATTTATGTGGCTGGTCCAGTTAAGTTTCTGGTCAATGACAACCCCCAGGATGTTGATGGTGGGAGATTTGACAATGGTAATGCCATTGAACGTCATGGGGAGGTGATTAGAAGTTGTCTTGTTGGAGGTGATCATTGCCTAGCACTTGTGTGGTGCGGGTGTTACTTGAAGCGAACACTGTGTAATCATCAGTGACAGTGAACATCCCCACTTCTGACCTTATAATGGAAGGAAGGTCATTAATGAAGCAGTTGAAGATGGTTGGGCCTAGGACACTGCCCTGGGGAGCTCCTGCAACGATATTCTGGGTTTGAGATGATTGACATCCAACGACCACGATTATCTTCCTTTGTGCGAGTTATGACGCTAACCAGCAGAGAGTTTTCCCCCTGATTCCCATTGACTTCAATTTTACTAGGGCTCCTTGGTGCCACACTCAAGTCAAATGCTGCCTTGATATCAAGAGCAGTCACTTTCACCTCACCTCTGTAATTCTGCACTCTCTTTTGTCCATATTTGGACCAAGGCTGTAATGCGGTCTGGAGCCAAATGGTACTGGAGGAACCCAAACTGCGCATCACTGAGCAGGTTATTGGTGAGTAAGTACCACTTAATAGCACTGTCAATGACACCTTCCATCACTTTGATTGAGAGTAGACTGATGGGTATATCCATCAGTCTGCTGTATCCAGTGCGCTCAGCCGTTTCTAGCTCTCACGTGGAGTGAATTGAATTGGCTGAAAACTGGTTTCTGTGATGGTGGGAACCTCAGGAGGAGGCCGAGATGGATCATCCACTCTGCACTTCTGGCTGAAGATGGTTGCAAACGCTTCAGCCTTGTCTTCTGCACTCACATGCTTGGCTCTACCATCATTGAGGATGGGGATATTCATGGAGCCTCCTCCTCCCATTAGTTATTTAATTGTCGACCACCATTCACAACTGGATGTGGCAGGACAGCAGAGTTTTGACCTGATCCGTTGGTTGTGGGATCGCTTAGCCCTGTCTACAGCATACTGCTTCTGCTGTTTAGCATGCATGTAGTCCTGTGTTGTGGTCATGCATTAGTCTTTCTAATTAATGAATGGCATCAGGTTTAAAATAAGTAACTATTGAGAGGAAAAACTTGGTGAATAGTGTTGGCCACTTCTTGTAGTAATGACTTGGAAACAATGTTCTCTTTAAGCCATGCAGCGCTCCAGGGAATCCACCCAGCCAGCTTCCCGGCTTTTCAATGTAAAAACCGCGCACACGCTGTGTTTTGAATGGCCCATGCAGCCCCTTAAAGAGGCTGCGCAGGACTAAAAAATTACAGGAATCATTGCTTGGAAGTATACATAAGATGAAAGCCGAGAAATCCCATTGCAGCTAGCTTACTTCTCCGTTTTAATTACTGTATCCTATCTCCTGTATATGGGTTGCTAATTGGGTTTTTTTCTTTGCCCACAATAGCAGATGTGTTTGTTTTTACTCCTCCCTTCATTGATATTGTACACAATTCCCTGCCCAAAAAGGGCAGTAGGCAACCAGTCCCTAGTCCTCTCTGTTCTAGTTCTGGTTCTACTGCTGGGAGATGTACGAGAATGCCACAGATTGCTCCTTTGTATTTTTGGTAATCCTCTTTGTGCTGATTCCTCAAAGGGGTAAAAAGCAATGAAGAATTTTAAAATGGGGATAGTTGATGACGATAGCAGAACTGATGATGATGATTCATCTCACTCCTGTCTATAGTTGTATAAATGGTGCACAGCTCTCTTAACAGCAGCAGGACACAGTGGTGTGTCCTGAACAGCATTTAATAAAGGCAATCCATGATCTTGCGTTGCTTAAACTATGGTAAATTGTACACCGAAAGAAACTCTTAACTATGTGTCATCGGAACTTATTCATAGCTCGACCAGATTGCAAAAACCGCATGGAATATTCCCTGCTAAATTGGAGGGTAATTTACACCTGGCTGATTTTTACAGGGCCTGCAGGTTCCTGGAAATTCAGGAATTGCAGTAAATATTTCTCATTGGGCTACAAAAGAGTATATCTATGGGAGAGGAAGCGGATTGAAAACCTGCAAACCAGAAATGACAGTAGAAAATTCAACTGATATGCAAGAAGAAATCTTTGTAGTGGAAAGGGAGGTAAACAGTTGAGAGGAAAAGACCAGCGAAAGCCCAAGAAATAGATCAAATTCCAAATAAAACAAACTAATAATTCAAACTGAGGAACTAATTTCTGGAAGCAGCGATTCAGAGCAGGAACTGAGCTGGAAGGCATTCACTTGGCAGAGATTTGAGTGGGATGTTCAACTGGGTTCTGGGGCTGCAGAATAGCGAATAGGCAAGTGGGAGATCCAGCAGAGAAAATACATCAGATCAGAAAGCACGGAACTGATGGGCAGAGATCTGCGTCAACAAAGTGAGAGGGAGTAGTTGCCATAAGGCTGAAGATGATTGAGAGATAGATCAAGCAATGTTGCATGCAGAGCCCTCAAAGCTGTGGAAATTACCCCACTCTAAAACTAGACCCTGACAGTTAAAATGAATTGTAGCTAAAGAAAGAAAGACTTGCATTTCTATAGCGCCTTTCACAACCACCGGACATCTCAAAGCGCTTTACAGCTAATGAAATACTTTTGGAGTGTAGTCACTGATGTAATGTGGGAAACGCGGCAGCTAATTGCGCACAGCAAGCTCCCACAAACAGCAATGTGATAATGACCAGGTAATCTGTTTTTGTTATATTGATTGAGGCCAGGACACCGGGGAGAACTCCCCTGCTCCTCTTCAAATTGTGCCATGGGATCTTTTACGTCCACCTGAGCGAGCAGACGGGGCCTCGGTTTAACGTCTCATCCGAAAGCCGGCACCTCCGACAGTGCAGCACTCCCTCAGCACTGCGCTAGAGCGTCTGCCTAGATTTATGTGCTCCAGTCCCTGGAGTGGGACTTGAACCCACAACCTTCTGACTTGGAGGCGAGTGTGCTACCCACTGAGCCACAGCTGACACTGTAGCTAGACTAGTAAGGGTGCATTAACCATGAAAAGAGGATTTTTTGTTGTTGTACATAACTTTGATCTTTGCAAAATTGTCCCACAATATTTGTTAGCATTTCTGAAACAAGTTGACAGTCTCGCCCTATATGGCAGTAATCTGTGTGTACACTGTGACTGCAGCGTCAATCTGAAGTGACTAACGACATTGAAGGGCCAATCTCTGGAAGAGGGAGTCTTGCTCCACTTCAGTCCAGAGTCTGGTCAGGTGCTGACTCCAGAATTAAACGATAACATCTTAGCATTGGGATGAAGCATTTTTGCAGTGTGGTGTAAATGCAGCCATAGATTACTTATGCACCGCATTCAGCAAGTAGTCGTGGTGATGATATGCCTGGCCTGAAATTTTGTCTCATTTGTTACTCACAGATGCTTATTGACCTACTGTGCGCTGCCAACGTGTTAAGTGTTTGTTTCAGACTTCGAGCATATGTAGTTTTTAGCAATTTTATTTGTAAAGGTCTATCATTTTTTGCAATTTTTTTTTAAATGTGATCACAATTCAGTATCTTGGATTACTTGATGCATAAAACGTGCAAGGCTTTCCTCTGCCTCACCGAGTACATGCTCCATTACCAACTAATCTGTATTTTGATAGCATGTAGCATTTACTTAAAGTCTGCACCCTAATACTCCCTTACAATGTCTTTTACTGAGAATACTAGGTTAATATCAATATGATGATCCATTTACTGCTGGTACATTTTTTTTTTCTGCCGTGATTAACCAAAAGCAACAGAGGCACACATTTAATTAGCTTTTTTGGGTTCCTGTCTTACTAAGATTTGAACACAAAACTCAATTATCTGAAAGAAGACACTGAGCTTTTTGATGTGCTCTCTGTCAGCTCAAAACACAGTTACATCCTTAAATAAATTACATGGAACTGTTCACACAAATGGTGGTATTAGAAACTCAACTCGGTGCACATCATCGCTGTATGTCATTGCCCTGAGACAGCTCGGCAAAAGTGGAATGTAGCCACTGTTTATCATATCACTCTCACTCTCTCCCTCTGGCCCTTCCCCCTCTCGCTCTCCCCTTCTGTATCTCTCTCTATAATCTCTCTCTTCCTGTATTATGAAATTGATGTCCTAACTGCATTCTTGCTGCTTAATATCGAAATGCTTATTTATGCCCTTTATATCACTTATATCACTTATTTGTAACACTGAGCCTGTTGTTGCCAGTACTGCTGCCAGAATAACGTCTCTTTAGCAGATGCACACTGCACTGCAAATCCATTTCGGAACCGTTCAGTTGTCGCAGTAGGGGCAGATTAACCTATTGAGCACTGACGTTAATCTGCTGCCAATCTGTGGCCCTGCTGTGCAATACACTTCTGACAACATGAGGACAATAGACTGGATATCTCATTTATTATCCTATTTTTCTGCCATTTACGTCCAAGGATGTGCTCATTCGTTCCTGTTTTCCCACCCCTTTAATAAGAACTTCTGGCAGAAGGGTTAGTCTGAGCCACAGATGCCTCCACATCTGGTGTCACTTTGATCAGCTGTGTAGGGATAATGCATTGGGATTAATTTTTTTTTCCTTGGGCTTTTATTGGTAATGTCTAATTTAGGCGCTTGAGTCACCCTACTCAACTCGATTTAAGAAGATGTACACATAGCTTGACCACGAGAAGGACAAAGGAAAGTCCTGGTCAAACGCCACGTATCACTTAATTCAACTCGCGGGTGATGAAGGCTGAAAAGGCTACAATTTTAATGTTGTACCAACAGCTACTTTATTTCACGACTTCTACATAGTAGAATGAGTGACAATATAATGATTACAAACAACTATCTTGGTTTTGGAATTACAATAACACGGCACTAACTTGTGCAATTTCACATTGCATAGCAATGCCATTCAGTTTTGAAGGTTAAGCACTCTCGAGTCTTGGTAAAATTTGTTAACACTTTCCTATTTGTATAGCAAAGTAACAGGTAACACTTGTGATCCTCCTGTTTCATATGTGGGTGATTTACTCTTTTAAAAACATACAACCTCTTTCATCAGGCAGTAATTTAACTGCTACAGCAAAATAATTATCTTCCCTTGGGATGTCGTGGGCTGATTCTGGCTCCTGGGATACATCTTCAGGGAGTCATCCGTCATCTTTCTTCCTGGTTCTTTGACAGTTGCTGTCTTCTCGCATCGAGCGAACGCC
Organism: Squalus acanthias; assembly: GCA_030390025.1. Taxonomy (NCBI): domain Eukaryota; kingdom Metazoa; phylum Chordata; class Chondrichthyes; order Squaliformes; family Squalidae; genus Squalus; species Squalus acanthias. The sequence goes on from CM059448.1 coordinate 16,061,801, forward strand.
TTGCAAATACTTAAAAGGGGTAATTGTCCAAATCTGCACTCTCTCGGTGGAGTCTCACCTGTTAACAGCACGCACAAATTCCAGTCCACAGTACCCGTGACATTCTAACCATTTAAAACGGTCGGTCAATCACACGCCGCTGAGGTTCCCTGCCTGGAGCCTAAATTCCCTCTGTGGTGGTATGTTCTGCTTCTGCCTCGAGCTTAAATTGCTGAGCTACCTGTGCGTTACGCTGCTCCACATAATACGACAAACTGTCACGTCTGATGGACTACATTCTGAACTAAACCTGAACTCTTCCCTACCACGTTAAGCGTTCTCTGATCTGCAATCTTCCACACTTCTTCCAATTTCTGACATTTAAGGCAGAAACAAACTATTTCAATGTATTAGCTGATAATGATTGAAGAATTACTTCAAGCCATGTGACCTATAAATTGCTCAAGAAAGCTGGAGATTTCACAAACTGTAGTCAGTTCAGATAACTTTTTCTGTGCTTGGTATGTTAATATTAATAGAGTAATAAGTACTTGGGCCAACTGAACAGACGCCTGGAAGGGTTTATAGTCTGATTGAACCATTTGCTTTTTGGTTTCTTCGGGTTAGTATTTCATTGGTGAGACCTTGGTGCCAGAACATTTGTGGATAAATTGGTGTTGGATTTATTACAGCTTTTATTTGGTCAGAAGTTGCAATTAAACATACCAGGTTATTTAACGATCAGGAAGGACAGGCAGGAAGGAAGGGGGGGTGGGGTGGCTATGTTAATAAAGGAAGGAATCACTGTAATACAGAGTAATGATATTGGGTCAAAAAATCATAATGAAACAGTTTGGGTGGAGATGAGGAATAATAAGGGGAAAAAAACACTAGTGGGCGTAGTCTATAGGCCTCCGAACAGTTGCAACTCTGTTGGACGGAGTATCAATCAGGAAATAGTTGAGGCATGTAATAAGGGAACATCTATAATTATGGGGAATTTTAACTATCATATTAATTGGACAAATCAAATGGGGCAGGGCTGCCTTGAGGATGAGTTCATTGAGTGTATTAGGGATGGGTTTCTTGAGCAGTATGTAACTGAACCGACCAGGGGGCAAGCAACCTTGGATCTGGTCCTGTGTAACGAGACAGGATTAATTAAAAATGTCCTAGTAAAGGATCCCCTTGGAATGAGTGACCATAACATGGTTGAATTCCATATTCAATTAGAGGCTGAGAAGGTTGGATCTCAAACAAGCGTGCTAAGCTTGAATAAAGGAGACTATGAAGGTATGCGAGCGGAATTGAGTAGAGTGGATTGGGAAAATAGATTAAAGGGTAAGACGACACATGATCAGTGGTGTACATTCAAGGAGTTATTTTACAACTTCCAAAAAATATATATTCCACTGAAAAGAAAAGGGTGTAAAAGAAAGGACAGTCATCCGTGGCTAAGTAAAGAAATTAAGGATAGTATTCGACTAAAAACAAGGGCATATAAGGTAGCAAAATCTAGTGGGAGGACAGAGGATTGGGAAAACTTTAAAAGGCAGCAAAAAATAACAAAAAGATTGATTAAGAAAGGGAAGATAGATTATGAAAGTAAATTAGCAAAAAATATAAAAACAGTAAGAGTTTTTATAGTTATATAAAAAGAAAAAGGGTGGCTAAAGTAAATGTTGGTCCCTTAAAGGATGAGACTGGGAAATTAATGGTGGGAAATATGGAGATGGCAAAAACACTATGAATATTTTGTATCAGTCTTTACAGTAGAGGACACTAAGAATATCCCAACACTGGACAAACAGGGGGCTATAGGGGGAGAGGAGCTAAACATGATCAAAATCACTAAGGAAGTGGTACTCGGTAAAATAATGGGACTCAAGGCGGATAAATCACCTGGACCTGATGGCTTACATCCTAGAGTCTTGAAGGAAGTGGCGGTAGGGATTGTAGATGCATTGGTAATTTTTCAAAACTCCCTGGATTCCGCTAAGGTCCCGGCAGACTGGAAAACTGCTAATGTAACACCCTTATTTAAAAAGGGCAGTAGACAGAAGGCTGGTAACTATAGACCGGTTAGCCTAACATCTGTGGTAGGTAAAATTTTGGAGTCCATTATTAAGGAAACAGTAACAGGACATTTGGATAATCATAATTTAATAGGACAAAGTCAGCATGGTTTTACGAAGGGGAAGTCATGTTTGACAAATTTGCTGGAGTTCTTTGAGGAAGTAACATATAGAGTGGATAAAGGGGAACCAGTGGACGTAGTGTATTTAGACTTCCAAAAGGCATTTGACAAGGTGCCACACAAAAGATTATTGCTTAAGGTAAAAAATCACGGGATTGGGGGTAATATTCTGGCATGGATAGAGGATTGGCTATCTAACAGAAAGCAAAGAGTTGGGATAAATGGTTCATTCTCAGACTGGCAATCAGTAACTAGTGGTGTTCCACAGGGGTCAGTGCTGGGTCCCCAACTCTTTACAATCTATATTAACGATTTGGAGGAAGGGACCAAGTGTAACATACCAAAATTTGCAGATGATACAAAGATGGGAGGGAAAGTAGTGAGTGTGGAGGACATAAAAAACCTGCAAGGGGACATAGACAGGCTAAGTAAGTGGGCAGAGATTTGGCAGATGGAATACAACACTGGAAAGTGTGAGGTGATGCACTTTGGCAGGAAAAATCCTAGAGCAATTTGTAATCTTAATGGCAAGAAACTGGAGAGTACTGAAGTGCAAAGGGATCTGGGGGTCCTGGTGCACGAAACTCAAAAGGTTAGTATGCAGGTGCAGCAAGTGATTAAGAAGGCAAATGGAATGTTGGCTTTCATTGCTAGGGGGATAGAATATAAAAATAGGGAGGTATTGCTTCAGTTGTACAAGGTATTGGTGAGACCGCACCTGGAATACTGCATACAGTTTTGGTGTCCTTACTTAAGGAAAGACATCCTTGCTCTCGAGGCAGTGCAAAAAAGGTTCACTCGGTTAATCCTGGGGATGAGGGGGTGGTCATATGAGGAGAGGTTGTGTAGATTGGGACTCTACTCATTGGAGTTCAGAAGAATGAGAGGCGATCTTATTGAAACATATAAGATTGTGAAGGGGTTGGATCGGGTGGATGCGGGGAGGATGTTCCCGATGACGGGTGAGACTAGAACTAGGGGACATAGTCTTAGAATAAGGGGCTGCTCTTTCAAAACTGAGATGAGGAGGAACTACTTCACTCAGAGGGTGGTAGGTCCATGGAATATGCTGCCACAAAAACCTGTGGAAGCTACAACATTAATTAAATTTAAAACAGAAATAGACAGTTTCCTAGAAGTAAAGGGCATTAAGGGTTACGGGGAGCGGGCAGGAATTTGGACATGAGTCTAGGTTCGGATCGGTCATGGCCCTGTGGGTAGTGGAGCGGGCCCAGGGACCGTGTAGCCTGATTCTGCTCCTATTTCGTGTGTGCAATTCTGTTAGATGCAGGAGATGGTTCTGTGATAGATAGTAGATTGGCGGTTAGGATCAGATCAGCCATGATCTTATTGAATGGCGGAGCAGGCTCGAGGGGCCGATTGGCCTACTCCTGCTCATATTTCTTATGTTCTTATGTTCTTATGAAGGACTGAGATCTGCCCATGACCATCCCTTCAATAAATTGCCTCCAACTGTGCAGTAGTCCAGATGAGGACTTGCTGTGTGAAATGGATGAAAAAAACGTATTTGCTTGTCAGAAATTCACAACGATTCAATTGGTAGCTTCTAATGCAAATTGGCAGAGCTATGTACAGAATCCATTCTGGAGGTCGAGCTGATAGATTTCTGTTTTCACGAATAAAGTGAGTGTAACAGAATAATCAAAAAGTGATGTAATTTCTGCGAGTTGGAGCAGTTAATCCTTATGATTGGACTTTGCTGCGCAGAGTTCCCATGCCGAGGGTGAGATGGAGAGGTAGAGCTGGTGTGCCGTGCCACCACGTGTATATATTTTTAAAAATTCCTTTTTAAAAACCGACCGTATAATTTCCTCGTACAGTTCTGATGGAGCTGGAGCTAATCCTGAAATGTGAACATTTTTAGCAGTTGAGGATTGTGCGAGTTGGAAGATGTTGAAATGAGAATTTTTTTAAAATCAATAGTGATGCCATTTTAACAACCTTTCAATATATGTTGTACATATATGGTAGGCTAGTGGTTATGTTACTGGACTAGTAATCCAGAGATCTGGACTAATGATCTGGAGACAAGAGTGCAAATCCCACCACAGCAGCTGGGGAATTTAAATTCAATTAATTCGATAAATCTGGAATAAAAAGCTCCCATCAGTAATGGTGACCATGAAACTACTGGATTGTCATAAAAACCCATCTGTTCCCTAATGTTCTTTTAGGGAATGAAATCTGCCGCCCTTACCCGTCTGGCCTATATGTGACTCCAGACCCACAGGAATGTGGTTGACTCTTAACTGCCCTCTGAAATGGCCTAGCAAGCCACTCCGTTGTATTGAAGAAGGTGGCTCACCATTACCTTCTCGAGGGCAATTAGGGATGGGCAATAAATGCTGGCCTTGCCAGTGACTCCCGCATCCCGTGAATGAATTAAAAAAAAAAACCATAGGTTTGATACCTTGGTCACCTGTCCAACTCATCTAGAGAGTAACTGACCAAGAGGAATTCTTAACATGGAGAAACATGCATAATCTGCAGTAAGGGGACCCCTCTGGGTAATACTGGAGAAGATGGTAACATTTGAGAAGTGGGAAGGATCGAAGATCATTTCATAGGGCTGCCATTATGACCGGGTGGATCTTCAAGCATTTGAAGGTCTGACCGCGAAGAAGCTGATTAAGGTCCCAGAGGTCCTGAAAAGAAGACCCCTTCCCAGAAAAGGTCTCTGATTTTTCTGAGCAGCCATCTCCCACTAACCTGACCAATGGAGAGTTACCCATTTCCTCACCCATTGTTGCTGCCAAACGCACCCTTCTGTTATGCCCACACCCACAGGAGGAATCTGGGTCGAAGTGTTTTGGAGCACTGTTTATGAAACTGCTCACCTTTTTAGCCTACAGGCAGTTTAATGAACAGGAAGCAGGGGAAATGGCTGTGGTGGTATCAGAATGGTGATTGCCAGTCCACCTTCATCCAAAACATAAAATCTGCTTGTTCACAGATTTTGTTCGCTCCTGGAATTTTTGCGTTGATTGTCACGTGGCAACAGGAGCTATTGAGGGCGAGAGCAATGTAAACGGTTGAGCAGGAGTGCTGAGAGAGAGGACAGGATCTTGTTTCTGTAGTGCCACAAGCCTTACTATGGAAACTCCCAACAGGAGTTTAGTCTTTAAAGAAATTAGAATAACAAAAACCTTTTGTAATTTAAAAAAAAAGGCTTTGATTTATTGCAATTAAATGCAAATAATGTAAATGTGAAAAATCTTTTTTTAGCACGTTTGATTCATTTTTGTGAAAAGACTGGAAAAGTATCAGTGGTTCGGAGACCATGATTGGTGTTTAGAATATATAAATCTGTCGACTTGAACTTTAGTTTCCATTTTATTATTCACTTCATTAATTAATCATGTTTAGTAACACAGCAATGTAGAGGACTGAAATAGAGTTTTCTGCTCTGTCTGCCTGGCCCAAGAGTTCATCTGTGTTTTGTTGCTTCATACTGCCCATTGAATTTTTTTTCAGCTACTTCTTTTCTAGTGAGCATTGATTTATTCAGCCAGCAAGAATAGCAAAGGATTCGTACGCTCTTGTTCATCTGGAGAAGAATGGAGGGGATTATTTGCTTTGTTCACTCGGAAAATCATCCCTTTGTGGTTACTTACTGGCCCGTCCATCTGTATTTACTTGTGCAATGAGGTTCGGGTTCAGTGCGTTGTTGAACCAGCGAGCCCTCATGTATCATCACTGATGTTTGTCCGCGGAGTCTTTAACAAATCCCCTTCCGTTCTCGGGAATTGTGTTAGTTGCAGGAATCCGTCATCTTTATGTGGCAGACGAGCTTTAAAATAAGTGAGATTTGACACGCTCATTAAGATATCTCCGAGACCTTCTTAACAAAACGGTGAGCGCGCTGCAGCCCGCAATCTATTTTGTTGGTAGTAATAGCTCCCTAAGAGCTTTCAGTGAACAAATAACAGTAATTAATGCGATTTGACTCTTGAGATTGGGTTCTCTAATCTATATCAACGCACTGTGCTGGATGGTTTCTGGGAGTAGGAAGTGCCAACAGCAAAATCCTCTTCCCACTTGCTCTCCAATTTTGCCGAGTGATACTTAAAACTGCATAGCAATGTTACTTATGTTGGAGAGTTCACAGGTGTGCGTGCAGCCAGTACTGTAATTTAGTAATAAAACAGGAGGACCTATTGTTGCAGTTTTAGTCATTTTAAAACTGCTTATTTCACAATGTCTACTTCGAAAATAGGACCACCTTCAGCCACACTTCAGCTACCTGTTTACAAGAAACTCTGGGTTTCTTGCAGATCTCATTTTTAAGCCCGATGCATTGCCAATTACACTAAGCTTCCTTGTTCATTCTCTGACAGCAGCTCTCGATTTGCTCTGAGAATGGCTGCTGTCAGATACTGGCCCACAACAATACTCCACAATGTGTAGACGGAGGCTATTTAAGTAATGGCTTGAAGGGATGAGCTTATCTGAAGCTTAAGTGAAATACACAGAGGGTCATTTTCTGACTTCCTGGCTGGGATTTTCTGTATCTGGTCGGGTGCGGGCGGTCACGACCCCGTTCTTCATCCTGTGCCACTCCTGAGATCGACTTTCCGTTAATGGGGCCTGTTAAGGCCGCCCTGCGCATTACCCGGCCCGATTAAATGGTGCGGGTCTGATGACGTAAGTGATGATGCGTTTTCAGCCGGGATATTTAAAGGGGCCGTGGCCACATTGCATTTGAAGGTTCATCTAGGATAGTGCAGGCAGCACACTGCACAATTGGACTGCTGGAAAGAGTGCCAAACATGAGTCCACTGAGACAGAGGGCTGCACCCAGGTTCTCCAATGACTCCCTCCATATGCTTGTGGAGGGAGTCTGAGCACGAGGGAGGTCCTCTTCCCTTCTAATGGGCAGAAGAGACCTCCCCAGGAGACAAAAGGAGCCTCGGCTCCAAATAACAGAGGAGGTGAACAGCAGGGATGGGTTCAGGAGGACCTGGGTGCAGTGCCACAAACGTTTCAATGATCTCATTAGATCAGGAAAGGTGAGTCCAAAGCCACACTCAACTTCATCCTGCTGTGCCTCTCATCACATCCCCATCACTCTGCCTTCCCAACCCTGCTCCTGCACATTCTTACTCACACCAGCATACCTTGCACCTCCACCCATCCCTCTCTCTCTACATTATCACATCCCCATCTGACTAGCCATCCCTCACACTCGCCCTCATCCTAATGCAATCGTACCAACTAACAACACACAAGGCGGCCATCCCAATCCATCATAGTCTCCCTCTACAGATGTAACCCATTCATTCCTTACACTCATTCCATCACTCTCACTCAACCTTCTCTTTCCCTCCTTGCAGGAAAATAGAGCCCACAATAAGAGGGAGAGAACCAGAGGTGGCACTCCCATCATTGGCCACCTTAACATCAGCAGAGGAGGCTGCCTTGGAAGTCTCGGGAGTCGCCGAGCAGCTGGAGGTGGGAGACGGTGAGAGGGGGACATCTCCGCAACCTGGTGACAGAATTACATATCATACAGTCACATGGCATACAGCAGTCACTCATATGGGAACTGATGTCAGCAGCCAGTGAATGGTCATCATGTGCATAACGGTATCTGTAACCATTCTTCATATGACATATCTAACTCATCTCTTTACTCTCCCAGAGATCCATCAAGAGCACCCCCCCCCCCCAAACTGTCCAGGAGGAAGACGACTCCTCAGAGGAGCCTCCAGCCTCTGAGGGCGCACCGTCACCAGATATAATCGCACCCAGCACCAGTGCAGATACGGACACCTCGGTGGGTCACACACGAGAGTCGTTTTGTCACCTGGTGTCTCGCAACTCACAAGTGAGCAAGAGCAGATGGTGGAGACAAGGACAACAGGGACTCTTCGCCAGAGGGCGCAGAACGCTCCCAGCTCTGCTCAGAGGCATGCAGATGCTGAGCCTCCGGCGATCCCGGAGGTGCAGCAAGAAGTGCAGGGGGTTCTGACAGGTTTTGTGAGCGTGATGTCTACAAATGTTCAGGGAATGGAGGAGTCCATCTGCAACATGAGCACCACCGTGTCGCAGGTGATGGTGACTGTAGGCTCTTCCGTGGATAGGATGGCCACCTGCATGAAGCAGCTAATGCGCCACTCACGAGCACATGGTCTCTATGGAGAATAGATGGCAGAGGCTCACAACGTAGAAGTGGGTCCTCATGGCCCCACTGCTGTGCAGCAAGGTGCTCTCCAGCTCCTTGCTAGCAGGGAAGTGCTGGTGGCCCATGAGAGGGATGATGGTGAGAGGGGACATGCAAGTGGGGGCTCCTCTCAAAGCGCTCACACTTCTCCCCCGTTGCCCCCCCGGGTCAGAGCCCCAGATACCTCCTCAGATTGTGATGGCCGAGTCTGTCCCTGCACAGTCCCAGGAGGAGCAGACTTTGGCAGGGCCATCACAGGCTCCAAAACCCAGCGGACGTCTGCCAAAACGGCCTGTGCAGTCGCAGCAGGGAAGTGAGCAGCCAGCCTCTACCTCTGCTGAAGCCATGGCAGGTAGCGCCTCGTAGAAGCACGCGGAAGAGAAAGATGAAACACACAGATTCACACGGGTAGCCACTAAATGTTTCTGTAAAGTTTCCATTACTGTGATGTCACAGATAAAAAAATCTTTATTTTCACCACTTTCTGGTCATGGACACATTTGTGTGCACCTTTGGAAGTGAGTGGTGAGACGTAACATTACCTCCAGCAATGGTGGTCAGTGTGAAAGGAATCACTTGGTCATTGTAGGGATCCTTTGTGGTGGGTGGTGCTAACCTGGCGCAGCAGGTGGCAGCCATATGGGTGCACTGCATAAAGTTAAGTAAATCTGGCCATGATGAGCCCATCCCTGGCTTCCTGGGCAGCACTGTGCTCGGGTGCTGGTGGGATCTGTACCGCAGGTTCCTCCTGCTCCTCCTACTCGTCTTCCAGCTGATGCTGCTCCTGCGCCTCCGCCTTTGAAGAGGCTGTGCGCTCTGTGCCTTGCTCCTCATGCAGCGCTAATCCTCGCTGCTGCGCTATGTTGTGCAGGACACAGCAGACCACGATGATTCTGGAGACCCTGGCTGGTGCGTACTGACTGGCTCCCCTAGATCTGTCAAGGCATCGGAAGTGCATTTTCAGCATGCCTATTGTCTGCTCTATATGACACATCTGGTGGAAATGTTGCTTTCATTATATCTCTCCTGGGCCTCCGTACTTGGCCTCCTCAAGGATGTTATGAGCCATGTCTTCAGTGGCTAACCCTTGTCTCCAAGCAGCCAGCTGGAAAGTCTGTTTGGAGGAGTGAAGAGCTGAGGGAGGCTGGACTGGCGCAGGATGAAAGAGTCATGGCAGCTGCCAGGGAATTTTGCGCACACATGCATGATCTTCCTATGGTTGCAGATGAGCTGCACATTGAGGGAGTGGAAGCCCTTGTGGTTGACAAAGACCCCTGGGTGATGATGGGGTGCTCTGATGTGTGCAGTCGATGACGCCCTGCACCTGTGGGAAGCCAGCCAGAGTGGCAAAGCCGAGCGCCCGCTCAGTAACGGTGTCTTCATCAGTGGCAATGTTGATATAATTGGCTGACTTGTCAAAGAGGGTATCGGTGACCTGTGTGTGATGCATCTGTGGGCGTTCCACTGGGAGATGCCACAAATGTCTGCTGCAGATCCCTGGAAGGAGCCGGAGGTGAAGAAGTTGAGGGCGCTGGTGACTTTGACAGCCACTGGTAAGTGAGTCCACCCACTCCTCTGGGCTGCAGGTATTCCTCCAGCAATGTACAAATGTCTGCGCTGATCTGGCATGATAGCCCGAGCCTCCTTTGGCACTGCTGCTCCGTCATGTTGAGGAAGCTCGTCCTCTGCCTGTATATCCTGTGTTGGGAGTATCGCCTCCGGCACGGTGTAGCCCTGCGCTGATGCCCTCTGTCCTGTGCAGCATCAGGTAATTGAGGAGAAGGTGGTGGTGGTGTTGGGGCTCATCGTGGTCCGATTCTGATGGGATAGACGGCAGGTCAAGTAGAGATGATGGAAGCATTCGGGTTGCTGCCGCGCTGGCAAACGGGCCCGAGGGAAAGGTGCATGGGGGCGGGATGACGGCGGGTTCCCGACCCGCTGCAAGATATTTCAAATTTCCCACCCGACCTGTCTCCAATCGTGCCCGCACGGACCCCAGAAAAGTCCGGCTCATGTTCCTGATGGGGAGCCCTGCCCATTGGGAGCATATATCTAAAATTTGGGTGTGCACTGTGCACAATTATATGACTGTTAATGCAAGTATTTTATATACTTTTTTTGCATTTATATATTACCTTTCACAACCTCCAAGATGTCCCAACCTCACCGCTAACAAAGCACTTTTTGAAGTGCAGTCATTGCTGTAATATCGGGAGCGTGGTCGCCAATCTGCGCACAGAAAGGTCCCACAAACGGCAACGTGGTGATGACCAGACAATCTCTCTTTTTTAGTGATGTTGTTTGAGGGATAAATATTGGCCAGGACACCAGGGAGAATTTCCATACTCCTCTTCAAAATAGTGCCATGGGATCTTTTACATCCACATGAGAGTCTCCTCTGAAAGACGGCACCTCCAACAGTGCAGCACTCCCTCAGTACTGCACTGGAGTGTCGGCCTAGCTTTATGTGCTCAAGTCTCTGGAGTGGGACTTGAACCCAAACCTTCTGACTCCGAGGTTAGAGTGCTACCCACTGAGCCACGGCTAATGGTTGGAAAATCATTCAGTGCGGACGTGAATTTCAAATTACCCCCCTAAAATAAGCTTTTTTTTTGGCTGCTTTATTCAAGTGTGTGAAGGACATAAGAACTTAACTTAGCTGAGATCCCGTGTGAAGAATTGTCTGGAAGGAAACTACATTACACAACTCCACAGTTCAGGCTCTGAGTTGAAACCTGTTTTAAATTATTGTTTGAGTCCATCAGATAAGTGACATTTAAAATTTAAAAATTATGTTCTATGAATCACAATGTTGGTGGCAAGCAATGGGTTCATGTACATGACTGTGAACAAAGTGCACCGACTATGAAGCTGACTTCAGGTTAAAGTTCTAAGTAATTGGGCCATCATTTAAAGAAAATGGCTGCTATCGTGCATATAGCCAACTCATGCATATAGAAATTTCTTCCCTCTGCTTGGGAGGTGAACTTCAGCATTGTACGGTAATCTTCCTATCAAAAATTGGCGATAAATGCATCAGTATTCACCCAAACAAAATACAGGAAACTCTTTATTAACCGGGACCGGCGTGGTGCCGGTTAATCAAAAAGTCCGGATAACGGAGAGTTATATCTCCCAACGTACGAGAGCCCCGTACACATTGACATGCGCCTGCATTCGGAGCTCCGTCTCCCCGGGGACCGCCAGCTGACCATCTGTCGTGTCCGCTGCCTACCCGGGCTGCACATTCCCCTCCCAATCAACACGCTCCGATACAAGGCAAACGCCTCGGGGTTTTTTTTAAAGTTAATTTTAAACGAGAGATGAAGGAAAACCCCGGTTACCTACTCAAGAATTTTGCCGGTTAAGAGAGATTTCCGGATATTTGGGTGCCGGTTAATAAAGAGTTTCCTGGACTGTGCTCTGTTGGTCTATAGTAAGAGTCCTAACACAAACAAATTCTCTTCATCGCCTCCTTTCAATTTTTTTCCAGTCTTGCTGTGAACCTATTAGGAGATGACCCATCTAGAAACATAGAAACATAGAATCTAGGAGCAGGAGTAGGCCATTCGGCCCGTCGAGCCTGCTCCACCATTCAATACGATCATGGCTGATCATCCAAATCCAGTACCCTGTCCCTGCTTTAATCCCCACAGTACACATATTCCTACCCCCGTAACCCCACGTATTTAATTCCCCCTAACATATCCCATCCTATCCCCATAACCCCACATATTTAATTCCCCCCCCTAACACTAAGGGTCAATTTATCATAGCCAAATCAACCTAACCCGCACATTTTTGGACTGTGGGAGGAAACCGGAGCACCCGGAGGAAACCCACGCAGACACGGGGAGAATGTGCAAACTCCACACAGACAGTCACCCGAGGTCAGATTCAAACCCGGGTCCCTGGCGCTGTGAGGCACCAGTGCTAACCACTATGCCACCGTGTTGCCCTGAAGACTGTGGGATAGAATTTTCACTTCCAAAATATGTTTCAAATTGCATTGGTTATGTTACGCTTTAAATTTCTGCTAAAATTCATTTGAATAATCACAAAAGTAAAATCTTCCGTTTAAACCAGGGAAATCGGGCAGCAAGATGAACATGTTTGTTTTTCTTTGCATTGAAAAATATTCCTTGATGTATTTAAGCATGTCACCTGGTTCAGCTGAAAATGGGGTTATGTCAAAAATATGCATTCTTAATCAGGGTGTCCAGTCCTCCAGCTGTCAAGTGTCAGCTGTGGCTCAGTGGGTCCCACTCCAGGGACTTGAGCACATAAATCTAGGCTGACACTCCAGTGCAGTGCTGAGGGAGTGCTGCACTGTTGGAGGTGCCGTCTTTCGGATGAGACGTTAAACCGAGGCCACGTCTGCTCTCTCAGGTGGACGTAAAAGATCCCACGGCTCTATTTTGAAGAGGAGCAGGGGAGTTATCCCTGGTGTCCTGGCCAATATTTATCTCTCAACCAACATAACAAAAACAGATTATCTGGTCATTATCACATTGCTGTTTGTGGGAGCTTGCTGTGTGCAAATTGGCTGCCGTGTTTCCCACATTACAACAGTGACTACACTTCAAAAGTACTTCATTGGCTGTAAAAGCGCCTTGAGACGTCTGGTGGTCGTGAAAGGCGCTGTATAAATGCAAGTCTTTCTTTCTGTGAGTAACCTGATTTTAAAATCACTGAGAATTTTTTAAAACTGTACCGTTTCTTTGGTGTACATGTTAGTTTCTTAGATCGCATGTTTTGATATGAGAACTTTAAAAATGCGCCGAAGAAAATAAACGCAATTTGAAGAGCCTTCCCGAACCAGCGCAATGGATGGAATCTCGCAATTGTGACCTGGGTGCACGGCCAGTTTTGTGGACGAGGCCTGATCCGGGTGAATTGAACCTCGAGCCAGCATAGAGATTGCAGGAAACACGAGCGCATGTGGTTTTGGGCGTAACTCACCCGCGTTTAAAATTCCCTGATCTTTTGCACTGGTTCGGCTGATATTGCGTGGACACAACAAGTGGGAAGCTCGATCCCTGTCTGTCGTCTAGCCCCAAAGATGGGTTTTGGAAGTCCAGGTACACTGTATTCTGAAAGAGCTATCCCATCACTCCCAGGAGACAACCATGTGTATGATTTAGGATGTAAAACATGCCTTCAGTATATCTTTCCACAAATTCACTTTCTGCATCATTTTGAATTTAATGCTATCTGGTGAAAAATCACAGACAAGCCAGATGGTTAAACCTTGTAACATTTTTCTCCTGGCCCTGGTTGATAAACCATTAAACCTAGCAGACAGATCTGTAATTGTGTGTTCTGGGGATGAGGAACCTCTTCCAGTCTGGAATTTATACCCTTAACTCAGAATTTGCGCGGAGATGAATTCGCTGAAGCTAAAAGGCACACGAGGGCCAATTCCACGCTCATGACCAGCGCTTGTATGAAAACTGTCGGAAGGCGCAAAATTATTTTCCATTCTTTAACTTGTTGGTGGATAATCATAGCCTTTATGGCTGCGATTTCATGTGATTTGCTCCTTGTGAGCACTGCTACCCTTTGAGCATGTAGAATTGGTCTGATAGCGATTCGGGCTAGTTGTGGCTCCCTAGTAGAGGCACGCGGCCATGGAGAAAATTAGATTTTTGCCTGTAAATTTGTAATTGGTCCAAGTATGGTTTTACTCATTTATTAGTCTGTACCCGAACGCATCACACTTTAAACATGATGAGAAAGGTCACAGCTCAACCTTTTAGTTCGGCTGTGTCTAGTTATGGGTACCACACTTTAGGAAACATGTTAAGCACGTGTTGAAGATGCACAAAAATCACTGTGTTGAAAGCGGGGAATAGAGTCTTTAGTTTTGAAGAGATACGAAAGAAACTGGGGCTCATTTCATTAGAACAAAGAAGCTTAAGAGGAGATCTGAATAGAGGTCTTCAAAGTTTTTTGTAAGGTAAATCAGGAAACGTTGTGTGTGAGTCTATAAATATATTATCACGAAAAGAGTGAAGCAGGAGGTTAGGAGAATTTTTTTCATGCAGAGAGTTGTTAGGATATGGAATGCCCTAAAGAAAGTCGTGGAAGCAGCATCCATAATGGCTGTTTGAAGAGAAGTGGATAATTGTTTGAAAATTTTGAAAGGCTATGGGGAAAGGGCAAGGGTATTGGACTAAGCTCTTTCAAAGAGCTAGCACTGGCACGATGGCTGAATGACCATCTTCTGTGCTGCAAACTTCTATGATTGCGCGCCCTACCTGGAAGTCCATTCCAGCTGTTAATCATTATACAAACGCTGCCAGACTTAAATGGCCCAGATTTTAACTCCAGGTGGATTCCCTGCTCAGGGCTGAGTTTAAAATTACAGTCTGGTCCCAACCATCTCATTGGGCTGCAACATGCATTTGCAAAGAAGGACCCTGTTGGCTCCGGGCGCGTGTCCTTGCTGCCTGCTCAGGAGAGCAGGTTAAAATTGCAGATGTTGCGACCATGGCGGCTTTCGGACAAGTAAGAGCCAGGGCGGTTTTAACTGCCCACCCGCCAGGTTTCTGCTGAGTGAGGCGGGTTAAAATCGCCCCCAGTGTTCTTGGCATTGTCGGTTTTTGTTTCACGTTTGCAGCTTTTTCTTTTCATTTACCTTTTCTATATCTTTTTTAAAATTACTTTGAATATTTCCCTGAGGTTGCTTCCGTTCAAGGTTTTTAGTCTTTTACAGGGCAGTCTGACCAGACAGCTCTGTAAAATTCTAGTATGCAATCCCCTTGTTTTAGCAACACCGTTCAACAATCTGTTTGCTTTGTTGATTCCTGGTCTGCAGTGACCAAACTTGGTAAGTGCTTAATTTACTAAAGCCTCTAGATTTCTTTCAGCTTCCCCCTTCGTTGGTTTCAACACTATTTGCGGAGTGTACATATCGATCAGTTTATCCTTCTATGAGCAACACTTTTTATGCTTATCCAGAATTATATTTCAGCTGCCACTGAGGGCATAGTTTATCCAATCCATTTTGCAAGTCATTGGGCTGATGCTTCAGATTCCACTGTCCCCTCCACCCAGTTCCGTAATCCGTCTGAATGTGGCCATGTTCCATTCACTTACTATTGCAGAAAATAAAGTGTTAGCTTCCATCCTGGAGAGAACTCCTGTTATTGATCTCTAAATTTGTCATTTTAAAAGAAAGAAGTCGAGGTGTAACACCGCTTTTAACGTTTTCGATTCTCTCAACTCCAGGGACTTGAGCACATAAAGCTAGGCTGACACTCCAGTGCAGTGCTGAGGGAGGGCTGCACTGTCGGAGGTGCTGTCTTTCGGATGAGACGTTCAACCGAGGCCCCGTCTGCTTTCTCAAGTGGACGTAAAAGATCCCATGGCACTATTTTGAAGAAGAGTAGGGAAGTTATCCCTGGTGTCCTGGCCAATATTTATCCCTCAACCAACATAACAGTAACAGATTATCTGGTCATTATCACATTGCCCTTTGTGGGAGCTTGCTGTGCGCAAATTGGCTGGCACGTTTCCCACATTACAACAGTGACTCCACTTCAAAAGTACTTCATTGGCTGTAAAGCGCTTTGAGACGTCCGGTGGTCGTGAAAGGCGCTATATAAATGCAAGTCTTTTTCTTCACTGGCAAAACTGACAAACTATCTTAAACCCTGTTTAGTTGCTCTGGGTCTAATATTACAAAATTGAGAGGTCGCACAACACCAGGTTATAGTCCAACAGTTTTATTTGAAATCACAAGCTTTCGGAGCTATCGATTGCCCCTTCCTCAGGTGAAGTAAATAGATACAGAATCGCCAAAGCATATATAGATAGAGAACAAAGCATGTGTACCTAATATTACAGGCAGTTTAGCTGGAAGCCATTGCAGAGTGAAAGGCAAAGTTAGCTTTTTATTTCATGCTACATTTAATTTTAGGCAGATAGAACGTTTAAATCTCAGGAAGCATTGAGAGGAGCGAGGGAGAGCGTGCATAGCGAGGTGCTTCAGAAAAATGTATTACACAAGCTGCAATTAGGTTTTATTTCATGCTACATTTGCGGTGTGTTGTTTTTTGGTGTGTGTTTATTATTTTGAGGGATTGGGAACTTGCTGCACAATTCCAGAGCTGTGTGGAAGCGCCATAAAGCACACATTAAGGTGTCATTCTTTTCAGGCAGCTTAAAGTGGTTAGTTATATCAAATTGACATTCAAGATACATATTTTTGGAAGGAACACAACTCAACCTAGTCCTTATTAATTTTTAGTACCTTTTGTGGAGCAGCACCTGATACTCTTGTAGCCATCAGTTTCAAGCTGTGCATTCTCTGGTTTAATAAATATTGATTTCCTGTGGCCATGGGGACTGTTAATAGAACATAAGTGCCCTCGAATTAAGCTCTTTGAATATGTGTCCAAACACATTTGTATAAAATGCCCTTGTCCCCCATTTTAACGGCGGCATTAACCATTTATTTGAACCGGTTCAAAGCCTTTGTTAAACTAACAAAGGAATTTCATACGCACATTAAGCATATCCGTACGCAAATATTCAAGGAACCTCATTTCAAGGCAAATATGTATGTGGTTGCCAGTAGCCTGCAGTGGCTCTGATGCTCCCACTTCACGCAGTCTTGTTAAACAGAACCCAGCATATGTCTCCATCGGATTTTATCCAGAGAGCTCCTTTATTGGGGCAGCAAGGCTTGAACTCAAAGTACAGCATCATTTGTATGTGTATTAAGGAGGATGGTTATGTTTCATTATACTGGAGTCTCTCCTGTTGCCTGGATACATACATACTTCAGAGGAACACTTTGCAGTGATCCTTGGACCCCCTCCACTTTTTAATGTGCTTATTTTTGTCTTTTGAATCGAAACACTGGTACTTAGAAATCGTGAGTTGTAGATCTAATCCAGCCTAAATCTGCTTGGTATGGGTACAGTGAGGAATCCGTTAAAATAAAAGTGCATGTGATCTTTCTAAAAGGGAACTGTCCATATCTTTTCTTTAAAAACTAAAGGGTTCATAATGCCAAAAAAAAAATATTGCATTTACAGACTTAGTTCTGAGTTGGGTTTCACTGTTGCATGATATTCCACGAGGGACTGGCTAAAAATCCTACCATCTTTGGGTAGATTTTCCGCTTTGGGCGCAGTCCACGATTCTGGCGCAAATTGTGCCCATTTTGGAAAGTGTTATTTCCCCCCCCACCCCGGTGTTTCTGCTCACTCATTTTACATATCGTTACACGCAAAGCCTGCCATGAACCAGTGCAATCGGGCAGCGTGTTAAAACGTAATTTAACAAAAAAAAAATTTGCTTAAAATACTACTTGATGTATTTGAGTGGTAACTTGGTAAAGTTTGATTAAAACAGCTGCAAATAGGTTTATTACAACAACAAAAAATAAGCATTTTAAATCACAGGGTCAATCCACCACTTGTGAGTAACCTGAATTTAACTGACTGAAAATGACTTTTTAAAAAAAAATATACAAAACTATTTTCTAGTTGGATTGGGGTACAGTAGTCAGTTCCTTTTTTTGGAAAAAAAACCTTTCAAAACCTACCTATTAGTTTCCTCGCGCCCGAAAGATCCAGCTTCATCTTTGGAGCCTCCTCGAAGGCCCTCAAACGAGCGCGATTAGCAGAAACTCCCAATGGTAATTATTTCACCCTGGGGGCGTGGCCAGTTTTCTGGGTGGGGCCTGCTTCTTGTGCGATGGTTTTTAAAACTAGCGCAAAAGATTGCGGCATCTCGAGTTGCGCTGAACGCAATTTGCGCTTAAAGTTCCACAATCTTTTGCGGCAGTTGCGCCGACATCGAGGGAATTGCATCGAAAAAACGAGCGCAATTGAGTGGAAGCGCCAGGCTCTTGTCTTCAGTTTATGCGGAGTTACTTCAATGTTTGCATAGATAATTTTGCTTCCAGAAAACATTATGGACCTAGTAAATCTATATCTAAGCCACATTTTTATCAAGTCGTAATTTTACTTAAATGGTCCGAGTATATTATTACAGATTAAGTACAGAAACAAGTAGATGGGGTACATAAACCAACACAATCGTTCCCATTTGTTGGATGTGCAAGGCTGACCCTTTTCACTTTTTTTTTTATTCCCCCTCTAAAGGCTTCCTGGGTCACGCACCATTCACTGACTAAGTGGCTTGGCAGGCGGTCTGCTCGTGGGCTTCTGCCAATGCAGCTGTATAAATGGCCATAGGAAAATGTCACAGTACCCAGGATGACTTGCCTTCAGATCAAGGGTCTAACTAAATAGCAATCAGAAGTTTGTTCAGCCCCCCCCCTCTCCTCTGACAGTTGCATCCCTAGGACTCTCTGCATAGGTACTCACTTTGTCAGGTTTTTTTTTACAGATAAGAACCTTGTGGACAAAATGGCGACAAACAAGCAACAGTCTAAATCTCCTCTGCCTTGGCAATGCTGAAATATGTTTCTGTGCACTGGCTTATATTGTGTACAGCTTCCTATATGCTGCCTCAGTGAAAACACCTGACCTGCAAGGATTTCATTGTATTTTATGGCCAGCTGGAGATTTAAATGAAACCACGGTCAGAGTATTTAAAAAAAATTAATATAACCTCGTGTTCCTGTGTTTGGCACAAATCCTACCATAGTCTCTGCAGGATAATTAAATCTTACATTTAATTGCACAATATTACATGTCGGGGTGGCTGGGGGCGGTGGATGTTGGCTTGGTGTAATACACATTAAAAATGCTGCTGTTGAGTGAAATGTAACTCTCGAGCTGGCTGCTGTATATTGGGTTCTTGACAGGGCATCTGACAATGAAAGATAACTTGACATTCCAGTGATCACTCACACTAATTGCTGCTGCAACCATCCTATTCAATTGAACTCCGCGGCGGGCATTGCTAAATTAGGGGGGTAGATTTTGCTCTGTGGGGCGGGGGAGTGTGTTATCAGTTTTGATGGTTAATTTGGAGTTGAGCTTTGAAAAATACAAGAACGATGGGCTTTTGGGGGAGTGAGATACGCTGCAAGGGTAGTTTGGTTTGTTCGAATGAAAGCTGTAATGGTCTCTGCCGAGGCAGAGGTTAGAAATGTTGCAGGAGACCGCTTGCTTCAGTCAAGTAAGATGAGCACTGACGTGGGAAACCGTGGCGTGTTCTTTTATTTTGTATCATTACAGGGAGTTGAGTTCCAGCAATTGAATTTAATTATAAACTCTGTAAATTCACCATACTGTAGGGGGGAAGATGAGCAACTTAACATTTGAATGAAGCTTTGCTCCACCTCTGGTTAACTCCATGCCTTCAGAGATATTGCAGATTATACTGGGGCTGGAGACCGTCCTCTTATGAGGGGATGCCAGAGCTGGGTTATGCTATTGTGCAAATAGATACAGGGTGGTCTGAGTCAAATCCCATAAAAGTAAGATGTTCTAACTGCTCAAAAAAGTGGCTGACTCGTGCGACTGAATCTAAGAAAGTATTTATGGCAGACCCAAACCTTAAGAGGTCAAATCATACTGAGCCAGTTTTGACAGTGACCATGACAGTGACAGGATGGATGAACCGATCACATCCAAAGGATAACCTTCTCAGGAACCCTGAAGAAAGGGGAAAAATGATATTGAAATTTTAAAATTAGAAAGGTTGTAGCCTTGTATGCCTAATAAATGTGAAAGATTGTTCTTTCTATAATTTGGTCGTTTACTTCTGTAGTTAAAGGTCTCTATCACCCTGAAGGCCATGCTGACACATTTATATAACTGTTTCCCATAGCAACACATCAATTTGACCTCTTTTGCAGCATTACAAGGCGAAGTGCATACATATGTGAAGTACATGATATGACGACAATGACCTTTAGAGACCATGTCCTCCCATCTGACCATTTACTGTCTGTTTTCTTGCTATGTGATTTATGTCAACCTGCTTTAATTTGACGAGGACAGGCTGGTGGCTCATTAACCTGGTCGTGTGATGCATTAAATCCTAGGTCTCCAACGTTCTTTGCAGATCGAGTTTTAATGTAATCAATTGTCATTTGCAGTATGCTATCACTTTTATGCTACATTATTTATAAGAACATAAGAAATAGGAGCAGGAGTAGGCCATACGGCCCCTCGAGCCTGCTCCGCCATTCAATAGAATCATGGCTGATCATCGACCTCCACTCCACTTTCCCGCCTGATCTCCATATCCCTTGATTCCCCGAGAGTCCAAAAATCTATCTATCTCAGACTTGGATATACTCAAAGACACGGCATCCGCAGCCCTCTGGGGCAGAGAATTCCAAAGATTCACAACCCTCTGAGTGAAGAAAATCCTCCTCATCTCAGTCTTAAATGGCCTACCCCTTATCCTGAGACTATGCCCCCTAGTTCTAGACACTCCAGCCAGGGGAAACAACCTCTCGGCATCTACCCTGTCAATCCCCTTCAGAATCTTGTATGTTTCAATGAGATCACCTCTCATTCTTCGAAACTCCTGAGAGGACAAGGTCAAGGGCCGAGGCTCCTCCATCACTACATCCTGGGTCCCCATACCTTCCTGACTCGCAGTCACACCCTCCCGTCCCTCCTGACCACTGACTAACTCTAAAGTACTACTTAACCTAAAGGGTGTGACTGCCTCCTGGAACAAAGTGTCCAGGTAACTCCTCCCCCTCCCAGATACGTCGCAATGTCTGCAGCTCGGACTCCAGCTCAACAACTCCAAGCCGAAGTTCCTTGAGTTGCAGGCACTTACTACAGATGTGGTTGCTCGAGATTGCGAAGCTCTCCACAGACTCCCACATGCTGCAGTTATGACACATCACCTACCCTGCCATCTCTAACATTATTTTATTTATTAATTAATTAGTTAAAGCTTTTATTCAATCGATATTTTATTTTTATTTATTTTATCTAGTTTAAGTTATTCATTCAATAAGTACTAGCAAGTTACAGTTTCTCAGCTCTTAATTTAACCCCTTTTCCTAACTTAGAGCAAAAAAAGCTATAATACTCGCCAACCAATCACCTGCCTGCTCTCCTGTGACGTCACTCTTTGATTTTATTTGTTGTTTTTGAATCGAAACCTCGCCGGTGCCGCTGCTTTAATTCAGATCCGCTCTCGGGCCGCTCTTTATCCTCTCGCCGCTGCCGCTGCTTTAATTCAGATCCGCTCTCGGGCCGCTCTTTATCCTCTCGCCACTGCTTTAATTCAGATCCGCTCTCGGGCCGCTCTTTATCCTCTCGCCGCTGCTTTAATTCAGGTCCGCTCTCGGGCCACTCTTTATCCTCTCGCTGCTGAGAGATTATAAGGTTGAAAATATGTATAAATGTTGATCCAGGGCCACCTTTTTAATTTTCCACATCCTTCTACATTAGCTTTGAGCATTTAACCTGTGCTTGTTTATGTGAATGTCCACAGTGTATTTGAGCATTGGGTGTTTATCGCACAGTTTCAAAATCTAAAATGTTTGTATGAAATTACGTTATCTGATATTTTAATAGAGGAGTTAACTTCATTTCTAGCCAGTTAATGTCTCCGTTAAGGTAGTGGACAAAGTAATTTCATACAAATGTTTGATTGCCAATATTATTTATTTTAAGCCCAATCCCACTCTTAATGTGCTTCTGGCAGGGAGCTGCGCTCAAAGAAGTTGGGCTACAATGCTGTCGTCCTATCTTCGACCCATGCTCCCCGAGTGTGGTTTCCCCACTGGGAGCATGGGATCATCTAATCACCACTCCTAAACATTGTCGTGCACAAAGCTGGCATTTCTAACTAGCATAATCACACATAATGCTGTCTAGATGGCTTTGTTTTCCAAGTGCCCTTGGGGAAGAATCTGCTGTGAATAAGCTTTTAGGTTTAATGAAGCTTTTATGTTAATTATCCTCCTCCAGTAAATGGACCTCTTACCAACTGAATGTTTTAACACTGTGGTGTTATGTGTTGCATATCCTTATCTTGTACCTCTCTCTAGAATATAGACAATGGATACACCGACTTGGGGGAGTGGCTGAAAGACTTTAAGGTGGAGAGGTTCAGGGAGGGAATTCCAAAGAGAGGCTTAGACAGTTGAAGGCTTTGCCACCAGTGGTGGGATAAAGGAAAAGCAGGATTCACAAAAGGCAAGTGTGAGAAATGTGGGCGGGAATGTAAGCCTTAAGGAGGCTGCAGCGATAGGATGGGACACAGCCATGAAGGGATTTGAAGACACAGACAATGATTTTAAATTTAGTATGTTGGGGACAGAGAGCCAGTGTAGGTCAGTAAGAATGGGAGTGATGGGCGAGCAGGACAGAATACGTTCAGCTGAATTTTGAACACGTTTATGGAGGATTATAAAGGATGGGAGGCTGGCCTGGAGGACATTGGAGACATCTAATTGGAGGAAACAAAAGAATGGAAAAGGTTTTCGGTGGTCGTGCAGGTGAAATGGCTGTTGAAGAGGGCAGTGTTTTTTAAATTGGGATGTGGGCGTCGCTGGCAAGGCCAGCATTTATTGCCCTAGAGAAGGTGGTGGTGAGCCGCCTTCTTGAACCGCTGCAGTCCGTGTGGTGCAGGTATTCCCACAGTGCTGTTAGGGAGGGAGTTCCAGGATTTTGACCCAGCGACGATGAAGGAACAGCGATGTACTTCAAAGTCAGGATGGTGTGTAACTTGGAGGGGAACTTGGAGGTGGTGGTGTTCCCATGCGCCCGCTGCCCTTGTCCTTTCTAGGTGGTAGAGGTCACTGGTTTGGGAGGTGCTGCCGAAGAAGCCTTGGCAAGTTGCTGCAGTGCATCTTGTAGATGGTACACACTGCAACTGCGGTACACTGGTGGAGGGAGTGAATGTTTAAGGTGGTGGATGGGGTGCCAATCAAGCAGGCTGCTTTGTCCTGGATGGTGTCGAGCTTCTTGAGTGTGTTGCAAGTGGAGAGAATTCCATCACAATCCTTGATGGTGGGGGATTCGGCGATGGTAATGCCATTGAATGTCATGGGACAATGGTTAGACTCTCGCTTGTTGGAGATAGGCATTGCCTGGCACTTGTGGTGCGAATGTTACCTGCCACTTAGCCCAAGCCTGAACGTCTTGTTGCATGTGGGCACGGACTGCTTCATTATCTGAGGAGTTGTGAATGGCACTGAACACTGTGCAGTCATCAGCGAACATCCTCATTTCTGGCCTTATGTTGGAGGGAAGGTCATTGATGAAGCAGCTGAAGATGGTTGGGCCTAGGACACTGCCATGAGGAACTCCTGCAGCGATATCCTGGGGCTGAGTTGATTGACCTTCAATCACCACAACCATCTTCCTTTGAGCTAGGTATGACTCCAGCCAGTGGAGTGTTTCCCCCTCCCCAATTCCCATTGACTTCAATTTTACTAGGGCTCCTTGATGCCACACTCAGTCAAATGCTGCCTTGATGTCAAGGGCAGTCACTCTTGCCTCACCTCTGGAATTGAGCTCCTTTTGTCCCTGTTTGGACCAAGGCTGTAATGAGGTCGGGAGCCGAGTGGTCTTGGCGGAACCCAAACTGGGCATCAGTGAGCAGGTTATTGGTGAGTAAGTGCCACTTGATAGCACTGTCGTTGACACCTTCCATTACTTTGCTGATGATTGAGAGTAGACTGATAGGGCAGCAATTGGCCAGGTTGGATTTGTCCTGCTTGTTGTGGACAGGACACACCTGGGCAATTTTCCACTTTGTCGGATAGATGCCAGTGTTGTAGTTGTTGCAGAGATGGAAGTAAGTGGTCTTGGTGATGGGCAGGAAATGGCATTTGAAGCTCCGCTGCGGGTCAAACAGGGTGCTAATGTTTAGCATGGTATAGTTCAGTGTGAGTAAATGACCTGAGGAGGACAATGGAGTCAATGGCAAAGGAGTTTGGAATTGATGGCTTCGGTTTTCCCGATGATCAGTTGGAGAAGATTATGATTCATCTGGAACTTGATGTCAGACGAGCAATCTAATTGCAAGGGATACATAATAATTCCCTGGTGCCCAAGGTTGCTTAGATGGCAGATTCAGAAAAACTTTACATATGAATTTATACTGACAGCACTGAGGGCTGCTGGGAACCCAGTGCATGAGCAGCCATTTTGTCCCCCACTCCAGATGGACCTCTCTCAAATTACATAAATTACCCTAAGATGGAAAACTGTTAGGGGCTCATCATTGTGTCAGGCAAAAGTTCCTATGCATTGAAGATGTGCCCCCAGATCCACTAAATTGGAAAATCTAAGCTGATTTGTTTTTCCTCAAGAGACATGAAGGTATAGTAGTCAATAATTATGCATGCCAACCTGTGCATAAGAATGTCAGAAGTCTTTGGATTTTAGTAAATGGGTTGAAGAGTTGTGCCTATACAGGGTGTTGGTAAGTGGCCATACATCATGCAACTAGGTTGTGTTACAATGATTTGATCTGTGAAGCCCTTGGAAGATGAGATTGTGGCAAGACTGCAAATTGTAAGTTGCAGTTTGATTGTTTGTTTGCCGTGATGGTGAATGGATATGCATGAGATGCAATGCAGGAGTTTTAATTTGTGTGAACAGTAAATGTAGAATGTTTATTGGTTACATTTTCGAGTTTGCAGTCTTGTGCCATCTGTTGCATGGTGCTGTTACTTTGCCAGATTCCCTGTTCTCCTGCACCTGTTCCCAGCTCCTCCTTGAGTGTGGTCACTGCCTCCTGCTAGACATGGTGCACTGCGAAGGGTATCCTGGAGTGTACCCACCTCATTTTACCAACTGTTTAAAAAGCTGATCCAGACTGTTCTGTGGCTTCACATTGGGTTTTCCTTGTCTTTACTTTTTGCCAGATGCTACTCTCTTCTCTCGCCCACTCTCCCCTGCTATGCAACCCTTCGCAAAGGCTTAAATGCATTTTCTGTCTTTATACCAAGATTTTTCCCCAAATGCAGTTGGATTTCATTTTCCTACATTCACATTTATTTTGCAAGCCACTTTGTGCCCCAGAGTTTGGAAAGGCTAAAATATTTGTTGGAGATAATTAAAGTCTTTTTAAAGATGTCTTTTTTTTGCAATATTCTGGCCATGTGCAACAACCTGCCTTTACATAATATTAAAAAATAGGAGCAGGAGTAGGCTATTTGGCCCCTCGAGCCTGCTCCGCCATTCAATAAGATCATGGCTGATCTGACCTATCAGTTTATATAGAGGCGTTCCATCAGTACACTGGGCTTTTCATACTGAATTTGTGCGGCAACAGTTTCAATTTTATGCAAAATTTAAAATAAAATAACCAAATCGAACTCTTCTACAGCTCTGCCTCCAATGAGACTACCAAAGCTGGTGGCATTAATGGAGTCCAGTTGAGTCAGCTCCAGTGTAACTCCTGGAAATTAAACTGCATCATTGTGATCAAGATATGCACAGTCCCTTCTACTTGCCAACTTAAGGTCATTCATCTTTAAGACAGACTCATGGTTAAGTATATTTAAGTACATGTAGCCAAGTGAAGTGGGCCACACATGCTGGGCGTTCTATCTTCTCCAAGGATCAGTGGAAGTCATGATCAAACTGTACAGTGATTTGGTGAGCCCACACCTTGAGTATTGTACCCAGTTCTGGTCACCAAGACACATGGAGACATTCAAACACCAGAAGTGGTGCAAGTAGCCACAAGGATGATCCCTCGTCTTTGAGGTCTCGGTTAAAAGGAAAGACTTGAGAAACGTGGGCTCTTCAGCTTTGAAAGGAGACATCTGAAAGGGGTTGTTATAGAGGTATACAATATGGAAAAGGTAAAATCTAGAAAATTACTTCAAATTAAATTGTGAAAGTAGGACAAGGAGTCACAGGTTTAAACCAGCAAAAAGCAAACGTAGGACTAATATCAGGAAGTTTTTCTTTACATAAAGAACAGTCGACACATCGCATGAAATGGCCACAACTCTCTTAGTTTACCTAGTAGTCCTTTAAGGGCATTTAGCACGTGAAACTTTCCCACCCTTTAGGTAACTCCCTGCTCAAGGCACGATTCTTGTAGGGAGCTTTGAATTTTTGTTGAAATGAGCGATTCTTGCACTATATAGTGAAGGCAGCCTTCGTGCTCCCAGTGTGTGATTTGATCTGACTTTGATTCGACATTGTATTGGGACTGAAATATCAACTCTCGGGTACTGCATCCAGTTGGGTCGCTAAGGTAGATTGACAATGTGGCCAGAGAAACTGGTGGAACAACTGGTCAGTCCCATACTTTGGGGGGCCGAGCAGGGCCAATCTGCCCATGATGTTCCAGGATCGGTTTTATTTACATATTCACTTTGAACTCCAGGCCCAAACGAGACCTCTGGGTGGGATGGGATATTGCACCCTTTTAAGGGTGACTGGGGAAAATTAATAGGATGCAGCTGCTTAAAAGGAAGTGATTGCATGTGGGCAGAATATGTGGGGGGAAAAAAATCTAACTCTTGAAAATGCTGTAAATGTTTCCATTGCATGTTTTAAGCCATTCTGGAACAGGGCAACAGTGTTCAGAGAGGTGGCAGTTCCACAGACCTGGTCGGCAGAGCAAGTTGGCATGGGCTGCCATATCAACAACAACAACAACTTGTATTTATATAGTGCCTTTTAATGTAGTAAAACGTCCCAAGGTGCTTCACAGGAGTATTATAAGACAGAATTTGACACCGAGCCACATAAGGAGAAATTAGGGCAGGTGACCAAAAGCTTGGTCAAAGAGGTAGGTTTTAAGAGGGTCTTAAAGGAGGAAGGAGGTTGAGAGGCAGAGAGGTTTAGGCAGGGAATTCCAGAGCTTAGGGCCTAGGCAACAGAAGGCACGGCCACCAATGGTCGAGCGATTATAATCAGGGATACTCGAGGGCAGAATTAGAGGAGCACAGATATCTCGGGCGGTGGGGGGGGGGCGGGGGTGGTTGTGGTGCTGAAGGAGATTACAGAGATGGGAAGAGGCGAGGCCATGGAGGGATTTGAGAACAAGGATGAGAATTTTAAAATCGAGGCATCGCTTAACCGGGAGCCAATGTATGTCAGCGAGCACAGGGGAGTTGGGCGAATGAGACTTGGTGCGAGTTAGGACACGGGCAGCTGAGTTTTGGATGAGTTCAAGTTTACGTAGGGTGGAATGTGGAAGGCCAGCCAGGAGTGCATTGGAATAGTCCAGTCTAGAGGTAACAAAGGCATGGATGAGGGTTTCAGCAGCGGATGAAACACGGTGGCATAGTGGTTAGCACTGGTGCCTCACAGCGCCAGAGACCCGGGTTCGAATCTGACCTCGGGTGACTGTCTGTGTGGAGTTTGCACATTCTCCCCGTGTCTGCGTGGGTTTCCTCCGGGTGCTCCGGTTTCCTCCCACAGTCCAAAAATGTGTGGGTTAGGTTGATTTGGCTATGATAAATTGACCCTTAGTGTTAGGGAGGATTAAATATGTGGGGTTATGGGGATAGGATGGGATATGTTAGGGGGAATTAAATACATGGGGTTACGGGGGTAGTGTGGGATATGTGTACTGTGGGGATTGGAGCAGGGACAGGGTAATGGATTTGGATGATCAGCCATGATCGTATTGAATGGCGGAGCAGGCTCGACGTGCCGAATGGCCTACTCCTGCTCCTAGATTCTATGTTTCTATGAGGTGCGGTAAGGGCGCGAACGGGCGATGTTACAGAGGTGGAAGTAGGCGGTCTTTGTTATGCTGCGGATATGTGGTCAGAAGCTCATTTCAAGGTCAAATATGACATCAAGGTTGTGAACAGTGTGGTTCAGCCTCGGACAAATGTTAGGGCGAGGGATGGAGTCAGTGGCTAGGGAACGGAGTTTGTGGCGGGGACCGAAAACAATGGCTTTGGTTTTCCCAATATTTAATTGGAGAAAATTTTTGCTCATCCAGAACTGTGTGTCGGACAAGCAGTCTGACAATTTAGACACTGTGGAGGGGTCACGAGAAGAGGTAGTGAGGTAGAGCTTATCAAATGTAGCTTTCTTTCAATGCATTATAATATTTACATGATGCTGCAGTTTGTTTTGGGCAAGATTCCTTAACGCCAGAAAAGAATTGGCTACTTTAGCAGAAAACTGTGCTTAGCACAAAAGTGATGCAGATCTGGCTATTATCTCGATTCTCTGGTCTGCTCCAATGCCTTGGGAACCAAAAAAACTGTCCCAACAGTGCCTACCAAATATATCAAAAGAGATCGAAGATGGAAAACGAAGATGGAAAGTAATGCTGAAATAGAATGTCAACGTATTATGATATGCTTTAAATTTCCGACCTAATGTTAATGGGTTTTTCCTGTAATTTTTTTCATCTTTGATTGTTGAATTATGAGAGAGCCTAAGAAGCTTTACTTATTTTCACTCGAAATATAAAGACTGAGAAAGGCATGATTCAAGTATCTTTTTATATAACCGTTAACATAAATGTAGACAAGTGCCTACAAAAGAAGGGGTATGATTATAAGCTTAGGAAATTGAGAATTGAACGTTACTCAAGGAATAACTACACAGTTGGAACGAACTGCTAGAAAATGCAGCCACTATTCAGAATGCAGGGACCATTTAAGCAGTTACAAAGGAAATGGCTAAGTTCATGTTTCAACAGGAAGTAGAGACATAAAGGCTTGGAACTGAAGCAGGGCAAAGATAAAATGACCCACTTCGATTCAGATCAACCTGTACGATCAGAATGGGTTGAATTGGCTGAATTGCCTTTTCATGTTCCTTCATTGTAATAAGAGCATCAGTAGGACCGCAGGCTGCTATAAGACTGGAGCCTTTGGCAGAACAGCAGGTATTCCATGTAGTTAATGTGAAGGTGAGTAAATACAAGGCACAGTCAAACCTTTCTTATCCATACAAAGGCTTGTGCAAGACATTACCTCTTTCCACAGCCTGTTAATGCTTCTTTCCTTTATTTGTCAGCTGTGGCTCAGTGGGTAGCACACTCACCTCTGAGTCAGAAGGTTGTGGGTTCAAGTCCCACTCCAGGGACTTGAGCACAAGAATCTAGGCTGACACTCCAGTGCAGTGCTGAGGGAGTGCTGCACTGTTGGAGGTGCCGTCTTTCAGATGAGACATTAAACCGAGGCCCCGTCTGCGCGCTCAGGTGGATGTAAAAGATCCCATGGCACTATTTCGAAGAAGAGCAGTGGGGGGGGTGGGGAGTTATCCCCGGTGTCCTGGCCAATATTTATCCCTCAACCAACATAACAAAACAGATCATCTGGTCATTATTACATTGCTGTTTGTGGGAGCTTGCTGTGCGCAAATTGGCTGCTGTGTTTCCCACATTACAACAGTGACTGCACGTCAAAAAAAAAGTACTTCATTGGCTGTAAAGTGCTTTTGAGACGTCCAGTGGTCGTGAAAGGCGCTATATAAATGCAAGTCTTTTTTTTAATCTTATCTCCTTTTCTTTAACATCGTAATAGGGGAAATCTTCCACTTCTTTGTGAAATTGGGTGTTTGGAAGTCGAAGGATGGAGGGATTGGTAATGCCCATTTTTGCACTTTCCAACCACTTCCGGTCAGGTGTGAAGTCCGTAGTCTCTCTGTAAACTGGCAAGATGCTGATTTCAGTAGTGAAATAATCAACTGCTGAGGGAAGCACACGTATTTCTGGCTTTTGCTGGGGAAATGCACTTGATGCAAGTGATCGTGATAGGTCAACCATTTCAGAAAATAGAAAGGAGATGCAGACTTCTCTTAAAGCTGCACTCTAAGTGACCACTGTAAGTGGTCTAAACAGCCTAACTTGGAAAGGCTTTTTGTGGAGGTTGTTTCTCATTTGTTTGTCCTTAATAAATTTTGCTCGGAGTCACTGCTATTTGCACCTAATTTGTTTGCTTTTACATTGAAAATGCCAGTATAGGGTCCCCAAGGGAATCCCACTGTATTTATGGAACAGCACCTCATCTTTCGATTCGGCACTTCTGGACTCAACATAGAGTTCAACAATTTCAGATCATAACCTCGGCCCCATCATATATATATTTTTCATCCACACTTTTTGTCTGTTTTTCTTCTCTCCCACATGGCAGCTGTCTTTCATTCTGCCAGCGCAATTTACACTTCATCTAGAGCCATCCTTTGTTTCTTAACCTGTCCCATTACCACCTCCTTTTGCCTTGACTATCTCTTAATATGTCTCTTAACCTCTCCTGCCTTCTATCCAATCACAGACCTTCCCTTTTGTTCTTTCATCCCCTCCCCCCTTTCCCAGCCCCTGCCCTTGCTTAAAAATCTGTTCCATTTCCTGCTTTTTTTTCCCAGTTCTGACGAAAGGTCATCGACCTGAAACGTTAGCTCTGTTTCTCTCTTCACAGATGCTGCCTGACCTGCTGAGTATCTCCAGCATTTTCTGTTTTTATTTCAGATTTCCAGCATCTGCAGTATTTTCTTTTTGTACCACTATTTATTTATGTTTCTTGAAAGGACAAGTGAAGGAACAATGCTTGAACGGGTTAGGTTGCACCATATTTATCTCCACACCAAGTCCCACCTCAACAGCGGTAATTGTACTTCAGTGTGTCTTGGGAGCAGTGCTACCGTAGGCTGTGCTTTAGTGCAGGGGCGGTCAAGAGTTGTGTTGCGCAGGTGAGTGCAGTCCTTGATTTCTATATGTTGGGAACCTTCCAGAGATAACCGCCTGCTTTCCAGAGGTGCATACATCAATGAGCTGATGCCCTGTTTGGAAAAAGACAGCCAAATGATTGATGTACCCATAGATAATGAGCAGCAGCAGTGACCATGCTATGAATTTCTTTCATTTGGCAGGATTCCCTTGAGTTCAGAGGGTCTTGCGAGTGTGTCTGCATTTTTTGAGTCACAAGGATTTACAGCCTTGGGTAATGGCCCCTGTTAGACACCTACAGACTCTGGCTGAGCATCACTACAACTGGGCATGTGCAGTCACCAGGATCAAAATAGCGCCTCAGCTGCCTTTACTGGTCAGGAAATGTGCTGCAGTACAATCCTGTGAAAGTTTCACATGCTATCATGATGTGCTGCGTGCTGCACTACATCCACAGAACTGTTGTGGGTGGAACAGAATCCAACAAACCAGGAGAAGACACTCTCAAAGAAATAGCTGCAGAGTGAGACCTTGTGCAGTCTCTGATAGATCAAACCTTCAATGAAGTAGCCCTTGGCATCCAACGCATACCAGTCATCTGCCCTATACAATGGCAAAGTGGAGTATTAAAGGTTTAGGGCTAAAAATTGAGTCGCGCCCCATTTGGGGCGCTAACCTCGCCGGGGCGCTACTTTTAGCGCCCCGAAAAAATTAGCGGCCCCGCGCTGGAACTTCAGTGGTTGCGCCCCAAGAGGGAAGCGGGGCGCCACTGGAAGCACCCCGCATCCCTCTTGGGGCGCTGCGAGGGAATATCCTGGCGCTACGTGCCGCAGCGCCAGGCGCTGTGGCACGTCGCGCCGCGGTATTGCAGGCCTTCCTCCCCTTCTTAAAGGGGAGGGACCCTGCGCAGCGTGAACCGGGGCCCAGCTGGGCCCCCAGGGATCGGGAGTGCCGGCAAAAGAGCCCGGCACTCAAGAGAAGTGCCGGGCTCTTGGAGCGCAGCCGGCACTTCACGGTGGGGGGGCTTCACGGGGGCCGGGGACAGCAACGGGGGCAGGTGCTGGCAGGCGGCCAGCAACAAAAATGGCCGCCTGCCACCTCCCCTTTAAATATCGCCGCCCCGGCCGCACGTACGCCTCCCTGAACCCGTCAGACATAGCGTCTGGCGGTAAATCAGGGGGCGCGACTGAAGATCGCGGCTGGAGCGCGAGCGGGGTGCTGCGCACGGCGATGACGTCATCGCCGGCGGCGCAGCGCCACAGGGCGCTACCGGCTGGCGCCGCCGCTAACCTCCCGCTGAATTTTACGGGAGGCGTGGGCGGCGCTGCACCCGGGCGTTAGCTGCTTTACGCCCCATTAGCGCCCTCTTAAGGCGCTAACGGGAGGCGCAAGCAGCTGAATTTTTCCCCCTTCGAGTCTGTCTACGATATTCATTTGGGTACAATGGCGCTGGACACTTTTGTAAGATGTCTGAGTATCTTGCATTTAGGGGTGTGCCCAAACTTCCCAATCACTAACCTATATGATGGTGTAACCCCAGGATATAATAATAGGACCCTCTTATGATCTGAACTGGATATTGGGTCTTTGGCATGTGCTTGCATTTTGCACCCCTCCAAAGGCAGACTGAAATACTTGGTGAGATGAGGCCAGATACTAATCAGTAATAACAACAGAAAACGCTGGAAAAACTCAGCAGGCCAGGCAGCATCCGTGGAGAGAGAAAGAGAGTTAACGTTTCAGGTCGATGACTTTTCGTCAGAACTGGGAAGAGCCGGAAATCAAATAGATTTAAGGCCAGGGTAAAGCTGGGAAAAGGGGGAGGGGATAAAAGAACAAAGGGGGAGATTAAGAGACATTAAG
Organism: Squalus acanthias; assembly: GCA_030390025.1. NCBI lineage: Eukaryota > Metazoa > Chordata > Chondrichthyes > Squaliformes > Squalidae > Squalus > Squalus acanthias. The sequence continues at coordinate 16,094,542 of CM059448.1, forward strand.
AGATATGCAAGGCTAGAGGTGGTGTTAATGTGACAGATTAAGGCTGAAAGAAGTGTGAAATCCACTGGCAGAATGAAGGACAGCTGCCAGCTTCTAGGAGGAAAAAAAAGGTTGGGGGGGGGGGGCAAATAAAAGGGTGGAAAAAATAAAATATAAATTTGATTGGAGCTGAGGTTATGATCTAAAATTGTTGAACTCGATATTGAGTCCAGAGGGCTGTAGCGTGCCTAAACGAAAGATGAGGTGCTGTTCCTCGAGCTTACGCTGCGCTTCCGTGGAACAGTGTAATAGGCCGAGGACGGTGAGGTCAGAGTGGGAGTGAAGCGGTGAATTAAAGTGACAGGCGACCGGGAGCTCGGGGTCCCCCTTACGGACTGAACGGAGGTGTTCCGCAAAGCGGTCACCCAATCTGCGTTTGGTCTCCCCAATGTCGAGGAGACCAAACTAATCAGTAAGCTGCTTTACTTCACAGACGGCAAATGAATGTACAGAGCAAGTCAAAGCACAGTCTACTTAACTCTTAGATTTTGTCTGTGTTTATATTGTGAATTCTGGGAGATTCTCTCACTGCTACCCTACCTGAGGAAGGAGCGAACCGCTCCGAAAGCTTGTAAAATTAAATTAAATCTGTTGGACTATAACCTGGTGTTGTGCGACTTCTCATTTTTACTTAACTCTACTACATCTCTCCTTGAAAACATGGGGGAAAAAATCAATAAACTGCCTGTCCTGTCACTTTTATATGGTGGGCTGACTTGTTTTGGGCATTCCCTTTCTTTCAAACAAAATCTAAATGTAAAAACTAACCTCCTGCATTTTTCATCTTTCAGCGACTGTTGTCGGGCGGTGTGCTACCATCTCGTTTAAATTCTGTTTGTCCATGTTGCCCTTTGTCCCCGGCCCGGGGAGGACTGAGATTCTGACTTTCTTCTCCTAGTGATTTGTCAATGAAACTTCTCGTCTGGGCTGAAGACTAACAACCCTTATTGTATCTGTGTGAAGCAGATTGTTAGCTGTGACAGTTCACAAACTGGCCTGTCTGGTTTTAATACACATCTTTAAGGGCAGCCTACAGTGTTCCTTTGTTCTAAATCCATCAGAATTCACTGTTTTAAAATGCAACCCGTGAACAAAATACAATCGCAACATCCTTGCTGTAAAGAAATCATGCCCGATCATTTGGCAGTCTCGTATCATGCCCAATACGAGACTCCCAAAACAAGCGCTCTCCTCGGAGCTCCGACACGGCAAGAGAGCCCCAGGTGGGCAGAGGAAACGCTTCAAGGACACCCTCAAAGCCTCCTTGGAAAAAGTGCAACATCCCCACCGACACCTGGGAATCCCTGGCCCAAGACCGCACAAAGTGGAGGAGAAGCATCCAAGTGGAAGGAGCGCACGTCAACCCAAGCACCCCGCCCCTTCAACCACCGTTTGCCCCACTTGTGACAGAGACTGTAGGTCCCGCATTGGACTCATCAGTCACCTGAGAACTCTTTTTAGGGTGGAAGCAAGTCATCCTCATTTCCGAGGGACTGTCTAAGAAGAGGAGAAAGAAAAAAAATCAAAAGTCCCAAAATGTAACTTGCACCCTCTTCAACATTACCCAATGCTGCATCTCCGCTCTCATTTATTCCCTTCCCTGTGATGAATCATTATGCAACATAATAACAAGAGTGCTCTCTGAACACACAACTGCTAAAGTGCTACCAAATATTTGTTCCCTGTAAGTGTTTCCGTGCATCATAATTTTATGTTCAAATTGAAGGTAATTTACTACTACTTTTCTGGGCTGAAGTAGTGAGAGGGTCTTCTGAGTGCCAGTTGGAGCCTTTTGGGGGCTGAGGTGGCCCTAATGCCTCCTTGAGCTGGATCTTGACGAGAGCCAGCCACCAGCTCCACCACATCCAGTGCTACAGGAGCTGCCTGGTCCTGCATGATTTCTGGCATGTGTAGAATCACCTGAAGAGGGATCGGCGAGAGTTTCTGCGTGTCCAGAAAGACATCACCCTTATATTGCTAGCTTCAGCCGGGCCCCCACTTCACCATTTAAGTGACTGCAGACCCGATGGCTCCAGCGATATCTGTGAAAGCCTTAATGATCCAACCTGTCAGAATCTAGAAATTAGAGCAGAGAGCAGGTTGTGTAATGGAGGCCAAGACCTCTGCCAAGGGGCCTCCATAGCAGATGTCTATCTTTCTATTTCAGAATCTATAGCTTCTCAGTTTCCCCAAGTACTTTTTCACGAGGTGAAACACCTTTAAAATTGTTCTTATCCCATTTCCCTATTTCTGAATACCTATGCTACAGTATTTATAATTTAAAGTCCATGCCACCTACGTAATTGATCTCCTAAGCGCAGATATATTCATGACTAATGATACAATTTTCTGAGTTGTAGAACAATACCAATAACATGTTATCTGTAACGCACTTGCAATAATCCACTTGTGCCTGTGATAAGTCACTTGGTTTCACTTGAATGGGAATGTGTTGACAATGGTCTCTAGGGTAATTGTATGCCAAAACACATTGGAAACTCAGAGCATAAATCTATTAATTTGTTGGCAGGAGCTCAGTTAACGATTAGTAGTTGTAGCAGGAAATGCTGCGTGAAAGTGAATGTTTTACTGTGTTGTGGCAATGCAGTGAACAAAGTTTGTGAGGAGGAATGCAAAGTTATATTTTGCATATTGTTGATCCAGTCTCCGTAGATAAGTCAGTGTAACAACTTCAATACTAAGGTTACCAGTCGCATCTGAGTAGCTTTAGTGATGGATCACCCGGTTCCCAGCTATGTTATTGTGATTTTGAACTTTAGGCCTAACATATTTTGAGACCTCCTGCATTCACTTAAGTGCCAGCAGTGGAACAACATAACACGAGAGACGGAGGGAAACTTACTGAGACATTTCAGTATTGGTTTGTTTTGCTAAAACCCATCTGTGAACCAGTGTGTCCTTTGGTGGATGGAGAACAATCTTGCACTATGGACAAAGCAACATTGTCAGTAAGAATCTACAGTGCACCTACCTGCTCCCTGAACTGATTTAAGGAAATGGTGCGGAGATGCTGGTGTTGGACTGGGGTGGACAAAAGTGAGATGTCGCACAACACCAGGTTATAGTCCAACAGTTTTATTTGAAATCACAAGCTTTCGGAGCTGCTGCCCCTTCGTCAGGTGAAGTCTTCACCTGACGCAGGAGCAGCGCTCCGAAAGCTTGTGATTTCAAATAAAACTGTTGGACTATAACCTGGTGTTGTGCGACTTCTCACTTTTGATTTAAGGAAAGTCATTGTACAAAGAGAGGAGCGAAGTTACGGTTCAGTATTGCTGCTGTGAAGCGACATTCTTCACAGTACTATACTTGTAGCTTTGACTTCCCAAACTTGCTTGGACACAAATGTACAAGTAATGCTTTGAAATAAAGAGAAAATGTTGGAAATGCACAGATTAGTCGGCATCTGTCAAGAGAAAAGACAGGTTAATATTTCAGTTGTAGCCCTTTGTCAGAGCTGAAAGGCAAGCCGGCATTTTAATCGGGTTCAAAGAAGTGGGGAGAGGAAGGAGAGAGATTCTCACCACAGTGAAGTCAATGGGTTGAATGACCTGCAAATTGTTCATTGCACAATTGTTAGATGATGTAAAAGATTACTCCTGTGAGGAAATACAAAGACATGAAAAGAACAAAGAAATGTAAAAATGGTTAAGATGGCAGAAAAAATAATTTTTAAGGGGTGAGATTCTTCCAAAGAAAAGGCAAGAACGTGAGGGAAATTGGAGAGCCAATAATCAAAATAAAACCCTGTAGATGCAGGAGGGCTGAAATAAAGAGTAAAATGGCAGAAACTTGCATTGGGTCTGCCAGTCCCCAAAAGGAAACCCTTCCGGTCGCTTCTCCTCCCCCCCCCCCCCCCCACGGCCCCTTAAGACCTACCTGAGGCCCAAGATCGGCAGGCTGGCACAAGCACATTACTTGGCCAATGTCGCTAATGTAGAAAAACTTTCAAAGGCACTTCACAGAGGTGTAATTTAAAAAAAAAAATAGGAAATGGTCACCAAGCCAAAGGAGGAGTTATTGTGAGAGATGATAAAGCTTCGTCAAGGAGGTGAGTTTTAAGGAGGGTTTTAAAGGGGGGGGAGAGGGCGGTGGAAAGGCAGAAGGTAGTGTCTCGATGGCTGATGGCATGGCCATGGGAGGGGAATGCACAAGAGGCCAGAATCAAAGGAACGGCGAGTACGGGGGAGGGACAGTTTTCGGGCTGGATGAGGTTTTTCACGAAGTAAATGGGGGCATACTATCTGCCAAAATACGTCAGACATACTATAATATGAGATCGCCCTGTCACTTGAATCGTACAATACATTTCCTTTTACCTTTCCTTGCAGGTGTGTTCTTGGCATCCAACATTTCCAGGGGCCATGCCGCAGTTGTTTTATTAAAAAAAAATTAAATTGCCTCTTTGACTCAGGATGAGAAAAATTTAACAAACAAACTCCCTCAATCTTTCCCCAGCCCCCTCACTTCCAATTGAGGCAGCCATCCTTGCAGTGTCCTAAATGGCCTCGGTTCCTGAACCTTTCCATACGTAAGTTAAACAATCCCGATCTCCGGGTTTTGGGGTGGGGTCGCGTCCTGCCCTTGCTGAATAGCCACGACCGTTACAGCAAAGAGGAAATTCGATCTTTGTCGAGCTTGGTCATTCCCAGTGTGGACGGAAATGGTAGTTTCTATAATTTTCTGCTGAGGATTTTTATTTCAGCAGTATGAAGTGGATTGCATGTGTCAGTGAAGGATTAAGTATTTGGTCACTAAAGTACAGTAACTATCTATCTTCTGTGTAAATCGATGGAACTTCCTTTCTGTTCACATTTACCCTATCTTCCTTGTAGTGCAAATTAAAATAGGCTGCTTTACTCCATAAAAGCATAATCCTACTAAACTGAAATTGTCAGGAGCTCCATTCATTCATGACTTCTTTTATAAAGATTTGGTGCAAAGTGATAGATTATCACTTCTGATTTGACTTGAATCAACCTCGGGCCTCAACTACTGAGACTGTTGTAATGTATACATCTGACTGACTGCCCAATCTGCGAAAATAACAGTAGACATTATGGGCCAGAAATTTGGCCGGGCCCATTCACGGAGGGCGCAGGGTTCATGGCCTGCACCTGAATGGTGAGGCCTGAGGCTCCTCGGATATTGGACTTCTGACCTCATATTTATAATGGAGCCAGTGTGGCCTTGGAGCCCACAGGTGAAGTCGTGGAACATCTGGCCGCTGCTAACATAAGTGTAAGCAAAGTTTGTCCGAGGGTCGCGGGGCGTGGGGATCGCCGGCGGGGTGGGGGTGGAGACGGGACCTCAAACAAACATTTGGTTCCTCAGTTACAGTTACATATACAAAGGACTTGACTCCTGCTTCAGGCATGGGTAAAGGACACCATGTTTTTTTTTCTTTACCCAATATGGCGGGCAGCGCATTTCCAAAAGGAAATGTATGCACGCTTCCTGCTCGCCATATTCAGGATGCACGGACCTATATCTCTTGTGGAGATTTTCTTGAGTCTCTGAATAATGAAGGCTCATGCATTTTGTGTTTAGTGAGTCTAATTTACACTTGATGAGAAAAGAGTGCTCTGAAGGAAATTTCCTTTCCTGTCAAATGTAGTTTTCCTTCACACAGACAGAGACACTTCTACTTATTTTACTACCTGCTAGATCAGAGAGGAAAGGTGACCACAATGAGACACGAGCCAACAATCTGTAATTATGCTTGTGGCAAGTGAGGCTGCCATAAGTGCATATTGGAAATTACAGGATTGCGCCCCGTAATTATTCCTCCATTAAATGAATGGATTGTAAAATTGTGTGAAGGGCGCTCTCAATTTCTTGATGTGTGCTCCTGGGGTGTAAAGCTCCCCACTGGAAGCACAGTTTTGTAAAATCAACCAGCACCGTATAACCTTCTAATTCTCTTCTCATTACGGTGACAGAATTCTCTCTTCTGCAGCACTTCCTAACTTTTTTAAATTAAAGCAAATAAACATTTGAGGTGGGACATGTAACCCAGAGTATTGGCCTGAAAACCACCTCCCCCAGTTAAAGTTCACAGGACAGCTTTCTACCATCTAGTACAGTGCTTTAAATCAGGCTCTAACGAGGATAGATATTTGGCCGGTTGACTAAGTTGCCGTGCGGTCCGTCCGGTTTCATTCTTATTGTGTTTCTTAGCGGTTTGCCATTTCAGAGGGCAGTTAAGAGTCAACCATATTGCTGTCACATATAGACCAGATTTCCTAAATGGGTTTTTACGACAATCTGATAGTTTCATACCAGCCAGATTTATTTAATTAACTGAATTAAAATTCCCCAGCTGCCGTGGTGGGATTTGAACTCGCGTCTCTAAATCATTTAGACCCTCTGGATTACGAGCCCAGTGACATTACCACTATGCTACCATTCCCGATTTGCTTCTGGTTGAAGCAATTGGTAGAGGAATGTATTGATGAGGGAACTAGTAAATTGTTTTATATAAAGCAGATTGAGTGCAAATTCACGATGACCAATTGGATTAACCTTTAAGATTCAAAAAGTGAGGATAACATTTTTGCATAATCCTGAATAATGATCGGCTATATCTTCTGCTTTATTTTTGGTTAATCTCTGCTATCTAATTCTAAAACATACTGGATTTATCACAATTACAAGATTAAATCTAGTGCTATTAGATTTTCTGCTTTGAATATTAGTTTTTGGAAACCATCAATTGTAGGCCAATTAGGTTGTGCAATTTTGCAGTCGTGGTAAAATGTGGATGTGTCACTTTATTATTGCATTTCTAAATGAACGGGATGGACTATTTTCTCCCTCGCCCTTGACTAGATTCAAAATTGAGTGTTCCATTGATTTGCTTTAAAGGCCACAAAAAACATGCCATGAAATATTTACCTAATTACTATTGCAACTGACAAAGGTTCAGCACATGCCTGAAAATACTGTTGCACCGTCACACAATATACTGGTGTCTTGACAAGCTGACAGCTGGCTTGAGCCGAGGGGGCTGATCAGAAACCTCATGGGACCCTGCAGTCATGGAACATTTGGAGTGCAGGGAAGTGAAGCAACTACAGCATTAACCTTTAAATATTCAGAGTAGGGTCAGAGTGCAAGATTGAATGGACAACAGAGATTTTTGAAGGAGTAAACTGAAAGCAACAAACCACTTCAGCTTTCCATTTGGTACAGTGTGATTTTGCAGGTCAGTAGTGCGGATCTGGGCAAAGACTACATCAATATGAATTGGTCAAGTGTTCATGAAGCAGAATATAGCTTTTGTGAGCAGCCATGCACTTGAAATTTGTCCGAAAAGATTTGGTGACTTTATAAAATGACACTGTCTTCAAGGAACAAGTGGCAAACCTTTATTAGATTCATTAGTGTGGCACAATAGCATAAATTGGATTGTCCCATCGATTGCTGGCTTGTCCCATCGATTGCATGTGAATGGCATGATTAAAAAAAATGCACAGCTCTCTACCCAAATAGTAAATGGGGTGCCAAAAGCATTGTCATGGAACAGTTTATTAAATTATAAAAAGTATATAGAGGCACTGGAGAGGATGCAAAAAAGAGTTACAAGGATGATACCAGAAATGCGAGGTTATACCTATCTGGAAAGGATGAACAGGCTGGGTCTCTTTTTTTTCTTTTGCAAAGAGAAGGCTGAAGGGTGAGCTAATAGAGGTCTTTAAAATTATGAAAGGTTTTGATAGAGTGGATACAGAGTGTTTCCACTTGTGGGGAAAAGCAAAACTTGAGGCCAGAAGAAACTTCTTTCCCCGGAGAATGGTGAGAATGTGGAACTCGCCAGCCACAGGGAGCGGGTGAAGTGAACCGTTTTTAAGGGCCTTCGAGACACACGACAACGCAAAATCATCGAGCAGAAACTGATAGCCAAGTTCCTGCACCCATGAGGACGGCCTCAACAGGGATCTCGGGTTCATGTCACGCTACAGAACGTGACTCGACATCGTTGTCTGTCTGTCCAGTTTTAAAAAAAAAACACACAAAAGTTAAAAGCTTAACTGCAGACGGCAGCATTTGACACGTTGGACCCCCTGTGACCCACCTCATTGTCTTAGCTGTACTCTGATGTGTCTTTGATGTAATGCTTCCCTAACAGATTGTATCTCTGCAGACACATTGTTCTCTGTGTATATATACTGTGTAATCGATTCCCTCACTGTCCCTGTACCTGATGAAGGAGCAGCGCTCCGAAAGCTCGTAATTTTAAATAAAACTGTTGGACTATAACCTGGTGTTGTGCGACTTCTCAGTTTTTAAGGGGAGGATAGACAAGCATACGAGGGAGAAGGGAATAGAGGGTTATGCTGATAGTTAATGAGGAAAGACGGGAGGAGGCTCGAGTGGAGCATAAACGCTGGCATGGACTAGTTGAGCTGAATGGCCTGTTTCTGTGCCATATATCCTATGTAATCCTATGTAAAGTTCCTGTTTAAACCTCTTTTATTCCAGTGGTGGATATTTTTAAGTTACCCACAAGAAGATTTGATGTCGCCCTGGTAGCTTACAATATACATATGTGCTTCACTCCGTCTTTGGATATCACCATTCTGGGACACAGTCATGGGTGCAGCTATACATTTCTCCTTCTTCTTGGGCAGTCCCTCGGAACCGAGGATGACTTGCTTCCACATTAAAAATGAGTTCGCAGGTGACTGATGAGTCCAATGCGGGACCGACAGTCTCTGTCACAGGTGGGGCTGACAGTGGTTGAAGGGGCGGGTGGGTGGGGTGCTTGGGTTGACGTGCGCTGCCTGCGCTTGGCTTCTGCTTGCTCCCGGTGAAGAGACTCGAGGTGTTCGGCGCCTTCCCGGATGCTTCTCCTCCACTTTATGCGGTCTTGGGCCAGGGATTCCCAGGTGTCGGTGGGGATGTTGCACTTTTTCAAGGAGGCTTTGAGGGTGTCCTTGAAGCATTTCCTCTGCCCACCTGGGGCTCTCTTGCCGTGCTGGAGCTCCGAGTAGAGCGCTTGTTTTGGGAGTCTCGTATCGGGCATGCGGACAATGTGACCCGTCCATCGGAGCTGATCAAGCGTGGTCAAAGCTTCGATGCTGGGGATGTTGGCCTGAGCGAGAACACTGACGTTGGTGCGCCTATCCTGCCAATGGATTTGCAGGATCTTGTGGAGGCAGTGTTGGTGGTACCTCTCCAGTGTTTTGAGGTGCCTGCTGTACATGGTCCATGTCTGAGGCATACAGCAGGGCGGGTATCACTGCTGCTCTGTAGACCATGAGCTTAGTGCTGGGTTTGAGGTCCTGGTCTTCAAACACTCTTCCTCAGGCGACCAAAGGCTGCACTGGCACACTGAAGCCACACGTATTTGGATATCACCATTCTGGGACAGTCATGGGTGCAGCTACACATTTCTACCAATAGATGAAACATCATAAGCTGCAGATCCCTATACCTATAGAATGAAATTATATTGCATTTATATAGTGCTTTTCACGACCTCGAGACATCTCAAAACATCCAATGAAGTATTTCTGAAGGGTAGTCACTGTTGTAATTTAGGAAATGCGTCAGCCAATTTGTGCGCAGCAACCTCCCCCAAACACAAATGTGATAATGACCAGATAATCTGTTTTTCTTAGTGATGTTGGTTGAGGGGTAAATATTGGCCAGGACACCAGGCAGAATTCGTCTGCTCTTCAAAATAGTGCCGTGGAATCTCTTATGTCTACCTAAGAGGGCAGGCAGGGCCTCGGTTTAATTACTCATCCGAAAGACGGCACCATCGACAGTGCAGCACTCTCTCTTAGTACTGCATTGGAGTGTCGGCCTGGATTTTGTGCTCAAGTCTCTGGAGTGGGACTTGAATCCACAGCCTTCTGATTCTGAGGCGAGAGTGCTACCCACTGAGCCACGGCTGACATCGACAACATCACCAATGCAGTTTGAGAGACACTTACTTTGTCCTCACTTCCTGTGGACAAGGCCACTGAAGCTCCATTGGTATCATATATGAAAAGCAAAAGTTTTCAGTTCTACAGTTATAAGTGTGAGAATAATTTTAAATATTACTTAGTATTTCTTTGCTCCTGTCTGAAATTCTAAATTGAGCAGCATCACCTTTTGGAAGATTGCCAATGTTTCCACTTCCCACAACAGTAGAGCTCCATCTCTTTTTGGACGGGGAACCTTGCCCTGTGGCGGCACATAGTGGAAATGCTGGGGTGCAAAGCCTGTAATTTTGCTGAATGATCATTGGTCAAAAAATCAGACACAGTAGATGGACAAATTTTGTTATGCGCCCCTGGTGTATGAGGCTCCTTGCTGGGAGTGCAGAATTGTTAAATTATTCCTATGTCTTTTAGATTGCATTAATTCCCATGTCAGAATGACCACATTTAATTAATTTTCAGCAAAAATGCTTACCTTGCACAGAGAATGAAAACTATTATTTGTGATGAAGGGCGAGAGTATTAATAATAGAAAAGGAAGTTATAGGGATGGTTAGCTGAAAAGAGGGGGAAAAAATAGTTCAATCTTCTACTTTCTGACACTTCTTATCTTCTATCTGCCATTCACGCTGTAACCTCTTATCATTTGTTTTGGCAATTTGGAAAAAGAAAAATTACCTTTTACATGACAATTTATTTCAGAACTGCGATTTACATACTGCGCTCCAGCACTGAGCAAAATGTAATTGGAAGACTGGTGACTGAATTGCATTCAATTTGCATAACAATGAGAAATAATCTGAAACTCCTATTGATTGTGTTGAAATATTGCACATTATTACAAAATACCAGTTGCTTTTTCTTACTGCTGACACTCAGTTCTGCTAAATTGGAAAATGGATGTCCCAATTATTTGCTACCTGTCCTCCTTGCAATTTGTCCATTACCTTAATTCTTCAATGCTGTGCACTGCCTGTTTTCCATCTCCCCTTTCCCTTTTTTTTTCTCCGACTGTGCAAGCACTTTGTGTTCGTAGGCTGAAAGGGAGAGATTCAGCAAGGTCAAGACTGTCCATTTCAGATGGCAGAGTGGTATTTTTCCTCATACCAAAGGAAGAAATAATGTCTGATGATGGGCAGTGCCTTTTTGCAACTACACAGAGGAAGGAAGCGGTATGCAGCATGTGATCTTAGCATCGCTACATTAAGGAGAGAATTGCCCGTTAGGCTGCCATTGGGCTTGAGATGGGTTTCTGTCTAAACTTATTGAGTTACAAAATATCAAACCAATTCACTGCTTTGGCTGCAGTTACAGAATGTTTATTCTGGTGGCAGGTACCAATTTTTCTTTAAAAGTTTTTAAAGGAACATTTCATTAAATACTGTAATCTAACCATCTGGATTTTTCTGGTGTAACACACTCAATATACATCCAAGACACTCATAATAAGTCTGTATTCAAAGCACATTAGACAGGGAAGAGACTGAAATGTTAAATGTAATTTTAGAGTGGCACCATGATGGTAATTCCGATTTCATAGAATGAAGCCCAGGTATGGACTACAAGTTCTACGAGCCTGATTTGAAGGATTATTGTCATGTTAAACAATGGGTTTTCCTCTTGACTGCTGCTTCCATGCTGGGCCAACCACCACCTCATGGATGCCCAGGCGCCAGAGTTTCTGGCCAACATGGGCAGGTGTGCCCAAGGTGTCCCCTGTAAATGAGGTGCCCTTGCATTGGCCCTGCAAACTCTGTTGCGGTCGGTACTGGAGAGTACCATTGGGCACAATCCTGGTGTAACCATCGAGACTGTGATGACATTTTGGGGCCATCTTCTTTTATTTCCTCCTGCTCTTTTTTCTTCCTGCCTCTCCTTAAGGAACTGACTGGGACCTCCAGTTGTGACCATTTTTAATGGGCAGTGAGTCTTTCTAGGGAGATTGACCTTAGAGGCATCCAATTCCATCCTTACCTGGCGCTTATACATGTACACTTTCCAGCAGCACCTGCTGGATAGCAATCAGGAGTGATTTATTGTTCTCCTTGCTAGCCTGGGTACCTAGAGCAATTCTGCTGCTTGGACTGTACCCTAGTTGGGATCTGCTAACTCGGGACACACTGAGGTTTGTACCTGGGATTTCCTGGTCTATTGGGCTCATAATATAGTCTGTTTACCCATAAAGCTATTTGTATTCATAGAAAACTGAGCCAATCTCTTGATATTTGAGGTTACTGAGGTACAGAACCATAACATACAATGGTCGCAGAATTGTTTTTCTTCATGGGGAGGATACTTGCGAATAAAATAATGACAAAAGTTCAACTTGGCAATGAGGAACTCTATTTAAATTGTTAGATTTGAATATAGACTTGGGAGGTGAGTGTGCCTTTTTGAATGCAACTTCTATTTTAATGATGACACTAATTGATAGTGAATGTTAATTATGTGCACCACATCATCGATGGGATTGTTGCATTTGACTTCCTGAAGTGACCTCCTGTATATCGTACCATTTGTATTTCCCTTAATTAAACTAGTGGGACTTTTTAATTTAATTGTTTGAATATAGTGCTTTTTTTTTAAAAAACAAAAAGAGGCGATACTCAAGGATTCTGAGCACGCAGTGTAGTTAACTACTTTGTAGACATTGCAGGATGATTTGAGAATAGTTTGATTGTTCTTGGCACTGATCAGTGAAAAGGCAAGTGCCTGCCTAGTGATTTACTTCTGACTGTGAAGGAGCAGAAGCTTCGTAGATCTATCATTCTTACTGGAACGATAAGCAGAAGAGGGAAAAAAAAAAAAGCCTGAGTTTCCATCACTCTACAAAGTAAATCCTGAACTGTGGTGGATTTGTTGTATCTCATGCACTGGTAATCTTTCGCTGACTATGCAGGCAATTATATTTGTGATTGAGTGATAGCGGAGAAGGTAGATAACCAAATAGTCCATTAAATGGCAATGAAGCCCAGAGGAATTTAGTATTCGGGTAAAGTATCGTGTGTGTGTGTGTGTGTGTGTGTGTGTGTGTGGTCTCCAGTTGAAGCTGGGATACACTGGGTGGGGGGTTGATACTTAAATCGGGACATGTTGGCATTGTTCAGTCCCCCATTCTAAAGCCATATCACTTATTCTTATTTTTAAATAATACTTTGATTTTGAATTATTTTAATAGTGTCTATTTTTTATATTGGAATTAAATAGCAAAACCTGTCAATTTGGGAAGTAGAGAATCAGAGATGGTTGGAGCATAAGAGCTGCTCTGTAATGTAGACTGAGGAGAGGGCGAAGCAAAATTAAGGTGCTGCAGGACAACCACTGGTAGCAGGGTGCAAGTACAACGTGACAAGTTTACGTAGGAAATTTCTATTATAAATTTGGACGTGGGCGTTTGAGAAAGTTGGTACAATGTTAAAAATGTGATGCCATGCAGTTGTAAGATTTTTAGTCTGTTGATATAAATGCATATAAATATGTCATGTTTCTTAAATATTCAAATCTGGTAAAATGTGGAGTTGTAAACAGTTTATTCAAATCTTTGCGTTTTTTTCAATTTGTATGCGCTTATTTGCAGTTTGGATCCGTTCAGTTAAAACTCCTGATGTATATTTTCATATTTGGTTGAGGGTGGTCAGTAAGTTGGGGAAAAATCCCTTGTTTCTTTCAACTCCGACCCCCTAAATTGATGAATCCAAAAGAGAAACTTCAAGAGCTAACGTTCATTGGCTGAACCCCAAGATTAAAATGACTTGCTGTACATCCATTGTAAATGGTCAGTTTTTGTTTTTATGTCCACAGTCTCCCAATGCTGATCGTCAATGCATTCCAATGATGGTGCTCATGATCAGAGGATTGATGGTTGTGATTATGGCAGGTTCATTGTGAAATAATCTAGAGTCCTGTGTATTTAAAAATTGTTAACTACTTTAATTGCACAAACGCTGCAGCAAGGAAGCTGGCAACCTTGAAAGTAACCATGTTTCTGTCAGCACTTTATCATTATAAATGAAGCACGAATAATTTATTTTAGGAAGGACAGTCAGGAGTTTTATGCATTTCACATACGCCCTAATTTTGCAGCAAAGTCAGTTGATGTCAACAAGCATTTATCATCCTGAGAATTGCCACTTGCGCACTCGGGTTTGTTCTGTACTGACCTGTGTTGAACTTCTGAACTCAAGGTGAACTGAAGAACAGGGTTAGTCAGATCCAAGAGGTTGTATATCAGAGCAATAAAGTTAATGTTAATTATTGCTGCACAGCATTACGTCAGTCAAATATCCTGGATCAAGCTGGTATGAATTGTAGCCCATTTATTAGAAAAAGTGGTTTCAATCAAATTATTTGCAGTGTAGAAAACAAGTGCTTAATTAGAAAGAATAAAAAGACTTGCATTTTTATGTAGCACCTTTCACAACCTCAAGATGTCCCAAAGCGCTTTACAGCTAATGAAGTACTTTTTGGAGTGTCGTCACTGTTGTAATGTAGGAAGCGCGGCAGCCAATTTGCACACAGCAAGCTCCCACAAACAGCAATGTGGTGATGCCAGGTACTCTGTTGGGGTAAATATTGGCCAAGACACCAGAGATGACTCCCCTGCTCTTCTTTGAAATAGTGCCATGGGATCTTTTGCGTCTACCTGAGAGAGCAGATGGGGCCTCGGTTTGACGTCTTATCCGAAAGGCGGCCCCTCCGACGGTGCAACACTCCCTCAGTACTGCACTGGAGTGTCGGCCTAGATGTTTGCGCTCAAGTCTCTGGAGTGGGACTTGAACCCACAAACTTCTGACTCACAGGTGAGAGTGCTACCACCGAGCCACGGCTGACACTGTAGTGCTCGTGATCGTGCTCGTGATTTAAACAACAGTTCAGAGAGAGAGCGAAGTTATAATACAAGGTACTGGTGCTTTGATTTGGAGTAAACAAGCAAGAGACTTTAAATAACTTAAGTCAGCCAAGCGAAAAGAAGGAAGAACTAAGCTCTCGAGCTTTGCCATTGACCTGGACAATATCTTGATTGGAGACGATTTTTTTAATGGATTTCTCTCAATTGAAATCCGCAAAACCAATGGATTCCAAAGAGAAATGTGAGATAATGTTCATCGCTTGAACCCCAAGAATAAAGTTACTTGCTGTACACCCCACTATATACAGAATCAAATTTTGTTAACATTATTCTGTGTTTATGTCGACATTGACCTCCAGTGCTGATAATTGTCAGCAGGTTCCAGTGATGACACTCATGCCAGAACTGTAGTTAAGCTGTGTAACTTGTGGAGTTCCTTTCACCTCTAGAGGGGAAGGGAACGACATGTACGTTTAAGCGTTCATTCAATTAAAACTAATGAGGCCAGATTTGACATGAAAGACTCTACTTTCATCTGATGCTCCTTTTTAAAATAAATAGTTGGAAAGGCTGCAACAGCAGTATTCCAGAGAATGTTTTTTTGTCTTCCTCGTTACCTCTGACAACTATTCCTTGCTCTACTGGAGCCAACTACTAGGATGAATCTGAAAGTGCTTTGGGTTGACGAACTCATGTTACGGAATAGAAATTTTGTGAGCAAAAGAGTAGTATGGTGGCGATGAATTTATATTTTTATTCGTCATGCAAGACGAATAGATTCTTTTGACACAGGATAAAGAAAACAATAGATTAGTTACCTTGGCTGTCATTTGCTAACTGCCATGAACAAGCTCTCTCAAAATATTTGAAGTGCTGAACATTCTTTGCCGGTTTGAAATAGCTCGCTGTCTTTCTGTCCATTTTCTAATGCTTTGTATTATGGCAGTAGGATTACAGAAGTATAATGGACATCCTTTTGGCTCAATTGTGAAACGTAGTGAGTTCCTAATGTCTTGATGTCATGATTCTCGGTGTTGTCCTGAAGCAGTAGGTTGCTCACTCCTTTATATCGGGGATACTTGCAAACGTCCAACAGAATTCTTGGGCCATGACTTGTACATTTACTGCTGCAAGGCTTGTTTCTTTCAACACATAAAGTGACTGCAAAAAATTCCCCTGAAACTGTTGTACCCTTTTCCTTACATTTCTCCTAGCAAGGGTTGAAGAAATGGACCTGTATATAGAGGTGTGTCGCACAGCATTCTGAAGATACTTAACTTGGTTTACAGTGGACATAGATCTTAGTCATGTATACTTGTGTCCATTGATCATAATGGAAGTGCCTTGGAACCATAAAAATTACAGCTCAGAGAATGCCATTCAGTCCATTATCTGTGCTATTTCTTTGCTAGACCAATCCCACTAGCAAAACTAATCCACTTGCCCTGTTCCATTCTGCTAGCCCTGTATCTTACTCTGCTTCAAATGTTTATCTAATTTTCCTTTTAAAAGTCTTAACTAGTCCCTCTGTCAGTATCCCATGCTTTGTGTAGAGTCTATGGCTCGGTATATCAACAGCGCATTACTGATTTTGATTTCCACTACAAAAATGCTGCAGTTTTAAGAAAATCTGGATGCCTTATAGCTACATGCTTGGTCAAACAAAGCATTTGAAAATCTCTCTCAGTTCTTTTTACCAGCAGGCTTCCCGTGAAATAATTTCCTCTGAGATTGTCTGTTCTAACTAACAAAGTTAATATTATTAGCATTTCAGGGCCACCAGAATTAATCAATGTGGATTGGATAAATAGATGTTGCTATGTTTCATTATAAGATTGGCCCCTCTCTTGGAAACCTCATTACAGTGCAGCCAAATAAGATTTGAGGCTGTCATTTGGTTGTCTCAGAATGTGGGACAGGGTTGCAGTGATTGACATCCATGTTTTCAAATGGAGAGATGCTGTGGGCTAGAATTAAGCCTCTCCGTATGATGCAAAATTACATAGGATATACGGCACAGAAACAGGCCATTTGGCCCGACCAGTCCATGTTTATGCTCCACTCGAGCCTCCTCCTGGCTTTCCTCATCTAACTTTCAGTGTAACCCTTTGTTCCCTTCTCCCTCATATGCTTGTCTAGCCTCCCCTTAAATGCTTCTATACTATTCGCTTCAACCACTCCCTGTGTTAGCGAGTGCCACATTCTCACCACTCTCTGGGTAAAGAAGTTTCTTCTGAATTCCCTATTTGATTTCTTGGTGACTATCTTATATTGATGGCCTCTAGTAATGCTCTTCCCCCACAAGTGGAAACACTCTCTCTGTATCCACTCTAGCAACACCTTTTCATAATTTTATAGACCTCCTATTAGGTCACCCCTCAGCCTTTTTTCAAGAGAAAAGAAACCCAGCCTGTTCATCCTTTCCTGATATGTATACCCTCGCATTTCTGGTATCATCCTTGTAAATCTTCTCTGCATCCTCTCCAGTGCCTCTATATCCCTTTTATAATATGGTGACCAGAACTGTATGCAGTACTCCCACGTGTGGTCTAACCAAGGTTTGATACAGGTTTAGCATAATTTCCCTACTTTTCAATTTTATACCTCTAGAAATAAACCCTAGTGCTTGGTTTGCTTTTTTTTATGGCCTTGCTAACCTGTGCTGCAACTTTTAGTGATTTTGTGTATTTGTACTCCGAGTTCCCTTTGTTCCTCTACCCCACCAAGACTCGTGACCTCCCTATTCTTTCGACCAAAATATCACACCTCACATTTATCTCTGTTGAACTTCATTTGCCAATTATATGCCCATTCTGCAAGTTTATTAATGTCTTTCTATAATTTGTTGCAGTCCTCCTCAGTATTGACTATTTCCCCCCCCGCCCCCACCAAAAAAAATTTGGTGTCATCCGCAAATTTAGAAATTGTGTTTTTTGATGCCAAAGTCTAAATCGTTAATGTAAATTGTGAACAACAGTGGTCCTAGCACTGATCCTTGTGGAACACCACTACCCACCTTCTGCCACTGTGAATAGCTACCCTTTACTCCCACTCTCTGCTTTCTGAATTGAAGCCAGTTAGCAATCCATTCTGCTACTTGTCCCCTGACTCCGCATTCTCTGACCTTGCTCATCAGTCTATTCTGGGGTGCCTTATCGAAGAATGTTGCTGTTCTCCTTTGCGCTCACATTGCACCTACACGGTATATTATCAAAGCTTCACAAACACGCAAGAACTCTCCCAGCTGGCATGAGAAACAATTCAAAAGCAACTTAAGTCTATACTGTAAGATTGAAATGCGCTGCACAGGTTAATGTAGGTTTGACGCAGTGAAGTGTACTTCACTTTCGTTCCGACTCTTGTTTGTAAAAATTATTGTATAGATTTTCTTTTCTAGCAGGAATCTGTAGCGATGTTGCCAGCAATGCTGAGGAGTTTATTTCCTGCCCACCTGGTGATCTAATTGGGCTATAGGCCGGTTTCAAGGGGTTTTTGTTTATCCTTTCAGTGAAGGACGGAAGTGGGTTAGCAATCTTTGCAACTTCAGATTTTTTAGGACATTATTTTGAAAAATGTTTTGAACATGGGCTGAAAGCTGTGCCGACAATACAGCGTGGAACACAAATCTGTCACTGACAGATGGTAACTATCCTTGAGTGAACTAAATAGTTGTCCCTATAGTTCTCTTATAGACATCAGTCTAAAGCGCAAAACTGCCCCCAAGTTCAGTACTAGTTGGCACTGATTTAGTGCTCCTTATTTTGAGATGCCAGGAAGATAGAACTGGAAGTGGGAATATTATGCTTGTGATCAGGTTGGAGGATATTCTGAGGCTGAAGTTAGGTATTGTATTTGGATAATAGTGGAGACTTGTACATAATGAAATAAACAGTATTGCGTTGCCTGATGCTTGTACATCAACTTGTTAAGTGCTTGCACAAAGCATCGTAATCGTTCATATGATCAAAATCAACATGTTGGTCATAAAATAACAATGGCCAAAGCTCAGCGTACTTTTCATTTTGAAAAGCTATGCTCCTAGAAAGAAAGAACTTGCATTTATATACAACAAGAACTTATTTATATAGCGCCTTTAACAGCACCATTCATGTCTCTAGATATCCCCAGCACTTGAATGAGCTTCAATTGAAGCACAGTCACTGTTATGTAGGAAAACCACAGCAGCCAATTAATTTGTGCATTGCAAGGTCTCGCAAACAGCAAGTGAGAGAAGTGGCCAGTTAACCTCTTCTATAGGTGAGTGTTGAGGAACGAATATTGGTCAAGGCACGAGAAGAGCTCCCTGCTCCTCTCTGACTAATGCTATGGAGTCTTTTATGTCCAATTCTAGAATTGGGGTGAGAGACAATTATTTGGTAATGATCCCATGACCTCGCGTTCCTAGGTTTCCAAAGAAAACTGACCCCTTTTGTTGGATAGTGTAGGCCGAAACCCTATTTTTGTGGTGTTACTCAGGATATATTGCTTTATAAGGAGAGAAGCATTGTTCCATGGAGCGCACAATATCATTGTACTATTGGAGTGGAGCTGTGCCCCATGGTCTAATGATTGTAAATAGACCCAGAGGTCAATTAGAGGGTAATTGTTTCTCTTGATTTACAGCTGGTTACAAATAAATCCCTGCCTCCGATATACCAGTTTCACCACATTTTCTTCCAGTCTGATCACTGCATTCCTCTGAAGTCTCCCAAATAACTACTGTAAGTTGGAAGATATTTTCCATTGTTTAAGAGCAACAATGACATGAGTGTTCAAACTGGCAGAAATGGGTAGATAAACTCAAATTGTTGAAACTGGCAGTTTTGAAAAATCATTTTTGGCCCTACTTTGTGTTTTGCACCTCTCATAAAAAGGGATTAAAATTGACAAATGATAAAAGGGATTAAAATTGATGGACCTTTTTTGTTTTGAAGACTCTCTTGCTTCTTGAAGCTTGTTAAGTGCCAGCGTAGCTCAGTGGTGGCATTCACACCACAGAATCGTAAGTTCAGCACATAATCTAGGCTGACGCTCCAGTGGGAGGGAGTGCTGCACGGTTGGAGCAGATGAAGCATTAAACCGAGGTTCTGTCTCTGTTGAAGCAGATATAAAAGATGCACTTGGCTCAATTTGAAGCAGGGCAGGGGAGTATTCCTGGAGTTCTGGCCAACATTTATCCCTCAACCAACACAACCAAAAACTAGATTAACTGGTCATTTACCTCATTTGCTGTTTTGAGACCTTTCTGTAATTTGCCTAACGAGCGTGACTACACTTCAAAAATAATTAATCGGCTGTGAAGCACTTTGGGACTTCCTGACGAAATGAAAGGCGCTGTATGAATGTCTGTCTTTATTTGGAATCGGAAAAAGAGATGTTGTGGCAGTTATTAAAATGACCAGACGGGTGTTTGCTCGATGACTGACTCGTAGTTAATTGAATGGAGCAACAAAACGCTTTAGCAGAGTATCTGTTCTGTATGGATTTTTCTGCCATTGTTACGTTCACTGTTTTGGTGTCGGTATTGGCTATCCAGGAGTATGGGCTGCATCCCAGTTGAAGCATCTCCCCTACCAACTACCACTGGGCATTTCGGCAGTCTGTTCACTGCCATTTTAATGGCCAGGTGGTGGTGGACTCGAACATTTAAGCAGATGAGCAGTAAATGGTCAAAAAGCCCTGATTTGTATATTTTATTCCCCATCATGGAAAATCAAAAATTGCAAGATTTGGATGTTTAACTAAATGTTTTCAAGTATAAAGAAGGCCAAGACTAACATTAATTTGAAATATAATTTCAATACAAACTATATACACAAGATGGTTAAATTGGTTTACTCTTGGTGATTTGAAAAGACAGAAGTTGATGCATATGAGAAAATATTTCAGTTCCAATGGTGGGTCTTTGTATCAAGCCTTCAAAACCCCAAACTGCCCATGAATCAGACTGTACAAAGTTAACCTTTTGCTTTATTTCCTTCGGTTCTCAGTTCTCCTGCACTGGATTAATATCAATGGCCATTAGTTGACTGGTTAAGTGGCTCTTAAGTCACTTGAGAAGCTTGAATTGAGTGTTACCGCAGGTGAGTCCCGATTTTTTTTTTAAAAAAAAAATTTGTTTATGGGATGTGGGCGTCGCTGGCAAGGCCAGCATTTATTGCCCATCCCTAATTACCCTCGAAGGTGGTGGTGAGCCGTCTTCTTGAACCGCTGCAGTCCGTGTGGTGAAGGTTCTCCTACAGTGCTGTTAGGGAGGGAGATCCAGGATTTTGACCCAGCGACGATGAAGGATTGGCGATATACTTCTAAGTCAGGATGGTGTGTGACTTGGAGGGGAACTTGGAGGTGGTGGTGTTCCCATGCGCCTGCTGCCCTTGTCCTTCTAGGTGGTAGAGGTCGCGGGTTTGGGAGATGCTGCCGACGGAGCATTGGCGAGTCGCTGCAGTGCATCTTGTAGATGGTACACACTGCAGCCACGGTACGCCGGTCGTGGAGGGAGTGCCAATCAAGAGGGCTGCTTTGTCTTGGATGGTGTCGAGCTTCTTGAGTGTTGTTGGAGCTGCACTCATCCAGGCAAGTGGAGAGTATTCCATCACACTCCTAACTTGTGCTTTGTAGATGGTGGAAAGGGTTTGGGGAGTCAGTAGATGAGATACTTGCTACAGAATACCCAGCCTCTGACTGGCTCTTGTTGCCACAGTATTTGTGTGGCTGGTCCAGTTAAGTTTCTGATCAATGGTGACCCCCAGGATATTGATAGTGGGGGATTTGGCGCTGGTAATGCCGTTGAATGTCAAGGGGTGGTGGTT
This sequence comes from Squalus acanthias, assembly GCA_030390025.1. NCBI lineage: Eukaryota > Metazoa > Chordata > Chondrichthyes > Squaliformes > Squalidae > Squalus > Squalus acanthias. The sequence goes on from CM059448.1 coordinate 16,116,192, forward strand.
AGACTCTCGCTTGTTGGAGATAGTCATTGCCTGGCACTTGTATGGCGCGAATGTTACCTGCCACTTATCAGCCCAAGCCTGAATGTCGTCCAGGTCTTGCTGCATGCGGGCATGGACTGCTTCATTATCTGCGAATGGCACTGAACACTGCAGTCATCAGCGAACATCCCCACTTCTGACCTTATGATGGAGGGAAGGTCATTGATGAGCAGCTGAAGATGGTTGGGCCTAGGACACTGCCCTGAGGAACTCTTGCAGCGATGTTCTGGGGCTGAGATGATTGATGTCCAACAACCACAACCATCTTCCTTTGTGCTAGGTATGACTCCAGCCAGGGGAGAGTTGCAAGTGGCCAAATGTCTGCCAGTAAGGGTAAAGAAATCCACAGACTTGCACAGCAGAAAGCTGAAAGTCCCATCCATTGCTGCTAAAATTAAAAAAAATGACAAGATTAACAGCCCAGTTTCCAAAAGCGGAAAACAACCTTCACTGCAATCTGGCCATTTCCAAACCACAATGAAACCTGTAGTCCTGACTGTCTTCTATAAATACAGCAATATCTTAATGTGTGAAACCAAGTAGAGTATTCAGTCACTGCAAATTAAGTATATTAGTCGTATATGACCAAATTTCAACACTTTTAGCCACTTCCACAGACCCTTCTTTAAATTGCACTGAAAGTATAATGGTGAATATTTCACGGGGGGGCGGTGGGTTTTACAGTCACACAGCAAGAGGGCAAGTCCGTAGGTATTAAATTACCCAAACATTGCTGTGAATTAAAACTGCCTGTCTTTCCACTGACCAATGTGGGAAATGTCGAATCTGGTAGGATCGTACAAGTTGAGGGCTGTCAGACTAATGCCAATGGGATCTGTTGAGTAAGCACTGAGAACATGTGTAAATATTCCATGTGGACCTTTTTGACAGGTTTTGCTGCATCTAGTTAATGTGATGTCAAAATCTTTCTGCTACATCTGTAGAGCCATTTAATGTGCTTCAGACAGTGCTTTTGGTGCACAAAGGTGAGTGAGCCACGTCTGTTATCTGATTTCTGGAGAGAAGAAAGAATAACTAGATAAATCCATATTTTGCATTTAGCCAGCATATTTCTTTTCTTTGCACACCCACCCAAAAAACAATTTTTGAGGGAGTGGGAGGAATGTCGGACATCTGAGCCACATTAAAAATATAATTGAGTAATGCAGATAGACACGTTTGTAAAACTCATTTCAATTGTTAACTGTATTGAGCAATATTGCAGCTTATGCAGTTATAAATCTTGGGTTCCCCCAATATTGGAAATGGCACTTTTTTCTTCAAGGCTTCGGTTATCTGGGGGAGGGTTATCATCAGAATGGACAAATAAAAGTATTCAGACAAAACATTGTTAAACCCCTTTTAAAGCAAGAATGTGTGTGTGTGTGTGTGTGTGTGTGTGTGTGTGTGTGTGTGTGTGTGTGTCCACACATTTGCACAAATGTATGGTGAGGTGATCGTTCAGATGTCGACGATGTATATAACCAACGTGCTTTATCACAGAATCCCCACAGTGCAGATAGAGGCCATTTCGGCCCATCGAGCCTGCACCGACACACATCCCACCCTATCCCCGTAACCCCACGTATTTAATCCCCCCTAACACTAAGGGTCAATTTATCATAGCCAAATCAACCTAACCCGCACATCTTTGGACTGTGGGAGGAAACCGGAGCACCCGGAGGAAACCCACGCAGACACGGGGAGAATGTGCAAACTCCACACAGGCAGTCACCCGAGGCCGGATTCGAACCCGGGCCCCTGGCGCTGTGAGGCAACAGTGCTAACCACTATGCCACCGTGTCGTGTTGCCCTTTAGAGCCTATTGTTTCCTGGATGGAGGAGCTGTTTTTAGTGTGTGGTCCAGTGCACACAAAAAAGAAGCTTTAAGTCTGTAATTCTGTATTTTAAATCTACACGGTGACAGAATTATTCTCCTAAAACTAGTGCCTCTTGGCAGTGAATACTCTAGGATGATCAACAGCTTTCTTGTACCACTAATTTCAAATTCAATTTATATTGTGGGGAGTTATGTTTTCGGAGGTATGGCATGGCAGTACTGGGGAATGGAACTCTTGACTTTAAGCATTGAGTATTGAAATCGAGCATGCCCAAGTCCCGTGTAGCATGACCAAATGGAGAAGAAAATTCTGTCTACTCTGTCTCAACAACGTCCCTTTACTCTAGCCTCGAATTCCTCAAATGTCACTTGCATGAAATTACAAAGAAGATGCTACGCTGAGCTTTGGTTTAAAGAACATTGGAGCAGGATGAAGGGAGTATCTGGCGGTGCTGTCCCTTCCTTGGGAATAATGGATGTTGGCACTTGAGTATCTGAAATGGGAAGTGTTCATCTGTCACCTTGATCAGCGCACACTTTAAAAAAAAAAAAGAAAGCTGCAACATTATCCCTGTGTCCACTTAAATCCTTTATTTCTTCAAACTGTATTTCTACCAAATAGAATCTTGCTTCATTAAGCAGCAGTTCAAGATGATAATCCCAAAAAGGTTAATATGAATGAAAACTAAACCCATCCATCATTCCTACATTCTGTTCCACTGAATTATTGCAAAGCACTGTCTTTCTCAAAAATATATCTACAAGCTATTAGTAAGTTACTAACAACATAGACCAATTAGCTGGAATAGGATGTAAGAAGTATTGGAAGACTGAAAATGTTGTAAGCATTTGCATTGTAAAGTTGTGTGCAGTACTATAATCAAAAATTACAAACACTTTTGGTATTTTGGAACAATTAAACATTATGATTAACTGATTAATTGGCAGAATTTTGGCACTTTACATATTTCGGGTCTTTACTAAACCTTTCTCTGTCCTTTTTTGAGGATTTCAGTTTTCAGGATAGCCTTCAAAGAGACTGATTTTTTGCAGTGCACTTTTATTTAAAAAAAAATATTAATTCAAATCTGAATCCGCCTCCTCCTCATAAAACGCATTTCTACTTGGATTGGATTGAAAACTGAAATAAACCTAATTTTGTATTCAAAATGAGCAGGCTATTAGGCAAGATGAGATACTTGTGGAAAGCATCTACTTGAATGTGGAAGGTTGATTTACATATTCAGGTTCTCGGATCTAGATGGTGAAATTTTAGTTTTGAGGTCTGCAAGGTTTCTTTATCCAATTAATACTTTTATGCGATATCATTCTCATTGTATTCATCCTTCCTCATTTGCCAGGAGGTTGGATCATTAGATGTTCAGGGCAGCCAGCAACGACCCTTAGGAATTGATCAGGTGACAAGTCTAGCGAGTTAATCATGACAGATCTCCTCATTGGCAATGTAATGAACCCTCAAATTCACCATTGGGAGAGCAATTTTTCAATGGCTCTCTCTAAATTGGTGTATTTGTTTCGGGAATGTTCTTTTCACTAAATTTTAGTGGAGGTGTATGGCTTTTCAAAGTTGTTTACATATTCCTATCATTCTCTCCATCACTGGTGATCTGGGAGTTCCTTTGCATAATCTGCACCTCATGAGAAAACATTTTTTCTGACAAATTGATTAGTGGAAAGGAAGATAACCCAACAGAGAGGTTATTTTAAAGTACTTCCTGAAGAAAGAATGTTTTCTATTTAAAAGAATAGCCCGGATTTTCCGGGGCACGGTCCCCGCAAGTTCCGGGGTTTTGTGTGCACTGCGCTTGCGTGAAAACCCAGAGCTTGCGATCTGTCAAGTTTCAGCTTGACAGATCAACCGCATCCCCGGGAAATGAACATTCGCTGGCGGAGAGTTGGGCTATTTGCACAACTAGTGCCCAGCGAATGCCTGTAAAACTCTTATGCCTGGTCAAAGCAAACATAGGACCTTCTTTTACCAGCGTAAGAGTTTAAATTAATATTAAAATAATTTAAAAAAATTATTTAAACATTAAAAAAAACTTTTAAATTAGTTATAGGTTATTTTTAGCCCCTTTAAAATGTTTTTTTTCCAAAAAATTAAATTTTTGTTTTAAATGTCATTTAATTGTATTGTAATTAATTGTTGATCATGTAAATATTTTTATTTAACTGGTGTGTAAGTGCATTTTTTAGGGGATTCCGATTCATGCTTATGGGGAGTCCGTACGTAAATGGAATCCCCATAAGCATAATGGGTCTCCCCCTTTTTGATTGGTTGGGCCGGCCCAAGTGATCCCAGGGGCGGTTGCGAACCACCTGTGCCCCTGGGATGCGTGGGCCTTTATGCAGGCGTATGTGTAGAGGCCCAGGCTACGAACCTCTGGGGCCATCAGGTAGGTTCGTACTCTTCTTGCAGTTCGGAGGCATTCGCCCGTGAGAAGCCTCCAACCGCAAATTCAGGCCCAGTGTTTCAAATAATGGGTCTGCCAGCTGTAGAAGAGTCACTCAGATGATTGAGTTGTGGTGGCTTTATCTTCAGCCAGCTACCACAATAGTGAATTGGGTCTTCTCTGGTTCTGGGTTCCGATCCCATTGCAACAATGTCATTAAAAAAAAAAATTCAGTAACAATCTGGGCTGAACATTTTCATTGTGTTTGAGATGACCTTTTAGGAGCGATGGATGTTAAGTGAGTTCCCATTTAAAGGTTGGAAGGCTTGTACTTTGTCACATATCAACTCCTTTTGTGTCAGCTTGGCTCTGTTGGTCGTATTCCTGCCTCTGGTTCAGAACATTTTGCGTTCAAGTCTAACTCAGCATGTTGGCTGATGGACAGCTGAATTTCTCTGAGGCACCGTCTTTCAGATGAAACATTAAATGGCTGGCTGTTTAAAAATCCCATGGCACTATTTTGAAGAAGAAGAATAGGAGTTCTCCCAGTACCCTGCCAAAGCGGCTTAACCAGTCGTTCGTCTTGCTGCTGGTGAAACCTTGTCTGTGTACGAAATAGCTGCCACATGTCATACGTGAAGCACCTTTGAGACATTTCTGAGCAACGTGACATATAAATTCATTCTTTCTGTTTTCATTGATTCTGTAATATATGGTGTGGATTTGTTTTTGTGTTAATACCTTGCTGGAATGGGGGCATCAAACACATTTAAGTTTATAAAAAAAAAAAAAAAAAAAATTCTGTTTCAGATTGCATTTCACATCCTGTATTTTATTTTGTATTGATTTTCTTCCTTGTACTTTTTCCATTGTGTACACATTTCCATTTCTAAGGTTCTTCACTTTAAAGTCTGGGCATATATTTCTCTGCAGAAGTGGTACAGAAACTGGCTATTGGTGATGTGAATGTGTTCAATTGGCAAAAATGATTATTTGAAGTGGAACTTGCAGCTTTCAGCCTTCGCTGGAAGAGCAGTAAAGTTATTCGCTTTGCATCACTGCAACAGAGATATTTGCTGCAACATCGGAGTGATCTATCACTCTTGTACCATGTTAAATGTCAAGCCCATCTTTGTTTTTCGTAAGTAGTATTGCTTTTAATATTTTTGTAGTGGAGCATGAGTGAGCTGTTCTTCATACTCATAATAAAACAAAGATACCAGCTCAATTATTTTAAAAAACAGCGCTTTGTGAGACTTGAATGCCTCTATTAAGAAAGGACTGTTATACCGAAGGTTAGAATCGACACGGGCACATTTGTTTTAAAACAAAATCATCAAAATAAATAAAGTAGCGGCTAAAAGACACGTTTGCAAAATACAAAGATAATGAGAGGAGAAAACCGATTGCAGTTTTTAAAAAAAAAACTGAAACCGCCGTAAAACTCGAAGAACATGTTTGTGTGAGAGAGAGCAAATGAGTGAAGGCACTTCACTTGATAAGGCAGCGCAGGGGAAATGAGATGAGAAAGTGAATGTAGAGAACAAGTGAAATAAATGAGACAAAGAAAAATGAGACTGGTGGAAAAAGTCAGAAGTTGACAAATGAGGCAAAGGTTTAACATTTTGTCTTTATTACTGGATCTAAATTATCCTTTATTCTAGTGATTATTTTTTAAATGACATTGATTTATGCAGTTAGAAGTTATAATGTCATCAATTTTAATCTAATACTTGGGGTAATCTGTAATTCAATAATTTCTGAGTGTATCTATCAACTTTTCAATGTGTGGCATAGTGTAGTTTATTTTACTTACATTAGATGTGAATTCAACTGTTATACCATATATTTGACACTTTTTTTGTACCATCACATTTCCCCCCCCCCCCCCTCGTCTGAGATCCCAATTCCTTTTTTTCCCCCCCAATTTCTTTCACATTTTCTTCGCTCATCTGAAACTGATGGCTTAGGATGAGGCAAGTGCTCTGTGTCCCGAGCTGCTTTTTGTTCAAGGTCGTGGCACTGCTTCACATGTTTATGAAATGCCGAGATGTTGGATTCAAGCTGCATTATTGTCACTTTGTCACGCACACAGCAATAACTATAAACCGGATTGCAGTGAATATTTAATTGAAAGTAAGGGTGACAGTTGCAGCATCAGAAGCGCCTTGCTGGGTGGGGAAGGTGTCTCAATATGTAAATACTCCCATGCCGCTCCTTGCCTTTATTTAATTTTCTGTTTACAGGGTTTCTCTGGAGAGCCTTGTATGCAGCCATTTTCAAGGACAAAGCCAGCCTGCTTGATTAGCACCCCATCCACCACCTTAAACATTCACTCCCTCCACCACCAGTGTACCGTGGCTGCAGTGTGTACCATCTACAAGATGCACTGCAGCAACTCGCCAAGGCTTCTGTGACAGCACCTCCCAAACCCGTGACCTCTACCACCTAGAAGAACAAGGGCAGCAGGTGCATGGGAACACCACCACCTCCAAGTTCCCCTCCAAGTCACACACCATCCTGACTTGGAAATATATCGCCATTCCACCATTGTCGCTTGGTCAAAATCCTGGAACTCCCTAACTAACAGCACTGTGAGAAGTCGCACAACACCAGGTTATAGTCCAACAGTTTTATTTGAAATCACAAGCTTTCGGAGCTGCTGCCCCTTCGTCAGGTGAAGTGAAGGAATACGAATCGGCAAAGCATATATAGACAGAGAACAATGCCTGTGTAGCGTACAATCTCAGACGACTGTGGGAGTACCTTCACCTCACTGACTGCAGCGGTTCAAAGGGGCAGCTCACCACCACCTTCTCGAGGGCAATTAGGGATGGGCAATAAATGCTGGCCTTGCCAGCGATGCCCACATCCCGTGAAGGAATAAAAAAAAAATTACTGCATGATATTGGACAAGGTTAGAGATTATTTTCTACCATTTTGAATGAGCAAAGTGGGTACGATTGGTCTGTAAATGTTCATCCAGGTGCTGAACTGAATGAACAGCATTTTGCTTTCTCTTTTTTTAAATGGAACCTGTCTAGCTTGTAAACTGTTTAGGTTTCCTTGAACGTATATCCCATTAAGGAATTTTGCACGATGGCATTCCACAGTGGAAAGGTGGAATTGGTTAGCCCAAGAGTTCACCGTGAATGTTGTCAAAAAAGTAACGAGATGAACTTGGAGATCAGGGCTGAGTCCCCTCCCCAGCGTACATAAGCCAAGGCTCATGCAGTACCCTAACTTTGTCCAAGGCTCAGACAAGGAAGTGATTATCAGTGCTAGCAGAACAGAACTGCACAATTCTTGAGGAAATCAATGACCCATTGTGTAATGGGTTCAATATTTTGTCCAAAGAGATAGATGAATTACTCAACAGTTCAAACCACTGCTGAGGAAGGAGTGATAGCTCCGAAAGCTTGTGATTTCAAATAAAACTGTTGGACTATAACCTGGTGTTGTGCGACCTCTCAAATTAGTCGTAATGCCAGGTGCTTTCAGTGTCTAGACTTGTGACTTTGCCTATCCTTCATACCTCAGCAGTATTTTGAGTGTCACACATTTTAAAAGCCAACATCTGGCTTGTATTAGGTTTTTATTTCCCCTCTCAAATGCCCCAGTGCTTCAAGGGCTCCAAAACCTGCAGAGTCAGGAATTTTGCTGAGGATGCCAAAAGCATAGGTCAAGTCGAGCTGAGCCAATTGGGCATGAATAAATTTTGAATCCCGAACACACAATTCTGAAACTAAGCATTTGACCCTTGCGAGGACCCGTACTATGCTTTTATATCTGTTCCATTTGGATGCATGTTTGCCCCACTCGGCTTAGTGGCTTCTGTTGCTAAAGCTCCCCTGTGATTGGTTTAGGGAAGGTGAGCTTTTATTGGATGACCGATACAAAGCACCTTTTGCTCTCCGATAGGCAGCTCAGCAGATACCTTACAAAACCTTCGGTACACATGGCTGGTTGTGGGCGACTTGAACCTGTGATTATCGAATTCTGTTGGTGTTACCTTCGGTTCATTAGCCAAGTAAGTGCCTTAAAGGAGAGCACTTGTTAAAAGAAAAACGATTAATGATACAATCCTGTCAAATTGCTTTGACCTTGTACTGTCTTCCACTTATAGCACATAACTGCACTTGTGCAGGACTACGCCAGGCTTCAGTTTGAAATTTTCGGTGTGGGATTTTCAGTCACAAGTGAGATGCCTACTGGTGCCAGAAAATAAACATAGCTAAAAAGCTTATAATGAAGATTGGTAGGTTGCTATGTTGATATCTGTCTTCACAGAGCAAGGTGTTCCTTTTTATATTACCCAGTGGTCTATTGCAAACATTCAGTATTATCTTTGATCCTTTCACATTGCATATTTCCAGCCAGATTATCTTGTTGGAAAGTTATCCTTTAGCTCCTGGTGCCCCTGTAGAACAATTCCCTGTGTCCCAGAAAACATAGACAATTTTTGCCAGATCATTTGTTGTCGGCCGTGCCTTCAGCTGCCGAGGCCCTAAGCTCTGGTATTGCCTCCCTAAACCTCTCCGCCTCTGTACTTCTCTGTCCTCCTTTAAGACGCACCTGAAAACCGCCCTCTTTGACCAAGCTGTCCTAATTATCTCTCTGTGGCTCGGTGTCAAATTTTATTCACTACACTAAAGACACTATATAAATGCAAGCTGTTGTTGTTGTCAAATAAGTTGGCGAGACTTTCCATCAACAAACCCTGTACCAAAGCTTTATTGGGCTGCTCCGCATTTATTGAGGGGAGAATAAAATGATGGAGAGCCTGGTTGATGTAGAATCTTGAGAGTTCCTTCCTCTTGGATGCTTTGTGAAATTAAAACCCAATTTGGATCATTGAGGCAGCTGTCTTTGTGTATAGATCATGGTGGATGCCAACAGCATAGTGCCCGATCCGAGATTTTGATATAATGCAGGCGGTAGCTTTTCATTCCTTGTGGGTGTGGTTATGCCTTGTATGTTTAGCATTTTTTGTCCAAGTAAATTTTGTTGGATGACATAGAGGCGCTAAAGGTACGGCATTCCCATGCAGTGAAAATAAGTGATTCAAAAGGAAATGTTTCCACTTGCTGCCATTTGGTGCTTTGGACAGATTGCCAGCAGATGCTGCACACTGCAAAGCTGGTAAAGTATACAGGGAAATTAAACCAACAGGGAAAGTTTGGATTGGTTTTCCTGTCATTTTTACCTAATTAAACAGGAGAAGAAATTTTTGAGTTAATTATTTGTTGCACTCTGAAAGGGGGAAAAACTGCACTTAAAATGCGTGGAATTACTAGATTGTGCCAAAGCCTGTGGTTCATAGCCCATAACTCAGTTTGTATGTCTGTATGGTCGAATGTTAACAATCTCGGTATTTTCCAAATGAGGAACCTTAAAACTTCTGTCATTTTCCTGTGTCTGCTATTTGCTGTGTCAGATTTGGCCAATTACCGATCAACTATATGTCCTAATCATATGCAACACCTGTGCGAGGAGGTGTCCTCAACCTGTTTCACATCTCCAAGTGACTCGTAAGGTGCGAGATAATTAGTCACAGGCTCGTTGAGATGCCGACTCACCCCAAAATCATAAACATGGTGGAAAATGGCAAGCATCCCCATTCATTTGTGACCGAGTAATGCCCAATAGCATTAATGTATCCTTTCCCTCCTTTTTCCTGTCCTGCTTTTCTTTTTCTCTTCGTTTCCCCTTCTGTGCCATTTTATCTCTCTTTTTTCCTGTCTGAGATTTTCAGGCATTTTCTCTTCCTTTAACAAGGGACAGAGCTATCCCAGTATTCATGGAGGCCCCACAAACGGTCGATTAAAACATTAGGTACTGTATGTCCCCACTTGTATAGTAAGTGAAATTCTATGATTCCCTGCATAATCAGACTGAGCCAAACACGAGCGACCACACTAGAAAGATTGATTTCCTATGAGGTAGACCTGCTGACTGCAGGATATGTCAGCCTGGTGACTTGGTTGATGTGATCAGTGAAGGGAACATTACTTTTGAGGACATCACCCACCATTATCTGATTTGAAAGAAAGACACCAACCAAATCATTGCTGAAGATATAGACATAAGTGGACTGTGCCAAACAAATGGTGAATAACCTTCAGTACTGAGAAGACCGAATCAATAGTCATGACAAAGATTGACTACGATTGTGCCCACCTGCCTTTATTCAGTAAGGGTTGCAGACTTTCTTCAGTAGCAAATGCTTAGATCCTTGGATTGGTATTGGCATTTGATTTGATCTGCTCTGTATCACAAGAGTGATGAGAATGTCTGGAGGAGCTGGTGTATGTTGTAGCAATTCTGGGGAAAACGTGGACTTAATTCTCACTGTTAGGGACTTCAACGCTGTTGCATATCTACCCAGTTACGGATTATGGCGGCATGTTTAGCCGTTTCTTTTGGCCTTGGTGTCACTCCAGTCCAAAGCTGTGCCAATCAGTGGACCTGATGAGAATAATCTACGCATAAGTGAATTCATTTTCTCCAACATCAAAGGTATGTGATTAGGGGCTGTTGGTTCTCTCATGTTATGACTGGAGTAGCACTGCAAAAGTTTCCAGTGCTTTAGAACTCATTATCAAGGGCTCAAAGCTGATGAAGTTGCATCTCCACGTTTTCTAATGATCCAAAAGTCCACACACACAACGTCAGCAAACACGGCTTTTGCCCATGAACACTCCAAGACCTGCTGCCACCTGGAACTCTGACCTTTATACCTGGAAGCTGACAACAGACTAACTGTCGCTTGCTGAATCGGGGGCACAAGAGCTTGTATTGTTTTGGGAAATCTGATCTCATTAATGCTCCGGTACGATTTCCCCAAGGCTTTGTGTTTCCAGCAATCGCCACTATTCTGATACCCCTGTAAATTTAACTGTACTGAGACCCTGCTAATTAGTCCCTGGTGAACTGGAGGAGTTATGTTTTGTGTGGTACTGTAGTAATAAATAGTCTAAATCTCGAGGTAATGAATGCACTTGCTGTTTGTCTCTGTTGTCTTCATCAATTACCTTTTTAAGAGAATTTCTGCATAAATAGGTTGGAGATTTTAAAGCTGCAAATTTTCCTTTCCATCAATAGACCTAAAATGTTATAAAACCAAACCAAAGTTCACCTAGATGCAGGTGTTTTAGTCAATAGCAGTTTAAATAAAATTGTGTTAGAATTTGTAAAACTGCAAAAACTACTATGGATGCTCCTTTCCCCAGATTCTTGCAAAGAAAGGTAGGGGTCATAGTCATACAGCACAGAAGGAGGCCATTCAGCCCATCGAGTCCGTGCCGGCTCTCTGTAGAGCAATCCAGTCAGTCCCATTCCCCCGTTCTATCCCCGTAGCCCTGCAAGTTTATTTCCCTCAAGTGCCTATTCAGTCTCCCCTTGAAAACATTGAGTGTCTCCGCTTCCACCACTTCCGTCGGCAGTGAGTTCCAGGAGCACCACATAGGTCTATTCCGCAGAAGATGATTGCCGTTATTTTGTACTATCGGATGCCGCAGACCTCTGGACGCAGGATATTTACCCTGTGCCCCTCTGACGATCTCAGATTTTAAGGCCATGAAAACTTAACTCGGTGAGTTCTATTTTGTTTCCAAAAATTAGAGCAGGAAATGTGTGCAATGACTTTTCGAAGGCACGTTACACATTTTTATTGCTGTGATTACGATGTTTGCTACTTTATTATTTTAAGCTGCAGATTTTTGTCTGATTCATTGCTGGATGTTTTAACTCTGTAAATCACACTGTTGCCAGAAAACGAGCGTTCGTTCAGGAAATTCGGTATCGCCATTGATTTTAATGGGAGGGCGGAGTTATGATTGAATTGAATTAAGCCCTCTTTTGGTGAGGGTAACCGTGGAGTGGTGCTAAAGTTTTGGGGAAATAATGTGTGGCGCAAGTAATGCTGTAAATCACTTGCATCATAATTCCCTTCCTTTAGCGACATAAAACAGGCCGTAGATGTGCCATTCCACGTCTCCTGAAAATCTTGGTCATTCCCAATTATTCACTTGCTTTAAGACTTATTTTGGGGGATCCTAAAAGGTTAGGTAGATGAGGCGTTTTTAAAAGTTTGGTGAAGGGGAAGGTTCGCCAACACAACACGTTGATGTACCAATTTGCAGGACCATGCATTGAAAGAGCATGATTTTTCACGTAATGAACTCAGCTGGGCTATCAGATACCTAACAGAGCATTGGCACTGCATCCTCAAAGGAAGAAAGACTTGTATTCATATAGCGCCTTTCCTGACCTCTGGACGCCCAAAGCACTTTACACCCAATGAAGCACATTTGAAGCATTGTCGCTGTTGTAATGTAGGAAATGCGGCAGCCAATTTGCGCACAGCAAGCTCCCACAAACAGCAATGTGGTAATAACCAGATAATCTGTTTTAGGTGTCAGTTGAGGGATAAATGTTGGCCAGAACACTGGGAAGAACACCCTTCCTCTTCTTCAGGATCTTTTACGTTCACCTGAGAGGACAGGCAGGGCCTCAGTTTAACTGCACCTCCGACAGTGCAGCACTCCTTTCGTACTGCACTGGAGTGTCAGCCTAGATTACGCGCTCAAGTCTCTGGCGTGGGACTTGAACCCACAACCCTCTGACTCCGAGGCAAGCCTGCTACCAACTGAGCCGCAGCCGGATATCAGATTTTTAGCCAGGCCACTAACTTATGCATCCTAGCCACTGGTAACATATTGGCATTGGCAAAGGTCTGGAAACAGACTGCTTCGCTGGTTGCAAAGGGGACCTAAAAATAATGAAATGTACAAAAACAAATACAATTGCATATTTAAATATCTTGCGTAGGGCAAACAATCCTTACTTTCTGTTAGCATGACTTTTGGTCTCACTTCTTCTGTCATCACATGTTAGCGATGCCAATATTTCCCATTTGGTTTTGCTTTGTCAACTCTTGTGATGTAGTTACAAATTCTGGCCGCTAAGTGGCTTTGTGGAGCAAGTTTCTCAAGTCGTTGCTGCACCTATCTCGCATTCAAAACAAACACTTGTATCTATCTACTGACCGTAGCCATCAACATGGAGATTTACTCGTTCTAAAGCATAACTGTGAGGAGACCTTCATCTCACCGACGCTCAACATTCAAACCTGAATATGAATCAATCATCTGATTAAATGTTTATATTAGAAGCTGTATGGTCAAGGGTAGTGCATGTATTACCCACACTTCATGTGCTCGAAATGCTGCATGCATCATGAAGTGAAATGAATCATTCTGCTTTCTTGTTGGGAATGGGATATTTAAATCGTAAACTAGATTTCTTCGAGCAGACTGTCCTCAGTTAGTAAGGGTGACTGCAGTTCATTTCTCACCCCAGGAGCTCAGCTGCTTACAGTACTTCTGCTCTAAATGGGAGTTAATGAGCTTGCCAAATTTGGAAATCAAAAAGCACAAAGAAAATAAGCCTTTGCACAGTTATGAGATTAGCCCAGCAGCTAGAACACTTTGTAAGCTTGCTGCATGAAGGTCACAAGTTCAATTCCTGTTAAATGAGGTACATTTTTTGATAATGAAAGAAAGAAGGTTTGCAGCTTTATTAGCAAGTATTAGAAGCAGTTTGCACTCATCTCTACAGTAACTGTTCCCAATGATTAACTGTTGAGAACAATAGTTGCTAAGTGCTGCTGAAGGTATTTTTATATCAATGACTCAATATTATGTCCTATGCAGTCAACTGTAATTTTCATACAATAAATGCAAAATTGTTTCTACTGAACAAAATAGATATTTGATTTTTTATTAAATCAAACGTGGTGTTATTGATGAGAAAAATTATTCCTAGAAGATATTCATTATATGACTCAAAACAAATTGTATAATAATGCATGCATTTCTCAATATTATGTATGTGTTGCCGTAAGCATTTCTCTAGATATCTTGTTTATGACTCTCTCCTTTTTGAGAATGTATTATTTCTTCCTACATTTTCCAAAAATCCATGATTTGATCTGCTGCAAATATGGATGAAAGTTACACGTAACGGGCTGAGCTATTTTTTTTTAATGAGGCTCCATTTCAAAATGGTGTATTAATTCAAAAATCATGCTTTTGAACACAAAATTGACCTGCAACAAACTGATGAATCATTGACTTTTAAGCTGAAGCAAAGCTTCCTTTGAGCCACTTTTCACTGGGACCAGCCTGATAGAGTGCAATGGTCTCTTCCTATCCTGTACATTCCTATGATTTGGTTTAAAGGCATTAATTTGACTGTATTTTGGGACTGCTTTGTGCATTGCTTGTAAACTATGCCACACCAATATCCTGTTCTGTAATATCTGGCAGTCTGAATTGCTAATCATGTCCCTCCCACAACTGATGTTAAACTGACAGGTTTGTAGTTGCCATTTTCCCCCCCCTCCATCCCTTAAATAATAGTGACATTTGCAATTTTGCAATCCAAAGACACAATTCCCGAATTCAGAAAGCTTGAAAATTATGATTAACACAATTGCAATTTCCTCAGTTATGTCTTTTAATACCCTGGGGCAGAAACCATCAGGTCCTGGAGATGTCTATTTAAATCCCATTTTCTTCGCCATTAGTATTTTTTTTTAACATATCCAATAAGTTCCTTCCCTTGACTTATTTTAAAGTTACCTTGTACTCTACTGTGCCCTTTACCTCTACTGTGAAAATAGATATAAAGTGTTCATCTAACAAGTCTGCCATTTCCTCATTTGCTGAGGCCCCAGTACACATCCCTGGGGAACACCACTTGTTACATCCTGCCTATCAGGACACATTCCTTTTATCTGTAATATCTTGTCTCCTACCTGCCAACCAATTACTACTCTTGTCACAGGGTTACCTCCAATTCCGTGTGCTTTTCTTTTTGCTAATAATATCTTGTGTGGAACCTTATCAAATGCCTCTGGAAGTCCATACAGACAACATCCATAAGTGGATCCATAAATTCAGCTAGCTAGTCAGATATGACCTAGCCTTCACATCCGTGTTCCCTCCCTTTAATCAGCTCGTACTTCTCCAAGTGCTTAGTCACTCTGTCCCTGATGGTAGATTCCAGTAACTTCCCCACAACTGATGGGTCTGCAGTTTCCTGGTTTCTCCCTTCCTCACTTCTTAAATAAGACTGAGATGAGGAGGAATTTCTTCACTCAGAGGGTTGTGAATCTTTGGAATTCTCTGCCCCAGAGGGCTGTGAATGCTGAGTCTTTGAGTATATTCAAGGCTGAGAGAGAGAGATTTTTGGACTCTAGAGGAATCAAGGGATATGGAGATCAGGTGGGAAAGTGGAGTTGAGATCGATGATCAGCCATGATCTTATTGAATGGCGGAGCAGGCTCGAGGGGCCATATGGCCTACACCTGCTCCTATTTCTTATGTTCTTAAATAATGGAGTAACATTTGGAATTTCTAATCCAAAGGCACAATTCCCAAATCTAGAGAGCCTTGGAAAATTATGACTAACTCATCGGCAATTTCTTCAAGCAAAAGCAAAATACTGCGGATGCTGGAAATCTGAAATCAAAACAGAAAATCCTGGAAATACTCAGCAGGTCAGGCAGCATCTGTGGAGAGAGAAACAGAGTTAACGTTTCAGGTCGATGACCCTTCATCAGAACTGGAAAAAGTTAGAGATGTTACTGGTTTTAAGCAAGTGCAGGGAAAGGGGGGAGGGGAGGAAAGGGAGGGTCTGTGGTAGGATGGAAGGAAGGAGAGATTAAATGACAAAAGGGAGGCAAAAGCGGATGGTAATGGGACAAGTAAAGAAACAAAAGATGGGTCTAGAGCAGGTGTAAATGGTAATGATTCTGCCATTCCCAACAGCTGCTCACCAAAAAAATGGGGGCAGTAGTTCTGATCTGAAATTGTTGAACTCTATGTTGAGTCTGGCAGGCTGTATCCTCCCTTCCCACTGTCCAGGCCCCCAAACACCCCTTCCCGGTGAAAAAGCAATTTACTTGTACTACTTTCAATTTAGGAAACTGTATTCGCTGCTCACGATGCGGTCTCCTCTACATTGAGGAGACCAAACTCAGACTGGGTGACCGCTTTGTGGAACACCTCCGTTCAGTCCGCAAGTGTGACCCCCCGAGCTTCTGGTCACCTGTCCTTTTAATTTCCTGGGCCTCCTACAGTGTTCCAATGAAGCTCAATGTAAGCTCGAGGAACAGCACCTCATCTTTCGATTAGGGACTTTACTGCCTTCTGGACTCAACAATTTCAAGTCATAACTACTGTCCCCAGTTTTTTGGACAGCAGCTGTTGGTAATGAATCTGCTATTCCCATTTACACCTCCTCTAGACCCATCTTTTGTTTCTTGTCCCATTTTTGCCTTGCACCATCATCCCTTTTGTCATTTAATCTCTCGTGCCTTCCACCCTATCACAGACCTTCCCTGCCTCCGTACTTGCTTAAAACATGTTGCATCTTAACTTTTTTCCAGTTCTGATGAAAGGTCATCGACCTGAAACATTAACTCTGTTGCTCTCTCCACAGATGCTGCCTGACCTGAATATTTTCTGTTTTTATTTGCAATTTCCTCACCTATTTCTTTTAATACCCTTGTTGGCTCAAGTGACTGAATGGCCTACTCCTGTTCCTATGTTCCCTCTCAAATAGCAAATTATGGATGAGAAAATATTGAAATCTGAAGTGTACAAAACATGAGTTAATGAATTGTAAGAGAATCCTAGTGGTGTCATTGTGAGGGCAAGGACACTAAGAACTCAAGCCAATCAACAAATTATTACACCGCTTGATCATTAACGCTAACGAAACTGTTGAACCCTGGAGTCATTTCTCATTATGAAAACAGAAGAGGAAATTAGCACGAGGGAATAATGTAGCCATGGGTCCTAATGGTTTGCATCAGGTAGATATTGGCAGCACTAAGACACTTAATTCAAGGGCTCTTGTATGATAGCAGCGACCAAGTTACATTTTTCTATCTTGACATTTCTCTGTGCTTTTTTCTTCCCATTTTCCTTGTTCATTCTCAGTGGGGGAGTGACTTTCTGTCAAGAAACATAAAAGTTAACGATGAGCACTAAAAACGCTTAATCCTTTACCCTTCCCTGACAGCGTCGTTTCCCGTTTGACGAGCACCGAAATTTATGATCTTCACGCGTGTTATTTTAACATTCGTTGTGAATTTTAGTGCAAGGGATGAGAAGGCCGGAGGAAGCAGATGATGAGACCGAGTTTGTGAGTGATCAGGTGGGTTTTCAACCCGACAGAATACACAGCCCAATCGTCGTCTTTCCATCAAGTGAAGGCTGAACTATCTGTACAAATGTTGACTAATGTAAAAAGTTACATTTAAATCGAGTAGCATTGTTTCTACAAAGTAAACTTGCTTTGAAGAAGTGGTAGAAATGCAGCTTAATCCTATACTTTGTAGAGTCATGAATTCAGAGCTCAGAAGCTACAGATAAAATAACTGATGTGCATATCTTTGCCCCTCTACTCATTTATTCATTCAATTTTAATTTTTTTAAAAAAGCAGAAAATGCTCGACAAAAATGCAGATTGGTCGCAAAGTGGTTGAAGTCAGAAATGTGCTGCTGCGCCTTGGTGACATTTTGAGCAGGGACTGCATTTAGTGCCTTGATCATTAATGACGCACCATCCTCATCAAGCATTGTTGGGTGAGACCTTTACCTTTTGCTTGTTGGTGCGGCAAAGAATCGTGATCCAATTTCACAATGGTAACCAATGGTGACACTGTGTGTGTGGCAAATATATTATGATGACCATGGCCTTGATAAAAACATGCCATCCCCCCCCCAACGACGGTCGGGAGGCGGTTAATGAGTTAAATACGGGGAATGTGTCCCCAACATGCCATGCTCGTTGTCTTTTTTTTAATGTGAGAAGTCGCACAACACCAGGTTATAGTCCAACAGCTTTATTTGAAATCGCAAGCTTTCGGAGCGCTGCTCCTTCGTCGGGTGAAGTGAAGAGATGCATATAGGCACAGCATATATAGTGAGAGAACACTGCCAGATGATTACAGTTAATCTTTCTAACTGCCCTTTTATGGCGGCGGATATCGGGGTGTCAGTGTTCCGCTGTGGAAAGGCGGGACACTTAATTTACATTTAAATCGGACTCCCACAGTGCAATTGGAGCCCGATTTTTAAAAATTGATTGATTGTTGCTGCATGGGTTTCCCTAGGGGTTGGGAAACCTGGCAGTGATAGGGAGGCGGGAGCTGCAGGCTCCACAAGCTAAGTGCCTTTTTCAGCACTCCACGTGGGCCAGGAGAAGCAGGAGTGATCCCCTCCCACCCCACCCAAAGGCCCTTGAAGCCTCCAGCTTCCCCTAGCCGGGCTCGGCAACCTCTTTTTTTTTCCCACCCACCCCCAGCCCTGATTGCCGACCTCTCTTACCTAATTTTCCCCCAACCCCCGCCTCCCTCTTGCAGCCACTTTCCCACCCCCCGATTGCCGGGGAACATTCGCAAGGGTCCCCGGCTGCTGCCTCTTGCCATTGGTGTCCCATTCCGCAGGCTGTCGCAGGGCGGGAATCAGAAATTTTAAAAAAGAATGTGACTAAGGTCCTGCCGTTGGTTCAACAGGGCCTCCGCATCTCCAGCCTTGCCAGTTTCTTCGGCCTCCCCATCGCCCTGTAAATATTCAGAGCCATGCCTCAAGGAAAGAATCACAACTTGGTGCAACGTTTCCCATTTGGAGCAGGAAACTTCATAGATGATCAGGGAAGGGTTTTGTGTGTGTATTAATTTTATGCATAGGTCATGCATATATTTTATCTTTTGATTGTATTACACAATTATCTAGAGGTGTTTTTAATAGCTTCGCGCCCAGAAGCAATTCAGTGCAAGATAGATGCACATAACTGTAATCTAATTGTAATAAGATGAAAGGTATTTATTAAATTTTTAATATGCCAAGGTTTGCTTTGACACCTGGCTTCCTTTCATCGCAGATTGGCTCCTTGGGAAATAAGATAAATGTGTACTTTGTTTTGTCAGAATTAATTCTCACTCTGCTTCCCCATAGCTCATGATTCCACAATACTCAACTGTTCTTAATTTATCTTTATTGCATTTAAAAGCCTTGTGCTTGCAAATAAATGCTTAGAGAAGATCTGAAAAGAACTATGCTGGGTTAGCGACTGAGAGATTGGTTAAGTCATATGGAATTCCTCACATTTTTTTCCCCTTGTTACTTCATTTTCGCCCTTTGCTTGAAGATCTGACCCCAAACAATCGTCCTCCGCCAGGAATGGGCTCGAGAGGCCTGTCCTCAGGCTATTCTCCAGCCTATGCTTAGAACATGGCCTTGTCATGACCAACACCTTGTTCCGTCAGAGAAGAGTACAAGGCTTCATGGCAACACCCTCACTCCAAGCACTGGCATCTGCTGGACTATGTCATCGTCCGAGCGAGGGACCGCAAGGACGTCCGCATCACCCGCACCATGACGGGAGCTGACGACTGCTGGGCAGACCACCGCCTAATCCGCTCTGTCATCTCCATCAATGTTGTCCCAAAACAGCGGCGGCAACAGAAACAATGCTGCAGGAAAATCAACGCTGGTGCACTCAAAGACACCGCTAAGAAAGCCCTATTCAGCCTGCTCTTCACAACCAACCTGACGACTCCCAGTGATGCAGAGACACAGAGTGCCGACGGCGCCTGGTCTGCACTCAAGGCCTCCATAATCAGCACCTGTGAAGAGACGCTCGGTCACTCGACCAGGAAACACCAAGACTGGTTCGACGACAACGACCAGGAGATCCAGGAGCTAGTAAGCCGCAAGCGCAAGGCATTCCTGATCTGGAAGCAGCAACAGAACTCGAGAGCAAGAAAGCAGCTCTTCAGACGCCTGAAGGCCGAGGTCCAACAAAAAAATCGCGACCTAAAGAACAGATGGTGGTTGGAGGAAGCGCAGGAGATCCAGCAGCTAGCCAACAACCACGATGTGCGTGGATTCTTTAGCGCAGTCAAGACCGCCTACAGCCCAAGCACCCATGGTCCTACCCCACTGCGGGCCAAGAACGGAAATGTACTCATCAAGGACAGGGAGGCAGTCAGTGCCCGCTGGAAGGAGCACTTTGAAGATCTTCTTAACCGAGACTCTGTCTTCGACGCGAGTGTCCTCAACACCAACCCGCGGCATGCTACCCGCCACCACCTCGGCACAACCCCAGCCCGGCATAAAAAGGCCATCCAACAACTGAAGAACAACAAGGCCTCAGGAGCAGATGGAATCCCTACCGAGGCATTAAAGCATAGCGGAGAAGCACTACTGTCGTGAATTCATGAACTCATTTCTCTTATCTGGAAGGAAGCGAGCATGCCAGGGGATCTCCAATGCCGTAATTGTGACCATCTTCAAGAAAGATGACAAGTCCGATTGCGGTAATTACAGAGGAGTTTCCCTGCTGTCTGCCACAGGGAAAGTGATTGCAAGAATCCTCCTCAATCGCCTTCTCCCAGTGGCTGAGGAGCTCCTCCCAGAGTCAAAATGCGGATTCCGCCCACTAAGGGGCACAATGGACGTGATCTTCACTGTGCGTCAACTACAAGAGAAATGCAGGGAGCAGCACCAACCGTTGTACATGGCTGCCTTTGACCTCACAAAGGCCTTCGCCACGGTCAACTGTGAGGGATTATGGAGTGTCCTCCTCAAATTCGGCTGCCCTCAAAAGTTTGTCACCATCCTCCGCCTGCTTCACGACGACATGCAAGCCGTGATCCTGACCAACGGTTCCACCACAGACCCAATTCATGTACGGACCGGGGTCAAGCAAGGCTGTGTCATCGCACCAACACTCTTCTCGATCTTCCTTGCTGCAAAGCTCCATCTCACCCTCAGTAAGCTCCCTGCTGGAGTGGAGCTAATTTACAGAACAAACGGGAAACTGTTCAATCTCCGTCGCCTCCAGTCCAGATCCAAGGTCGTCCCATACTCTGTCGTCGAATTACAGTATGCAGACGACGCTTGCGTCTGCGCATACTCTGAGGTCGAACTCCAAACCATGGTTAACACCTTCACCGAAGCATACGAGAGCATAGGCCTTACACTAAACATGCGTAAGACAAAGGTTCTCAACCAACCTGCTCCCGCCATACAGTAATGCCCCCTGATTATCAAAATCCATGACAAGGCCTTTGACAACGTGGACCATTTTCCATACCTCGGGAGCCTACTGTCAACAAGGGCAGACGTCGATGACCAATTCCAACACCGCCTTCAGTGTGCCAGTGCAGCCTTCAGTCGCCTGAGGAAGAGTGTGTTTGAAGACCAGGACCTCAAACCCGGCACCAAGCTCATGGTCTAGAGAGCAGTAGTGATACCCGCCCTCCTCTATGCCTCAGAGACATGGACCATGCACAGCAGGCACCTCAAAGCACTGGAGAGGTACCACCAACGCTGCCTCCGCAAGATCCTGCAAATCCATTGGCAGGATAGGCGGGCCAACGTCCGTGTTCTCGCTCAGGCCAACATCCCCAGCATCGAAGCTTTGACCACGCTCTAACAGCTCCGATGGACGGGTCACATCGTCCGCATGCCCGATACGAGACTCCCAAAACAAGCGCTCTACTCGGAGCTCCAACACGGCAAGAGAGCCCCAGGTGGGCAGAGGAAGAGCTTCAAGGACACCCTCAAAGCCTCCTTGAAAAAGTGCAACATCCCCACCGATACCTGGGAATCCCTGGCCCAAGACCGCACAAAGTGGAAGAGAAGCATCCGGGAAGGCGCCGAACACCTCGAGTCTCTTCGCCAGGAGCAAGCGGAAGCCAAGCGCAAGGCGTGCATGTCAACCCAAGCACCCCACCCACCCGTCCCTTCAACCACCGTCTGCCCCACCTGTGACAGAGACTGTAGGTCCCGCATTGGACTCATCAGTCACCTGCGAACTCATTTTTAATGTGGAAGCAAGTCATCCTTGGTTCCGAGGGACTGCCTAAGAATTCTCCAGCCAGCTGTGAGGAGATGTGCAGAAGTTTGACGTGAATCCCACCACCACCCCCTTTCAGGGAACTGCCTCAGTTAAGCAGCCCAGCTGTGTTGGAAAACCCTCTTCGGACCAATATCTTCTCACCCTGTCTCCTCCTTTGGATTTCAGAATCTGAAGGGTTTTTTTTTTGAACTGCAGTACTACCTTTAGGTTCACATTTTATTAACCTAGTGACACCTGTGAGAATTTTTTTTCCCCTTCCTAACCATTAGTAATTGTAGGATTACTGAAGTACCAACAAGTAGGCATCTGAAAGGAAGCCTTAAGTATGAACTGAAATTATCTTGAAAATAAGTCAAATTGATGACTGATAAAACCTGAAGGAATTTCCTTGGCACTGCTCCCACTCCGCCATTGTAACTTTGCCGGAAGTGTGGCAGAAGCTCCGTTTACGTGTGTGAGATTGTTCTCCGCCGTACTTCCAGGGAAGCTACGGCAGCAGAACGAGCGGAGCTTTGAGGAAATTCTCATTTGTTTCGAACAGATTTGTATGAAGATTCCATGGGAGGGCTTTGACCAGTCTTAACTTATTTCTGCCAAGCAACAGTCCCTAGCACATGTCGTTTCCCCCACAGTTAGATCTAACTGGCACATTTCCCCCCACAAAGGGAAGATGTCGACTTCTGTGGAACAGGAGAGATTTTCCCAAAGCAGAGGTTCCGGTTGCTTTGCCAGAATGTGCAGAGGTGTCCAGGATTGCCACTCGTTGACCGAAGCCAGAGTAGCTTCAGTGGAAATCAAACTGGAATAATCTTCCATTATTCAATGGAGTCGACCTTTTCATGGAGCTGAAGAAAAAAGTGTCTGAATGAAATTGTGAAATAACAAAAGCAGTGCTTCAGTCATCCCAAATGGAATTACCTTGTTCCAGCTGAAGAAAATACAGCCTTTGAACTACAAGGATCAGTGGGAATTAACTACTAGAATTCCAATAACAGAGAAAGGATCAAGTTTAGGTTTGTATTAGTGAGCTGAAAATCAGGCTATTTCTAAACAGAGATTTTTCAACCTCCTGGGGAAAAACAGCAGAGTGTTAGAAATTAAGGATACCTTAAAACAAAAATATATATGGTTACGCGAATGAAATTGTGATGCAAATAATACTGTGTTTAGATGATTGTATCAGAGCTTGAGATAAAGTGTCTTCAGACTAGTATTAGAATAGCTGGATAGATGCTTCGAATTTGCCTATGTTTTCAATTCCCTGCGGATGTTCTACCATTCCACACAGTGGCAGTCACGTGTGACCTTGTTTCCCAGGCTAGCTGTCTGCTGTTTGTGTGCTAGGAAGGCTACTGACGATCTTTAATTTGGCCAACCAAGGCCCAATGTCTGTGTTTCTTCAATTACTGCTAATAACCATATTATAATGCCAAGTTAGGATTTTTACTTTGTTTAACAAAACTGCTTGCTAAAATGTGCAGGTTAACCAGTGTGTTAGAATAGAATACGGATGTTTAGTGTAAGGCCCATGCTCTCGTACGCTTCGGTGAATGTGTTGACGATGGTTTGGAGTTCGGCCTCAGTGTGCGCAGACGCAAGCGTCGTCTGCATACTGTAATTCGATGACAGAGGATGGGACGACCTTGGATCTGGACTGGAGGCAATGGAGGTTGAACAGTTTCCCGTTTGTTCTGTAAATTAGCTCCACTCCAGTGGGGAGCTTACTGAGGGTGAGATGGAGCATTGCAGCAAGGAAGATTGAGAAGAGCGTTGGTGCGATGACACAGCCTTGCTTGACCCCGGTCCGTACGTGAATTGGGTCTGTGGTGGAACCGTTGGTCAGGATTACGGCTTGCATGTCGTCGTGAAGCAGGCGGAGGATGGTGACAAACTTTTGAGGGCAGCCGAATTTGAGGCGGACACTCCATAATCCCTCACGGTTGACAGTGTTGAAGGCCTTTGAGAGATCAAAGAAGGCCATGTACAGCGGTTGGTGCTGTTCCCTGCATTTCTCTTGTAATTGACGTGCAGTGAAGATCATGTCCATTGTGCCCCTTAGTTGGCGGAATCCGCATTGCGACTCTGGGAGGAGCTCTTCGGCCACTGGGAGAAGGTGATTGAGGATTCTTGCGATGAATTTCCCTGTGGCAGACAGCAGGGAAACTCCCCTCTAATCCGTAAGACAAAGGTCCTCTACCAACCTGCCCCCGCCACACAGTACTGCTCCCCAATTATCAAAATCGACGACAAGGCCTTGGACAATGTGGACCACTTTCCATACCTCGGGAGCCTACTGTCAACAAGGGCAGACGTCGATGACTAAGTCCAACACCGCCTTCAGTGTGCCAGTGCAGCCTTCGGTCGCCTGAGGAAGAGAGTGTTTGAAGACCAGGACCTCAAACCCGGCACTAAGCTCATGGTCTACAGAGCAGCAGTGATACCCGCCCTGCTGTATGCCTCAGAGACATGGACCATGTACAGCAGGCACCTCAAAGCACTGGAGAGGTACCACCAACGCTGCCTCCGCAAGATCCTGCAAATCTATTGGCAGGATAGGCGCACCAACGTCAGTGTTCTTGCTCAGGCCAACATCCCCAGCATCGAAGCTTTGACCACGCTCGATCAGATCCGATGGGTGGGTCACATTGTCCGCATGCCCGATACGAGACTCCCAAAACAAGCGCTCTACTCGGAGCTCCGGCACGGCAAGAGAGTCCCAGGTGGGCAGAAGAAACGCTTCAAGGACACCCTCAAAGCCTCCTTGAAAAAGTGTAACATTCCCACCGACACCTGGGAATCCCTGGCCCAAGACCACACAAAGTGGAGGAGAAGCATCCGGGAAGGCGCCGAACACCTCGAGTCTCTTCGCCGGGAGCAAGCGGAAGCCAAGCGCAGGGAGCGCACGTCAACCCAAGCGCAGGGAGCGCAAGTCAACCCAAGCACCCCACCCACCCGCCCCTTCAACCACCGTCTGCCCCACCTGTGACAGAGACTGTAGGTCCCGCCTTGGACTCATCAGTCACCTGCGAACTCATTTTTAATGTGGAAGCAAGTCATCCTCGGTTCCGAGGGACTGCCGAAGAAGAGGAGGAGGAGAATAGAATAGAGGGATTCTTTGGGAATTTAATGATTCATTCCATGGTACAATAGTCTGATGATGGAATGAAATAGTTAGTTTGCTCAGCTAAGCTGCATGAACAGCTTTGAACATAAGTAACCGATAACAAGCAGCTACGAACATCTGAAGGCCGAGAATGGTATGTCTGATCCAAACTTGAGAGAACAGGGCCGGATGAGATAAGGGGAAAACAGTTCTTGGCGTCATCTATCCCAGGTCCACCCCTTAAAAAACAAGTATAAAAGGAAGACCTGAAAAGCCTCCAGGGCAGATGGTGGAGTGAAGTGCTCCCGAGAGTGGATCTATGCTGACTTCGGTCTAACACTCTTGGGTAGTTCAAAGAGAGAGAAGAGGAGCTGTTCGCGCATGCCAGCCATCTTTCCGATCGGGACCAATACTCGCTACTTGTCACGGTCGTATGTTTTTTGTGTTATATTCCACCTTAAACTTCGATTAAACACAACATACCCACCATATTAGTTGCAGTCGATCCTGATTATTCGAAAGACCAGAAAAGTTAATATCAGCAAGGGTCAAATTGGTCGTCATCATGAGAACGAAACCGACTCATAGTCAATTGGCAGCTTGTTTTTCACCATGCTCGATTTTCTTCAACTTAAATGGAAAAGAAATTTGTGCATGGTGTAAACAGTGCTGTCGATTCGTTACGAGTGCTACTGGTGAAGACCAATTTCACCCCAGCATCTTTATGCTTTAATGTCGGTAAAACAGTCAGTTCTATTGTGGAAAGTAACTACAGTATATGAAAATATCAGTAAAATTGTTTGTGGTGTATGTGTGTGTCAATTATCAGTACCGGTCAGAAATCACTGACTTTTGGCCAATACATAATGGATTGAAAGCCTGATCATGTGGGTTTATGAGCATTGTGCTGCACTGCTTGGCTGTGTTCATTCCTCATCTAGTTCTAATCCTGCATGCTAGTACTATCACATGTACCACCCGTGGTATTCGGGAGATGCCACAAATCATGGATGACTAATTCAATTCTATGCCCCCCAGCGCCATTCTGTAATGGTCTAAGTTGCAGTAGCGATCAAAGTAGTGTTATTTCAACAAATTTGATTTTGATGGACAACAGAGCTATTATAGTTATCTTTTAACTGGGTCTTGCTGAATAGTCCCAAAGTTCCAGGAAATTAAGACATGGCGTTAAGTCACTTATGTCTTCACAGTGTATGCCCTAGATGCTCCATTACTGTGGCGCAAGGTTTCAGGAAATTATTTAGAAGATGATGGTTCAATTGAATCAAAGGGATTTTGAATTTTATTGGTTCCTGCAGGAACGACGATGGCCCCATGTCATTCTCCACAACAGTCTCAGTTTGGTGCTAATTGTAGCGAGAAGGACCAGTGAGTAACCTGAACATGCCATCAGCTTTTATGCATGTTAATTGTACATATTTTATGCAAACCCTTCCTTGGCTTGTTAGAGTGGAAATTATTCCCTTTTCAACTTAAATATGATTCACTTAAAAAATTAAATTATTAAAAATGAATACTCAACTCAGTAATATTCATGAGGCAGTAACCAAATATTCATGATGTACAGGCCATTAATGACAAACTAAGCATTCCAAGGTCAACTTTGTCACAGTCTAGTGGTGCATTAGTGAAAAATGTTCCATATCATACATTGAAATGCACACACACAATTCATTCTCTGGAATATATTGAATGGATTATTCATGTAAAACAGTAATATTCAGTGATCTTTGCCTTTAAAATGAGGCTGAAGGATACATTGGCATTAAATTAATAGTCACTGTTTTATGCATAGTGAATCCTTTCAACTTTTTATTAACCAGTTTGAAATGTTCACTCGCCCAGAAGTGTGACGGTTTGATTGCAAGTGAACTTGTGGGTTTTTCACAGATGGGGTCAACGAAAAATTTTCTGAATGAACTTGTGCAATAAGAAAATTCATGCTGCAGTCATTCCGAATGGAATTACCAAAGACTGTTTTGAGAGATCGCTATTTTAAAATAGTTAGCTGACGCTGAAGTTTAAAGTGGATAGTAATGTCAAGAGTTTGTCAGCATTCTAAATATCCAGTATTTTTAAAATGGACAAATATGACAGCAGATTCTGTACTTTAACTGATTGAATCGGTGCATACTTGTAAAATGTGCCAAAGGAAGTCCCATTCCATCTACCATTGCTTGCAAAGTATATCCATGGTTACAGATTGACCACGTCTATTATATACAAAAAGATGATGGTATTTTCTTAGTTTTTCCTAAAGTCTTGTAAATATAAATATGCAAGAAGGTCTCTTTTCTTAGTAAAATTTGAAGGCCGAAAAATTGATTTCTCTCGGGCGCCAAGCTGGCCCACAGGTAGGTCCTGAGGGAAGGGGGGCCAACAGGAAGAGGGTGAGCATGGGCGACAGTGGCTCACAATACCTGCAATACTGTTGTGGAGACACGAGGAGCATTCCTGGCTTCACATAAGTGCAAGTTTAAAAAAAAAATTGCTTTTTTTGTCAGTGGCCCTTTTAAAGACCACTGGTTAGGCTGCAGTAGACCTGGAAAAACTAAACTGAGCAGAGCATGCGCCAAGTTTGTGCAGAATTTGGCAGCGAGGTTGTAAAATAGGCGTTCGGCCCCTCATTAGGATATTCAAAGAGCCGAGCGCTTGTTTAAGGGTGGCATCCGGGACACTCTGGAGTTGGCGGCTTCCATTGTGACAACTGGTGCAGTTGCGGATGAGATTGGACAAGGTAGACTGCTGCTGGAAATTCATCCCACGAACCCTCCACCCAAATAAGTAAGATGAGTTTCTTGAGTAAAATTGTTCCATTTAAACAGTGAGCTATTCAATG
The DNA here is from genome assembly GCA_030390025.1 of Squalus acanthias. NCBI lineage: Eukaryota > Metazoa > Chordata > Chondrichthyes > Squaliformes > Squalidae > Squalus > Squalus acanthias. The sequence continues at coordinate 16,144,394 of CM059448.1, forward strand.
GACTATGGATAGGATATTATAAGACAAGGGTAGTCCCGGCCAATTAGTTTTGAATTTGAATATTCTGTCTACTCGAGGAATGAGTAACTAGGAACACTGAGCCATCATTTCCTAGTTAAAGGTACATTCAACATCTTGACTATCTACTGATGTCCTGCTGAATAAACTTGCAGATGTTTGAATTGCAATTTGTCGCTACTAACTATACCAGCCGCTTCCCACCTAGAAGATTAAATTGTATTTTGATAATTAGCTAATAAAAGATCACCCTTCGTTTGCAGAACAAGATTAGAAGGATATAATGTGATGTGTTTGCTATACCATGTCCAGGAGTGATTGAATGAATAATAAAATTATTAGAACATTACCTAACATTTTGTTACCTTGTGTTAATCATCACAAGCCTAACCCTGATTTCTTCAATATTTTTAAAAGTCTGGTGATATTGGGCCGAATTTTGCGACCCCTACGGGCGCGTAAGAGGTGTGTACCCATAAGGGCCGCGCAAGTGCCGGGTTTAGGCATGCGAAGTGCATGCGTTAAAACCCGGCACTTGCGATCTGTCAAGAATCTTCTTGACAGATCGCACGCATCCCCAGGAGGTGGGCCTCCGCGGGTGGAGAGTTGCGCTTTTTGCACAACTTCCGCCCGCTGAAAGCCTGTCAACTTCTTACGCCTGGTAAAAGCATGCGTAAGGCCTGCATTTACCAGCTCGAGTTTTAAAAAATAGAAAAATAAAATTTGATCACTAATTTATAAATTAAAAATACTTTTTTTTAAAAAAAAGTAAGTTTAATTTTAGTCCCATAAAAACATTTAATTATTTTTTTCAAAAAAGTAAATTTTTGTTTAAAATATTTAAATGTCATTTTAATTGATTTTAAATATGTAATGCTTTTTAAATATGTATTAATGTTTTAGTGTGTTTTTAAATGTGATCCCCACTCATACTTTTGACAGTTCTGTGCGTACGGACCTGTCAAAAGTATGAAGGGGGATTCCCTTCTTTCATTGGTTCGCCTGGCCCACGTGATCCCAGGGGCGCTTGCGAACCGCATGCGCCCCTGAGATACGTGGGCCTCTGCGCATTTAGAGGAGCAGAGGCCCAGGATCGCAAGCCTCGGGATCTACGGACCAGCAGGTAGGTTCGTAGATTTTTTTTCCGATCGGAGGCATCCGCCCGCAGGAAGCCATTCACTAACCAAGTATTGCCGCTATCACAGCAATAACACTATGCTGTCTAAATGACAATCCATTGAGTACAACAGACAACATCTACAATACAATTCTGTAAATCTGACTTCTACTGGATAATTAATTACACAAGAAATATTATTTGAGGGAAATAAGTCATTTTAATTGAGCAGGAAAATTTTAAATATTTCTTTTGTAATCTTACTGTATTTTGAAGAAGGAAAAACTGTCCAGTTTAAAATTGGTAGGGAACCCAAGTACATCAACAACAACAACAACTTATATTTATATAGCACTTTTAACGTAGTAAAACTTCCTCGGGAGCATTACAAAATAACATTTGACACCGAGCCACATGAGATATTATGGCTGATAATCAAAAGCTTGGTCAAAGAGGTATCTTAAAGGAGGGAAGAGAGGTAGAGAAGCAGAGGGGTTAGGGAGGGAATTCCAGAGCTTAGGGCCTTAGCAGCTGAAGGCACAGCCACCAATGGTGGAGCAATTTAAAATTGGGGATGCTCAAGAGGCCAGAATTAGAGGAGCACAGGTATCTTGAACGGATGTGGGGCTGGAGGAGATTAGAGATAGGGAGGGGTGAGGCCATGGAGGGATTTGAAAACAAGAATGAGAATTTAAAAATCAAGGCATTGCCTAACCTGGAACTAATGTAGGTCAGCGAGCACAGGGGTAATGGGTGAACGGGACTTGGTGCAAGTTAGAACACGAGCAGCAGAGTTTTGGATGACCTCATGTTTACCGAGGGTAGAACGTGGTAGGCCAGCCAGGAGTGCATTGGAATAGACAAGTCTAGAGGTAACAAAGGCATGGATGTGGGTTTCAGCAGCAGATGAGCTGAGGCAGGGACGGTGTTGGGCGATGTTTCAGTGGTGGAAATAGGCGGTCTTTGTTATGGTGCGGATATGTGGTCGGAAGCTCCTCTTGGGGTCAAATAAGAACATAAGAACATAAGAAATAGGAGCAGGAGTAGGCCAATCGGCCCCTCGAGCCTGCTCCACCATTCAATAAGATCATGGCTGATCTGATCCTAACCGCCAATCTACTATCTATCACAGAACCATCTCCTGCATCTAACAGAATTGCACACACGAAATAGGAGCAGAATCAGGCTACACAGTCCCTGGGCCCGCTCCACTACCCACAGGGCCATGACCGATCCGAACCTAGACTCATGTCCAAATTCCTGCCCGCTCCCCGTAACCCTTAATGCCCTTTACTTCTAGGAAACTGTCTATTTCTGTTTTAAATTTAATTAATGTTGTAGCTTCTACAGCTTTTTGTGGCAGCATATTCCATGGACCTACCACCCTCTGAGTGAAGTAGTTCCTCCTCATCTCAGTTTTGAAAGAGCAGCCCCTTATTCTAAGACTATGTCCCCTAGTTCTCGTCTCACCCGTCATCGGGAACATCCTCCCCGCATCCACCCGATCCAACCCCTTCACAATCTTATATGTTTCAATAAGATCGCCTCTCATTCTTCTGAACTCCAATGAGTAGAGTCCCAATCTACCCAACCTCTCCTCATATGACCACCCCCTCATCCCCGGGATTAACCGAGTGAACCTTTTTTGCACTGCCTCGAGAGCAAGGATGTCTTTCCTTAAGTAAGGACACCAAAACTGTATGCAGTATTCCAGGTGCGGTCTCACCAATACCTTGTACAACTGAAGCAATACCTCCCTATTTTTATATTCTATCCCCCTAGCAATGAAAGCCAACATTCCATTTGCCTTCTTAATCACTTGCTGCACCTGCATACTAACCTTTTGAGTTTCGTGCACCAGGACCCCCAGATCCCTTTGCACTTCAGTACTCTCCAGTTTCTTGCCATTAAGATAATAAATTGCTCTAGGATTTTTCCTGCCAAAGTGCATCACCTCACACTTTCCAGTGTTGTATTCCATCTGCCAAATCTCTGCCCACTTACTTAGCCTGTCTATGTCCCCTTGCAGGTTTTTTATGTCCTCCTCACTCACTACTTTTCCTCCCATCTTTGTATCATCTGCAAATTTTGATATGTTACACTTGGTCCCTTCCTCCAAATCGTTAATATAGATTGTGAAGAGTTGGGGACCCAGCACTGACCCCTGTGGAACACCACTAGTTACTGATTGCCAGTCTGAGAATGAACCATTTATCCCAACTCTTTGCTTTCTGTTAGATAGCCAATCCTCTATCCATGCCAGAATATTACCCCCAATCCCGATATGACACCAAGGTTGCCAACAGTCTGGTTCAGCCTCAGACAGATGCCAGGGAGAGGGATGTGGTTAGGGAACGGAGTTTGTGGCGGGAACTGAAGACAATGGCTTCGGTCTTCCCAATATTTAGTCTTCTGAATCAAGAAAAGTTAAACTGCAGTAGATTAGGCATATCTTAAAAATGCCATAGGTCTGCTGGGTCTTTATTACGCTGCCTTCAGTTAAGGAATTCAGAAGGCTTTCTTAAGTTAGATCGGACTCCAACATGCACCATCTTTTTTTCCTTGAACCTCTGGGCTTGAATCTCTGGCAAGGGTTCACAGCAGTGGCTTGGGATTTGCCTCTTTTGGAAACGACTCCAAAAGATGATGCCACAATAGGAGATAAAGTGAGGAACAATGCAACCTTCATCAAAAGGTGGTAGGTGCAGTTCAATGTGGATAAGTGTAAAATAATTAGTCTGGGAGGGAGATAAAGAGGGAGTGTGTGTTGAATGGTGGTGTAAAAAAATGATCAGGAAAGAGAAGTAAGGTGGATAAATTAATGAAATTATTAGCCTGGTACTTATCTGCAGTAAAAAGACATATCAAATACTGGCTTGCTTTAGTAGAAGATAGAGTACAATTCCATTGGTGTTGGTTAGGATATATCCAAGTTACTCTGTGTGCTTCTCATCCAAACACAGGAAGATGATTCTGACGAAAAGTCATCGACCTGAAACGTTAACTGTTTCTCTCCCCACAGATGCTGCCTGACCTGCTAAGTATTTCCAGCTTTTTCTGTTTCTATTACAGGAAGATAATTATTGCCCTTAACTGGTATCTAAAAGTTAAGTTGTGAGGAAAGGTTAAGGTAGATGGACTTGTTTGCTTTGGAACAGTGGAGACTTTGAACTGAACTAATTGTATTTTTTGAGAGTATGAAGGGAATTGATTAAATTAATCCTGGCAATTTGTTCACGATGTTGAAATATCAAAAACATAAAGTACCTGATTTTAAAAATGAGGAAGTTATAGAAAGAAAGCAAGTCAGGGTTAATGTTTTCACCCTGGGGTCAAGGGGCTGTTACAGATTTTTTGGATTCAGCAAATTGGTGCATAGGTGGCTGTGTTTATTTAATCAAAATGGGGCATGTTTGTTAGCATTAATGGCTGCTTTCTGCTTATGTTCTTTGCTTCAAGTTAAGCTACAAATATAGCTGCAACAATTAGAATGAGTGGCAGTGCAGAACATGTATAAAATGAATTATACTGAATAAATGTTCTCTGAGGTGCATGGAGATTAATTGCATTTTACAAATAAAAAATACCAGCTCTTGAGCATATTAAGCCTGTAACTGGCATATTTGTCTTACAACATGTGAAGAGCAGCATAGCACCTTGTGTTTTGCTGTAACTCCTGGCCATTCACTTTGAAATTTAATTGTGAATCCTTTCTACTGAAACACATTCATCATTAACATGACTTTGCTCGGAAGACGAGTTTAACATCAACAGAAGTTGTAAATGAGATGGGAAAAGTGCTTGATCTCATTCTTGGCAATTTTATATTTAATTGATGATCACTAGTATTCTTCTCATCTAACAAACAAACTTTAAGAAAGAGATTTGTTTTTTTTAAACAAATTTTCCACTATAAACTCAAGGATTCAATTAACCCGATATGTTTTTCTGGTCTGGTACCAAAGAATTATAGTCCTATGGGGAAGTGCAATCACAAAATCTGAAGTCCATGGAACCTGTGCATTAAAATCTTAATGAATAGACATAAGTAAGTGTTTTCTTCAATCGTGTAGAACGGTCTACCTCCTCTAAATCAATAGTTGTGCACAGCTTGTCTGAGAAATGAAAGGATCTGTAATTCACCAGCAACCTTTTCACCAAGGATTGATTGAAAAAGATTGCTCTGGAAGCAGTACATTTCCAGAATCTTAAATTAAATAGTTTCACATAGTATTGAAATGCAAAAGATGGTTTGACATTTTTAGATAGTGTATTATGAATATGATTTTCACCCAGTCATGCTTTGTTAGTCATAACTACTACAGCCCAGTCAAACCCTGAGATGATCTCTTAATTTTCACCAAGAAAAAGAAAAGTGGAAGATCTTATTAGTGATGAAACTGTGTTAACAGTGTGATGTACTGTACACAAAATATTAGCAATGCAATCACTCCATATGGTAATTCATGAGAATCTCTAGGTTGTGCAGTCTTGTGTTACTTGTGATCATGAATAGTTTCAAAAATGTGATTCATCTTTGCAGTCCTCCCATAACCTTTCATTGCAGTAGGCTGCACGCCCATTGCCTTTTTGACGAATCTGGACCTATGGAATCGGGAACGATAGCACAGTGGTGGTGTTACTGGACGAGTAATCGAGAGACCTGGACTAATGATCCGGAGACAGAGTTCAAATCCCACCACGGCAGCTGGGGAATTTAAATTCAGTTAATTGAATAAATCTGGAATAAAAAGCTAGTATTAGTTTATATATAAAAGCAGTAACGGTGACCATGTAACTACCAGATTATCGTAAAAACCCATGTGGTTTCCTCATGTCCTTTCGGGACAAGAAATCTGCTGTCCTTACCCGGTCAGGCCTATAGGTGACTTCAGACCCGCAGCAATGTGGTTGACTCTTAACTGCCCTCTGAAATGGCCTAGCAAGCCACTCAGTTGTGCTCACCACCCACCTTCTCGAGGGGAATTAGGGATGGGTAATAAATGCTGGCCTTGCCAGTGACGCCCACATCCCATGAATTCATAAAAAAAATACAAATTTTGTGAGATTATTTGACATTATAATAAGATGATGCATCCTCTTTCAGATTGGAATATTTAATATGTTGTCACAACTTACTTAATTTCTAGAGAGGTTTTTGTGGATAATAAGCCTTTACCTTGAATGAGGTAAATGTTCCTTTGTTTGTTTGTTTGTTTGTTTGTTTGTTTGTTTTCCACATAATTAAGATAGGCCCATTGTTCAATAGTCTCTTAACCTCATTAAAAATACAGGACTTTTTATTTTCTCTTGCACCAATGGTCACTCCAATCTCCCATCCATTCTTTTTCTCCATTCTTATCCCAATGTCTCACTTGCCCAAAGATTTTGCTTTGGAACCAGTTGTTAAATTTAACCATTTGACACACCTTTGTTGTTGTCTTCACCTCAAGTCAAAAAAGATTCAATATTAATGTATGTGTATCCATGCCAGTGCGATTTATTGCGTTTTGCTCAAATGAATGTTTCCCTCAACATGTACCTGCATCAGTGTTAAAGATTTTTTTACATCCTGTCATAGGGTTTATCCAATAATTCGCAGTCACGGAAAGTGTTTTTGTTGTCTTCAATCAAACATTTTGAAGAACATGAAGCTTGTCACTCTCTACAGAACAGTATGTCAACAGACTAAAGTACTTTTTGACGATGGAATGGCTTTGCTTTACACTCCTGTATACAGTGAGACTCCACCTTTGTAACTGGAACTGGAGTCTTGTTCTATTGAACCACTTGTAGTTTTTTTTTAAGTGAGCAAGGTATGTGTCTAGCAGACAACACTGGGTCTTTGTTGGAGTGACTGCGCACAAGAGCCTCAGTCAAGAAGAGTTCGATTTCATCTTTGTATGGACTGGAAGAAAACACTGAAACCTTGAATGTCCTGGCTGCTTTCCTTCAGCTCAAGTTTGGATCCAAACAGTTCCATAAATTGCCAATTTGACATCTCTGCTCTGGACTAGTTATATGGGCCAAAACCACCTGCAGAGCTTAATGTAATTTTAAATCCTCTTCCTCTAGTGTTAGTCAGCATTGAAGTTACTGCATTCTAAATAGCTAGAATTTATTCTGGGATGAAGATACTTCTGTGTACTTCTCTTTTTCTCTCTTTCCACCCCCCTCCCCCCTCGCCCCCAAACAAAAGAATAATTTGTTTTCATTACAAAAGAATGTGCCCCTGTGATGGCAGCAGTTAAAAGACATATGAGGTCCAATTTGAATCCTGCCCGCCTGGCGGAAGGCAGTTAAAATGGCATCTAACCAGCACCGATCCCACTGCCTTTTCCTGGGTTCCAATATTAACCTGTTCTTCTGAGCAGGCGAGAGGGGCACCTGTCTGGAAGGCAGTGGGGTCCTTCTTTAAATATGCAGCTAGTGCTTTGCCATACACTGTTTACCCAATGGGACAAGCTCTAGATTCATCCTTGACTCCAGAGAAGTCAGTAGTTCCAGCCTTGAATTGTACCTGATGCAGTTTGCAGGTGTTATAGCTGTATACCCAGTGCTTTTTGTTTGCCTCAGCCGAAGGTTATAAAATCTTCTATGACTTGGATAAGCTCTTTGAACCTTCTGCAAGGGAAAGACAGGCAGCACAACTCCACCCCTCTGGACAGTTTTGATGAATGTGAGAAAAGTCATGGATGAGAAGAGGCCATTCAGGCCAGCGAAGTTCATCCCTTTATTACTCCAACTTTTCCAGCACGCTGTTCAATTATATTTTGAATATCCCTAAAGACTGCATCTCTGTTACCACGCCTTGGAGACATTTATCACCCTTTGTGTTCAGTGCCCAAGTAGCATCCCTTCTGGGTGTGTCTTTACCTGCTATCGCTGTGGTTGCAGGGGATAACTTTAGTGTTGTCACTAGTTCAACTCCAGTTAATCACTGATGCAAACCCCCACATAATAGAAAAATGTACAGTACTATAATAGTGCCTTTCTTGACCAACGGATGTTCCAAAGCACATTACAGCCAATTAAGTACTTTTTGAAGTATAGTCACTGTTGTAATGTAGGAAACACGGCAGCCAATTTGCGCACAGCAAGCCCCCACCAACAGCAATGTGATAATGACCAGATAATCTGTTTTTAGTGCTGTTGATTGAGAGATAAATATTGGCCAGGACACCAGGGGTAACTCCCCTGCTCCTCTTCGAAATAGTGCCATGGGATCTTTTACATCCACCTGAGAGAGCAGACGGGGCCTCGGTTTAACATTTCATCTGGAAGATGGCACCTCTGACAGTGCAGCACTCCCTCAGCACTGCACTGGAGTGTCAGCCTAAATTTTTGTGCTCAAGTCTCTGGAGTTGGACTTGAACCCACAACCTTCTGGACTGTGAGCCACAGCTGATGCATAATATAATGCCTGCTCGTTTCCCAGTGAAATAATCTGGATAACATCATCTGCTGAGGAATTTGCATAAATTGAATCAATGTGGGTGTTGCATTGCAAACAATGTACATCATTTTGGGTTTATTCAATAGGCAGCATTTTTTTTCCTAAGCATTTTCCGTCAATTAGTGGCAATTATGTCTCTGGTTGCTAGGTAGGTGTTCTTCAGTTTCAGTTCGAGGACAATTGAGTGAGATACAGGCTACCCGATGCTGTTCTGATGGTGTGTGATTCTCAATTGCTGGATTCAACCCAAGAAAGTTGCGGGGGGTGGGTGTGGGGAGAATTACAGGCTTTATGAAGTACTTTTTATTTACTGCATACATCGTTAGAAATATAAGCTTTTTTAAATATTTTGATAGATAAATGTGCATGTGTTCATACAGTGCATTATAGTTGGAAGAAATAAATGCAATTTGATGGAAGGGTTCAATCAGCAATTCTCCTCTTTAACCTTTCTGTCTTCAGTTACAACTGGCTGCACTCCTGCGTGTCGATTTATTATTTCAATTAATAAAGAGCATAAAAGATTACTATTTAATAGATTTTGAATGTGCTGCTATGTACTTACATTGATGAAAGGAAGGCTACATGATTGTAACAATGGCTTTGAACAGACAAAAACTGATCTTGTAATGATGGCCTTGGTTCAGCACAATAAAAAAAAAAAAAATAATAATTGGGCGTCCAATGAATTTATAATTTTTATTTGATTTTGGGATGTCGGCAAGGCTGCTCTTTTTGCCCCATCCCCGAGAACGTGATGGTGGGCCGCCTTTTTGATGCCATTGTGGCACTGCAGAATTTTGATTCGGTGACCGTGAAGGTCTGATGTGTCTTCAAGTCAGGATCTTGTGTGATTTTGAATAGAACTTAGGAGGTGATACTGTTCCAATGACAATGCTGCTCTTGCCCCTCATGATGGTGGTCCTGGGGTTGGGAGGTAGAGTTGTACTGGAGTCTACACGAATTGAAGATTAATCTTCAAGACACTGCTGGGAGAAACCCAGAAGGAAAATCATTAAAATATATATATATTTGTTTAAAAAAGTTTGTTTGTTAGTTATACGAAGGCTGATTCCTGGGATGGCAGGACTGTCGTATGAGGAGAGATTGGGTCGACTAGGCCTGTATTCACTAGAGTTTAGAAGAATGAGAGGGGATCTCATTGAAACGTATAAAATTCTGACACGGCTAGACAGACTGGATGCAGGGAGGATGTTTCCCCTGGCTGGGGGGGTCTAGAACGAGGGGTCACAGTCTCAGGATACGGGGTAGGACATTTAGGACTGAGATGAGGAGAAATTTCTTCACTCAGCGGGTGGTGAACCTATGGAATTCTCCACCACAGAAGGCTGTGGAGGCCAAGTCACTGAATATATTTAAGAAGGAGATAGATAGATTTCTAGACACAAAAGGCGTCAAGGGGTATGGGGAGAGAGCAGGAATATGGTATTGAGATAGAGGATCAGCCATGATATTGAATGGCGGAGCAGGCTCGAAGGGCTGAATGGCCGACTCCTGCTCCTATGTTTCTCTGTTTCTATGGCTGGAGCTGGGAAAGAAAAGGCTGTTTGACTGACAAGTCAAGAATCGGGTAATGAAGAATCTGTTCGCTGTTCAATTGGCGCGGGAAGGTGTGGTGCCATGGGAATGGGCATGTTGGGTGACCAATGGGCGGTGGGGGGAGCCTGGTGGCGGGGAAGTTGGAGAGGAGGTCATGTGATGAAACGTCCAGGAAAATATCCAGCCAGAGTTGGCAACTCTATTGGCAGGTGCTGTTGAAGTAAACGAGGTGTTGCTGCTTTGCATCCTTCGGATAGTACGTAGTGCTCCCACAGATTTGGTATGAATATTATACTCTTGAATTCTGACCAGACTATTGTAAAAGCCAGAAGAGGCTGGAATTGTACTGTTATCTTTGATCCAAACCAGTCGCCAACTTCCATTACTTGGGTCGGGGTGGGGGGGGGGGGAAATAAGTCCAACCGAGGAGGAAGTGGGTTTAAATGTGATCAAATGGTCGCGTTTTGTTGACTCCGTTTTGAGAAGGGCAATTCAGCCACTTAATTCTGGAACAGATGTGCGTCATTATGGTACCCTTTAAGGAAACATATATAAAGTCGTTAGAAACACATGAATGATTTTCGAGCTGGCAATCTGACAATCCGTTCAGATTGCAAAACAACGACCTGGAATTTGCTGGGAGAATAATGGTGAGTTTAATGCGCATCCCTTTATTAGTGTGTAAATAACCCGGCAATTTCTGGTGCGGAAGAGATATGCAGTGAGTTGCAAATCGCTACGGATTTCTGGATGATTTGCTCCTGTTAGCCTCGCAAAAACAGGAGCTCGCCATCAACCAACATGAGTTTCAAAAAATTGCTGCATTTGTGCTGTTAAAACTAATTGAAGAAAGTTAGGACTGGTACTTAATGATGTAAGGACCCTTGTAATGACGAGATTTATGTTCCTGCAATGCCACTCGATCTCTCTGGTCCAAAAAAAGAACAATTGAAACTGGAGTATCATTCCTGCAAGTAGTAAATTGTTCTTGGAGATTTTCAAAATTAATTTTTTTTTCCTTTGTCTCTTTTTTTTCTCTCTCTTAACCCAATCTTTTTTCCCCTCTCTTTATTTTTCTCTCTATCTAATTTGACTTTAATTCACCCTATTACCTTTTCTGCAATAATTGCCACTACACTGTGTCTGGCCATATCTTTATGAATTTTTTCTGCCAAGCCCTTTCAGCAGTCATGTTTCTACCTCTCTCGACCACCGCCATTCCTCTTTACACCCTGTTTATTCTTTCTACCTAATCAACTCCAATTTATTTACTTTCATTTCTGCTCCGTCACCTGTACATTTTCAATAATTTATTTCCAGATGGGCTGCATTTTCCTTCTGGCTTCTGCACCTCCCTGTTGCTTCAGTGCCAGCTCCCTCTGCTTTCACTGCTCACCTACACACACACACACTCACTCCCCTCCCCCACTCCCTCCCTCCCTCCCCCACTCACTCACTCACTCACTCACTCACTCACTCACCCCCACTCACTCACCCCCACTCACCCCCCCCCCCCCCCCCCCCACAGGACATTTTGCATAAAACCAAGGAAGAATAAAATAGCGAGCCAGAAAAAAGACACACAAACTCAACACTGGGTGGTGACTCTCAAAAAAATCAATCAATTTTAAACACTCTAAGCCGTTCCACAAAAATAAATAAGTTTTAGGTATAATTTAAAATGTTGCTGTCTCCATAAACGTAGCTTTTTTCAATTGTAATTGTTGAGAAATAAATGGGTTTTATCTGGCTTACAAAGTAATATTGCCTTTTAAGTGATGAGTGAAATTAAATCCAGAAGGTTTCAATCCAGGTCTCGGGAGATATTTGTGCTTAAAGATCTTCTGGTGCTAATTCCCCAATGTTGCTGTGAACAGGAGTGTGAGAGAGGCTTGGAAATGTCAGGCTGAAGCAGAAGGGGAGCACTTCTGAGACTGGAGAAGTCAAATGTTGGTGAAGCAATACAGAACAACTCGCGCTACAATAGCCTGTGGGCTCTGCTTGACCTGGGCGCAAAAGAGGAAAGCATTTCCAGTCTTCAGCCCTGTCAACTCTCATGAGTACAAGTGAAATACCATACTGAGAGAGCTTGTATTTGGCCTCTAGGAAGGTGAAGTCTGTGTATTACAATTCAAATGTTAATCTACATACAGTACAGAGGTTCCCATAATACATTGGTGCATTTAATTCAAAAAGCCAATGTGCCGTAATTACTTTTGCAATAAGGTGTTTTGAACGCTTGACTCATTTATTACTGAGAGCTAAGACAACATTTGGAGTAATGATTAGTAATTCATGGAGTTATCTATCATCCTGTGAAAATGCACTTTAAGCAAATGAAGGTGAAAAGCTCATTAAGTTTCCTTTTATCTCTAATGAATTAAGGAAGTGGAATTGTAACCTAGAAATGGGATTGAAGTAAAGTAGCTATTTTCCTTCAATCTCATTTCAACATTGAAACGTGAATCTAATGTTTATAACTGGTGCTTTTCTTTTTGGTTTCCATCTGTTCTCCCTTTGTTCCTCCAAAATAATTGTAATTGTTCTCAATATTTGCTTAGTTAAGTAGACAGGACCCAAGGGTGACAGACCGAGATTGTAGGTTTTGTTACACTGGGGTGTCTGGTATATCAAGCAGACAAAACTGCTTGATCACCTGTTTGCCGTGAAGATTTCTCCTCCGTTGAGTCCTGAATAAGAAGTCGCACAACACCAGGTTATAGTCCAACAGATTTATTTAATTTTACAAGCTTTCGGAGCGGTTCGCTCCTTCCTCAGGTAAGTTAGCAGTGAGAGAATCTCCCAGAATTCACAATTTAAACATAGACAAAATCTATTCAAATCTTTCCCTACATCAAAGACACACTAAGAGCACAGCCAAGACAATGAGATGTGTCCCAGGGGGTCCAACGTGTCAAACCACCTGCTGGCTGCATATCCTGTCAATTTGTGTTGGTTCTTGTGTTAGTCTTTTAAAAAAAAAACACCTGGGAAGACCGGCCATGATGTCAAGTCACGTTCTGTATCGTGACATGAACCCGATATCGCGATTGAGGCCATCCTCATGAGTGCGGAACTTGGCTATCAGTTTCTGCTCTATGATTTTGCGCTAACACAAGAACCAACACAAATTGACAGGATATGCAGCCAGCAGGTGGTTTGACACGTTGGACCCCCTGGGACACATCTCATTGTCTTGGCTGTGCTCTTAGTGTGTCTTTGATGTAGGGAAAGATTTGAATAGATTTTGTCTGTGTTTAAATTGTGAATTCTGGGAGATTCTCTCACTGCTAACTTACCTGAGGAAGGAGCGAACCGCTCCGAAAGCTTGTAAAATTAAATAAATCTGTTGGACTATAACCTGGTGTTGTGTGACTTCTCATTTTTGTCCACCCCAGTCCAACGCCGGCATCTCCACATCATGTCCTGAATAAGAGGCTGAGCAATGCAAGAGGTTGCTTCTGTGAAGCTTTTGAGATCTTAGTGATTGGGGTGGGCGGGGGGGGGGAAATGACCTGAATAATTATTGCATTGCAGCAAGTACATGATTTACTGAACTGTTCAACGCCACCAATTGAGTCTCGGCTTGAAGCACCCGTGATTCCAAGAATATCCATTAAATTGCTGTGCTAAGAGTCCAATGCATTGGTTTCTCCTTGCCTATTTCCCTACCCCCTGTCACTATGCAATACCAATTGTTAGACGCCAGACTCTCGTGCATTAAAAATAACCTCTAGGCCTAGGGCGTGATGTGGTGTAGTACGCCGGCTAGGTTGTCACACCAGTGCAGTACAATATCAGAGATACCATCCTTCAGACGAGATGTTAAACTGAGATTCTGTCTGCTTGTGGTTCGGGTAAAGTTACAGATCCCATGGCACTACTTGAAGAGGAGCCAGGGTTCTCAGTGTCCTGGCCAACATATTTTCATCAATCAATACTACCAGCAACAGTAAACTGGTTATTCCTTTGATTACTTCTTGTGGGAATCATTTTAAGATGTCCTGAAACATTTGTTGAGATGCTACTTAATTGCAAGTTTGTTCATTCTTTTATTTCTGCATGCTGTTCAGCCAGCTCTGTGTTTCTGACTCAAACCTAATCATCACTGTTGGGATAAAAGTCTCTTATCTCTGCCAGATTTCTATGTGAACTGAGTTGGCAGTTTTGACCCTAGTTTGGCAATCTCTCATTTAAGAGAAGCCACAAGGATGGCAAAGATGGGAAGTGGAAAAATTCTGTGGCTGAATGTTCAAAGTACAAAAAAAAACACATGTAACATTCTCTGGAACTGAGATCTCCCACTTTGAGAAAGGCCAAAAACAATTCACCAGAAAGTATTTTTAAAATTTACTGCAGACTTGCTCCTAATAGAATTAAGATGCCAACATATTAAAGAACTCAGCTTTCCAATGTCTAAGGCTAGCAATTCAAATGTTTAACAATGCTGCCAACTTTCGTTCACTCCACCTCTCCTACTCGTGCAGCCTTCCACTGTTGTGCAGCCTCATGCATCCTCTCTTCCCATCCTAGGCATGTGCTTTTGGTGACTGTACTGTGGCCTTTTTTGCTCCAGTGTCTGCTGTATTTTGTGGCTCTGAAGACCTGTACTTCCAGAAGCAGCCCAGACTCTGCATCACCAAGATTCAAAAACTGCTCTGTTATCTTTAGCTTCATCGTGATGACATTCGCTACACAGATCAGTTCCGGTGCATAAGTCTCAAATTCATCAACCCTTTGCCAATTGACTATGCAGTGGGCCATCATTAAATCCCCATCCACTAACTTTGTTGATGTGTATGCTGTTGAACAGGTCTCCGCTGCATAGTCTCAATTTGTTTTATCGCAAGAGGTTTCTACTCTCTTGAGATCTTGATTCTAATATTAGCAATAGGAGAATTCTATGAAAAATGAGTCTAAAGCAGGTGTCACTTCAAGTGAAAACTTTTAATGTGCCTCGATTCTTGGGAATGGAACAATGCATCAGAAATAATGGGATGGCCTCTGGTTCAGACAGGTTGAGTTGTCAGCAATAGTACAGGACATCATTTTAATGGAGCACTGACCTTAACCTCAATAGGGCACCATGTTCCACATCAAGTTACAATTTCTGTCATCCATAACCTCATACAATCATTGCTCATCATGTGCAATGTATGCTTTTCAGTGCTGCTCTGCTTTGGTGTAGTTCTGTACTGACAAGTTAATCTTCCAGAACGATTGGAAAACTCGTTTCAAGTAAGAGGCCCTTTATTGTTAACTGGCCTGCGCGATTTGACAGTGGTCCTAATCTGATATGTTTGTTTGAATTCTGTATAGTTTGATGGTGCATGAGTAAACTTAGTTCCAGATTACTCCACTTAATATATTGAATTAGTAATTCAAAATTGACCAACAAGTCAAACAGTACCAATGATCTTCTCTGTGTTGCACATCAGTAGAAGCAGTAAGAATCACTGGGTCAATATTAGCTGACATGACCTTTTATTCCTGGAAAATAAAATGGTGTCTGAGTGGAGAATGCAGGGAATAGTAGTGTCAGGATTGTTGTACTGGATAAGCAACCCAGACATTGAGTTCAAATCCCACCAATGCAAGCTGTGAAATTGAATTGAATAAATCTGGTAATTGTTGACTAGCTCTAAGAAAAGTGACCGATGAAAGCTACTGGATTGTCATTAAAAACCCAAATGGTTTATTAATGTTCTTCAGTACAAAGCACTTTGAGGACCCGAGCCTGCCATCCTTACCTGGTCTGGCCTACATGTGATTTCCAGTCCCACACTATAAATTTGACTCTCTATGAAGTGGCCTAATAAGCCGTTCAGTTGTTTAAAAAAAAAACACTTGCTACTTCAAGAAGAAGGCCTGATGGGATGAGCAATAAATGTGGTCTTGCCAGCAGTGCCCACATCTTGGCAAGAAATTGCACAAGGAAAGGGCCTACTGACTGCATTGAAACAAGATATCACTGCCATCTTCTTGACGAGGTGATTTATGTGGCAGTCATCATAAGAACATAAGAAATAAGAGCAAACTTAGGCCATACGGCCCCTTCGAGCCTGCTCCGCCATTCAATAAGATCATGGCTGATCTTCGACTTCAACTCCACTTTCCCGCCCGATCTCCATATCCCTTGATTCCCCTGGAGTCCAAAAATCTATATCTCAGCCTTGAATATACTCAAAAACTCAGCATTCACAGCCCTCTGGGGCAGAGAATTTCAAAGATTCACAACTCTCTGAGTGAAGTAATTCCTCCTCATCTCAGTCCTTAAATGGCCGACCCCTTATCCTGAGACTATGCCCCCTAGTTCTAGACACTCCAGCCAGGGGAAACAACCTCTCTGCATCTACCCTGTCAATTATCTGCTGTCCATGTACCATGTAACTGTTGGTGACCTAGATTGTAGGCTCAAAGATTTAAAGGGAAAGGAAATTAAAGCATCCTAAAAACACTCTTGGCAATTTGGTAAACAGAGGTATGCAGAGTGGGGAAACCAGTGAGACAGATGCAATGCACCTTCAATCAATTTTTCTGCGACAGGGTTTTACATTTACGAAACATAAAGAAAATAGAAAAACAAAAACCTGTGGTACAGTGGAGGTTAGTATACTGCCTTTTTCCCTTTTAAGTCCTGGGTCTGAATCAGCGTGAAACGGATGGGATAAAAGCTTTCATTCTTTAACGCACGTGGTTGAAAGGAGTTTGTACAACTTTCACCCGGTTGTGAATGGGCATGAGTTTACGTTACAAAGCTGCCCACAACATCCCCAAGTGGCACTGTCGGCAGATTTGGTCAGACAGACACAAGGCCAGTTATTGTGGAAAACAAATGACGCACCTATAATTGATGAACTTTGACCTGTGTCCAGTGTGTGCTGTAATTGATATGAGCTTGATGCAGAGACTTTGTGCAAAATGTTAAAAAAAAAACACCCTTCTGTCCCCCTGCACTGACATCCCTCACTTCTTAAAGAAAAGCAAAATTCACCAAAACTACTTGAGAACAAAATGCAAAGTCCATGTTCTGAGGACTTGCCCGCAGCAGATGCAGAAGCACTGAGCTTTACTTGGGAACAGGTCATTCTAAGAACTTAGCCTGCTGAAATCTCCCCAGTATGGTATCCATTCCTTTTTAAAATGGCATGCCAGCTTCATGAAAATGCATCTTGGCGTCAATTCCATGTAAAGCCATTGTGGAGTGCCCCTTTAAGAGGTGTTTTTGATGGTAAAAGAAGATAACATCAGTAATTCATCTGCACTGACCTATTTAAGCCAAGATTCCACAGACCTGAAATATTTAAGCTTTTTTATTTAAAAAAAAATGTATTCTGCATTACTACATTTGAATCTGATCGCATGATTTGTTCAAGCTTGCTTCTGTTTTTGCAGTGTAACCTGTTCTCAGCGACTTTGTTTGTTACGCCCCTCAGTTCAACCATTCCGAAGTTTTCACGTTATTTTAAAAATCGTCTCCTTCTTTTGATTGATTTGAACAAGCCAGTCTTTTTTTTTTAATAACTTCTGTCTTTTGCCCTCTGTTTGAGTTCCAATGTTTATATTAGTTACCGTTCTTCCTTTTGGAGAAAGAAAGAAAAAAGACTTGCGTTTATATAGCGCCTTTCATGGCCACCGGATGTCTCAAAGCGCTTTACAGCCAATGGAGTACTTTGGAAGTGTAGTCACTGTTGTAATGTGGGAAACGCGGCAGCCAATTTACACACAGCAAGCTCCCACAAACAGCAATGTGATAATGACCAGATAATCTGGCTTTTGTTATGTTGGTTGAGGGACAAATATTGGCCAGGACACCGGGGATAACTCCCCTGCTCTTTGAAATAGTGCAAAAAGTTTAGGTTAAAGTTTCACGTCTGTGACCCTTTGTCAGAATTGGTGGAAGCTCATAGAACTGAAACATTAAGCGAACCATTTTGCTTGCTCCACAGGTGCTGCCTGATCTGTTGTGTTTCCAGCGGTTTCTCTTTTTGGAAAAAAAAATTCAGATTTCCAGCATCTGCAGTATTTTGCTTTTAGTGCCATTCTTCCTTTATCAAACCTTGTGTAAGGATGCTGAGCACAACCATACCCTGAAGCTATGGATTATTTCAGACAGTTTAATGGCAGCTTGCCATTCTGAACCCTCTTTGGCTAATTCTGTAGCCAGAAGTTTTAGCGGATGCTCACATCATGTATCCTTTAATACTTGGTATGTCAAATAAGAAATGTATGTGCCCTTGAGATATAAATTCAAGTTGACGGAGATGTATTTTGATAAATATTTGATAAAGATGGGGAAATATTTCATTGGCTGTAAGAAATCGTACTCTTAAAATTTGAAAAATTGCAACACTTCGTAAGAAATATCTGAAATGGATTGCCGTTCATGGCTAATAACTATGATAAGCCAATATATTTAATTCTCTCAACTTGTGTTTTTTTTAAAATGTCAGTTAAATGCACTTGACTTATGAGACAAACTTTAAAATAGGCTTGACAAGAGAATGGAGACCTGAATCCCTAAGCACTGAGATTGAAGTGCTCTTGTGGAACAACACCTTAGGAGTCATAGACATTTAAGGCAGGGGTCACAGGTATTTACATTTCTACTTCAAACACAAGATTTTTTGTGACTGCACCCCACATTCTGCGGCTGATAATCTGATAGCAGGCGTCAGATGTGTGGACACCAGTAGGGCGTGCATTTCCTTTTTAAAAAAAATTCTTTATGGGATGTGGGTGTCACTGGCAAGGCCAGCATTTATTGCCCATCCCTAATTGCCCTAGAGAAGGTGGTGGTGAGCCGTCGCCTTGAACCGCTGCAGTCCGTGTGGTGAAGGTACTCCCACAGTGCTGTTAGGGAGGGAGTTCCAGGATTTTGACCCAGCAACGAAGAAGGATCGGCGATATACTTTCAAGTTAGAATAGTGTGTGACTTGGAGGGGAAACTTGGAGGTGGTGGTGTTCCTGTACTATCGGGCATGGAAGCCTGAGCCCTGCAACACACGCGAGGTGCTGAACGTGCCCCAGTTTGGGGTGGGGGGGGGCAGTTGGCGCAAATGAGGCAAGGGACCTGAACACAGCTCGGCCTATTTAAGCCTTCAAAAAAGCATCAGAATTAAATGGGCTGTCCCATAATGCACAGCACCAATTTGGCAACATCATGAGTGATGTACGCAAAGCACCAGAAAATTATGTAAAAGAGTTGACCTCATTTATTGAGCAAAGTCCATTCATTTGTGTATAGGCTCTCGCAGCGCCCGAACAGAGTCAGTGTCCTGTACGCCAATTCAAAAAAAATACTCTTAAAGAATATGAGCAGTAGAGTTTCACGTATCACTTCTTGTGCCAGTTGAACACTTACCCCACTGTCGTCTCTGTCCCTTGTATGTCACACTGCAGAGATAACTCTTGCTTTCTGAGCCAGGGATGTTGGAACTTACAATGAAACATCTCTGAATTGGCCATTGGGTCCCATTACAATTTTCCTTGTTCTCTACGCTTTCAGAGACCATCTGTCACATCTGTCTTAATCAAAGTTAATTGTGGGTAAGGATTAGGATACTCTTCAAGATATTGCTGTTTGTGTGATCTTGCACAATAGCTGCTGCATTTGCCCACATAACAGCCATGACATTTCAAAATAATTCATGACACGTGAAGGGTCTTTGAGAAATGTTCTAAGTGGCATGATCAGGCACTGTATAAATGTAAATCTCTCTTGCTTTTTTTTTGTTATGCACTCATGTTACCAGAAATTCTCATGCTACAGTGAAGAAAGGAAAATTGTTCAGTTGTACCAGAATTGGCTTTTCAAAAAAAGAGGTATAATATTTTAGTCTCTTTAGTCCTGTTAGTGTCAGTGCACCTTTTTGGTTTAATTTGAAATGCTATTTTCTGTAGTACTGTAGAAGAGCATTAAAAGATTTCACTTCCACTTCAAAAGGCTTGGACCCTGATAGTTAAATGTATAAAACAGCAGAAATGTCATCACCAACGGGCAGAATATTTTCCTTTTCATCTGCTTCTTCTGCTGCTGACAAGAAAGCCATTTATAGCCTTTGACCTTCCAGTTCTTATAAATAATGCTGCAGTGCTCTTTGATAATCACTGAAGACCTGGCACCACAGTTTTAAAGCTGAGAACTTAAAAAATTAATGCGAGTGTGTATGTAGTCAGAATACCTGAGAGGGATGTGCTTCTACGCTAGGATTCAAAGTTATCTCAAATGACTGGAGACGTTATACTCTGTGATATAAATGGGAGCAAATAGGAAGTAACCTCTTTTCTCGATTCTCTGTATTTAGAATGAGCGTTGGCTTTAGAATCAGCCCTGAAGACGCTCAAATGTTATTGTGTTTAGCAGGACCTCTGGTGTACAAGCTGCTATTTCATTGTTATAGCTGCCTCTGTGCCAAACATGCCAACTGTTGTTAAAGAAAATTTGAACTGAATATTAAAAATTGATGCCCTGTTTGCATCTGTTAGCGAATGTGTTTGTGGTTCTCTGTTGCTAATATTGTTACATATTACATAGAATTTACAGCATTGAGTCAGGCCATTTGGCCCAACAGGTCTATGCCGGTGTTTAGGCGCCACACGAGCCTCCTCCCGCCTTGCTTCACCTCACACATCAACAGATCCTTCTATTCCTTTCTCCCTCATGTCCTTATCTAGCTTCCCCTTAAACGTGTCTGTTATTTGCCTCAACCACTCCCTGTGGTAGCAAGTTCCACATTCTAACCACGCTGTGAGTAAAGAAGTTTCTCCTGAATTCCTTATTGCATTTATTGTATTACCTTATTCTTGTTACTACATTACCTTGAACACGTTGCAGTTTGTGGACAAAATGCATTATAGAAAGATAGCGTTCTTGGGATATTATATCATCAGCAAAACCAGATAGCCGTGGTTTTTATCAAATATATTGAGGTCACAACTTCTCCCCACAACCTCCAGTTTTCTACCCTCCTCTGAAGACATTGACTTATGCTTGAATATAGCTTCACAGCAGTCAGCAGCTTTCTGATACCGAGGCCCAGTGCCTACGCTTCATGTATGAGCCTGGACTGTGATTTAGCCATGATGCCCACCACTCGCCAATTGTTGGGGGATTATACGTCTTCTGTGCAGCTTTTGCTCTGGCTCCTGTGCTATTATAAGACAGCACGTAGCTAATTTTTTAATAACTCACCAGCATGTTTATCTTTCCAGGAGATACTGTAGCTCCAATTCCGCTCAGGAACACCAGCTGCCATTGGAGAATTTATAATATCCTATAGAAAACCGCATAAATTGGCATTAGGAACCAATTACGAGCTTTTCATTGGCATTATTGAGCACTGGAAACAAATTAAGGGCAGATTGTTGGTGCTAATCCTTCCCCCGTCCCCCGACCTCCACTACTAGATGGAAAAAGCTAATGCTCGTACCACTTTCCCCCCACAATTTTCTGCTGCCTTTAAGAGTAACTTTCATACCGCTAGCAGGTACCCAAAGATGGGGATAATGTCAGCCAGGCCCCCATCTCTTTGCTATTCAACTACATTTTAATGAAAGCCTTATTTCTTCAAAACAAAATGTTCAAATTGTGGACGGACTGCTCTGAAAGAATATCACCACCATTAGATGTGCAGACCAGTTAACAGACACGCAAATTCCTGCAGCCTTTGGTATGAATTAACTACTCCATACCTAATCATTTTGATTAGTGTATTTCTAATTCAAGATTCATCTAGCTAGTTGTTAAGACATGTATGTTAGACTTTCAGGACGATGACGAGAATTAAGATATTGTCCGTTGTATTGTATAATTGTTCACTTTTTTGTTTTTAAATTTGAATTTCAATAACTTATCAAATTGTTCTTTTGCTAACTCTAATTTGAAGCTGCTTTGTGTGAAGAAACATTTGAATTAGCAATTTAAATAACAGTAATGTGGGAATGTCGTGTTACAATTTTGAATTATCAGAATTTTAATTGAGCAACTTTGTAGCTTGTACATCATTGATTGTATAGTGATGTCACTATTGATGCAAATCAAATACATTTTACTTATTAATAATTGAAGAAAGCGTCTGCCAGGGCTGGAATGCATGACATTGATCTGGAACTATGGTGTGGATACTAGTGATGACGATCTATCAGCACAAAATAACAAGTGTCGAATGAAATTTCAGTGCATTATTGTTAAATTAGGATTACCTTAGAAGGAATGTTTCCACAGGATGCCTTCTCTCTGAAGGTTATCTACCACTTGCTGCCCTGTCACAAATTGTAGAATATCTTCAGTAAATGAAAGCTGACACAGCTGAATTCGGTGTTAACCCTCTGAAGACTGAAGTAAAATCTTTGCACCAAAACCAACAAGCTAAGTGCCTGCAGTATCTAAGGGCGCGATCTTGCCAGCCCTGGGGAGGCGGGTAGGGAGGCGGGACTGCCGGGAAAATGGCAGAATCTGGGGACGGGTGCCCGTCCCGACTCCGTGCCATCTTGCCAGGAGGCGGGTAGCCAACCTGCGCTGGGTCCTGTCTCCTGGAAGCGGGAAGGGGATTACAGCCACTTAACTGCCTGTTAACTTGTTAACCAAAGTTAACAGGCAGTTAAGAGGATTATCCCCATTTTTCCACCAGAGGCGCGAGCTTCCCGACGTCTGGAAACCCCGCCAGGGTCACCGAGGCGAGTAGTGGGTCTGCGGGGGGTCGGAGGGGTCCAAAAGTGCGCTGTGAAGGTAAATGGGTGCAAGTGTGGAGAGGTAAATGTGTGAGGTGAGCGGAAAGTGATAGAAAATGCTTGCTTACCTTTGTTTCTTCCTGCAGGCTTCAACAGTTGGGGATGTGGAGAGTATCGCATCTCACCAGCAGAGATGACAGATGGTTGCTGCATTCTCTGATACAACAGACATCTGATTTCTGCTAAAGAAAGAGGTTTGATGAGGTCTTGAATACAAGGACTCATCAAACAACATAGAATGTCAGTGTTTGACAGCTTCACAGAGCTGTCAAACGATGACAATTCATCTGTCAAAAATTGACAGATGAAACGTCATACGCTGACGTTCTCTGTAACTGTCTTCCCCTTAATTGGCCGGCTAAGCCCGCTGGGCGGGCTTAACAAGGTCAATCAAGGGAAAATAGCGTGGGTTGGCCACAAGTCGATGAAGGCGGGACAACGACCCGACAAGCAGCAGTCCCGCCTCCAATGCGTCCCCATTGGCAAAATCGCCCCGAAGAGTACATACAATGCTTTGTACGCTCATCCATCAGTGAAATAATATTAGCAAGGAATTCCTGGCTACAAAGAGCGAGCAAAGCAGACCAATGGCAGTCCTATAATTGTAACTGGAACAAACTCCATTGTGATAAAATCTTGGACCCTGAAACTTCCATTTACTGAGGCTGTTCAATGTCCCTTTGCATCTTTTTTTATTTGCTGTATCTAGCAATATGATTATTGGAGCATGCTACCATAAAATCTAGTATATAATACACCTTCACTTATGGGTGCATTTATTGATGCGTCTTAAGTGAATCGACCTAGCCTCCCAAATTGTTTCATCAAGGAAGTCTTGCTGGACAAATTTTCATTTAAATCAATGTGATTTTCTTGTCAATACTGCTGTGGGGACTTTATTGCAGTACTTGTTGTATGAAAGCTCTTTTGGCCTTGCCATTCTCTTTTTAGAGATCTTAAGTCAGACATTTCAGTTGGTTGATGGACAGTACTGCAAGGTGATAAACTTGTACAAATCTGACCCTTCCTCTTGAGCTGCAAGTACATGAATAACAGTTTACATTTGTATCACGCCCATTAGGCAGGAGAGTGTCTCAGGGTGCCTAACAATGAGGAGAAAGAGAAAAACAAGCCGGAATTACATAGATTTACAACATGGAAAGAGGTCGTTCGGCCCAACCAGTCCTTTGTAGGTGTTATCGCTACATCAGCAGTAATCTTAACCCCATGTGCTTACCGTGGGCTCGTGTCTCTTTATTGCCTTTTCCTTCAACCACCTGTCTAATGTATTCTTAAATGTTAACCTGGTCTCTGCTTCAATCTAATTCTAGCAGTGTATTCCACAGTCTCACAACCCTCTGTGTAAACCTGTTTCTCGTCTCTGTCCTAAATCTATTATACTTAATATTACATCTATGTCACCATCATTCTAGACTCATCAGTCACTACCACTTTTTTGCCCTAACCATTATCCTGTCAAGTTTCCCTTGCAACATCCTTTGATCCTCAGAATTATTACTTTGCCTCCTATTTTAGTATTGTCTGCAAATCTGGACACCGCTCCCTCTAGCTGTATATCCAAATTATTGATGTAAGTACACAGTGAACAAAAAATAGTCCCAGAACAGAACCCTGTGGGAGACTGCATCCCACTTCCAACCATTCTAAGCAACTACCCCTAAATCCTACTCTCCATTTCCTCCTTTCTAACCAGTTTTTCATCCAATTTGCTACTCTAATTCCATACTCTTGAATCTTCTCCAATAGTCTCCTGTGTGGGAGCTTGTCAAGTGCATGTTGATTGCTTCTATTTATTTTCTCTTCATCTAGATATTTGGCAATTTCATCTTTAATTAAAGATTCCAACATTTCCCCTACCACCGATGTTAAACCAACTGGCATATGATTAACTGGCAGATGAGAGAGATTAAGGAGGAGAAACCAAAAGCATGGTTGAGGGGAACGGTTTTTAGAGATGCTTCAGAACAAACATGAAAAGTGGTGGTGCAGAATGTTTTTGTAACAGTAAAATCAAGTGAACTGCAAAGTAGATGTAAAATTCGCCACATCCAATATTCTGCTTTGCGCTACCGAAATGCAAGACTTTGCACGAGAAGTGCAAAATAGAAAATTTACCCCATTGTTTGTTTAATCACTACATTGTATTTGTTCTAAGAATACATAGGATTACATAGGATATACGGCACAGAAACAGGCCATTCGGCCCAACCAGTCCATGCCGGCGTTTATGCTCCACTTGAGCCTCCTCCCATCTTTCCTCATCTAAATCTATCAGCATAACCCTCTATTCCCTTCTCCCTCACATGCTTGTCCAGCCTCCCCTTAAATGCATCCATATTATTCGCTTCAACCACTCCCTGTGGTAGCGAGATCCACATTCTCACCACTCTCTCTGGGTGAAGAAGTTTCTTCTGAATTCCCTATTGGATTTCTTGGTGACTATCTTATATTGATGGCCTCTAGTTATGCTCATCCCCACAAGTGGAAACATTCTCTCTGTATCCACTCTATCAAAACCTTTCATAATTTTAAAGACCTCTATTAGGTCACCCCTCCGCCTTTTTTCAAGAGAAAAGAGACCCAGCCTGTTCATCCTCTCCTGATATGTATACCCTCGCATTTCTGGTATCATCCTTGTAAATCTTCTCTGCACCCTCTCCAGTGCCTCTTTGTCCTTTTTATAATATGGCGACCAGACCAGAACAGCTAATCGTTTTATTAATTCTACTTTGATAAATTGATTACAAAATGATTTCTGCAGTTGCTCATAAGAAAAGCAATGTATGCAGAGCTTTATAAGTTGAATATATCTTCTGGTGCTCAAGAGTTACAGTCAGCCAGTTGTGTGCTAAAATCTCGTGCCTGCTGGGAGCTGGATTAAGCTGCCTAAACAGTAGTAAATTCACTTGTGACCTTTATTAGAAGGATGAGACTTTAAACATGCTCTGAGTCAGTCAAACGATAGATCGCCTGGAAGTGATGGGGACAACGCTTCTCAGTTTTCAAATGCACAATGTCACTGACCCAGTTCTGTATAAAACCACTGAGTTTATTTTCCATTATAAGCACCAATGGTGGTCAGCATTAAAAGGGAACCGGAATGCACCACTAGCGAACTCTTGTGATGGTTTTCACACTATCGTAATTATGAGCAATAACATTTCATGGAATCTTACAGCACTGGAGGAGGTCATTCGGCCCATCATGCCTGTGCCAGCTCTCTGAAAGTGTTACCCAATTAGTCTCACTTGCCTGCTCTTTCCTCATAGCTTTGCATATTTCCTTTTCCAAGTATATAGCCAATTCTTCTTAGAAAGTTACTATTGAATCTGCTCCCACCACCCTTTCGGGCAGTGCATTTCCCTTCTGTCCTGTATCATTCTACAACAGTCTTTATATTATATATTTTAATGGGAGTGTTTTAATGCCAATTAATAACTTAATGCCATTTGGTACTGTTCTCCATTTGGTGCAGTAAATTCTCCACTGGTGATTATTGCTCCAGACCTGAGTTGCAATTCTTGCATCTCCTATAGATAAACATACTGCTGAACATTATGGTTGCCTTATGACTGTGTATCACCATAGGAAGAGGGCAGAGCGGGAGCAAAGGCAAGATCGCTCCCACCACCTATAACTACAGGAATGTGTACAGATCAAGAAGTGTCTATTTATCCCTAAAGGAGGATCAGTATGTGTGCTGAAGCTGTCCAGGGAGATGGTTACTGACTTGTGCCGTCTCCTGAGAGACTATCTGCAGGGAGCTGTCAGGCAGCATTGCCCTTCCTATTATAGTTGAGATTAAGACCGTTTTCAACTCCCATGCCACTGGTAGCCTCATTACTCGAATAAGCAACATCACAGGATGAGCTTCAGTTAAGTCCACTGAGTTATGCAACGTGTTGCTGATGTGCTGTTTGGTAATGCACGCCACTGTTTCAACTTTGGCACGGATCGGCCCCTGGAATCCCAAAGGCAGCAAGACTTCTATCGACCTGTGTGATTTCCCCCAGGGTTTGTGGAATATGTCATGGTGCACATAAATTTAAAGGGCTCTCACTCCCTTTAGGTGTAGAGCTGATGTGCAGTACGCACATCTAGCGCCCACTTTCCCCGAGAGTTCTTATGATTCATAATCCTGCAGCATTTTGACGTGACGAATTGCTTCCCAAGGGGGCGAGAAAGCTCGGCCGCCTGCAGCTGGGTGATGTGATCTTTTCGGCACGATCTGCACACCAGGGAGAAGGCCTGCTGTAGTGCTGCTTATGACCAGCCAAGGTGCTGATTGAGCAGGCCTTTCTCATGCTGAAGTAGAACTTGGGAGTGCGTGGACCACTCTGGAGCGCGCCTATGTATGCTTCAGCAAAGGTCATGACACTCGTCATTCTCTGCTCAACATTTCCTTTTTGCTCGAAGCATCAGCTCGTAGTCTCCTGGTCTGTCGGCACCGTGATAGGAGAAGGATGTGAATGGGCCAGAAGATTTGACACTGAAGAGCCCCACTATCAGGATGAGAGTATTTGTTGATGCTTTCTTCCACTGAGCTTTTAATAGGTGACATTAGTTTTGTGAATAGAGCTTTACTGCTCATCCTATCCACTCGTACATCTTGAGAGTAATGGTTAATAATGAACACGTCCTGATATCTCCTGCTTTTTTTATGGAACAGCCATAGATAGCAGGAAATTTCAATTTGTTATTGTGTCTTATTGTGCAGATCCTTGTGTGTGTCATTTAACTGTGTCTGTACCCACTGTTCCTTTTACTTTTACAGAATGTATGTGCAGAACTGGGTGATGGTGTGATAAGCTGTATTAATGTGCAAATACTTTGTGTTTTTCCTTTTTCCTATCCCTTTTTGTGTTCCCTCTTTCCTCCTTGCTATTTTTTGTTCCTTTCTTGCTTGCTTCAATTGCTTTTTTTTCTTGCAATAATCTGTTGCAAACTAATTAATGCATTATCAGCAACTGATGGTTAAGATAATGTCTGTCGCTTACCTACTGAGACTGGAAAATATTGACACCTAGTGAAGTAAAGGAACATTTATTATGTCACATATTATATCAATACAGTAGGACTGGATGGCAATATTTCTGTCGTGTTGAGTATAAAGTAATCGCGTCGCTCATTTTGGTTCAAGAACTGTAGGAGTAAAAATGATGTATTTGGTTGGAATTAGTTGCAGGGTCTTGAACTAATATCCTCCGACCCAACCACTAAAGTTGAGACAGAATATATTTAATGTTTTCTGATTTATTAGGATTGTTTTATAACATGAGTGAGGTTGAGGGTGAATCACTTGTGAAAGTAAAAATCCATGAAGTAGCCTTTAGTTAAAAGCGATCATTACAACTGAAAAGTGATTGTCAAATCTTTTTTTAACCAGTTTAACTTTGTGTTGTGTTGGCAATATACATTACTGCGAGGTAAAAGTATAGCTGTTTTGCATAAACTTCATTATATTGAGAACAATGTGTACAGCTCCTCCAACTTCTCAAATTATGATGCCAATTTAAAACTATTGAATCTGGAGTGTAATAATGACACATTTTTGTGAATGTGGGTGCCAAAGATTACAGTATGATCAGTTTTGTTTCCTTTTCTACTATTCCTCTCACTGTGTACTAAAAGCTCTTAATGTCTATATTTCCAGTCTGTATCATGTCCTATTTGCACCACAAGTAAGAGATCAATATGGTAACTTTTCATTTAAACTAATATTATTTAGAAACATTGCTCTAATGAACAAGCAACTTTGAGCACTAATGTTTTATTTATGACTGGCCGATTGAATCCCTCTACCGTGTAATTAATAGGACAGGCAACTGAGCTACGCTAGTTTATAATTATTTCCGCAAATGCAGTTGAACAGGTTCTGGAATTGTCTAGGTTGATTGAGAATTGGCATAGCAACAGAAGACGGAGGGTGGTGATAAATATGAAACGGGTAAATGTGATGATCCACAGAGTCCTGCTGTTCCATATCAATCACCATCATTAGGAATAAGGTGTGTGCAGAATTATTAGATTTGCTGATGACATGAAGCTTCGTTGGCAGGTGATTAAGAAAGTGGATTGATTGTCTTCAGAGACTTGGAGCAATTAGATAGGCTGAGATGTGGCAGATCGATTTTAATGTGGATAGATGAAGGATAATATATGTAGGACATGGCATGACAGGTCTTTAAAATAATAAAAGGTATAGATGAGGTCGGAGTAAACAAGCTATTTTGTTTGGTAATGCTCCTGTGAAGTGCCTTGGGACGTTTGACTATGTTTAAAGGTGCTATATAAATGCATGTTGTTGTTAACTTGGACAATGAGCATAGAATGAGTGTGGACACGTACAGAGTAGTAACATTACTTTCCTTGACCTGAACATTGATAATTTCTTCAGAATTTATAATATGGGGGTCAAAAATTAATTTTTGTTTTATAATACTATTTGTAAGGTAGGGGATTGTGGATGTCAAATTATCTCCTGCGCAATGGAGTGTAACAGGAAAAACCTACATGGGCATCCACATATACCCAAGCCAACAAGCTTATACATGGAGTGTGGGGTCATCCCTCTTTTCAATTAATGTCTTGTATGCCTGAAAGGAAAGAGTTTATAAAACTACTGAGCAAATTATAGAGCCGGGTAGAATGTGACGATTTTCAATTTATCTAACTTTGTTTCTTTGTAAAACCAGTGTGCTTGCTTAAAAAAAAAATCCCATCTTGTAGTTTTGTTTTGAGTTCAAATTACTAAACGGTTACACACAGCCATTTATTCAGTTTTATAGAACCTTCTAGATTCATAGAATGCAGGAATTTTGAGGCTTGTTTACATCCAATAAAGTTCTTTGGTAAAAACACTCTGAGCTTTCCCACAGGCAGTGCTGACAGCTGAAGGAGCAATAATGGATGTTTCAAAGGAAAATCATGTTTATTCAGTCATGCACCGGTACTTACATTATTATTTGCTGCGTATGACTTTGTGTCAAATGTGTAACTCATCTGTCAAGACTTGCGTATACTTTATGCTGATAACTTTATTCTAATAAATGTTCAGAACTTTGTTGCTTTGTTTATTTGCCCATCAGTGCTGTATGAAGTTACATGGAGAAATTCATTATTGAGAAGTCTATTCCAATTGATGGTGGTGTAATGTTCTCCGAAGGTAGAAAGGAACTGACATTTAATCTCTCCGTGTTGTGTGTACTAAGCTATCAACTTGCTTCTAGAATGGACATTATATATTACCCTGCTGAGAATTGGGCCTGAAGCTATTCAGTGTATTAGAAATTCCAAACATAAAAAACAGGCACTGCATTTTTCAGCTAATAAGCAATAGTCCAGTATTTTCAACTTTTAAATAAGAGACATGGTTCTGAATATTTAAAAAAATCCCTGGAGGAAAGAAGGCTGGTTAAGTTAATTGTGATTTAGTCTAGAAATTGTGCAGTGCAAATATCAATGAATCCAGATGAGACCAAATAATACTGTAGGACTTTCTCCTACTGCTGTTCAGACCTCGAGAATTACAAATAAGCGTAACAATGACATAAGCTTGTTATCAATAAAAATGGTCTTTATTCACACTACAGTTTATTAATTCATGCATACATAGAAGTACCCCAGCAATATATATGCCCTACAGTTTAATAATCCATGCGTACATAAAAGTTCCCCAGCAATATATATGCCCTATGCCTGACTTTCATACATACACTCCTCCTCGGGTGATCAGTCCAAATTGCTGGTAGGCTTCAAAAATCAACTGGCCGGTCAAAACAGCTTCCTTTGTCTTGAGTTTTTGTGCTGCTTCTCTTCCCTTTATGATGTTCTCCTGCATGAGTCCTTCGTGTCTTTTCTAGCTGCCTCCCTCTGATAGGTCAGTTTCACTCCCAACTTTCCCTGATTGGTGTTCCTTCTGCATGATATGCTCATGTTCCTGTGATGTGTGTGGGGGGCGGAACTGCCTCTTCACCCTGTGTTCCCTCTTCCTGTCCATGTGGTCTTACAAACAAAGGACCACACACTGACCACCTCCATTTTGAATCCATACAAACACAGGATCACACACTGACCACCTCCATTTTGAATCCGTCCGTTATCATCTCTCAATTCGTTCACAATTTCGGTCTCCACACAGTAGCAGCAGTTTTTATTACGTGTATAGCAGCTTACATACCCTACTTCACTGCTTGACTTTCCTGTATTCTGATGTATCCATGCTCTGAGGTTAGGATTTCATTACTTTCTGGGAATTCTCAGATGTGGTCTTTGAGTCTCACTCTGTGTACTGGAAGACAGTTCAGCCAACAAAATACAAAAACCTTTCCCACAGTGCAATGTCTGCAAAAACTTAATAGCTAAAGATAAATAGGATCTCTGATCTGTGCAGGGCCATGGAATACTTACCGGGCTGGATTTTGCTGAGCCCTAGAATACTTATATGGCCAGATTTTGCTGAGAGTGCTGAACAAATGGCTGTTAGGAAGTCTTTCTATGGGCTATTGCATGGCAAACATCCAAACAGTGCAACGCCCTCTGCAGGACACCTGGGACCTGTGTGAACAGTAACTGTGTATCTCCTTAACCAATCAGATTGAAGAATCGTCGATGAACAGCACAGAGTCTCAACCAGGTAGTGTAAGCTAGAACAGTGAATTCAATGTCAAATCAGGTACAGAAAAGGAAATAAGAGAGGGAAAGAAAGAGCTAAGAGACGGAAAGAAAATGCAAAAAAAAAAGTTACATTTTGTTAAATCTCCAACAATAATTAATTAAAATCTGAAGGATTGCAATGCCAAGTTAATTTTAATGTTATTCAACAGTATTAAGACTTGCCACACTGTTAAAGGGATACTAGGCATGGAATGACGACTTAACTTTTTTTGTTGTGAGTTTAGTCCAGATCTATGATGTCAGTACAGGAATTTCACGCTGTTTAATACATTTGAATGGGGAGCCACACGGTGAGATGCTATTTTCGTGCAGCTTACGGAGGGACAGCACAGCTTGGGCAACAAATTCCAGATTTTCGTTGTTAACTGCACGCATCGCTCGCCAGAATTTGCTGTCTGAGTAGCTTCACCATTTATGTTCTCAGCAAAACCTGGCCCATAATGTTCTTGAAGTTCATTTTCGACGCATTTTTAATTTAGAGGCTAAAGGGTATGTAAAAGAAAGATAGACTTGCATTTACATAGTGCCTTTCATGGCCACAGGTCATTCAAAAGGGCAATGAAATACTTTTGAAGTGTAGTCACTGTTGTAATGTAAGAAACAATTACCTTTTCTATTTCTTCCCATATTTCCCTTCACAGATTTCTGTGGATGGTAATAGCTGGGAGGTTTTTTTTTGGCAGAGTGGGAGAAGAAAGATGGTCTTGGACACTTGATACTGCACTTAATTGACTGCTGAGAGACATACAACAGTGACCCAATAGGGCCATCCTGGGCTGGATTTTCAGTGGTGAATTTAGCAGCAGGGTGGGACTATGCTTACAACTCTTGATACGTTTCCTTGGCTCATTATACAGGGTGAGTTCTGAGAGTGGGATCCCAACCACCAACTGGGAGCCTGCCACTGCACAGGTGGAAAGCTCTGGTGTTGCTACACGAGGAGGAGGAGGAGGAGGAGGGGATTTAAAGGGTGCAAAAGAGCCCCAAAGAGAAGGAATGTAATTTTTTGTAAGGCTTATGCCCAGGCACTCCCTCACCTTTTCCTGGCATTCCCTGTGGTCAGCAGAGCTGATGGTGGGTAGCTGATGCCAGCAGAAAAATCCGATGGCTTGCTGGGACCTGTCTTCTCGCTGGTATTTACATGCAATGGGCAAGGAAGGGGTAGTCAGCGGTCATTTTGGCAGGGGGAGGGAAATAGAGCTCTGGGGCGGGGGGGGGGGGGGGGGGCAAACACAGTGGTAGGCCTCATCACTTGATTTTTATTCCCTCATTTCCCACCACCATCCTCCCCAAGTTCAAGTAGGATAGCGGAGAAAAATTTAGCTCACATTCCTCCTCTGCTGCCCCGTCCCCATCTGATTTTACCTTGCTTGTGCAGGAGATTGCTCAATCGGTCCTGCCCCTCCTTTCACAGTACAGGCAAGATCTGAAGCTAAGCTTAGGCGCTTGAACCTGTGTCCCAACACATGAGATATTCATTCTTCATTTTGGAGCGCAAATACTACAGAGGTCTGCAGGTAAGATTTGTGTTCATCAGAACCACTATGAAAATTAAATATTGATGTCTTTTAGCAAACCAATTTATCTAATGTATATTAGGATTATCTCATTAAAAAATGATCAGAATAGCCCAATGTGCAGGCATTCTTTCCAAGTATTCATTAACCACCAAAGTCACTATTATTTTGCAAGCAGCTCCCTGTGTTACTTTTTAAGCTTTGAAGTATTACAAAATGAAGGAGCTTTCCATTTATATTCAAATCTGTACGCAGAACAGATACAAGTCTTTTGAAGCAAATTGATTTATCATGGAAATATATTTTTTAACTGTTGTCACTTTCATAGCAAATTGTGCTAGAAAGTGACAACGGTTAAATGTGTATCTCACCCGTAGAAAAGTATTTTTGATAAATTTAAAACTAGACTTCCAGGCAGGTGAAATTTCCCAATGTGAACAACTTGATTTATTTCCCAGTTGGCATACTGATAAAACACTCTTGCCTTATTGAATACTTCTCAAAAGCATCACCTTTGAGCAAATTATTGTTGACACCACTGATGAGATAACTACATTCTGCTTGCTCTTGCAATTATTCAGAGAACTAACTGCCTTTGAATACTTGTGTCGCAGCACCTCGCTCATATTAGCGAGCTGGTGTCAAAAATTAACTCCTGATTTTGCTCCCATTTGCCCACTACTAACCGTGTGACTTCACAAAATCAGTCTAAAATAAAACCCACTTATTTTTGGGGACCTGTTTCCAAATGTAGGTGACCAAACTCTCAGCTTCACTTCGTCGCTGTTGTAAGTTGCGGCAGTGGTGAAGACAAGATTGGCATTTACCAGAGTAAAGGGAGCTGCCTGTCTCGAGTGTTCCCTGACTGTGACTGATCATGTTTACAGGAGCTATTCACAAGGCGTATCTAGTAGGTTGAAGTTGGGCAAACAATTTCACCCCCTGCTCTGCCATGCCCCCAGAACTTTTTCGAAAGCAGCATTCGCATACAGTAGCTGCCAGATGTTTCTTCCCCACACCTATTCTAAGCCTTTATAGTGCTAGTAAATGCTCCTGAAGCGTACGACAGGAGCTGAGCAAGTTTGGTCAGGTAAGAGGCAGTTCATCATAGATACCTTCCCCAGTTCAGTGCCATCAGTCACTTCCATAAACAGGCTGGGCATTTTATTTTTTACAGGAGTTGACTCTCATTGCCGTGTTTTTAACTCGCATGATGGTGTAACCCAGAGACGTAACAATAGCATGCATCCCTTGTGAGCTGGATTTGGTATGAGTATGTTTCAAAGGAGTCCTTCTTCAATCTCTCTGGAGGCAGACTGAGCAAACATTTAATGAGACAAGGTCTGATACAAATCGATAAGTTGCAGTATTTCACAGTAAGGTGAACATACAGAGCGACAGCTATGATTGGACTTAATTCAAACAGTAGAATTTATCCTCATGTAATGAAACAAAATAAGGGAACACACCATGCTTCTCCACGTCAGTGGGTCAACTTACTTGGCATACAAGGTGACTTCTAACTGTTTCTCTAGTACTTCTGACCACTTAGTCTCAGCAAAATTCTTCCAGCTTTCTCTTTTTAAAAACCTGACTGCCTGGTCAGCATTTTGTTTTAAAATGCCTCTCTCCCAGCCTATGCCCCAGTCTCTATCTTGTATCTCTCAGTTCACTGCCAAAAATGGATCAAAGACTTTCCAATATAATGGGTGTGGAGTTTTCATCAATTGCTTAGATTCTCCTTTTCCTGATTTTGGGCAAACTACCTCCTTCTAAATTTTTGATTCTCTTTCATTATTTTGGAAACTTAAATCACATCTCCATACATTATTACAAATTTAGCAAGTATGTGACCAACATTTTTTTTTAATCTACAATATTTCAGTACTTTCTGAATCTCAGAAATTACAAAGAAAACTCCTCTGTGAAGTTCGCAAAAGCTTGGTTTATGATGATTACTTGGAATAATCTTAATCTACTTTTAATAGAAAATGTTGCAAATTGAGCATGAGCTTTGTACTCTTAACATAAAAGCTCTGTGTGTCAAACAATGAGGGTAAATGGGGGGGAAATCCAAAGTATTTATGTAACACATTATATCGCACCTAATCTGAAAGTGCTTCAGATACAATGGCCCAGATTTTGCGGTGGGTAATGACAGTGATCTGTCAGTGTTCACCATCATTACCCTGATTTATAATCGCTCAACCATTGATGGCCGTGCCTTCTGTTGCCTGGGCCCTGAGCTCTGGAATTCCCTGCCTAAACCTCTCCGCCTCTCTACCTCTCTTTCCTCCTTTAAGACGTTCCTTAAAACCCACCTCTTTGTCCAAGCTTTCGGTCATCTGCCCTAATTTCTCCTTCTGTGGCTCGGTGTCAAATTTCTTTGTCTTGTAATACTCCTGTGAAGTGCCTTGGGACGTTTTACTACGTTAAAGGCGCTATATAAATGCAAGCTGTTGTAGTTGTTTTAATAGCCCTCTGAAACTGACCGTAACTTCAGGATTCAGCGCATGCGCATCTAAACATGGAAATCCTGAAGTTGCGGTCAGTCATTCACTGCGCTGTGACTGCAAGTTACGGGCCGTTGAATTATTTTTGATGTGCAGTCACTGCTATGTAGGCAGAGCAGCATCTTTGTAATCCATGAATGGAGAATAGGTAGGGTAGGTACTATAAATGTGTTAATAGTGCCTGTGGTAAATGTTGGATGCTTCGATGTAGTGACTGCCAGGCAGCAGGTTTTAAAACATGTTCCCGTGAAAGTGCGGGTCTAACATGTATTAAACATAGAAACATAGAAACTAGGAGCAGGAGTAGGCCATTCGGCCCGTCGAGCCTGCTCCACCATTCATTACGATCATGGCTGATCATCCAAATCCAGTACCCTGTCCCTGCCCCCTCGCACAGAATCCCCATCGAGCCTGCACCGACACATATCCCACCCTATCCCCGTAACCCCACGTATTTAATTCCCCCTAACATATCCCATCCTATCCCTGTAACCCCACATATTTAATCCCCCCCTAACACTAAGGGTCAATTTATCATAGCCAAATCACCTAACCCGCATTCTAGGATTATCCCAATTTTTCTCCCAATGAATTAAGCCAATTCATATCCACACTTTGCATTTCTTTTGTGCCTGCTCCAACAGTTTGAGGGATGTATAAAAATAAGGGTAATTCAGGGGTGGGAGGGGGTGCGGG
The DNA here is from genome assembly GCA_030390025.1 of Squalus acanthias. Taxonomy (NCBI): domain Eukaryota; kingdom Metazoa; phylum Chordata; class Chondrichthyes; order Squaliformes; family Squalidae; genus Squalus; species Squalus acanthias. The sequence continues at coordinate 16,180,700 of CM059448.1, forward strand.
GGTGGGTGGGAGGGGGAACGTTTGGCTATGTGGGGAAGCTGCCGAGGCAGTCGAATTAATGGTCCCTATTTTGGTGGACAAAGAAGCTCATGAGGGTGGGGGAGAGGGGTTTAAGGAGATGGTTAGTAGTGGAGAGAACAATCCAGGGAGTTATCTTTGTTCTCCAGGATGATCCTGCATTGGCGGATGGCTTTGGCAGAGGAGAGTGAGGCCTGATTTTGCTTGATGTGGTCAAGATGGATCTAGTGATGGACGGCTAAACCAGTTGTGCACTAGATCAGAACTGAAGAGCGGTTAGGCCTGTACAAAGATGCTGACTGAACTGCTGAGCGTTTGCAACATTATCTGGTTTTGTTTCAACATTAATCACGATCAATCCACCGACACTGACAAAGTGGGCCTTCAGTGTGCTTTCATATATTTTCCCCTAGTGCGAAGGATGTAATTAATTTAAATGTCTGTGGTACATGCAGGTCAATTTTAAGAATATGGCAGAACAGATTATTGCCAGAGATCATTATTTTTTTGCAGTTCATAGCTGACATTTTGTTTGGCTTTGCACTTTGGTGCTTCTTCTGCAATCCTTGCACTCTCAACAGGGAGTTGTGCTCACAGAGGGTGCAGTTGAGAGAATGGGGGGCTGCACTGCTGTGGCTGTGTGTCTGACGTGCACTCCCTCCGAGTGTGGCATCCCCACTGGGAGAGCAGGATCGCAGAATTAACTTCAATTAGTTACAAATTGAGATGCGGCGGTATACCATGCACCCCAGGTGTTGAGCTTTGAGTTTTATCATGTTCTCTTTTTTTCAAAAAAGTACCGTAGCAGATTTCCTGTGGCATTGCACAAGGCAGGTTGGATGCTGCCATACTTTATAAGGACCATGTGTTGCACACTATATTATTCTGCAGCTGTGTTTATCCAGCCCTATCTGTTTAAGATCGCAAATTCTAACTGTTATAAATAGGAGACTTAGGCTAATTACAGGGTATTTGTTGTTGGTGAGGGAAGTTTACAATCAGAAGAAACAAGCATGAAATGATTGGCTCTCTTTCTTTTAAAAGTTTAAAAAGTATATATAATAAAAATGTGAGAGAATCTCAACATTATATAGAAATTTTTAAGAAATTCATTAACTTGTGAAAGAATAAATGTTATATTTCCAATCTCTGCCTTTTATTATCCACTTGAACAATTGATAATTACAAGCTATTTGGCATTTAACCCAGAAGGACTTGAAAAGTGTGACAAAACAAGCGATTTTCTTTTCATTGGTAACAGACGGCATGTGGGTTATGAATACAACAAAAACGAGTTAACGATCACATTGTTTAAAGTTTCACTCCTTTCTCCGATTCTGCTAACAAAACTCAAAGCCGATGGCATTTAGAAACTGTCTCCAGGGATCTCCTAAATCCTGTAAAATGTAGTATAAATCCTTGGGGATCCTGTGGAATTTGTTCTGAGGATTCTGCAGGAATATTTGACAGGAGACAAATGTATAGACCTATTTTCTAGTGATGAAGCCTGTATGTGGAGGACCCCAGTGGCCTTTCCTCCCTGCCCCTCCCCCTCTCTGGCTGATACCTGGTGTTTATATGGTACACAGGCTTGATTTACTCGACTACTCAAATGATGCAGTACTGCTACGTACCTGCCAATAACACCCTGTGCATGAATATGTTGAATTTACATTTGACAGAAAGCCGATTGCCATCTTTTGACTTTTTTTAAAAGCTGTTCTATTTGTGTATCAGTACAGACCTTTTGTACAAAGAATCAGAGGTATCAAATCAATGGCCTACATTTTAAATTTTGTAATGTTGGCATAATTGGATTGTAAGCTGTTGTACAATTGTTTTGGTGATGGAGCTGGCTGAGATCGGTGGGGTGGGTGGGGGGGGAGGGGGGTGGAACCGGGTCTGTGTTTTAAGCAACGATCTAAAGTTTCTTCTGTAGTCAGTCGTCTTAGGCAATCTGTGATGTTGTCCTGCACTGCACTGGCTTTCCCTAGCCAGGACCTGAAGGTGTCCTGCATTGCACCAGTATTCCCTAGCGAGGACCTGAAGGTGTCCTGCATTGCACCGGTATTCCAGAGCCAAGACCTGAAGGTGTCCTGCATTGCACCGGTATTCCCTAGCCATAATTTGAAGGATTGAAGATACCCTAAACTGCAGCACATATTCCCTCAGATGCTTTTCTCATACAGGAGTGTAGCTGACCGCAGACATGCTGCTTCCTTTCCATCAGATGAATCCCATTGTTTAAATACCCTGATGGGATTGTAAACTGACAGAAACGTGGGTCTGTGAATGTGCCATTGGGTTAAGGGAGTTGGTTTCAGCACAACAAACACAGGGAGTCAGTCCCTGCATTTACACTCTATTAAGGTCACATTCATTCTGTTAAATTTTCAGCTCGCTTTCTTTCTCTCCGCTGTAGAGTTACTGCTATAATAACGTCTGAGGGGTAATTTTCTGAGTCCACACAAGTGGCAGGGAGCCTCGCCCGAGAGTATTGACTTGTAAAATTACCCCTCTTACTGCAAGGGAAAGTAAGTCCATACTGAAAAAATCATCCATAGCTAAAGAATATTTTAAGAAGCCTCTATTACATTTTTGGATCTTTTCTGCCTTTCTTACACAAGATACTTGGGCTTCTATATATTTTAAATTACTCTCATAGATGATGAGTCCTGACTCCTTGGGACTCGAGAGTATCTTCATGGACCCGAATAGCAAGCTCAGGATAACAAACTGAAAACCTTAACTACTTCAGCTGCTGGCTATTCTGTACTTCACAGGAACTTTCTTCCACCTTTGCAAAGTGGTCGAGGATCACAACAGCAGAACTTTTTTCAGTCTTTAACTATCAAGTGAGTTTATTAAACAATAGCCAAACAAGTGAATATCTAACAGTAATACTCGTATTTTTTTTAAATTCGTTCATGGGATGTGGGTGTCGCTGGCAAGGCCAGCATTTATTGCCCATCCCTAATTGCCCATGAGAAGGTGGTGGTGAGCCGCCACCTTGAACTGCTGGAGTGCTTGTGGTGAAGGTAATCCCACAGTGCTGTTAGGGAGGGAGCTCCAGGATTTTGACCCAGTGACGATGAAGGAATGGCGATATATTTCCAAGTCAGGATGGTGTGTGACTTGGAGGGGGTCTTGCAGGTGATGGTGTTCCCATGTGCCTGCTGACCTTGTCCTTCTAGGTGGTAGAGGTCGCAGGTTTGAGAGGTGCTGCCGAAGAAGCCTTGGCGAGTTGCTGCAGTGCATCTTGTAGATGGTACACACTGCAGCCACGGTACGCCGGTGGTGGAGGGAGTGAATGTTTAAGCTGGTGGATGGGGTGCCAATCAAGCGGGCTGCTTTGTCCTGGATGGTGTCGAGCTTCTTGAGTGTTGTTGGAGCTGCACTCATCCAGGCAAGTGGAGACTATTCCATCACACTCCTTACTTGTGCCTTGTAGATAGTGGAAAGGCTTTGGGGAGTCGGGAGATGAGACACTCACCGCAGAACACCAAGTCTCTGACCTTCTCTTGTGGCCACAGTATTTATGTGGCTGTTCCAGTTAAGTTTCTGGTCAATGGTGACCCCCAAGATGTTGATGGTTGGAGATATAAGAACATAAGAAATAGGAGCAAGAGTAGGCCATTCGGCCCCTCGAGCCTGCCCCGCCATTCAATAAGATCATGGCTGATCTGATCTTGGCCTCAACGCCACTTTCCCGCCCGCTCCCCATAACCCTTGACTCCCCGTAGCTCAAATATCTGTCTATCTCCGCCTTGAATATATTCAATGACTCCGCCTCCACAGCTCTGGGGTAGAGAATTCCAAAGATTCACGACCCTCTGAGAGAAGAAATTCCTCCTCCTCTTCATTTTAAATGGGCGACCCCTTAATCTGAAACTATGCCCCCTAGTTCTAGATTCACCCACGAGGGGAAACATCCTCTCTGTGTCTACCCTGTCAAGCCCTATCGGTCTTATATGTTTTACTAAGATCACCTCTCATTCTTCTAAACTCCAATGAGTATAGGCCCAACCTGCTTAACCTTTCCTCATAAGACAACCCTTTCATCTCAGGAACCAACCTAGTGAACCTTCTCTGAACTGCCTCCAATGCAAGTATATCCCTCCTTAAATAAGGAGACCAAAACTGCTCGCAGTACTCCAGGTGTGGTCTCACCAACGCCCTGTACAGTTGTAGCAAGACTTCCCTACTTTTATACTCCATCCCCCTTGCAATAAAGGCCAACATTCCATTTGCCTTCCTAATTAATTGCTGTACCTGCATGCTAACTTTTTGTTGTTCATGTATGAGGACCCCCAGATCCCTCTGTACCGCAGCATTTTCCAGTCTCTCTCCATTTAAAAAATAATTTGCTTTTTTATTTTTCCTACCAAAGTGGATAACCTCGCATTTTCCCACATTAAACTCCATCTGCCAGATTTTTGCCCACTCACTTAGCCTATCTATATCCCTTTGGAGAATCTTTGCATCCTCCACACAATTTGCTTTCCCACCTATCTTTGTATCATCAGCAAATTTGGCTACATTACACTCGGTCCCTTCATCCAAGTCATTAATATAGATTGTAAATAGTTGAGGCCCCAGCACTGATCCCTGCGGCACCCCACTAGTTACAGTTTGCCAACCTGAAAATAACCCATTTATCCCGACTTTTGTTTTCTGTTGGTTAGCCAATCCTCTATCCATGCTAATATATTACCCCCAACCCCGTGAGCTCTTATCTTGTGCAGTAACCTTTTATGTGGCACCTTATCGAATGCCTTCTGGAAATCCAAATACACTATGTCTACTGGTTCCCCTTTATCCACCCTGCTCGTTACATCCTCAAAGAACTCTAGTAAATTTGTCAAACATGATTTCCCTTTCATAAAATCAAGCAGAGTCAACATGGTTTTATTATGATTTCTAAATGTCCTGCTATTACTTCCTTCGTCATGGATTCAAATGGCGATGCCGTTGAATGTCAAGGGGCAGTAGTTAGAATCTCACTTGTTGGAGATGGTCATTGCCTGGCACTTGTGTGGCATGAAAGTTAGTTGCCACTTACCAACCCAAGCCTGAATGCTGTCCATGTAGGCATGGACTGCTTCGTTATCTGAGGAGTTGCGAATTTATGGTAAATACACTGGATCCTCAAATTAAATGGTTGCACTCTATATGCTAAGCTATTATTTTGTACACAACACATTATTTTCTTTTTCCACCTGTGGTAGCTCATTGGCGTGATCTCTCTGGAGGTTCCAACCAAATCTGATTAGAACAGTTCAACCTATTTAAATACCCCTTGGAACAGTTACTGGTTCTTGTTGGATTTAAATAGCTGTCAGCTCAATTGGAAAAAGTGCTACCAGTCGTAGAGGTAACTGAACAAATCACATGGTATGTTTTTGTTTGAATGAGGCTTGGCTCCGCCCCTCAAATTATCTGTCCTGTTGCATTCCTAATGCACGGCCGCCCTTCTATCTGGCTGTGACTCAGCACCTCCTACTGATCTTCAGGAGAGCAAACTGTAGGAGATTGGATAGGGGCTTCAGTCAGATAATCAATCGGTTTACTAGCCTGTCCAAGGCAGAGAAGATGTTTGAGTCTGCATGGCAACAGTATGAGCATCCTTGAGAGGTGCTGTTAACTGGTGCCACAGACTCCCACAGGGAGGGCACAGCTGCAGTGTCCATTGAGGTGACTACATGCTCCATGGATGACTGCAGAATCTTCGACATGTTTCAGATGCTCCTTGCCATCCAGTCCAATGCATTCAGCAGTTGCCGGTGCAAAGAAATTAGATATCTTTTAAAGGCTGGGCCCCTGAAGTCATTGCCCTCTTCAACAGAGCTAGGATGCAAGCTGGTCCTCCCCTGAGTTATTTCCTGAGCCTTCCTGCTCACTTGTGCTTGGTGAATCACCCAATGTCGACCTCTCTAACTTGCTCACTATGACGTGGGGTGCCAATTTCTGTGCAGGTGCTTGGAAAGGTACATCTGGAGGATTCTCTGCCTCCATCTGTGTGACTGCAATGTTTGCATTACCTGATGGACCTAGAAAAAGAGAAGGATGAAGGTTAGCATGTAGTGGCAAGGATAAGCAGTAGCAGATCAAAGCATGCAAAATGTGTGAATGAGAGTTAAGTAGAAAGAGAAAAGGAAGGGAAAGTGCCCAAACATCCTGCTGTGGCTGGCCTCCAGCCTGGCCATCTCAAATGCTGCACACTCTCTCAGCCAATAATGTTGATGGCGGCTTCCATTGGTGTCTGTCGAGTAGCAGGACCTTCTGTTATGTGCCAGCTTCTCCTACAAGAAGAGTGGAAGTGGGTTAATATGTGTTATGTTTAAGGGTCTACATTCATAATGGAAACTGCTTATGAAAACTTGTCACGCTGTATGTGCACCCTCCCACCAGTGGTGGTGATGTATGTCTTTCAGCTCTTCAGTCTGTACTGCAGAGAAACTCTTGTGCTATCACTTCTCTGCTTCCCAAAGTGCCATAAGTTTTACTATTTAACTATAATTATATGTTGAAGTATAAAAACAAGGACAAATGTATGATTTCAAAAAGGGCACTGGATTACATATGTGCATCCTAGTGTAATTATTCCCCTGTCCTGTAACCCTGCTTCACTTGAAGACAACACTTGGTCTTGATACCCCTTGTGCATAGCCATATGAGATTGACCAGTATCAACAATATTTACAACCTCTCGACACAAAGAAGTGAGGATAATCGCAAGGACTGTTGATGAAGACCACAAATATATATTGTCTGGGTTTAGGCGATTTTGCTAAAATTTCAACTCGCCATAGACATCAGTCGCATTCTATTCACTTCTGGTAAAGTATCTTTTTTAAATTAAATGATTTTTCTGATCAAAAGCAAAGTGGCCACCATCCCACAGTCAGTCCTAATGGGATTATAGAAAGTGTTCTTGTGTGGCATGCCATCTCTTAACAGCTTTTGCAATCAAGACATTAGCCTGTCATGCTGCACTGTCAACTGAAGGACGACCCCTCTGATAATGCAGCCCTCCTTCAGTACTGCACGAGAACAGGGATTGAACGCCGAATCTGCTGACTCGCTGCTACCAACTGGGTCAAACTGACAGAATAACTAGAGGTGGAAAGGAAAAATATTGACTGTACAAGTAACACATTCTGGCAAATAAAATAATAGTTTTGCTAATAAATAAAAACATTAAACAAATGCCCCGTAGACATTTAACAATGAACTACAGAGATACTGGATTACTTTTTAGTAGCCAAAATGTTGTTTCTTCAGACCTAATTGAGTCCCAGCTCCTCTTTGAATACACTAATCATAAGCCATCCTGAATGATTACACATGACTACTGAGAAAATCAGTTATGGTGTATACATGACTACCACCTTGGGCAATGTAATAAGCTTTCATGTTTTCTGTTGTCACTTCACGGATGCAGTGTTGGGAAGTCTAGGAATGTTCTTCAGTTGCAAATTTAACTCATGGCTGTGGCATCTAATTGCCCTATAGATTATTAATTTTACCCTGTTTAATTGGGTAGCTTGTGCGACTTTCCAATTGCAGTTGCAGCAAAGCATATCAGTATTTAATTACCATCATCAATGCTTAAGCAGTCTTGTAATTTAATAATCATTTTGAGAAGTTGGAAGACAACAGTGAAACTTGTTTTAATATAATTGAGGAAAATTATCTCTTCACGAGATACTGCACAATACATCTTCAGCATTTACTTCAAAAAAAAATGTCACTGAGGATTCATATTGTGCAGTCCTATATGCACCTTGTTTAAGGTATACGTGGCATGTGGTGTTCTTCTGCAATAATTAGATGACAGCACCTCCCGAGTCATTTCCAGTACCAAGTTCTTATCTAACTGTAGCCAGGAAGGCCTCACGCAGGGGCTGCTGCTGCACTGTATTATGGACATGGAGGGGGCACCACGAAACCCAATTACACTCGAAAGCATCGCCCAGCTCTTATGCCTCCATTAGCTCTTGCAGTTAAATGGTTTAATCTTGGCACAGCATCAAGTGCCACAGACATGAAAAGCATTGCTTCCCTCAGTGATTCTATTCACTGGTTGAGCTTTAGTAAAAGAGACAGTTTCTGATGGCGAGTATCTGCATCCCACGAGCTCTCTCTTCCACGACTTAAAAGCTCTCTTGCTGTTCAGATGGTATCATTTGCTTTCAGAAACGATATGTTGACTTTGCATGTGACAAAATCTTTCAAACCATGGAGAACCTAGAATGAGATTTTTCTAAAAATGTGGACAACACTTCACAAAACTCCAGTGAAATGATTCTTTTAATGACAAGCCCAAGCTGCTTTTTTGTCATATCTACTCAACTCAAAGACCCAAAAGCTGTTCGGAAAATGCAAAATTGTGTGGAAGCTACTACCTTTATAGCAAGCCCTGAAAGGTTTTTAGTGCACATTGTCTACTCTTAAAATGTGTAGTCTAGTTTTGTTTCTCCAGTTTTGTGCTCATGTATTTGGTCTTGTGGTCCCAGCACAGATACCGTTAACCCAGTTTGTGCCCGTCATCTGTACTTGTTTTTATCAGTTCATTCTTCCTGAAAATTTCTTCCAAAGAATTACTCTGAAACAATGTCCCCTGGAAGAACTCTCCATCAGATAAATACAACATAACTTGACATCTGTCAGTGTGCCAAAGCGTATTGCTGCACTCTTGGGATCATTCTCCACCCCTTACAATTCTATCATTTATGCCGATATCGCCAGCATTCTTCATTAAACATTTCACCTATTACTTGATGGTGAAAACGGTTTTTCTAAAAAAATAAAAAAAAAAAAAATTCTTATCCTATAAATAGCCTCATTGTCCTTGGCTACAGATTCGTCTATTTAGAAATACAGAATTATTGATTTTATTCCTTGTAAAGTTTGACACTCAGAGTTTTACACATTAAACTATTCTGTTAAATTTTAATGGTACATTTGATTCAAACATAATGTAATAATAGCACTAGATTGACCATAATGTTCTCATACTTCAGGTCATTTTTAATGCAGCAGGGGCGTTTGGAGGACTAAGCTTAACACTGAAAAAGGAACTAAACTCCTTTCCTTACAACAACAATATTTGTTATTCCTTTCCTTGCACTGTGTTCATTTTTTTCACTTATTTACCATGATGGTTCCTTAATGCTTAATATTCCTCTGGTCAGAGTAGAATCATGCAGTGCAGAAATCGGCCATTCGGCCCATCGTACCTGTGCCGACTCTTTGAAAGAGCTACCAATTAGGCCAACTCCCCTGTTCTTTCCCCATAGCCCTGTAAATATTTCCTTTTCAGGTATATATCCAATTCTCTTTTGAAAGGTACTATTGAATCTGCTTCCACCACCATTTCAGGCAGTGCCTTCCAGATCACAACAACTCATTGCATTAAAAAAAAAATCTCCTCTCCCCTCTGGGTGTATTACCAATTATTTTAAATCTGTGTCCTCTGGTTACTGACCCTCCTGCCAATGGAAACACTTTTTTTCCTTTATTTACTCTATCAAAATGCTTCATAATTTTGAACACCCATATTAAATTTCCCCGTAACCTTCTCTTCTCTAAGGAAAGCAATCCCAGCTTCTCTGGTCTCTTCGCATAACTGAAGTCCCTCATTCCTGATATCGTTCTCTGAAATCTCCTCTGCACCTTCTCCAAGGTGAAGAGTACTCTCCCCTCAACTTTGGTTGTCTGGATTGCTTAGAGTTATGGGTGAATTATGCAGTTAAGAACTCAATAAAAAAAAAAAATTCTGACTTGGACTGAAGTTAAACAGGAGTGCAATCGTGCCTCACTTTCCGTACCCTCCCCCCCCACAACGATAGCTTTCACCCTGGGTGCTGGAGGAGGATGGGCTGGGGGTGGTGAAGATCCAATTTAATACAGACTACTGTAAAGTACTACACATCAGAACAAAAAATGAGCAACACATGTACTGAATGAATGGGGCAGATATAGCTAAGGATTAAATTGAAAAAGACCTTTGTAGACTTTGCACTCGATTTCCAGCCAATGCACCACACCAATCAACAAAGCCAATAGAATGTTGAACTGGATATTTGTCTTTCACACATGTCCCCACGTGCCTCTCCAATCTTTTTGAAGGTGGACTGAGAAAACACTTGGCAAGTGGTGGCTGGATAGGAATTATTAAAGTGCTTTATTTCACAGCAAGTGAACATAAAGAGCAATAGTTGAATCAAAGTCACTTATTTCAATCAGTGCAGCTTGTCTACACATAGTAATAATGAGCACACTATGCTTCCCCGCATTAGTGAATCGTCTTGCTTGGCTTAAACAAAATAACTCTTAATTACCCTCCACTCGGCCTCTTCTGAGCTTGATGAAAGCTTGCCCACGTAGCTTTCAGTTTTAAAACCGAAGTGCCTGTGTGTCTATCTCTGGGTTTTTTAATCTGTGTGTTCACCCCCAAAATGAAAACCTATGCCAGGCAACCACTGTTGAGTGCCTGGGATCAGGGACCTCTCTACACAATGGCCCGGAATTTGTCGTTCCAATGACTGCGCACACATAGCCATCGTAAGCCTTCAGAAAGCCCCCCCGCAAGTTCCGGGTTTCCGCATGCGCGAGAAAACGGAACTTGCCATCTGTCGAGGTTCGCCTCGACAGACCTACCGCACCGAAAGTCAAATCACTTTCGCTGGCACAGACTTGGGCTATTTGCCCAATTACTACCCAGCAAATGCCCCACGAAACCCTTAGGGCATCGGGCCTGCTTTCACCAGCTTAAGGGTTAATATAAATCATAAGTTAAAAATTTTAAATAAAAAAATTATGCACAAGCACTTAAAAATTAGTTTATGCAGATTTTAGCCTGGATTAAAATGATTAAAATGATTGTTCAAGAAATTAAATTTTTATTATGCTTTATTGAAGGGACGTTTAATTAAATTTGAAAATGAGAACATTTATTTTTATTGCAGTTGTCTAAATTATTTAATTATTTGGGGATTCCTAAAATGCCTGTGGGGAATCCGTTCGTAAATAGATTCCCATAAGCTTATTAGGTGTTGAGATTAAGTCAGTCAGGATCGACTGCAAACCAATATGGTGGGTATATTATGTTTAATCAGAGTTTAAGACAGAATATAACATGCTAGTTATACAGCAAAAACATACGACCGTGACAAACAGCTGGTACTGATCCCCGATCGGACAGACGGCTGGCATGCGTGAACATTTCTCTGGCTTGTGGCCCCTCTTCCTCTCATCTAGAACCTCCAAGTTGGTGAGCATTGCATCACTCTCGAAAGAGCGCTCGACCAACCCAACTTCTGCTTGGCTCTTCCCTCCACCGTCTGTGTGGGCAAGCTCTCAGGGTGTTTTTTATTCTCTTTTGAGAGGTGGGCCTGAGGTCAAATTATTGACAAGACCATTTAACCTATAGAGGTTCCCCTAAAACCTCAGTACCCAATGGGGCATCGAGTTCTTTGTCTCGATTCTTGGATGAAAGCCCTCCCCTACAGGGGTCTCATGATCTCAGCCAATTTGTCTTATTGTTTAATCTTCTGAAGGTTCTTCCTTTGGACTTTGTGTCTTATCTCCCTGGTCCCTGGTACAATTGGTACTAGGCCTGGCCTTGTACCCTTTTAATCATGAGGCCCAAGCCAGAGCTGTCGCACTTCAGCCGGTCGTTATCTCACTTTTATCCAGCAAACTGCTCCATCCTGAGATGGATACCTTAACCTCCCCAAATTCCTTCCATTTTTACTCTCTTTATACTAATTAACTTTTAATTACCTTTTTCCAAGCAGTTTTGTTAAGCTAACTCCAATTCCTACCTTAGCATTATATCATGGTTATTAGTAATAATAGAAGAAACATAGGCATTGAGCCTTAGTTGGTCCAATTAGAGATACATAAACAAAGTTGAAATCCTAACTGGAAAACAGCAGATAGTTAGCTTGAAAGCAAGATTATTTATGACCGTCACCATGCAGAATGCTATAACATTTGCAGAGAACCAAAACACAAGCAGATTCTAAGCATCTATCCAGTGATTCCAATACTAGTCGGAAGAGACTTTTTGTCTCCAGTTCTAATACCATCATGTAAACACAGCATTATTCACGTCACAATTTTATCCGCATAACCATATACATTTTGGACACCACTAATTTCCAACATAGGAATCCTCCTTTCTGATTGGACGACCTGGCCCACGTGATCACGGACGCTTCCGAACTGCCTGCGTCCCTGGGATCGTGGGCCCAGGACTCGAAGTCCCCGCAGCCCGGGAGCCTGAAGATAAGTGTGTATATTTTTAGCGGATCGGAGGCGTACTCCGGAGGTACGCCTCCAACCGCAAATTCTGGACCATTGAGTGCAAGGTTATAGATTGCAGTGATAGGCTAACCAATTGCTTATCGTTTTTCACTCTTTGAGGAAACATTGAAGCTTGGCTCGTTAGCATTTTAATCACTTTTTATGTCTTTGTGTGAAAACTCCCCTTCGTGTAGTGCCATGGGATCTTTTACGTCCACCTGAGAGGGTAGACGGGGCCTTTGTTTAATTGCTCACTCAATGCTGCACCAAGTGCCAGCTTAGATTATTTGCTCAAGTCTCTGGAGTGGGACTTGAACCCACGGCCCTCTAACAGAGGCGAGAGTGCTACTACTAAACCAAGGCTGACCCCATCTGGAGTACTGCCTTCAGTTTTGGGCACCGCACCTCAGGAAAACTATATGGGCCTCTGAGGGGGTGCAGCACTGATTCATCAGAATGATACCAGGGCTTAAAAGGTTAAATTGTGATGACGTTGCGTTAACTTGGTTTGTATTCCCTTGCGTTTAGAAGGTTGAGGGGTGATCTGAAATGATAACTAGATTCAACAGCGCGATATCGAGAAACTATTTCCTCTGGTGGGGGAATCAAGAACAAAGATCAAGAAACCATTTAGGTTCCAAATAAAGAAGCATTTTTTCATACAAAGGGTAGTGGAAATCCAAAAGGCTGTGGATGCTGAGTCAATTGAAATTTCAAGACTGAGACTGATGTATTTTTGTTGGGTAAGGGATATGGAGATAAGGCGGGTAAATGGAGTTGAGGTACTCCATCAATCATGATCTAATAGAATGGCAGAACAGCTTCGATGGGCTGAATGGCCGCCTCCTGTTCCTATGCTCATCGGATTACGATGCAGCATGTTCAACAGATGCCTTTTTGTGCACTGAATTCCAAGAAACAAGACTTGTAGTGTAGCGTGAGAGGTTTTTTCCTTGAACGTGAAATCTCCAGTTGCTGATCGGTTTCTCTTCGACTCAACTGGCGATCTGACTCTGGTTATACTAGCAGTTGGCAAAGCTGCAGAGCCGAAACCTATGCCACCACGGAATAAAACAACTGGGGAACCATGTAGAAGAATGCAAATATAATGATTAAATAATCTAACCTTTTGAATGCAAGTTGTTATCTTGCTGATACTGTGTTGTGAAGAGGTTTGGGGCAGTTGTTTCATAAAACAAGCAACTATCAGTACTAAATTATAACTCTCTGAAATTTGACCTTTTTTGAATTTTAAGTGTGACTTTTGTGTGATTAGATTACCATTTCCTTCACTTTGCGTTGAATAGATGATGGATTACCATGATGTGCTTTTAATGTTGCTGCCCATGATGTTATATTAAAAGAATGTGTTTGAAAGAGGTTTTTAAATAGAAGGTCGTTAATTTATGTACAGTTTTCCAATGCTGCTGATGTATTGGATATCCGGAAGCTGTGACATACAAAAATAATAGTGTGGCAGTAATAGCCATCATTAACATCTGAATATGTTGAAATGCACTTTTATGCTTCATCTGAAATTATGCAGCATTGATTGCTTTTGTCATTATCTGCAGTAGTTGGTCAAATAAATGGCACATCTCCGCCATCGACTAATTTTCTGTAGTGATGCAGAAGCAAATCATTTTTAACTCGAGTCTCGAAAGAATATTTCGTTAACAGTTGACTAATGACAGTTGGTCTTTGGTCCTGTAGTTGTTTTATTGCTTTGTGCCCATGACCTATTCAATCAAAAGCTGCAGGCTCCATATTTATCTTTATTATGCTGACTGTGTCCATATAATGTGCTCAGTGTGGTATCAAGAACAAAGGGCTAACCTCTTAAATGGCTGAAAAGACACACCAGGAAGTGTTTTGGTGCTGATCACCAACCTCCATGACTGCTAAATGATGCTTTTTTTCTGTAAATAAAATTTAAATCAATCAGTCTACTTTTAGAATCTGAGGGCATGGACTGATTCCTTGACATGTTGCCTTCGATTAAGATTTCAACAGAGAAGATTTCAAAAGAAAGTAGCATTTCTTTATTTACCTTCTGCCCTCTGACTTAAAAGAAAAAGCGAGACCTACATTTACATACGGTCAAGTTCCACATCTATGCCAATGATGCCCAGCTCTACCTCTCCACCACCTCTCTTGACCCCCTCCACTATTCTGTGTAGCCAGACTGCTTGAGCAACATCCAGTCTTGGATGGCCCATAATATCCTTCAGATAAATATTGGGATGACATTGTCATCTTTGGCCATTTCTACAAATTCCATTATCTTCGCCATTGACTCTGAGCCCCTTCTTGGCCATGTCTTAGTCTGAAGCAGATTATTTGCGACTTTCGCTGCTTTCTTTCTTTTGTCATGCACTCTGTTGAAATCTTACTTGAAGGGAAGTGATTAGCCCCATGCCCTTAAATTCTAAAAATGTTGATTCATTTAAATCTGATTTACAGACGTTAAGCTGCTGATCCCATCTCCTCACCACCACCAGGCTGACCTGCCTCCCTTCCGACCTTAGCCCATCTTCCACTGAAATCTTCAACCATGCCTTTTAGCTCCTCCAGACTTGGTTATTTCAATGTTCCTCCAGCTAGCCTGAAGGGATATTTACTCGTCCTAGCCCCTTTGGGGCTATCCTGGATCAGGCGTATTTCTCAGATGTTCACTTTCAGCTAAAGTTTGAAGTCGACAAATTCTAAAGATGCTTAACTGGATCTAAAGGTCCGGGCTATCTCTCCCTAAAGGAAAGGAGCAACCCAAGAATGTTACCGTCCTCCAGACAGCACTTTTAATAAGTTTAGCTAGACTGCAACGTCCCGGATATTATGAGGATCCGGAGATCTCCTTCATTAATGTACCTCTCCACCAATGAGTGTACAGAGACTGAGTTCGCGAGTTTTTGATACAGAAGATTTGTGAGACAATTCTAAAAATATATAGAGATTTATTAAAAGAACCGAGATGCAATTTACAGTTGGTGAATCAGTCAATCGCAATGTTAACAGTTCTAAAAAGAGAAAAAATACAGTTCTAAAAAGAGAAAAATAACAGAGAATCTTACTTTTAAATCTTAACTTTGCTACAGTATTACAGTTCTTAAAATTTTCTATACAGGATATCCATCAATATCAAACTACCTTTGATCCCTGAGTTACAAAGAGTGGAAGACCACAGAGCCGCCTCTGTCATCGAGAATCGCTTTGCCCAATTAAAGCGACTCTGATATCCCATTTGAGACTTCAATATTTATACCCTTTTTCAGTTGTATCCCATAAGGTTTCTCCTGATCCAAGTTAATTATCGCTATTCATCTTTCTGCTGACCTCGCAATTCTTACTGCTACATCGGCAATAGTGATTGGGAGTTTTCACCATATAGGTGTGAAGGCAGATGTCCCTTATTTCATGTGTCATCTTTACGAGGGCAGATGTTCCTTATCTTATGTGCCATCTTTACGAAGTTTAATTTATATCACTTATTCAGGGTTGACCATTGTGGTGTTCCCAAAGGTCAGCCACTCGGAGCCATCCACCTTCTGTTTCAATAAGGTTATTTATTCAGGGTCAACAACTTGTCCTGTTTCAATAGCCAGAATTCTTTCATAGCTATTTCATAGTTAGGTTTCTAAATTTCCAAACCCAGTTTGTCATGTTTTAAAGAATTTGTAAGGTAAAGTTCCTTATAAGGTACTCTTCAGGGTCAACCATTGTCTTATGAAAGAATTCTGGCCTTGTTGAGATAAGATCGTGTATTTTACTAAAAAGGCTGTATGGTATATTTTTCTAAAAAAGTTATATAGTATATTCCTTCACAAACCTCCTATCATCCACCCACCATAAACTTCACAGCTCATCCAAAACTCTGGTGCCCATATCCTATCTCGCTCTAAGTCCTGACTACTGAGCACCCCTGTTCTTGCTGGCCTACAATGCCTCAAAGTCTCTCATCACCTCAGATTTAAAGTTCTCATTCTTGTGTTTAAACCGTCTATGGTGTTTCCTCTACCTATCTCTGCAACCTCCACCAGCCCACCTGCCCTTGAGCTTCATTTTTCTGACTTTGGCCACCATCTCCTCCTTAAAACGTACCTCTTTGACCGCATTTTTGGTCACATTTCCCCCCTAACCCCGCCCCCCCCCCCTCCCCCCCAAAAAAAGAAAATCTTTCCTTCTTGGCTCTGGGCTATGTCAAGGAAAGCAGGGGAAAGATTGATGTCCTGATACATTGCATGATAATGGTTTGCTGCCTCCCATTCTGAAATCTTGCCGCAGTAAATAGTTTTACCGTGCGTGTCTGTGAAGTGCAGTGGGGCACTACCTAAATGCAAGTCATTATCTGTCGTTGAATCGAGCCTTATGTTCTCTGAGAACATCCCAAAGTGCCTCCTACAGAATGCTTTTGAAATGATGTCACTGGCGTTAAGCAAGCAAATGCAGCAGCTAGTTTGTGCACAGCAAGATCCCACAAACAGCAATGAGATCAATGACCTGTTAAAAGTTTCTTGATGGAAAATGCAATCACTTCAACACCTGTCAGGCATTGCTGTTAAGTTTTTATTTGGTTGATTTGTAAATCCTTGCATGAGCGCTCTGGTCTAGAAATCACTGTTGGCGATATTAGCAAGCCAGCACTTAATTCTGCTTTTACTATGCATGAATTAGCAATGTATAATAAATAAGGTTCACATCTAAATTTAGTGATTCATGGAGATGTTGGCAGCCAGTGAGTCAGACTACCTAACTCCGATTGGTTTGAACACCCTGTGTTGAAAGTTAGTTTATTTTTGCCATGCCATTTTTGGCGCACTGTGACGACCCCAGTGTGGCCCCGATTTTGGATCACAGAATGAGGACCCCAGTAGGTTCCTATTCATCGCACTTCTCCATAGACCATATAAGAACACAGCCTACAAAATTACCACCACTCCCTTCGGTAATTATTAAGCAGCTTAAAAATAATGACGAAGTTCTGTCGAAGGGTCATCGACCTGAAACGTTAACTCTGTCTCTCTCTCTCTCCACAGATGCTGCCTGACCTGCTGAGTATTTCCAGCATTTTCTGTTTTTTTTAAAATTTCAGATTTCCAGCATCTGCAGTATTTTGCTTTTGAATTAAAAATAATCAAAATATCCCGAGGTAAACGTCAATCATTTTCCTAATCTCTCAAACATTATCTGTTCACCATTCTGTGTTTGTGCAGCACAGATCCGTGTGCAATGTGTTCAGTGGATTTGGCTACTGCAGCTCTGATTTTTGTTTTCTCCAAGTGTCTTTTATGGTTACTTAAGCCCCCCGTTGCTACTCTTCTCCCCAGTGCACTCTTAAAATTGTGCAAATACTGAAAAAGCTACATTATTGTCTTGTGGTATTGGAGCTACAGAGATGGCTGAGCACATTTTGGGTCTTGGATGAGGTTGATGTGAAGTAAAAACCTATTTATGTTGTTTTAATAGCCCAACAATTTAATATAAAGTGTTTTGCAGCTTTGTACTAATGGCAGCAATACGTATCCTAAACTGGGCTCCTGTTGTGTTTGGAATAGGATCTTTGTTGTTTTTCTAAAGCTGAATTATTCTGTATAATTCCCTAAATAAGATTATGTGCAATTCATTTTATTTTCATATGTTGCTGCTTTTTAAAAAAAAATTGCTACCCACATGTTGAGATTATTCAATGAACTTCAGCTACCCACAGACTGGATCGTAATTTTATTAGATGTGTGTGTTTGTTCCATTAACACCAAGTTGTTTTGTGTGTGTTCCCTTTCTAGCAACTAATGTTATGTATCTGTGTGTTATTTGCATCATTAACGAACTACAGGGTACCACTAGCTCGTACAAGATTGCCTATTTTAGTTATCTGGTGTCTTTATTTCTTGTCCAAGTTCTTTGTGCGTCTGTCTCCTGTAGATGGCTTACGATTGACATACATGTTGAATACAGCTAATTGCTGGTACTACAGGTTGAGCGTCCAAGATCCGGAATGTTCTGGAATCCAGACTCCGGGATGATTGGTGGCAGGGTCGTCCGGAATCCGTAAAATGTTCCGGAATCCGGACACTCTTGTCAAACCGCAACCTGGGCCCAGGCATTTCCGGACTCGGAACGTGTTTCTGACGTCCGAAGTCCGGAAACGCCCGAGCCCAGGTTGCGATATTTCCGGACTTCGGACATCAGAAACACGTTCCGAAGTCCGGAAAAACACGAAAACTGGCTCGGCCTCGGTCCCGAGGTTGCCGGATTCGGGACACTCAACCTGTACTGACCTTCCTGGATGGTCCATAATTTCAAGCTCTGTCACAGTCTATGATTTGGCACCTGGACAAAAAGAAATGCTGCTTAAAGCAATTATCTGCCAACAGCACCTGAACTCCGCAGTCCACTTCTACAGGCAAGCCCATACAACCTGTGTTCTGAAACATGAACTTGTGTGCAAAATAACCTGGGATGGAGGGTCTCAGGATCAACAATGAACACATTTACTGATGAGCTACACACTGGAAATAGCACTGGTTACCACCATATGTGCTTTCTCTCTCTGGACCAACAGCACTCTTGACGGGCCATAGATCCTAGGCTACAGATGCAAATCCAGTTTATTAAGAAGCAAAATCAAAAAGAAGCGAGAGCAACTATAACGAATTTCACTAGGTTATAACACTTTACCTAATTTACAATTCCTCCTGTTTCAAAATAATGCAAGTCTCAAAGCTCGAATAGCTCTCCGAAGTAACACGCTTGCAGGTACATTCAGTGCTTCTTTGCTTGAAGGTAGAATGGGTCACAGATGGGGCTAAAAGCACTGGAGCACTAATTCCATGACCCATGCTCCCTTCAGCACAATTTCACATTGGGATTTCAGGATCATTGAATTCACATTCTAGTTTCGACCAAGCAGCTCGGATACTTAGTTGATATGTGAAGTTGGATATTCACGGAGAATGCATTTAGTCCCGGCTCATTAGCTGCCTGGCAAAACAGAGATTCACTGAAGCAACCTTGATGTAAGTCAACAGTTATTGTTGCCTTGCTTTGTAGTCCAACTATGACAAAGAAAGATCATTTTGAAAATACAGGAACTGCCTGACTGGTTTTCCTGATATAATGTTTATACCTATAGAATACCATCACTAATAGAATGGGTGTTTGCTGCTTCTTCTCCTTCCTCCTCTTCCCTGGGGCTGGCAAGCATTGATAATGATGGTCATTGTAATACTGTTAATCAATCTTCCTTGTGCCTGCCAGACATCCCTCTTTGAAATTACACTAACACATTAGTTGCAGTTTATATTTCCCCTGATGCAATGAAACATACAACCTTCAGATTGTAGGGGAAAAGAGCTCGCATTTATATTGTACTTTTCATATCCTCAGAACAGCTCCAGGCACACTTCAGTCAATAGATTCACTTTGAAGTTTAGTCAGTGTTATGCAAGCAAACGTAGCAGCCAATTTGCACACAGCAAGATCCCACAAACAGCAAATTAAAGCATAATCTGTCTTGCTGGTGTTGGTCGAGAGACAGATCCTGTCCAGGATACTGGGAAAACTACTTGCTGTTCTTCCAGTATAGTCATACGATCTTTTATATTTACCATGCTCAGGTAGACAGAGCCTTGGTTGAACATCTCATCTGAAAGACAATAATGCAGCACTCCCTCAGTAGTCAGCATAGATTATGTGCTCGGGTTCATAGTGGGGCTTGAACTTAGAAATTTCAGACTCTGAGGTGAGAGTACAACCAACTGAGCTAAGCTGACGCTTGTCACAATATAATTTTAATCTACTAATTCCCACAAAGAAATATTAAAACTATAGAGGGCCCAACATTCAGATATTTTGATACAAACGTGGTATAGATCTGTCACAGGAGACTAGAATTTGAGCCGCAAGTTAGATACGCCACATTCCTATTGGGGTCTCTGGCCTATGACCTCGAACAGAACGTCCCTCCAGCTTTACATCTCTGTGAGGAGGACGCACGCCCAAATGTTTGTCACTTCTTTTTCCGATCTGGCTGACCTCCTTCCCACCAAGGTTGCCTGGTTCCTCCTGTGCTACCATTGCTCCTTTTAGGTAGCAGCAGGTTTTATATCTACTTCTGCACCAGGTCTCCACCTCTCGGCCAGCTATTTTCCAAAATAAATGATATGTTTATGTTTTAGTAAACTAGTTACACTATTCAACTCTAGGTTACAAAATATGAATTTCACTTCAAATTTTATGTAAATAGATTCAGATGAGCATTTAAAACATACTGAAACTGAAGGGTAATCTGCTAGTGAGGAACATTAATTGTAATATGCCACATGAACCCTTTACCTTCAGATTCAACATCACTGTTTGATTTAGTTAGTCCACTGTCACCTAATTTTTGGTGCCCCCATTGAATACAGTACTCAATGAGCATATAATGGAAAGCAAAGAGAAAACAAACTTTTTTTTATTTTTTAACATACTATTCAGTACCCATGTATGATGGTGAGTTGGAGGCTCTAAGTCAATATGGGGGTTCTGCTGTTGTAACATTACCAATCGTGAAAGTAATTGATGAACAAGAACCTCCTTGTAACCCACCACTAACCTTTTTGGAGGAAGATTTCCTTTTTTTTGGCTATTTGTAATGAAATCATGAACATGAGTATATTTTAAAAAAAAAAACTTATTTATGATTTTGCTACAAAAATCAAATGGGGGAAATCTTGCCCCTTCTATTTGAATCTCAGACAAGGTATTTTCATTTCTTTCCCCATTTTGAAAAATTTGTTTTGGAGTTTCACATCCAACAACACTCAAGAAGCTCGACACCATCCAGGACACAGCAGGCAGCTTGATTGACACCCCATCCACCACGTTAAACATTCACTTCCTGCACCACCGGCGCACTGTGGCTGCAGTGTGTACCATCTACAAGAGGCGGAGATGCCGGTGTTGGACTGGGGTGGACAAAAAATGAGAAGTCGCTCAATACCAGGTTATAATCCAACAGATTTATTTAAAATTACGAGCTTTCGGAGCTGTTGCCCCTTCGTCAGGTAAAGGTACAATGAGGGAATCTATTACACAGTATATAAACACAGAAAGCAATTTGTCTGCAGAGATACAATCTTTCCAGGAGGCATTACATCAAAGACACACCAGAGCACAGCCAAGACAATGAGATGGGTCACAGGGGGTCCAATGTGTCAAATCCTGCTGTCTGCAGTTGAGCTTTTAACCTTTTTTGGGTTTTTTTTTACTCTGAAAGCTCGTAATTTTAAATAAATCTGTTGGACTATAACCTGGTGTTGTGCGACTTCTCATTTTTATCTACAAGATGCACTGCAGCAACTCGCCAAGACTTCTTCGGCAGCACCTCCCAAACTCGTGACCTCTTCCACCTAGAAGGACAAGGGCAGCAGGCACATGGGAACACCACCACCTCCAAGTTCCCCTCCAAGTCACACACCATCCTGACTTAGAAGTATATTGCTGATCCTTCATTATCGTTGGGTCAAAATCCTGGAACTCCCTACCTAACAGCACTGTGGGAGTACCTTCACCACATGGACTGCAGCGGTTCACCACCACCTTCTCGAGGGCAATTAGGGATGGGCAATAAATGCTGACCTTGCCAGCGACGTCCACATCCCATAAATGAATAAAAAAAATATATCCTTTGCATGTGTCAGTATTTGTTACACAAGTATTCTAGCAATTGAGCAAAGTCAACATGCCAAGTATGACGGCCTTAAAGTCGGTGTTAATTTGATGGGAGGGTTAGTTTGCTCTAACCAGCTGAATTTATACTATGTCATTGATCCATTTCATTGATTTCCTGGATTTCAATCCACAAGTACAATATAAGAAAATGCATCATAATGGCACACCAATCATAAAACACAGCTAAAGCGATTTTGATCCTTGTAAGAGAAAGCAAAAGGCAATGAACCTGTAACAGAAACAATTAATGAGGCATTGGGGGAGTCGTAGAATCACAGTAATCCAGATTAAACATAAAAAGAGAGATTTGGCGCCCTTCGGTATAAACTCATTAAATTTTATTGCATAATAAATGATTCCTATTAAAATAATTCATTTCATGCTGTGTGCATCTTAACCTCTTGGAAAGTTTGCAAACATGCTTATTTTTGTTCTACTGAGGAACGTGAGGATTTAAGTCTTACAATGTCATCATGACACTTGACGTGGCTGAGCCTCTTCTAACTAAAAAAGTCTCTGATCAACATGTTAATCATGATATAACTTATCTTATAATTGGGCTATAGGTGCACAGTTGTATTTTAGAAAGCTGAAATATATGGTTGACATTAAAGCTTTGTATTTGCAGTGCACTGAATACTCTAAGATACAGTGGGCTGGATTTTGATACTGGGACGGGTTGGGGTCATGTCATCCACTTTTCGTGTTATCCACCCGACTGCAATTGGATGTGGGAGATTGATGCGATTTTCACCTAATTGGGCAATTGAGTTCCAGCATGTGGGAACCCATGACCCAATTAGTGTTTTCAGTCTGAAAGTCGCCTCTGATGATGTCATCATTGCTGCTGCATTGAAGGTCTGCAAAGACTGCCTGGCCTTTGCTGTGAGAGGACCTGGATGCAAAATGAGCAGCAGCAGCCCAAAGTCTGCTCCCAGAAATTTTTGCACCACCACTCCCAGATATGTCATCCATCCATCCAGCCAGCCTGTCAGCTATCCAAATGTGCTCCCGCCAGGTTTCACATTCGTGGTTCAGAACAGGCGTGCTTCACGTAGAAAAAGGGTTAAAATCACTAAGGCCTTTCAAAATGGCATTATAGAGGCAATTTAGTGCTTGTTAAGGGCCTTAACAGCCTATCCCGCCTCTTAGAGGCGGGACGGAGTCGGGACCAGCAGACACGATTTAATGAAAATTGCATGGAGGCGGGATGGAGGCGGGCTTGTGCCCGCCCGCCAGTTTTTGCAATTTTAACCCCCCACACGCCTCCAAACCCGCCTCCACGGGTCAATGAAAATCCAGCCCAGTGAGTCCTGAGAGACTATGCGATAAACGTGGAGGCATGGAGCTATTGCTGCACATACCAAGAGTTTGCGAATCTTTGAGGATAACAGTTTTTTCCATTGAACCGTGGACTTTTTAAATCTGTTTTTGGAACCAATGTAGTTATAAATGCTCTAAACCTTAACTTTTAAATACTTAAGATAATATTAATTGGATTTACTCTGTTGCAGTTGAATTAATGAATGTGACTATATTGCTAACTGTTGCCAAGTAGCAATGGGATAGAAAATTTTTCAGTACAATGTATTGTACATGGTTAGAAATTTACATGTTTATTGTTGCTCGGTCTGCAGAGCACACACTATGTTCTGCTACATTATGCAAAGTTCCTTAAACTGGCAATGATACGGTGTTCTCACACGTGAGTAGTCCGGTCTAATGAATAACTTGTCATAGAATCAAAGAATGTTACAACATAGAAACAGACCATTGGGTCCATCAAGTTCTACCTAGTCTGATCCCACAGTCCTGTATGCTACCCATAATCTCCCCATAATTTATCTAATAATCTTTTTCTAGCAACAAACAGCCCTCCAGGTAAGCTCTATGCTGAATCTAGGTTTTTCTCTTGCTTTCTCTCCTTTCTCTTTCTTTCTCCCCTTCTCTCTCTCTCTCTCTCTCTCTCCCTCCTTTCTTTCAGAAGAACCTTTTTGAAAATGTCTATCAAGAACGCTTATAATGTGGTGGACAAAGCCCATCGCTTCAGCATTCCCATACATGAGGCTTTTCAGAATGGCGTTCATTTCCAAATCGCTTTTTAATTTAGTTTCCCTTTTTTTTTCAGCCTCTCTCTTGTTTGTCTCTTTATTCTATATGACTGTAGGTTTGTGGTCTCCATTTCTTGTACCTGTGACTTCAATCCTGCAGTGGTATTTTACATTACAGTTTTGTTTGTAAAAGTTTTTAAACATAACTATCTGGCTTTTATCATATATTACCTACCAACACTGAATTGTGCTTTCAAGCAAAATATTTAAAATACAACCAATTCCACTATAGCATAGAGAGAGATGGAGTTGTCGAGCAAAGTTACTTAGTAATAACACCTTTTTAAAAGGGCAAAGGTTAATTCCTGTACTAGCAGAAACCTATGAGCCAGTTTCGAAGTATAAGCTGGTGCATGTCAGAAAATCGGGGGTGGCTGTCCAGGACTTTCCAAGTATGTATTGGGAGTGGACAAGACTCCCTGCTACCATCATGTGCTCAAACTCCACTCATACTTCACTTGGAATAAAATTCCTTCACGTGCTGTTACCTAAATTTCTACTCAAGCTGCTATCTGTTCTTGGTTAAAGCAGTAACATTTCTCATCTGGGAGTAACCTTTCAGGAGTGAAATGTATGTGAGCAAAGAGCTTTAAAAAATTTTTTTTAAAATCCTGTTTTATCATGTTTAGTATTGCTGCAAAGGCCAATGTTTTGCCATTGATTGAATGTTCTCTTACTGCAGCCCTCTCTGCGGTATCCGTCTGGGGGAGCAGGCTGTAATTTAAGATTTGGTTGAGATATTCTGAGTAGCAGTATCAGAGATAAATGCTATTTTTTTTTACCAGGAGAAGCAGAAGCTTGATAGGGTGGATGCTGGGAGAATGTTTCCCTTGGCTGGGGAGTCTAGAACCAGGGGCCACAGCCTCAGGATAAAGAGTAGGCCATTCAGGACTGAGATGAGAAGAAATTTCTTTGGAATTCTCTACCCCAGAGGGCTGTGGAGGCTCAGTCATTGGGTATATTCAAAACAGAAGTCGATAGATTTCTGACTAGTAAGGGCATCAAGGGATATGGCGATAGGGCCAGTGAATGGAGTTGAGGCAGAAGATCAGCCTTGATCTCATTGAATGGCGGAGCAGGCTCGAGGGGCCGAATGGCCGACTCCTGCTCCTATTTCTTATGTAGTGTTTTAAGAAGAAAGGGATGGATCGAGAATTTGCAAAACCAAATCCTGGAAAATAAACCATTCTGTATTCTTCATCATGGGGGGAGATTTCTGCTCTTCTCCGTTTATAGTGATTTCGTAAACACATTAATTTTACACATGTTTCATAATTAATCATGGACAGCGGAACTCTTTCACCCCCATAGGGTTTAATTTTCTTTGTGCTATTTTTAAAATAAACAGTTTGGGGAGCTCATTAAAATAACATAGGCAGAAATTTAGCTAGGACACATTAACCAGTGTGCTAATATAAGGTAGAGGGGAAATGAAACCACCCCCAGGTGCATTCATTTCACTTTTGGTGACGGTTTGAAGTGCTAATGACCCACATATATGACAAAATAAACCAATATGGCATCAAACACTTATTAAAGGATAGGCTAACGGAGGAAAAATACATCTTCCATATATTTCTTTAAGTCACATTGGAGGATAGAAATTCCAAAAATGACGGCTCCCTCCGCCCAAGCACATCACCAGCACAGCTTTTTCCTGCACTTGCACTTCCTCAATCAGTATGCATCTGCTTTCTGTTTTATTATGCATTAAAATACCAATCAATTTAACATCACTGTTCAACCATAGAGTAATTAAAGTGCACATGCCATTGAAAGTAATCTGGCAATCAACTGTTTTAGTTTCATTTAAAATAAAATTGGAAAGACCCGGTTCTGCTGAAGTCTGTTGATTGCACAATACAGGATTTGAGCTGTAGAATTTAAGGATCTTTTCAACTTCCGACGTTACAAGGATGATTTTTTTTTTTCAACTTTTGTGTTTCCAGCAGGGAGCTGAGTCTGCTGATGGCAGATCCTGGAAATTTGGGCACATGCTGCGCATGATTTGCTGGCTATTTAAATTAATGGTTGGAAAATCATGCACAGCACACAGCCGATTGCTCCCAACAGGGAGCATAAAGTTGGAACATTAGCACTTAGTCGTCCTTTAACCGTTTGTATGTAAAAGGAAAATTTGCATTGCGCCGTTCCGTTTTAATCCTCATGCTCGGTTTAATAATGTGAATGGAGTACGATTACATTTTGGTAAATATTATGAAATGAAATAAACCCAGCAAGGCATGCTGGGGTAAGAATTCTTCTGGCCATTGTGTTAACAACATTGTAAGTGCAGTTTTCGGATCAGTGTTTCAAGCAAAATTGTAAATATCTGCTTTACAATGGATTTATGATTTTGCTATAAATTGCAATTCATAGAATCATGGGATTCGACAGCACAGAAGGAGGCTATTCGGCCCATTGTGTCTGTGCTGGCTCTTTGAAAGAGCTATCCAATTGGTCCCACTCTCCTATATTCCCGAAAGCCCTGCAATTTTTTTTCCCCTTGAAGTATATATCTAATTTCCTTTTGAAAGTTACTACTGAATCTGCTTTCATTACCCTTTCAGGCAGTGCATTCCAGATCATAACAAATCACTGCTTAAAAATTCTCCTCATCCCTCAGCGTCTTTGCCAATTACCTTAAATCTGTGTCCTCTGGTTATTGTCTTCCTCGTGCCGCTGGAGATAGTGGCCCGTAATTTCCGATAGAAGGCTTTCTGCGTACGGACGCCTCCTATCGGAAAAAAATCTACAAACTTACCTGAGGGCTCCTGAGGTCCGGACACTTCCGCTCCTGGGCCTCTCCATAGTCGAAATGCGCAGGGCCACGTATCCCAGGGGCGCAGGCAGTTTGCAAGCGTCGCTGGGATCACGTGGGCCAGGCCAGCCAATAGGAGAAGGGAATCTCCCTTCATACTTTTGACAGATAGACCTGTCAAATATATGAATGGAGATCACTCCCAAAAACACATCAAAACATTAAATACATTAAAAAAAAATCACGTTTTTAAAATGAGTTAAAATTACATTAAATTAAATATTTTAAACATTACATTTTTTGAAAGAGTTTTTTATGGGGCTAAAAATAAACTTTTTTAAAAAGTATTTTAAAATTATGAGTGAAAATTAAAAAAAAAAAAAACTTTTTTCAACTCTTATGCTGGTAAAAGCAGGCCTTACGCCTGTTTTTACCAGGCGTAAGATTTCTAAGGGTTTTCAGCGGGCGGAGCTTCTGCAGAAAGCGGAACTCTCCACCCGCAGAGGCCCTTCTCCAGGGCAGGCGTCCGATCTGTCGAGCATTCTTGACATCAGAAATGCCGGTTTTCAGCGCATGCGCTTGGCATGCCTGAAACCGGCATTTCCGAAGTCCCTACGGGTGGGTACACAGCGCGTACACACCCGTAAGCATCGGAAAATACGGGCCATTGCTTCATATTGACGCTTTCAAAACCCCTCCTAATTTTGAACACCCCTATTAAATCTCTCTTTAACCTTCTCTGCTCTAAGGAGAACATTCCCATCTTCTCTAGTCTCTCTAATTAAAAGCGGTTTCACAGAAACATTTACAATATCACTACGTATAGGAATTCTTTTTTTTTTAAATGTCTGAGAGGAACTCTGTTGCATGGCTATGCAGTAAAAATGGAGAAGGTTGGACAGCAGGTCCATTGGCATCTGAAAGAGAAAGGTGCTACTTGATCTGACTGTAAACTTCCAGCATTTATTGCATTTTTCTTTTAACCTCCGCTGTGCAATGATGAGTCCAGGTTCACCACTCTTTTTGCAGTGTGACTTCAAGGGTTTTTTGAACCACAGGTGTTGGCTCAAAGGAAATGTGAAGCTATACTTATCTGATCTGACCCGACAAGGATGTGTTGTCAGATTGATCGAAACCAGTTGAATTCACATAAATTCCGAGTTAGAAGTGACTTTAGTGCTTCCCTCTACCTTTTATGCGGCATTACTAACATTACAAATTTATGGAAAGTAAATATCTTATTATACAATACAATTACGTCCTAATCTGTGGGAATTTTTTTCCAGTGGTGCAGTGGAGTGATTATTTAATTGCCCAATTTAAATTTAATTGCAATGTGAGCAACCAAAACTGCACAAACACATTCTCTCGCTCTCTGTCTCATTATTGCTTTCATCTGCCTGTGAAATTTCCAATTTAAATTTCCTGGAGCGTTCCCTGGGCCATATAAATTCCTCCTCCTACTGTTGTAGTAACTCTGCAGTATTTGGGGGAGAAAAGCTTGGAAAAATGTGCCTCACATTTTACCAGGTGTCTGTTTTCAACAATAACGTATTGGTGTGTTTTTGTCTTGCTTTTCAATAGTTGGATTCCCCCAGTTAGTTGAAATCTTCAATCTTATTTAGTGTTCTTTAGTTAGCGAAGGCCATTTCATTACAATTTAATTTTGTTTGTGAAAGTGAAGAAGCTCAATGCTGTTTGCTCACGTGGAGAGTAAACACCGATATGGACGGGTTGGGCCGGGTTGGGCCGAATAGCCTATTTCCGTAATAAAAACAGAAAATGCTGGAAATACTCAGCAGGTCAGGCAGCATCTGTGGAGAGAGAAACTGAGTTAACATTTCAGCCCTTTGTCAGAACTGGAAAAAGTTGGAGATGTAACAGGTTTTTAAGCAAGTGTAGGGGCCGGGAAAGGGGGGAGGGGAGGAAAGAACAAAAGGGAAGGTCTGTGATAGGATGGAAGGCAGGAGAGATTAAGAGACAAAAGGGATGATGGTGCAAGGCAAGAGGAGATGGTAATGGGACAAGTTAAGAAACAAAAGATGGCTCTAGATGAAGTGTAAATGGCAATGGCAGAAAGATCGACAGCTGCCATGTGAGAGAGAGAGAAAAAAAAAGAGGGAAAAAAGAGAAAAAAAGATGGGGCAGAGGTTATGGTCTGAAATTGTTGAACTCGATGTTGAATCCAGAAGGCTATTTCCGTGTTGCAACTTCTATGTATTTCTGTCGCCATCAAACTTGGCGCCAGGGTCAACAGGCAGAATGTTGTCGTCTTCAGGTAATCAACTGAGATGGTGCCTCTCGTCTATCTGGACAGTTGCTGGGAATTTCTTTGCTTGGACAGAATAGCTTACCAGATAGTGCTGCATTCCAATTATGAAGTACAACGATCAGACAGGGTAACTTTCAACACTGAGACTGGAAGGTTAATGTTATTTTCTCAGGGAAGGATTTTTATCTCGAGAAAGGAGCATTGCACAACAGACCAAAATCTACTCTCATTCAGACAATACCAAGGTTCAACCAAGTTCAGCTGATTCAATCCAAGAACCCACCCACCCACCAAATCTTGCTTGGTTGTTCAGTGGGCTTGTATATTGTAGAGCTGTGTTCGGAGTATGGCTTAACAGCACTACTGTTCTGATTTTACTTTAGTCATGCTGCAGATCTCCCCGTGAACAAGCAGCTAAATGCATTCTGGGGGAAAATGCAGGAGCAGAATGGCCGTGAAAAATTGGTCACTGTGTGTGTGTGTGTGCGCGCAATATAATTGTATTGTGACATCATTGACCAGTGATGATATCGTGCGCAAAATGAATGATGACATCATGGTGTAACTTCATTGTGGGGACGTGGCAAAACACAAGTGGTGATTGCCTTGCTGCCAGTGCAGAGCTTTTACTGGGCACAGCTATACTGATGGCAAGCATTAAGACCCAGGAATAAATGGTTATTTCTGGTTTCCAGTCTTGAAAAAATCCAGCAGTTTACCTTCACCTGGCCAGGTGGAAGATCCAGGTTACAGGATCAAAGACCAATGGAAATGCAGCTTCAGTGGAAAAATAGTTGAAATGGCTGTGGCTGCCTGTTTAAAATATAATGATCGTGTTATTGGGGCATGACTATATTAATGCAGCAATAGTGAAAAAAATCTTGTAAATATTTAAGCATCATTCAGCAAACTTGTTAATTGCTGATGTTGCAAAGCAATTTCTTGTTGCTGCTGACACGTTGTATTATTGAAGAGAAGATGTTCAATTTTTAATAGAATTTGATTAGTTTACTCCAACACTTAAATTGTAATAAGCCATTGTTGGGAATTAATAACTACAGGTAGTTGCATCAAAAATCCGATCGCATATCAAAATTACCAAACCTCCGATCGTGGACAGATTGCTGGGAGAGTGTTAAAAGGATGTAACAGAGTTGAGGAGGTCAGACAACATAGCTTGGCTCAGTCGGTATCACTCTCGCCTCTTGAATCAGAAGTTGCGAGTTCAAGCCCCACTCTAGGACTTGAGTTAATAATCTAGGCTGGCACTTCTGATGCTGTCGTCCAGATAAGACTTTAAACTAAGGCTCCATATGCCAGTCCAGGCTGATGTCAAAAATCCATGGTACTATTCAAAGAACAGTAGTAAATTTGTCCTGGCTCTCGTTTCTCCCTCGACCAGCATCTGCAAAAACAGATTATATTGATCATTGGAGATCACATGGGATGCCCACAATGTTCTTGTGTCGCATTCTAAAGGCATAAAATATCACATCAGCAGACACATGGCTGCAGGCTAAGATTATTAGTCCTACTTATTTATAGGCTAACTAATACACAGAAGCCAAATTATATAGTAAGATACTGAATCGGCACAATACTTAGAAGCAATTAGAATCAGTCCATGTGGGATTAAAATATCCTTCTTGGAATATATTCCAAGGAGTCTGATAAGCGACAACATTTTTGGTGATAGTCAGGTTTGTGACTCAGTAGATGCAATGTTGCACGTAGGCGTTCTGAATCTTGGTTCATCCACAGAGTTCAAATCTCCTGCCAGAACTAAAGGCTGTGGGAGAATCCACCAGTAAAAAAAAAAAGTGCGTCCGAAATCAATCATGCACGGTCAAAGCCGCAATAGTAGGAATTGTTGCGTAGAATGCTAAAGAGCAGGTTGCTTGCATACTGTCTAGGTTCTCGGTATCTGTTAATGCCGTGACCATATCAAATTGAATTTGTACCTTGAATAAAGTACCTGTATCCTGACTAATTTGCAGATAAATCATCCTGACCTGGCCCTGCAGACAACTCGTATCTCGCCTTTTATTAAAATTTGGTAAGGAAAATCACATCCATTTTAACTCCAGCTATTTCAGAGTAAAGGCAGAAATCTCCTTATTTTGTCACATCATGTATAGGAATAAACACACAAAATTGTATTGTTGGGCAGATGTTACTTGCTGGCTGGCTTTTTTGTCACTATTGTAATACGTTATGCAATCATCATGTATCTAAAAATGGAAAGACTTGCACCTGATCGTGTCTCTCAAACATCTCAGTATGTCAAATCAAAGTGAACTACTTGATGTGTAGGAAAAGTGGCAACCATTTTCCACACAGGAAAATTCCATAAATGGTGATAAAATGAATTACCAGTTAATCTGTGTTTAGTATTCCATAGAGATTACAACATGGAGACAGGCCATTCAGCCAAACAGTTGTTTTAGTACTGAACCTCGAATAGATTAGTAGTCCTAATCCCCAGTAGCTGCTCTGATCCCATATCCCTTTTTACCCCTTTCCTTAAACCTTGCTCTAACCTATTCTTAAATGGTTACATGGCCTCTGCCTCAATCATTAAGTCAATGCATTCCACAGCCTTGCAGCCTCCTGTGTAAAGTTACTCTGCCCTAAATCTCTTACTATTCATCTTGTATGTAGATCATCTTGTTCTAGACCCCCTCAACCACTATGAACCACAGGTGAAAAATCTTTACTCAGAGAGTGGTTAGAATGTGGAACTTGCTTCCACATGAAGTAGTTGAGGAAAATAGCATAGATGCATTTGAGGGAAAGCCAGATAAGTACATGAGGGAGCAAGGAATAGAAGGTTATGCTGATAGCATGAGATGAAGTAGGGTGGGAGGAGGCTCGGGTGAAGCATAAACACCAGCGTAGACCAGCTGGGCTGAATGGCCTGTTTTTGTGCTATCATGGTAGTTTCAACCTAACCCCGCACCCCCCAGTAGGAAACTGAAAAGATCGGATTGCTGACCATAATGCCTGAACAAATGAAGTCAATGAAAAGTAAAATTGGCCAGGGTGTAAAATGGACGGGCAACCAATCCCATTTCATCAGCTTTCTGCCAAGCGAGTTAGGTTAAAATTACCCCATCTGTTTCTATCTATGCTGCCCCATCCCTTCATAATTTTAAATACCTTTCTTAAATCACCCTGTGATCTCTGTTTATTCTAACACAAACCTCCCCAATTTTTCAAGTAAAAGTATTGGTTGAAGGAAGAATATTGACCAAGAGATACATTTTGGTAGGAAGAATGAGGGGAGACTATACAAACTAAATGGTACAATTTTAAAGGGGGTGCAAATACAGAGAGACCTGGGGGTGCTTGTGCACAAATCTCTGAAGGTGGCAGGACAGGTTAACAAAGCAGTTAATAAAGCATATGGGATCCTGGGCTTTATAAATAGAATTGAGAGGTCGCACAACACCAGGTTATAGTCCAACAGTTTTATTTGAAATCACAAGCTTTCGGAGCTATCGATTGCTCCTTCCTCAGGTGAAGTAAATTAGATACAGAATCGCCAAAGCATATATAGATAGAGAACAAAGCATGTGTACCTTACAATTGCAGACCACTAAATTAAATCATCCTGACTATCTGCCGAGGTGTGATAAAGTTAATTAAGTCAGCCAGGAAGGTACCACATCAAAGATATAGCAAGATACAACTGAGACAATGAGGTGTAGTCGCAGGGGTTCTAACGTGTCAAAAGCTGCCGTCTGTATGTAAAACGACAAGCTTTAAAACTTTTTACTTTTTTACTGGGAAAAATTTTTACTTTTTTACTGGGAATCACATCTGTGAACAAGCCAACGACGACTCGAGTCCGCATCACGTCATGTATCGTGACATAAACCCAAGGTCCCGGTTGAGACCGTCTTCATGAGTGCGGAACTTGGCTATCAGTTTCTGCTCGATGATTTTGCGTTGTCGTGTGTTTCTAAGGTTGCCTTGGAGAACGCTTACCCGCAGATCCGAGGCTTAATGTCCTTGACTGCTGAAGTGTTCCCCGACTGGGAGGTAACAATCCTGCCTGGCGATTGTTGCGCGGTGCTCGTTCATACGTTGTCTCAGTGTCTGCATGGTCTCGCCGATGTACCATGCCGCGGTGCATTCTTTCCTGCAACGTATGAGGTAGACCACGTTGGCCGAGTCACATGAGTATGTACCATGTACCTGGTGGGTAGTGTCCTCACGTGTGATGGTGGTATCTGTGTTGATGATCTGGCATGTCTTGCAGAATTTGCCATGGCAGGGTTGTGTGGTGTCGTGGTCGCTGTTATCCTGAAAGCTGGGTAATTTGCTGCGAACGATGGTACTTCTGAGGTTAGGCGGCTGTTTGAAGGCAAGTAGTGGAGGCGTGGGGATGGCCTTAGCGAGGTGTTTGTCGTCATCGATGACATGTTGAAGGCTGCGAAGAACATGGCGTAGTTTCTCCGCTCCGGGGAAGTACTGGACGACGTAGGGTACCCTGTTGGTTGTGTCCCGTGTTTGCCCGCTTTATAAATAGAGGCAGAGAGTACACAAAAGCCAGGAAGTTATGCTAAACCTATATAAAACACTAGTTCGGCCCCAGCTGGAGTATTGTGTCCAATTCTGGGCACCGCACTTTGGGAAGGACGTGAAGGCTTTGGAGAGGGTAGAGAAGAGATTTACCAGAATGGTTCCAGGGATGAGGGATTAGTTACGTGGATAGACTGGAGAAGCTGGGGTTGTTCTCCTTGGAGCAGAGAAGGCTAAGAGGAGATTTGATCGAGGTGTTTAAAATCACGAAGGGTTTAGATAGAGTAAATAAAGAGAAACTGTTTCCAATGGCTGAAGGGCCGCTAACCAGAGGGCACAGATTTATGGTGCTGGGCAAAAGAACCAGAGGCGACATGAGGAAAAACATTTTTACGCAACGAGTGGTTAGGTTTTGGAATGTGCTGTCAGATGGGGTGGTGGATACAGATTCAATAGTAGCCTTCAAAAGGGAATTGGATAAATACTTGGAGAAAAAAATTGCAGGGATCTGGGGAAAGAGCGGGAGAGTGGGACTAACTGGATTGGTCTTCGAAAGAGCCGGCGCAGACTTGATGGGTTGAATGCCCTCCTTCTGTGCTGTACTATTCTATGATTCTACAGGATACTGGGAAAACTCGCTGCTCTTCAATTAATGCCTGGGACCTTTAACATCCACCCAAAGCATCAGAAACGGCAGATAGAGCCTCAATTTAATGTATAATTTGAACGACGATGCCTCAGACACTCCAGAACAGCCTCAGTATGTGAGCTAAGATTATACGGTCAAATTCCAAATGTGGGGCTTGAATCCACAACCTTCAGAGGTGCAAGTGCTCATACTCATTCGTACAAGGTCTTGCACTACTGGAAGGGTAATCCCAGTATGCTATCTGTACAATGTGATACCAACCCCTCCTTGACCACCTGTTCTGCCCTGATGATTCTCGACCTCTCCGAGGTAAGAATGCTGACTAAAGTGCTAAGTTTACAATCACTTTTTACTACCCAAGACAGATTTTCTATGGTTGGCTTTTCCCTGTTAAAAGCCTTCAGTAAACGAGCGCTTTCATTTCCTTTTCTTCGTCTTGCCTGAGTTTGAACACAGCGTAACACAGGTGAAGGACTGACTTAGAAGAGTGTTCAAAGGCACTAAGTCACACAAACCTCAGTTGCTGCAGGCTTCCCAGTCTTTGGCCTGTTTTATTTTAACTATTCTTTGTTGTAAATTCAGTATAATATAAGGAATAATTTATAGACCAGTGTAAGCCTTACCTCTGTTTTACACATGGGGATTGTGAGTTCTATCAAATCTACAAGATGGAAGGAATTTAAGGAGTAAAAATTCATGGGCTGAAAACTGTCAGTTGAATTAATGAAGAACAAATACATTTTTTACTCACACCAGTAGAATTCTCTCATGCTGCAATTAATTTTCACGTTTCAATTATTAAATAAAAGCCTTTGCCATGACACTGGAATAAAGGAGAGTGCTCTTTCACTCTAACTTCGCTGTGAACATTTGTTTCTGTCAGTTCAGAATAAAACATTTTTTCCCTCCAATTTATTATAAATATTTCTATTTGAGGATGTCAGCCGATCAGCATCAAAGATGAGCAGCAGAAGAGAATAAATAAATCGTGCACAGTACTCGGAAATGTAGAGACCATCTGCTGCTCTTTCCTTTCAACCGAAAAAAATTAGGCTGTTTGAATGTGGGCATGTTAACATTGTAAAAATGCACAATTTAACAATAATTGATAATATGGAAGTAATCTTTGAATTCAAAGTATGTATTTAATTTTCCAAAAGCACTCTCCAAATCTGCTAAACCAACAAGAACTCCTGGGGCAGAGGAAATTCAGTATGCACGTTGCCTCTCCAAGAGGATAAAATTCAGGAGTGCTTGATTAGAACAATCATTTTGGTTAATTGGATGGACAACACAGCAATGCGGGAGCTCCAAGGCAGAACAACAGCAGCAGACTGCTGTGCTGCTAACTGGAATATTGCAGACCCAATAGGCAACGGCAAATCGGAAAGAGTGAAATCGAAAACATTCGGGTAGTTTAGTCCACCTGCCTTAGCACTCTCTCTCATGATATTCACCGGTTGGATAGCACAATATGCCCTCGCTTTAAATATTTTCTGGCGGTATAATTATCTGCGCTGTGAAATTAGTTGCAAATATTTCGCATTGCGCCAAATGATATTTTGTCGTCTTCACATTTTGAACCCGACTCGTGAATACATGGATGAAAAATGTGCTTGTTCTTCAGTAGCTCAACTTGATGGGTTTCAGTTCGTTAATTTTTTTTCCCCTCCGTGTGATTCCTTCCGTCCAGCAGGCTTAATGGGAACTCGCATTCCCCATGTGTAAAGCGTGGAGTAAAAGCTTGCACCAAGGTATAAATTATTCCTCCATATTATTAGACAGGATATGTAGAAAAGAAGAGTTGAATAATGACCCGAAGACTGAAAAGCCAGCAGCAGCTCGCGTTTGTGTAATTAATGCCCTTGAACACGGTTCAAGCTGCTGTCGTTCACCTGTTGACTTTAAATATTCCTGTTGGTTGTGGGGCTTGCATTTTGTTGTTGTGGAATATCTGTCACTTCAATTCAAATTTTCACTTTTTTATGTCTCCTCTCTCGCCTTTAGATTTTGTTGACCTAGCCACCACTCCCTTACTCAAGGGTTGGGTTGATAAGTTTCCGACCAATGTTGCTGTAAGATGGCTCCTTATGGGGCCCACAGCAGTGTGGGTGGAGTGTCTCTGCCAATAATAGAATGGGCAAAATGCCTTTGACTTCGTGCAAAAATTTATGGCATATACTGTTTCTTTTTTCCCTTTTTTTCGTATTGGATCCTCTTGAAAACTATTGTTTGCAACGAATGCTCTTGTTATAGTGAGTGCTGGTGATGTGCATTACATATTGCTTTCCTGTTGCCAGCAGTGTTGTATTTAATCTGATACTCAGAACGTCACCTTCACTAGCAATCTGAGTCACAAGTTCACGAGATAATTATGAATGAAAAAGATCATTCAGCCCATCTAAGCTCATACGTCCAGAACAATCCTAACTCCCCCCTACCCCGCCACCACTGCACCATTCAGTTGGTTCTACAATAATTCCATGGTTTTTGCTTCCACTATTCTATCCATTCTATGTGTCGACTGTTCTTTGTGTAAAGAAAAACTTCCTGATATTAGTCCTACATTTGCTTTTTACTGGTTTAAACCTGTGCCTCCTTGTCCTACTTTCACAATTTAATTTGAAGTAATTTTCCAGATTTTACCTTTTCCATATTGTATACCTCTATAACAACCCCTTTCAGATGTCTCCTTTCAAAGCTGAAGAGCCCACGTTTCTCAAGTCTTTCCTTTTAACTGAGACCTCAAAGACGAGGGATCATCCTTGTGGCTACTTGCACCACTTCTGGTGTTTGAATGTCTCCATGTGTCTTGGTGACCAGAACTGGGTACAATACTCAAGGTGTGGGCTCACCAAATCACTGTACAGTTTGATCATGACTTCCACTGATCCTTGGAGAAGATAGAACGCCCAGCATGTGTGGCCCACTTCACTTGGCTACATGTACTTAAATATACTTAACCATGAGTCTGTCTTAAAGATGAATGACCTTAAATTGGCAAGTAGAAGGGACTGTGCATATCTTGATCACAATGATGCAGTTTAATTTCCAGGAGTTACACTGGAGCTGACTCAACTGGACTCCATTATTGCCACCAGCTTTGGTAGTCTCATTGGAGGTAGCGCTGTAGAAGAAGAGTTCGATTTGGTTATTTTATATTAAATTTTGCATAAAATTTAAACTGTTGCCGCACAAATTCAGTATGAAAAGCTCAGTGTACTGATAGAACGCCTCAATATAAACTGATAGGTCAGATCAGCCATGATCTTATTGAATGGCGGAGCAGGCTCGAGGGGCCGAATGGCCTACTCCTGCTCCTATTTCTTATGTAGGGCAGCATTTGTGGATCAGAGAACAGAAGAACAAACGGAAGAAAGGCATAGCAAAATCACACAAACGGAATCATTATTATGGGTATAAATCAATGTGCAAAAAATACCTTCTAGGTACGTGGCTTGCAAAGGAGGTTAAAATAAAAACAAACAACAGACAGGAAGCTACCTGGAGGAGCTGAAAATAAAGGTGAATTTTGCTTTTTGAATTATGAGCAGTTTATTAGCAATGTAACCTCAGTCCCACTACAAGCTTGTATTTAAACTTCTCTTTCCTCCCCCACCCCCAGAAAAAAACATCAAGATTACTTCAGTCTAATTGCACTTTGGTTGTGCTGCACCACTTGGCCTAGTCTTAAAGAAAGAAAAAACTTGCATTTATAAAGTGTCTTAAGTCCCAAAGCAATTTTACAGCCAATGCATTACATCAAAGTGCAGTAACTATTGTTGCGTAGGCAACATGGCAGCCAATTTGCACATAGTACGGTATCGCAAACAGTAGTAAGATGACTGGCCCGTTAATTTCTTTGGACGGAGTAAGTTGAGGGATAAACGTTGGCCCAGGTTATTGTGAGAACTCACCCGCTCGTCTTCAGATAGTGCCACGGGATCTTTTTATGCGCGGAGCCTTGGTAAAGTTAGCCTTTTTTGGCAGCATTGGCCAGAGATAAAATCCCAAGTTTTAAGAGGATGGTATTTCCGATACTGCAGTTCTCCCTCAGAACTGCACTGAAGTGCCAACCTAGATTAGGTCCTGGAGTGGGACCTGAACCCACGGCCTTCTGCCTCCGAGGTGAGCGTGCTACCACTGAACCAAGCTGACATTACTGTGCACTGATAATTCAATGTTGTTTTTTCGCCCCCCACCCTGGCAAACTTGAATTAGCCACTTATTCAAATTAAGTGGTTGTGTTAAAATGTTTCAGTAGCCTTTTCTTTTTAGCACATTTTAGAATTCAAATGATCCCATAATTCAAAATTTCTTCTTTTGAATTAATGGGAGTAGACTGTACGTATTAAAACCAAAAAGTGCTCATTCCTAGTTTGACAATTCTGTAATTGTGTTTGGACCATCTGTCTTGTTTGTTTTTGTTATATTTTTGTTTTACATGAAATGCCACTGGAATTAGTTCCTGGACCTGCTCACATTCTGGGTTGCCATCCTTTGCCCAGTGTTGAACACTGAAATAATAGCAACAGCACAGCAGTGCACCAGGAATCAATTATATCTTTATTTCTCCTATTCAGTGGACCCCTAGAAGATGTGCTACAGAGCATAAATTTACAATTAGCATCTCACTGCACTAATAGCGAGTATAAAATCAGGTTCTTATCTTAATGGCTTTAACGTTAAAATCCTGATAATGGATTTTCCAGATTAAATTGCCCTTGTTGTTTTGCTAACTTGGGATTTTATCTCTGGCCAATGCTGCCAAAAAAGGCTAACTTTACCT
The DNA here is from genome assembly GCA_030390025.1 of Squalus acanthias. Taxonomy (NCBI): domain Eukaryota; kingdom Metazoa; phylum Chordata; class Chondrichthyes; order Squaliformes; family Squalidae; genus Squalus; species Squalus acanthias. The sequence continues at coordinate 16,219,853 of CM059448.1, forward strand.
CAGGGCTGACATCTTAAACATTCACTCCCTCCACCACCGGCGCACCGTGGCTGCAGTGTGTACCATCTACAAGATGCACTGCAGCAACTCGCCAAGGTTTCTTCGACAGCACCTCCCAAACCCGTGACCTCTATCACCTAGAAGGACAAAGGCAGCAGGCGCATGGGAATGCCATAACCTCCAAGTTCCCCTCCAAGTCACGCACCATCCTGACTTGGAAATATATCGCCGTTTCTTCATCGTCGCTGGGTCAAAATCCTGGAGTTCCCTCCCGAACAGCTCTGTGGGAGTACCTTCACCATGCGGACTGCAGCGGTTCAAGAAGGCGGCTCACCACCACCTTCTCGAGGGCAATTGGGGATGGGCAATAAATGCTGGCCTTGCCAGCCACGCCCACATCCCAGGAACTAATTTAAATAAACCTGTTTGTTACCAGTTGCAGGTGTCTTTGCTCATCATCTTTATGGTCTTCCTTTCAAATTCATCTATAGAATTTTTAAACTGCGTCATCTTGACTATCACACTGCCATCCACCCTGCTTATGTAGCCAAGTTGGGCCAAATCCTTTGTTGAAGACTAATTCCTTTGGTTGTACTTAAAGAATTTCTTGGTTCAACAGATGATCTGATCATCTCGCCTGTAATGACTTAATTTCAAGTGCCTGTCTTTTTGTCTCTTGTCATCCCTCTTTCAGTAGAATAGTTTCATATCCGCATTGAAAATGTTCTCTCAAATTATCTGCAAAGTATCAAAACACAACTCGAAGTAGTGCTTTTTAAAATTAGGCTGCTACCAAACAAGGCACTCTCGTCAGAAAGACTTCTATGGAGATGAGCTTTCCCATTCACTTCTGGTTCCTTGCCTCTCGCACTGATTGCAACCATCTGAATTACAAGCTTAATGCCTTCATATTGTTTTTCTCACCTTTTTTGATATGAAAGCTGAGCTTCTGGCTGAAAAAGTGCAAATTCACCTCCGTAAGAAAACTCCCAGCTTTTTCCGAACCTAAACTGACATTCTGTTTTTATTTCCCAACTTGACTGAGCTGACTACATTCAGATTGTATCTAATGTATGGCTTGGATCCAAGCTGCACCCTTGTTCTAACAAACTGTGCCACCCAGTTCCCTAAGGGTTACACTTATTCAGCTCTCCGTTATATGACAGCTTTTTTTTTAAGCATGCCTTGAGCAATTTTTGTCTCCTTTCAGCAAAACTCCAGCTTTACAGCACTGAGGCTGTATAATGTTGTAATATCTATAGTAGTTTTAAGGAATACATAATTCCTGAAAATATAGTAATAACCTCATTTTGTTCGAACATTATGGCTATTACCAGCCCTGAGGTGTTCACTCACAAGGTTTAATAATGAGACCCTTAGGACCAGTAATGATGGTAATGCCTGAACAAAATGATGTTCCATTATTATCAATCTCCGCACTAGATTCGTAATACTTTGTGCTCCATTGATGCTGTTATGTCAGGCGATGGTTTTTTTTTTCCCAACTCTGTATATGATATGTAGGGCTGAGTTGCATCACTGGGTCTCAGTCCACCATTTGTGATATATTGGCAGTGTGATAATGTGCAGTCAAAGCCAACTTTAACAAGGACAAATTCTGACCTGATGGTTGCTGGATGTTCAGAGACACCTACAGAAAATGTACTGGTTAATAACTGGTAAATCATTCATTTCCAGTAAATCATTCATTGCCATACTCTGAAAGTTCCTGATCATGGGAGCTTTTGCGATTAGTTGCCTTTTTGCAAAAACCGGTCACCTGCAGTGATAAATTATTGAGGGGAGTGGGTAGGGTCTTACAGTTGGTATCCATGCTCAAGGCTATGGAGGGGACAATCGATTCCTGCTCTTAAAGCTATCCAGTGAGCATATGATGCCCCCATGATTAAATAGCTTGAACATAGAATGGTTGAACATTCACTGTCGTATATGAAAAGTGACTAGTACTGCTTGTACCAGTAGAACTAGAACTACTCATATCTCTACATGAGTCACTGGGTGATTGGCTTCAGAAGAAAAGAATATATAAAAAGAAAATGTCTGTTAAGTAAAGACAGCCTGGGAACAGGCACTTTGTGTATAATCCTGCTTAAAGCAGCCATCATAAAATGCTGCTTCAGTGACCTCTCTAAAGTTGTTCTTCTCATGGCTAACAAAAGAAATTAAAGCAAGTATTAAGTCAAAGGAGGAAGCTTATAAAGTTGCCAGAAAAAGCGGTCAGCCTGAGGATTGGGATCTTTTTAGAAATCAGCAAAGGAGGACCAAGAAATTGATAAAGAAAGGGAAAATGGAATATGAGCACAAACTAGCGCAAAATATAAAAACGGATTGTAAAAGTTTCTATAGGTATGTGAAAAGGAAAAGACTGGCAAAGGTAAATGTAGGTCCTTTACAGTCAGAGATGGGAGAATTTATAATGGGGAATGAGGAAATGGCAGAGAAATGAAATAAATACTTTGTTTCTGTCTTCACGGAGGAAGACACAAAAAAACCTCCCAGAAATACGAGAAAACCAAGGGTGTGGTGAGAATGAGGAACTTAGAAATTATTATTAGTAAAAAAAAAAGGTACAGTACTAGCAAAATTAATGGGACTAAAAGTCGATAAATCCCAAGGACCGGATGACCTACATCCTAGGGTTTTGAAAGAGGTGGCCATTGGGATAGTGGACGCATTGGTTGTCATCTTCCAAAATTCTATAGATTCTGGAACGGTTCCTGCAGATTGGAGGATAGCAAATGTAACCCCGCTATTTAAGAAAGGAGGGAGAAAGAAAACGGGAACTTATAGACCTGTTAGCCTCACATCAGTAGTTGGGAAAATGCTGGAATCTATTATAAAGGATGCAATAACTAGAAACTAACAGTAAGATTGGGCAGAGTCAACATGGATTTATGAAAGGGAAATCCTGTTTGACAAACCTATTGGAGTTCTTTGAGGATGTAACTAGTGGAGTAGACAAAGGGGAACCGGTAGATGTGGTGTATTTGGATTTTCAGAAGGACTTCGATGAGGTCCCACACAAAATTAGGGCACATGAAATTGGGGGTAATATACTAGCATGGATTGAGAATTGGTTAACAGACAGAAAACAAAGAGTAGGGATAAACAGGTCTTTTTCAGGATGGCAGGCTGTGACTGATGAGGTACCGCAAGGATCAGTGCTTGGGCCCCAGCTATTCACAATCTATATCAATGATTTGGATGAGGGGACTAAATGTAACATTTCCAAATTTGCTAATGAGACAAAGCTAGGTGACAGTGTCAGTTGCAAAGAGGATGTGAAGAGGCTTCAAGGGGATCTCGACAGGCTCAGTGAGTGGGCGAGAACATGGCAGATGGAATATAATGTGGATAAATGTGAAGTTATCCACTTTTTGGTAGAAAAAACAAAGGCAGAGTATTTCCTAAATGGTGAAAGATTGGGGAATGCAGATGCTCAAAGGGACCTGGGTATCCTTGTACATGAGTCACTGAAAGTGAATGTGCAGGTGCAGCAAGCCATTAGGAAGGCAAATGTAATGAAGGCCAGCATATCAAGAGGATTTGAGTAAAGAAGTCTTACTCCAATTATATAGGGCCTTGGTGAGACCACACCTGGAGTACTGTGTACAATTTTGGTCTCCTTACCTAAGGAAGGATATACTTGTCATAGAGGGAGTGCAATGAAGGTTCATGAGATTGATTCCTGGGATGGCGGGACTGTCGTATGAGAAGAGATTGAGTAAACTGGGCCTGTATTCTCTTGAATTCAGAAGAATGAGAGGGGATCTCATTGAAGCATACAAAATTATTACAGGGCTTGATAAGGTGGATGCTGGGAGAATGTTTCCCTTGGCTGGGGAGTCTAGAACCAGGGGCCACAGCCTCAAGATAAAGGGTAGGCCATTCAGGACTGAGATGAGAAGAAATTTCTTCACACAGAGGGTGGTGAATCTTTGGAATTCTCTACCCCAGAGGGCTGTGGAGGCTCAGTCATTGGGTGTATTCAAAACAGAAGTCGATAGATTTCTGACTAGTAAGGGCATCAAGGGATATGGCGATAGGGCCGGTGAATGGAGTTGAGGCAGAAGATCAGCCATGATCTTATTGAATGGCGGAGCAGGCTCGAAGGGCCAAATGGCCTACTCCTGCTCCTATTTCTTATGTTCTATTCAAAAATCTATCGATCTCTGTCTTGAATATAATCGAGAGGTCGCACAACACCAGGTTATAGTCCAACAGTTTTATTTGAAATCACAAGCTTTCGGAGCTATCGATTGCCCCTTCCTCAGGTGAAGTAAATAGATACAGAATCGCCAAAGCATATATAGATAGAGAACAAAGCATGTGTACCTTACACATGTGTACAAGGTACACATGCTTTGTTCTCTATCTATATATGCTTTGGCGATTCTGTATCTATTTACTTCACCTGAGGAAGGGGCAATCGATAGCTCCGAAAGCTTGTGATTTCAAATAAAACTGTTGGACTATAACCTGGTGTTGTGCGACCTCTCAATTTTGTCCACCCCAGTCCAACACCGGCATCTCCGCATCTTGAATATAATCAGCATGATTTCCCTTTCATAAATCTGTGTTGACTCTGCCTAATCATATTCTAATTTTCTAAGTGCCCTGTTACCACACCCCTAATAATAATAGATTTTAGTATTTTTACTACTACTGATGTCAGGCTAACTGGCCTATAGTTCCCTGTTTTCTCTCCCTCCTTTCTTCAATAGCGGGGTTACGTTTGCTACCTTCCAATCTACAGGGACCATTTTAGAATCAAGGGAATGATCCACTATCCCTGTAGCTACTCTGTTTGAGATGCATATAGTACGAAATAAATATATTCCCATAAGGAGAAGAGAGGGTGCATCAAAGAATAGAGTCCTGTGGATAAATAGAGATTAAAACTCAACTGAAAAGGCAAGTTGCATTAAACAAATATAATATTTTTGAAGAAGTGATCAATTTAGACTTTTCTTTATGCCTCTGTGATGCTCCTTGATGTTTTGTCTACATTAAAGATGCTATGCAAATGCAAGGTGTTGTTGAGGGAGTACAGTAGATGTAGTGTATATTGATTTTCAGAAGGAGTCTCATGAGAGTTAATTGAAAAATTCAGGTATCAGAGGAAATGGAGCAGCATTGCTCGAAAGTTGGTTGACAAACAGGAAACAGAGTTAGGGCAAATGGATATTGTTTAGACTGGAGCAGGATTGAAAGTGGTGTAGCCAAGGAGGTCATTCTGGGTCGGTTTTGTTGTTGGGAGCAGAGAAGGCCACGAGGAAATTAAATAGAATTTTTTTAAGTATGAAAAGTTTTGATAGTGAATAGGGAAAGGTTATTCCTCTGCCTGCAGAGTTGGTGATGAAAGGTCATCAATTTAGAATCCTCACTGAGTGAGGAAAGAGGTCCAGAAAAATTTCTTAGAGGGTTGTTGGAGCATGGAATGATTTTCCACAGGGACTAGTTGAGGCAGCGACCATTGCTTCTTTTAAGGGAAAATTGAATAATTATTTGAAGCAGAGAAACGCTATAGTTGGAAGATTGGGGCAGTGGGATTAGTTTTGGGTTTCCATAACAAAAAACTGATATGGGCTGAATGACCACCTTCTGTGTGTAACTCCTATGGTTCTATCTGCGTGATGTGTTATGAAGATGAAGGAGGATATGAAGGAATCAATCATCCAAATACCATTAAGGACTTCTGTCAAATTAGGAATGCGACTTTTATTTTTTAATATTGAATGCTATGTTTGGTGGCACTGCACAATGTTTTTGCAACAAAACATTATGTGTAAGAGGGGCCTGGCACAAACCCCTGAGGTACACCACTTCCAACCCTGCTCCAGTCTGAAGTATATTTGATGATCCTGTTGTAGCTCAGATGCATTTATTTTTTTTTAAAAACACTGCAAAGGGACAATAGCCATTCTATGCACTCTGGTTGGAGGATTAGATTGGAAGTATAATGGACCATTTTAATTTTTGTTTGGGTGGGGAGGAGTGTGATCTATGGTAAAAGAAAAGAAAGACTTGCATTTATATGGCGTCCCAAAGCACTTTACAGCCAATGAAATACTTTTTGTTGAAGTACTGTTGTAATGTGGGAAACGCGGCAGCCTATTTGCACACAGCAAGCTCCCACAAACAGCCATGTGATAATGACCAGATAATCTGTTTTTTAGTGATGTTGACTGAGGGATAAATATTGGCCAGGACACCGGGGATAACTCCCCTGCTCTTCTTCGAAATAGTGACATGGGATCTTTTACGTCCACCTGAGAGAGCAGATGGGGCCTCGGTCTCATTTGAAAGACGATACCTCCTGACATGAATCTTGTATGAAGTAATATTGGGCGGCCTGCTGGTGGCGCTGTCCAGGGAGAGTATAAATACTCGGGCCCATGCCCAGCTTGCTTTGGACATTCCTCAAAAGGAACTAGTGAAGGACACAACTAGATCTCCATGTTGGTAAACAGTTGATTAAAGCTTTGTTTAACGCTTAGACCAAGTGCCTAGTAGTTTTCTTTTGTCACCTCCGACAGTGTAGCACTTCCTCAGTACTGCACTGGAGTGTCAGCCTCGATTTTTGTGCTCAGGTCTCTGGAGTGGGACTTAAACACACAACCTTCAGACTCGGGCGATGGTACTACCTACTGAGCCACAGCTGACGGATAACGCAGAGGAGAATTGTTTCCTATCCCTATTAATGTTACCTAAGCAATCATAATATTTGAAACATTGAGAAAATAATAGCTCACCCCCATATTTGATTTTAAAAAAGGGAAACTAGTTCCATATTCTGGCACTTGGAGCTTTTGTAGATGAATCACAAATTTGTTCAAAATGCAACCACCTTGATGTAAGTCACCTTGCTAATTCATGCAGCTAAAATTTATGCAGAAGGAAATTAGTGGGTCAGAGAGGTCTGAAAATGTGCTCAATGAACATTGTTAATGAGGACAATCTGAGAAATAGGATAATTGCATTTCTAACATGCCATCCCAATTAACAGGCTTCAGCTGTACATTTTCACAGTCATTTCAGTAACCAAATTCTCAGACAATAAGCAATCCTTGAAGATTGGTGGGCTAATCTATGGGTCAGAGCAAACTGCAGAGTGTTAAACTGGTGTGCAGTGGGAAGGTTAATTTTGTGGCATACACTTCCTGTTGTTCATAGTTATTCTTTATTAGAGAGCCAGATCTGACAGCCATCTGTCCACGAATCCAGTGATGCTGGCAAATCTTAAGTTTCCAACATACGATAGCAGTTTGATTTAATCTTCCATTCTGTACTGGCTCCATAAATGTTTTAAGGTGGTTTTTATTACATTTTCTTTCTTGTGACTAATTACTTCAGTTTTGCTCTTGCTTGAAAAGAAGAATCTTGTCTTTGGAAAAGGTGGTTGCGGCGTATGCCAGTAAAGTGAGAAGGTGTTGTTGGGAGGTGATTAGATAATCCTCCATAGTAAGATTCACAGACACTGGGCTTAAGCTTGCGTGACTACCTTGACCGATTTTCAAACTCAGGAACTCTCATTGGATAAGATTGGCCAGATCCGGGCCAAGCTGCAAATCAGAACTCTCTTTTTGTGGTGTTAAAAAAAAAATAAAAAAATTCTGCTCTCCATCTCTGGAAAGATGGAAAATTGAAAAGATAAATTCCATGCCAAAAAAATTGTATGCATTCTTAATTAATCATGAAGCAACATTGATAACCTTGAGAAGTACACGACTTCAGGCCATTTCTTCCTTTCAGCTGAAGAACTCGGTGGCAGGAGAGGGGATCTAATAAAGGTACAAAACTAAAAGGTTAATGTAAGGTTAGAATCTAAACACCGAGGCCATGACAAAGCTACATTACCATACTCAACCAAATTCTATGCTTGGTTACAGATGGCCAATATATTACGACATTTTACATTTCATTTTAATCCATCACACTAGAGAGGGTGCTGTGTGTCCATTAGCTTTCGTTATTGTATTGAATAAATTGACCTTCATGTAACATAATTTAACCAGAACACTAGGAAATAGCACTGATCCACTTCTGGCTTTGAGCAAGTTTAAAGCTAATATGAGAGAGGATGATACCTGCACCCGTTATAAAATTTTACTGTCGAGGCTGGAGTTTTCAAAACTGCAGTGCTGCTTTTACTATTAAAGTGTCTGCAGTGTGAAAATTGCTGTCAACATAATTGCTAATGCAATAATTATTGCCAGTTGTGCAGGAACTTTGAATGTTCCTGGATTTGCACCTCTCCTGCCCGCTGAACCTACCTGCAAGAGTTCCAATCCAGCAATGTGCTTTGTCACACCTAATTAGTCATTCAAAATTGTATATAAATGCTAATTAAGAGGAAAGCTTGCAATTCTCTTGCTTTCACATGAAGTGTGCTAATCCTGGGCGTTAAAGGCCAGTCAGGCACTTTCTCTGAAACTTAACAGCACTAATGTTAATTTGTTTTTGCTGCCAAACACTTTTAAGCTACACAAAAAGGTCTAAGTGAGGAGGAGGAGAAGGACGACAAGCCTGAATGAAGAATCTAGGCGCTGACCAAAAGGATTTAGCTGCCGAAAGACTACGTCAGACACTCATCCAAGTCAGACATTCAGCTAAGTCCCTGAGTTGCTCTCTAAATATTGCTGCTTGTCGACATGGCATTGAGAAACACCTTTTGCAAGACTCTGCTCCATACTTTCAACTACCATTAATTCCCATCATTGCTTTACTGCTACCTTGCTCTACATTATCAGAAATAAACTGCTCAATATGTCCAGCCAATGCAGAGCCGCAGTCAACAAAACCAATAGAATGTTGACCTACATAACCAAAACTGTAGAATACAAGGCAGAGTAAGTCGTGACCAAACTGTACAGTGCTGTGGTCAGGCTGGACCTTGACTGCTGTGTCCAGTTCTGGTCGCTGAGAAAGGAGGGAGACCTTCAAGTGCTGGAACCAGTGCAAAGAAGAGCATGAGACTGATCCCCCGGTATCAGTGTTATGAGGTAAAACTGGACAAACTTAGGCCTTTAAAACTTGCAAAGGAGGCATCTGAGAGGTGATCTTGTAGTGTTGTAAGATCGTAAATGGTATGGAAAAGGTTAATCCAGAACACTATATTAAATTAAGCAATGGGGGTAGAACAAGCATAAACCGATTCAAACTCGTAAAGGTAGCTTTAGAATTGGTATCATGAGGTTGTTCTTCATGCAGGGAGTGATCAACACTAGGAATAAACATCTAGGCAGAGTGGTGGAGACAAAAACCCAGGAGTCATTTTCAAAACAATTAGATGCAACACTGGGGGCAATTGTGGAGTTGTTCTTGATGGATGAATTGAAAAAGGCTAAATGGACTTCCTCATTTGTAAGTATCTTGTAAATAATTAACACCACCTGGAGTGTGTGTCTCTAACCTGTGTGCTTGAAGTCATGATGTTGCTGACTGCTGAGGTGAGGCTTGTTGGAGAAAGGCCTGGCTTGCTGCTCCTGAGGCTGTGGCCCGAGAACGCATGTTACATTTGTACAGACAGTAAATTAACATTTTGCAGTTCAACACAGTCACTGTCTCTCACTTGCTAAGATACATTTGTATAAATAAGGTCTGCAATTATAATTATACAAAACAAGAGTTCATTCCTCTGCTCAGATGTGTGCATCATCCACACCCTGTGGCCTCCTATTGCCATCATTTTCAAAGGAGGTCAAAGGTTTAGCCTGCTAAGTGTCTCTATCAATGTGTGCTCTGTGCCTTTTGTTGCAGGGGACCTTTTTCTGAAAGGTGAAGATAAATATGCATTAAATGAGTAAATACTTTATGCTGTATATTTTAGATAGCACTACTGTTTTATGCTCTATGCAAAGCTTACCTAAATATAACATACTTTACCTATAGAAAGTTAGTAGGAACGTTTGTGAGCTGACTGCATTATAATTGTCAGCTGCATGGATGACTAAAAGTCTTCGATCTTAGCTGCATCATTCTAGGTTCCTTTCTGATCCAACTTTGTTAGTTCTCAACCATATCCCTTAACTACTTCATTATTCATTTGCAGCAAATTACTGGATCTTGATGTTAGATACACAAAGGTGCTCAAACGAGCTCATCTACCACCTGTAAATTTGATTACCATCTGTAACTACCTACATATATGGAAGCATGGGAGTTATCCCCGGTGTCCTGGCCAATATTTATCCCTCAACCAGCATAACAAAAACAGATTATCTGGTCATTATCACATTGCTGTTTGTGGGAGCTTGCTGTGTGCAAATTGGCTGCCATGTTTCCCACATTACAACAGTGACTCCACTTCAAAAAGTACTTCATTGGCTGTAAAGCACTTTGAGACGTCCGGTGATCGTGAAAGGCGCTATACAAATGCAAGTCTTTCTTTCTCCATTTGTCGAGCTATATTTATTCATGCTCATTCTTATCTCTCACCTTGACCCATTTCTCCCAAGTCTGCCACCTTCTGGATAGCTTCCAGGCTCAACTGATATACGACTGTTTACTTCCTATATGATGGCATCCCATACCACCTTCACTTTCTGGACATTGGTAGCTTGCCCGCTGCTCCATACAGAACACTGTGCTGTGCCCTCCTGCCATCTATTATGGTCAACAGATTATAAAACCCACTTTATGTCTTCTGTGGTTTCCCCCTTCATTTCTCACAGAACTTGAGCACCCAAAACCTGGAATGGATCACAGTGCATTATTTATACGTCAAGTGTATGTTTATCGAGTTGAACAGTTGTTTTCCGATTGTCAACTTGATTTCTCCTTTTTAAATGTGAAGTTTCCAGCAGCCACAGAATAAAGTTGGCCATTCTTGTGAATGCGTTCTTAAAAAAAAAATGGACAAAAATTTTAATACCCATTTTTAACATAGTGTCCCTAGCTTCCACGCTTGGCTCCCTCCATTTATATATTGCCCCTCAGCAACATTATTCATAAGCATCAGATGAGCTTTGATACACGTACGGACAATACTCCGCTGTAATCTCCCTCTTCACTGCCACAGCTTGTTGGACGACCTGTCTGACGTCATTGTTAATGAGGCTGAATTTCTTACAACTCAACATTGGCTAGAATACACACACAAGAACAGAAGAGATAGGAGCAGGAGTAGGCCATTCGGCCCCTCGAGCCTGCTCTGCCATTCAATAAGATCATGGCTGATCTTCTACCTCATCTCCACTTTCCTGCCCGATCCCCACATCCCTTGATTCCCTTAATATCCCAAAATCTATCGATCTCTGTCTTGAATATACTCGACGACTGAGCCTCCACAGCCCTCTGGGATATCATCACCTGTGTCTATTTTTGCAGATGCTGACTGCCCCTGCTGTGCATTTCCAGCATTTTGATTTTTATTTCAGTTTGCCACCAGCATTGGCAGGTTTTCAGCACTTGTAGTTTTTTTCCCTTTTTTGCTGTTCTGCCGCCACCAGAAATCCCATGGTCAGCAATTTCCATTGGAAATGTCAAGTTTGTAACCCACAAACCTAAATGAATAGGAAATACGAGTGTTTTCCGTAGGCTGTTGAAATAAGGGATAAAAAAAACATCCGTCAGTTATGATTCCATGATGAGGAATAGAAAGGACTGGAGCTTGCTGGACATCTAAAGGTGGTTTCTGCAAAAGTGCACGTGGAAAATGGGAAAATCATTCCAGCAGAGTCACTACTCCTCCTACACATAACAAGTTGTGAGGCACCATCTGTGCACAAGGCTGCATTAATATAACATTTATATTTGTAAATTCAGGACAGAAATCCAGCTGGATACTTCAGTCGGGCATTGTAGCCTTGAATTTCTGTCAGTCTGTGGTAAAGTCAATATACTGTGTGTGAACTTTCTGCTATTGTTCTGAAAATCAAAAATGTGAATGGATATAGGCTGTGAAACACCGTAATAATGTGAGAGGACTGGACAAGAAATGTTGGTGATAATGAGCATTCCTGTAATGTCCTCTCTTTATTAAGCTGTTGCAGAACTTGGTAGCATTTGTTGGATTGCACAACTCCCACTTGTACACAATATTTACTTCACAAATATTTTGATTCAGCTTAAAAATAGTACTGCACAAGGACTACAGTATGCAGGCTTTATGCAGCATCCTGTATTGACGTGGCGTATGGGCAAGAGTTGGTGAGCATGTTTAGCCTCAGAACAGTAATTTGACTCTTGCTTTTGTTGCAAAACTCGTGTTTTGATCATGGTTACCTCTGTGGGCTCGAGCTGTGTCAACAGCTAAAGATTTGTGAAAATTAAAATCGATGAGATATGAGTGAAATTCTGGGCTGAATATATCAGCTACTGTGGCTGTTTGCGTCATAAGATCAGGCAGCAATCCGTCTCACCAGATCCCCGCCTATTGTGTCACGTGATGTTGCAGCTGGCTTAAGGCTCCCTTGCCGAGTGGTTCATTTTAATATTATGATTAAATTGTCATAAACCATCAAATACGGTGGAAAAAGTTGAGAAAGAAAGGATAAATATTTGAGGGAGTGGGTGATTGAGGGGTATTCATTTTTGAGATTTGCTAAATGTCTGTTCTGGTCTTGTATTTTCCAATGTTACTATAAATGCACATTCTATTTCCCCGTGTAATATGCGCTCATTTTGCCAGACGTGTTCTGGGCTGACAGACGGCATGTTCCCTCTAATTTTGTTTGGCGCTGCGCGGCCCCTTTTAAGGGGCTGCACGGGCCATTCAAAATACAGTTTTTGTATTGAAAAGCCAGCCTCACAGCTTACAGGGAACATTGCTGACAAACCCAGGCTGTGTTCTTTCTTTGCCAGATAAGTGCCAGGTTTATTTGATAATGTCAAAAGAAAACTACCTCCGCAGGCTCTGATTCACCAAGAAGGCAGTGACAGAGTTGTATGTCTACTCAAAACTGACCTGTAGACGAACTCCACCACAGGGAGATCACTGCTGGTGGCAGTCAAGGTCACCATAGCCCTGAACATTTATGCCTTTGGCTCACTTGAGGCTTTCAGAGGGAACATGAGCAGCATCACTGAATCTGCAGTTCACGTGTACATGAGGTGACTGATGCACTGTTCACCAGAGCAAGCAACTTCATCACTTTTCACAGTGGCAATCACAGCAGAATCAGAGGGCACCTGAATTTTTTGCATCGCAAGACTCCCCACAATTAGAGTGCCATTCTGCATTGTCCACATTTATGGTTGTTGGCTTGTTCTGTCTACTTTTTGCCACTTCTCTTATTTCCAACGCACTCTTGGCTGGCCTCCCACATTCCACCCTACGTAAACTTGAAGTCATCCAAAACTCGGCTGCCCGTGTCCTAACTCACACCAAGTCCCCATCACCCCTGTGCTCGCTGACCTATATTGGCTCCCGGTTAAGCAGCGCCTCGATTTTAAAATTCTCTTACTTGTTTTCAAATCCCTCCATGGCCTCGCCCCTTCCTATCTCTCTAATCTCCTTCAGTCCCACAAGCCCCCCAAGATATCTGCGCTCCTCTAATTCTGCCCTCTTGAGCATCCGTGATTATAATCACTCAAGCATTGATGGCCGTGCCTTCTGTTGCCTAGGCCCTAAGCTCTGGAATTCCCTGCCTAAACCTCTCCGCTTCTCGACCTCTCTTTCCTCCTTTAAGACACTCCTTAAAACCTACCTCTTTGACCAAGCTTTTGGTCACCTGCCCTAATTTATCCTTATGTGGCTTGGTGTCAAATTTTTTGTCTTAAAATACTCCTGTGCAGCGCCTTGGGACGTTTTACTACGTTAAAGGTGCTATATAAATACAAGTTGTTGTTGTTGCAGGGGCCAGGTGTGGCAGAAGCCTCATCATACTATTCCAGCCATGCCAGTGCTGTTGGGCACTCCCTCAGCATGTCCAGTGATCTGTGTGGCAGCAGACTTATGGGAAGAAATGAGGGCAGTGAAGACGGTCACACCCAGACCCGGCAGAGTGCTGGCATACCCTCTCAACGACTGAAGAAAATATTGGTCTTCAGATCACCCTTCTTTTAAATGCAGTATCCCATGACATCTGAACCTAAGGCTCTGCACCTGAGGAAGGACACAAGTTAGGTGTCCGGTTAGCAGGTTCCTACAGCTCCACTGCCACCACTCGTGCTCTGCGAATCACCTAGTACATCCATATGAAGCCATCTATTTAACCACCTCCTTCCCCGACCCTTCACCCCTCCTCCCCCGACCCTTCACCCCTCCTCCCCCTCCTCCCCCTCCTCCCCCCCCTCCCCCCCTCCCCCTCCTCCCCCCTGACCCCTCCTCCCCCCTGACCCCTCCTCTCCCCTGACCCCTCCTCCCCCCCGACCCCTCCTCCCCCCGACCCCTCCCCCCCGACCCTTCCTCCCCCCCGACCCTTCCTCCCCCCCGACCCCTCCTCCCCCCCGACCCCTCCTCCCCCCCCTCCTCCCCCCCCGACCCCTCCCCCCCGACCCTTCCTCCCCCCCCCCGACCCTTCCTCCCCCCCCGACCCTTCCTCCCCCCCGACCCCTCCTCCCCCCCGACCCCTCCTCCTCCCCCCCCCCCGACCCCTCCTCCCCCCCCGACCCCTCCTCCAACCCCCCCGACCCCTCCTCCCCCCCCCGACCCCCCCCTCCGACCCCCCTCCTCCCCCCCCCCGACCCCTCCTCCGACCCCCCCCGACCCCTCCTCCTCCCCCCCCCCCCCCCCCCGACCCCTCCTCCCCCCCCCCCCCCCGACCCCTCCTCCCCCCCCCCCCGACCCCTCCTCCCCCCCCCCCGACCCCTCCTCCCCCCCCCCCCCGACCCATCCTCCCGACCCCCCCCCCCCCCTCCTCCCCCCCCCCCCCTCCTCCCCCCCCCCCCGACCCCTCCTCCCCCCCCCCCCGACCCCTCCTCCCCCTCCTCCCCAGAGTAGATGGATCTTTGTTGGTGGACGATTAAGTAGTGCAGTGTGCCGTGATCTACTGGAATCTTGGGTGCCCCCATGTGTTTCTCTTTGAGATCACCAATAGACACAGAAGAGGAGCATATGTTGGAATGGTGACTGAAAATCCACCTTCAAATTGAACTTACACATTGTGTCGTGGTGCCTTGCTGCAATGTGAGTGAATGAGTGGCACAAGAACATGCTGACATGACCGCTGCAGGTTTCCTGCCCCACCTAATAGCCAGCTCTTGGAGACAGGCCCAATGTGGGCTACCAATCAGTTATAAATAGCTAATGAGATTGACCTCAGAAAATCCCATGAGGTCAACCCAGCTAAACACGTTTGGTCCCTTAGTCTTGCCACTTTTTCACACTGATATCAGAAAATTGGTCCCTTGTATGACTTGTGAGTGAGGTTAAAGAATGGGAGGCTGCAATTAAAAGGGCTACATCATGGAGAAGTTTTTTCGGTTTATTTGCCAAACTGTTTTGTGCAAATGTGTTACAAAAAGTTGATGTTGGTACAAGAGGAAATGCAATTGTTCTCACCCTCTGATCAGGAGACTACTTCATTCATATAAGTTTAGTGTTCTTTTGATGTCCTAGTCCTGTTTTTTTTGAGCAAATTTTTTTTAAAACATAGAATCATAGAAGATAGGAACAGGAGTAGGCCATTCGGCCCCTCTAGCCTGCTCCGCCATTCAATGAGATCATGGCTGATCATCCAAACTCAGTACCCTGTCCCTGCCTTCTCCTTAGCCTTAAGAAATATATCCAACTCCTTCTTGAATCTATTTAATGAATTGGCCTCTACTGCCTTCTGTGGCAGAGAATTCCACAGGTTCACCACTCTCTGGGTGAATAAATTCCTCCTCATTTCTGTCCTAAATGGCTTACCCCTTATCCTTAGACTGTGACCCCTGGTTCTGGACTCCCTGACCATCGGGAACATCCTTCCTGCATCTAGTTTGTCTTGTCCTGTCCTGTCCTGTCAGAATTTTATAAGTTTCAATGAGATCCCCTCTCATTCTTCTAAACTCCAGCGAGTATAAGCCCAATCGACCCAATCTTTCTTCCTATGTCATTCCTGCCATCCCAGGTATCAGCCTTGTGAATCTTCGCTGAACTCCTTCCATGGCAAGAACATCCTTCCTCAGATAAGGCGACCAAAACTGCACACAGTACTCAAGGTGTGGTCTCACCAAGGCCCTGTACAACTGCAGCAAGACATCCTTGTTCCTGTACTCAAACCCTCTCGCTATGAAGGCCAACATACCATTTGCCTTCTTAACCGCCTGCTGCACCTGCATGCTTACTTTCAGCGACTGGTGCACAAGGACACCCAGGTCTCGTTGCACTTCCCCTTTTCCCAATCTATTGCCATTCAGATAATAATCTGCCTTTCTGTTTTTGACACTAAAGTGGATAACCTCACATTTATCCACATTATACTGCATCTGCCATGCATCTGCCCAATCACCCAACCTGTCCAAATCATGATTCTTATTTTAAAAGTTGTTTTTATTTACCTGATCTTCCCTTTGAAATCAGCTGGACTGTTGAACTATGCATCAGACTGAGCTCTTTTTTTCTCCCTCCATAAAAGTCACACTTCATTGAAGTGTTTTACAGTATCGTGCAGCAACCTGTGAACACACTGAAGAAGAGAGATTTCTGTAACGCTTTCAAAAGCCTGAGTTAGGCTAATTGTCTGACAAAATGCAGAGGTAGTTTCTATCTTTAAAAAAAATCGGGTAATTGAGTCCAGCAAGCTCTCTCGCTTGAATGGAGAATATCTGACAAGGGGACAGCAAGCATGTTTGTCTAATTTCAGTACTTTTGGACCGTGGAACCGTTGCAAGTTTGCAACACCGAAATCCATTTGGCCTGTGCCGGCTCCTTGGCTTGAGCAATGCAAACGCAATTTGTTGTGAATGTCCTGCATTTTCAGGAGGTTTGGTGATGGTAAAGAAGACACAAAACGCTATTCTCACATATTACGAAGCCGCAACAAAAAAAAGCCTAACTTTGAAGAGCAGGGTGCAGATCATTTTGAAAACACTAAGATTTTTCTTGGAAGGGTGGGGCACTGTGCCAGTGCACCCTGTGTGAAGCGCTGATAGCTGCTTGGATTATCCGTGCACAATGAAGGACAAGCAGTCCCCTATACAACGAGTAGGAATGTATCAGTGAAGGGACTTATATATAAAAAAATGTTTGCAATGCCATTAACGTTAGTAACTTTTCTTCCTTCAACTGTCGTCTCAATTTTAACCTTTAATAGCTTCTACCTTAATGAGCTATTTTAAGAAACGCTATCATAACGAGGAGCGGTTGACACGGCAGAATTCAGCATGTTGTCTAGCATAGAACAATCATTAGGCTATATTGTGTGGTAAATGGATGAATTTACACCAGTACAATGTGGGGCTGTTTTTGAAGTTGAGGTATTGTTGAGTCAGAGCAGAGGGAGCTTTGCCCTGAATCTGACCCATGCTGTGACTAAATGGAAATGTAGAAAAATGTAAATTTCAACGACAAAAAAGATGGCAAGGAAAGTTGGGCGGGGTTATGACAGGCGGCCGATCCATTACCGCCAGTTTTACACACCTGTCGAAGTTAAAAGTTACCCCCCTAAATATCTTCTTCCAAAAGTACCACGGTAAGCTGTTAAAAAGCATGGCTGCCAAAACCGCAATAGAGTGCAAATTGATCCAAACCCATGAGCTGTTGCCTAGGTAACCCCAATTATCCTCTTTTGTTATATCACCGTGGCTCAAACCATGGAAGCCTGCTGTCCTGCTGAGGCGGAGACCCTGATTAGTATCATCATACATCGCACTAACTTTAACCAAACAGGCATCTGGAAATGTTGCTTCCGTTTGTATTTGAAGTCGGGATCATCTTTCATCCCTCCCACCTCTCCTTTTAAATCTGCCTTCAATTCAGCATGAGCTGTGAGGATATCTAAGCAAATCAGATTAAAGTGAGTCGTCTGCCACAGAATCTTACTGGAAAATCGATGGGCTGTACCTGCTACTGATCTGAGTCTTTAAGTAAAATAATTCCTTTGCTCTTGGGCTGGTTAGAGATCTTCATTCCTTCCTACCCTAGTGAGTTTCTTGCCGAGTAGTCCCCATGATCTCGCTCCCCTCAGGCACACAGTTTCATTTCTCTCTCGTCCCAGTCACACTGGGTGAGGATGATAAGAACAGACTTTTCAGTAATGGAAACCATTTCCCTCTGGAAACTATTCTCAGCTGCACAGAAGCGGGCGGGCGGGGGGAGGTCTCAACACATTGACAGTCTGCAAGCATGTGAAGTCTCTTTCATATTCCACAAATTACTTCCAGCGATTTTGATTCATCTCGGCAGCAGTGTTGCGGTGAAAGTGTCACTCCATCTCTGCCAGAGTGTCATAACGTTGCTATTTAGCAGCTGATATGTTGCAAACTAAAAAGAAATGGACTGTGTGCCATCGCCGTAAGTGTTCTGTATCAGCACGAGTGTGACAGTGCCGCTGTAGGAAGTCACTTTTAGCACAACTTGTCACCGCCTTTGGCAGTCTCCTGTAACCACAATTGTTACTGTCACTAACACAGACCACAACGCCAGCTATTTTGTGTGAGCGGTAACTTCATGGTCAGTTTTCACTTGCCTCCAGGTTAACAGTGTTCTTAGTGCCTCCTGCTAGCCACCTTCCCCGCCCGCCGCCTGACAGATTAACGTGTCAGCCATCCGAGGGACTTGAAACTGTTGACGCTGGGAATCTGGCACGGCGCAGTTGTTCTGAAATAACAACAGAAAACGCTGGAAAAACTCAGCAGGCCAGGCAGCATCCGTGGAGAGAGAAAGAGAGTTAACATTGATTTCAGTTGTTCTGAAGCTGCGCTTTGGGAGTGAGATTATTCTCTGAAAGCTGCACATTCCCAGTAGCGGGGGGGGCGGGGGGGAGGCCTGTAGAGGGCAACAGCTGTAAAACCCAAGGGGTAAAATTTCTACTTAATTAAAACCATTGGACAGAAAATCAAATGGCTGGTGGCGTGGAACTGTGCGATATGCTCGGGGAGCACAGAAACTGCATTTTAAACCCTGTGCATCACAGCAGGCTGGAAAGATGGCAGCCTCTACTTTTGGCAACATTTCTTTAAAACATCTCTAACTCCGTATTGGCGTCCTTGGCGGAGCAACACATTAATGGCAACATAGTAATGCAAATGGCATTGCAGAGAAAGCTATTGAACCTGAATGAAAGAGTCAACAATAATTCAGACTATTTGCAAAGTTTAAAGGAAGCATTAGTTAAGCAATTTGTGTGGGTTTGGTCATCATCAATGAATAGTATTGATCACATTGGGTGCTGATGTATGCAAAACAGTTTTCAAGAACAATATGTCGAGGAACCAACTAGCAAACAGGCTATTTGAGATCTAGTGCTGTGTAATGAGACGGGGTTAATTAGTAATCTTATAGTAAATGATCCTCTGGGGAAGAGCGATCATAATATGATAGAATTTCACATTGAGTTTGAGAGTGATGTGGTTAAGTCTGAAACTAGGGTCTCAAATTTAAACAAAGCCAATTATGTAGGTATGAGGGGCAAGTTGGCTAAGGTAGATTGTGAAATTAGATTAAAAGATGATAATAGATAAGCAATGGTGAACATTTTGAAGAAATAATTCATAATTCTCAATGAATATACATTCCCTTGAGGAATAAAAACTTTACGGGAGAAGTGGTCCAACCATGGCTAACTAGAGAAGTTTGGATAGTATTAAATTAAAAGAAGAGGTTTGCAATGTTGCCAAAAAGAGTAGTAAGCCTGAGGATTGGGAGGGTTTTAAAAATCAGCAAAGGATGACCAAGAAATTGATAAAGAGTGAGAAAATAGAATGAGTGTAAACTAGCAAGAAATATAAAACCGATTGTAAGAGCTTTTGCAAGTATGTATAAAAGAAGAGATTAGCAAAAGTATACGTCTGTCCCTTTGAGACAGACACTAGAAATCATAATGGAGAATATGGAAATGGCAGAGACGTTATCTGTCTTCACAGTAGAAGACACAAAAACCTACCGGAAATAGTGGGGAACTAAGGGTCTAATGAGCCATGATCTCATTGATTGGTGGAACAGGCTTGAGGGGCTAACGGCCTACTCCTGTTTCTATGTTCCTGTAAGAGTGAGGAACTTAAAGTAATTAATATGAGTAAAGAAAAAGTACTGGGAAAATTAATGGGACTAAAAGCCGATAAATCCACTGGACCTGGTGGCCTAAATCTGAGGGTTTTAAAAGGGTTGGCAGCAGAGATAGTGGATGCATTGGTTGTGATCTGCCAGAATTCCCTAGATTCTAGAACAGTCACCGTGGATTGGAAGGTAGCAAATGTAACCCCGCTATTCAAGAAAGGAGGGTGAGAGAAAACAGGAAACTATAGGCCAGTTAGCCTGACATCAGTAGTAGGGAAAATGCTAGAATCTATTATTAGGGACGTGGTAACAGGGTACTTAGAAAATCATAATATGATTAAGCAGAGCCAACATGGATTCATGAAAGGGAAATCCTGTTTTACAAATCTAAGAGTGTTTTGAGGTTGTAACTAGCAGGGTAGATAAGGGGGAACCAGTGGATATAGTATATCTAGATTTTTAAAAAGCATTCAATAAGGTGCCACACAAGAGGTTGTTACCTAAGATTAGCGCTCATGGGATTGGGGGTAATATATTAGCTCAGATTGGTTAATGGACAAAACAGAGAGTAGGAATAAATGGGTCATTTTCGGTTTGGCAGGTTGTAACTAGTGGGATGCCACAAGGAATAGTGCTTGGGTCTCAGCTATTTACCATCTATATCAATGACTTAGAAGAGAGGAACAAGTGTAATGTACCCAAGTTTGCTAACGATACAAAGCTAGGTCAGAAAGTAAGCTATGAGGAGGACGCAAGGAGGCTGCAAAGTGATAAAGACTGGTTAAGTGAGTGGGCAAGAAGGTAGCAGATGGCGTATAATGTGGGGAAATGTGAAATTATCCACATTGGTAGGAAGAATAGAAAAGCAGAATATTTTTAATAGGTGAGAGACTGGTAAATGTTGGTATGCAGAGGGATTTGGGTGTCCTTGTATATGAATCACAAAGTTAACATGCAGGTACAGCAATCAATTAGGAAGGCAAATATTATGTTAGCCTTTTGACGTAATAAAGACTCACTACGCACTTGAACATAAAGCAAGGCTTTAATCAACTTGTAACAAAACATGGAGGTCTAGTTAGCAGTCACTAGCTTCCTGTTTCCAGATTGTCTCAGCCCAAGGTGGGCCCATGCCTGAGTATTTATACTCCCTAGATGGCGCCCCAGCTGGCCACCCAGTAGTACTTCCTGAGTTGTTACTTGCGATTTATGACACCTTTATTGCAAGGGGGTTGTAGTACGAGAGTAAGGAAGTCTTGCTGAAATTATATAGGGCTTTGATGAGACCACACCTGGAGTACTGTGTACAGTTTTGGTCTCTTTATCTAAGGAAGGATATACTTGCGTTTTCGGGGGTGCAACGAAAGTTCGCTAGATTGATTCCTGCGATGAGAGGGCTGTCCTATGAGGAGAGATTGAGTAGATTGGGCCTATACTCTCTGGAGTTTAGAAGAATGAGAAAGGATCTCATTGAAACATGTAAGATTCTGAGAGGGCTTGACAGGGTAGATGCTGAGAGGCTGTTTCCTCTGGCTGTAGAGTCTACAACTAGGGGGCATCGTCTCATGATAAAGGGTTGGCCATTTAGGACTGAGATGAGGAGAAATTTCTTGACTCAGTGGTTTGTGAATCTTTGGAATTCTCCACCCCAGAGGGTTGTGGATGCTCAGTCATTGAGTATGTTCGAGGGGCGTATGGTCTACTCCTGCTCCTATTTCTTGGGTTTTTATGTTCTTGCGATAGTACTTTGTGCTTTATACAATGTTATAATGAGAAGTTATTTACAGGCCATTGTGATCTCAGCAGAAAGGGTCTTAAATTTTGCATCCTGACAATACTATGACTCGGCTTCGTATTGTTCAATGGAGTTAGTGACAGGAAATGAAGTACAGACAATCTTTAACATATTAGGATAACGAAATTCATTAAACTGTCGCAGTGAAATGAAGCTTGTGATTTGGGCTCGGATTCCGTGTTGGGTAGGATTTTTTTTTAAATAAAATGTTTAATCCAAAGAATTACCTCTTTGAATGCAGTGAAGGTATTGTCGTTAACAATAGTCTAGGAGTCTGAATCACTGTACTTTCAGAAAGATTTTATTGCAGTTTTAAGAGTATTCTATATTCATAATAGTGGTATGATTGACATCCGGGGAATTGTAATACTTACAGGTACTAGTATGAGACCAGTGCATCTTGACAATAATGCTATAGACTCAAGTTACACTGCTGGATCCAATGCTTCCCTCTGATAATGAAAACAGACCCATGCTCGCAAGCATCTGAATGAGGTCAGACTTCAACATTGGAGAGCTGGTTCTCCCATCAGCTGTCTGTTAATGTGAAAAATATTCAAAATTAAGTTTAAAAAGCTCTCGGGCAATCCAGTTCTTCATTCTAGCCGACATAAACTTGGTCATCCAAAACGCGGCTGCCCGTGACCTAACTCGCACCAGGTCCCGTTCAACCATCACTCCTGTGCTCGCTGACCTACATTGGCTCCCGGTTAAGCAACGCCTCGATTTCAAAATTCTCACCCTTGTTTTCAAATCCCTCCATGGCCTCGCCCCTCCCTATCTCTGTAATCTCCTTCAGGCCCACAACCACCACCCCCGAGATATCTGTGCTCCTCTAATTCTGCCCTCTTGAGCATCCCTGATTATAATCGCTCAACCATTGGTGGCCGTGCCTTCAGCTGCCTAGGCCCTAAGCTCTGGAACTCCCTCCCTAAACCTCTCTTTCCTCCTTTAAGACGCCCCTTAAAACCTACCTCTTTGAACAAGCTTTTGGTCATCTGCCCTAATTTCTTATGTGGATCAGTGTCAATTTTTTGTCTTATAATACTCCTGTGAAGCGCCTTGGGACGTTTTACTATGTTAAAGGCGCTATATAAATACAAGTTGTTGTTGTTGTAGCAACTTACAACAGTGACGACACTTCAAAAGTACTTCATTGGCTGTAAAGCACTTTGGGACGCCCTGACGTCGTAAAAGGCACTATGTAAATACACGTCTTCCCTGTCTGTCAGCAGGCATGATGGTGGAGCCAATATAAAACTATCTTCTGGAGGTGGTCTTGTTTTAGTGCACTTTGGGTAACTTCCCACACAAATTGCCCAGCCCAGTCTGTATTGATATTGAAGCTGAAACCTCTTTTTTGATTGATGCGAATGGAGCATTATAACCGGGAAAAATAAATTCAGGTCTTGTTTGAATTTGTCAGTGATGAACCCCTGCTCCATTACTTGCTTGAACATTTACACTACCTGTCCCAAGATTATTCGTTGCACAGTCACGGTGGTGGGAGGCGTGGAAGGAGAAGAGATATTGGGTAATAATAATCGAAGAGTGTATGCAGAGATGAGCTTTCTGAGTAGGGGTTGTCAGCGACGAACTTGGCCTACTGCCAGCGCACATTGTAGTGCTCGCAATTCTGCGCTCTGCGATGGCGGGGGGGAAGCTACTTACCACCAGAATATATGTAGAAAATTTAGGCTGTGATATTATGGGAACAGGCTGTGATTTACTGTGTTTGTTTTAGGTTTTGAGCAGTCTGAGCTAAAGAGAATTGAACCTACAATGGTAAAAGTAAAATAAATCCAGTCATGCACTCCCTATCAGTACGATATTCCATTTATACATAAGTACATAAGACGTAGGAGCAGGAGTAGGTCATTTGGCCCCTCGAGCCTGCTCCGCCATTCAATACGATCATGGCTGATCTGATCTTGGCCTCAACTCCACTTCCCTGCCCGCTCCCCATAACCCTTGACTCCCTTATCGTTCAAAAATCTGTCTATCTCCACCTTAAATATATTCAATGACCCAGCCTCCACAGCTCTCTGGGGAAGAGAATTCCAAAGATTCACGACCCTCTGAGAGAAGAAATTCCTCCTCATTTCCGATTTAAAAGGGTGCCCCCTTATTCTGAAATTATGCCCCCTAGTTCTAGATTCCCCCACGAGGGGAAACATCCTCTCTGCATCGTTGGCAAGTTTTCAAGAATATTCTGGGATGTGCGACACGTATGGTCTGCATCAGCTTAATCCGCAAGTGAAGACCCTCCCTTTTACATTCACCACATCTAATCTGATTATTCCTTCCTACTTTCTTATACGATTTGAATTTATTCAATGAAATAGCCAGATTTTCACAAACCTTTTTTTCATTTTTTTTTAAACTGAGAAACCCAGGTGAAGAGCCAGGGCCTAAAAAAAAACTGAGGCTGAGCGGGAAAAGATGAGATAAATTGGGAAGTAGTGAGTGCTCAGCTGTCACCGCGCTTGGATTTTGAGCGCCTGACGATTGTCGAAGAAAGGAAAGACCGAAGGCAGGAAAAAGTTTCACAATAAATCTAAAAGCAAAATACTGCGGATGCTGGAAATCTGAAATAAAAACCAAAAACGCTGGAAACACTCGGCAGGTCAGGCAGCATCTGGGGAGAGAGGAAGATGGGGTTAACATTTCGGGTTTTATGACCGTACATCAGAACCCTACCTCCCATGTTCCAGAATTTCTGTTTTTATTAAAAGTTTCTCAATTTTGAGAACATCTTTACTTTTGTATTTTAAGTTGTCCCAAAGCACTTCACAGATAACACAGTACTTGTTATGTACATAGATGAGGCATTCATTTTGCCCACAAGATCCCACAAACAGCAGTAAGATTGACCAGTTTAAACCATTTTTGCTGGTGTTGGTTGAGGGAGAAATATTGACCAGGTCACTGGGCGACTTCTCTGCTCTTCTTTGAATAGTGCTGTGGCATATTTTGCGTCCACCTGAATAGGCACTGGGCCTTAGTTTAATGCCTCCTCGGAAGGACAGCACCTCTGACAATGCAGCACTCCCTCATTACAGCACTGGAGTGTCAGCATAGATTATGTGCTCAAAACCCGAGTGAAGCTTGAAATCACAGAGGTACTAGTGTAACATTATTGAATAGGTATAGTGTACTTCTCAGTAATGGAATGCATTGAATTATCGTGCTTGACTTCCGAGTAGCAGTACATCGCTCAACAGAGAAATGATCTCCATTACTCAGTGCTGCTTTCATCCCATCATGAAGGCTCCAGGGGTTTCTGGTGGAAATACATAATTGAAAATTCTACAATATTTTCTCTCTTCTTCCCTTTCCTCCCCGAAATCATCCCCACCAGAAACCCCTGAGACCACTGCTGTTTAAGCAAGTGGCGGCTTCTTACCGTCAGCTGACCGCCTCAGCAGCTGAAAATGTTGAAGCTGTTTTACACTTCAAAGCACAAAGTCTGTTTTCCTTGCACACGAAATGATGTACTGGCGACTAAGTGACAGGAGTGTCCTGAAATACTTTTTAACTCTGATTCCAAACCAGCCCAATCAAGATGGGATGATCGTCCCTTTGTTCTGAAGGCTGCGGTTAAAGCTTGAAAGCGAAATGAATCAGGGAAGCCTCTCTGTCATGCCCAGCTGACGGGAGTCTACAACGCACAGCTCGCATTATCATTTTGCAGATAATTGTAAACCTTGACTTGCCATTCTCACTCAAGGGGTCACGAGCATGAAAGGTGTGGGAAATGGAAATGCTGCCCTGGCGCGGTTGCTATTGAGGCACATACCATGTATTTACATGTGGCGGCCCGTGTTTTCCTTGACCCAAGGTTGCTTGACTATTAATGTATGTGTAAAGTGGAGATGTCAATCAATCCCTTACACTTTCATCACCAAGGTGCTCATATCCACTAAGAATTATTATGCGAGATGAGGTGGAAGATGTTCTATCTTTCAGCAAGGTCAGTGTTTAACTTCTAACCATATGAAGTGACTGGGATTGGAGTGAATTCTAATTGTGCACCTAGAGATCAAATGAGATTTATTATTTATGCCCTCAGTTTAAGTAAGTGACTAAGAAAATGAATGCAATAAATTATCGGAGCGTTTTGCTTCTCTCGAGCTCATTTTCTTTATGAGCTCCCTAATAAAGACGCCAATGACTCTGCATGACTTTTTGTATGTTTTTGTAATTATTCTAAAGCAATGAAGGCTCATCTGTTAACTAAGGCAATGAACAAAGACAAATTCCTGATGCGCAGCTTCATCTAATTACAGTGGTGCACCTAGGCAGGCTTTAACAGTTGGAAATGATAAGCACCCCTCGGCACTTTCCCCCAAGCCACACTCCTACTAGTGTAACTTCTAAGATGTGTGAACCTGGGGTCCTGAGTATGGTGATGATGTCGGGTGCTGTTGTACTACAGGAACTGCCGAGAGACTGGTAGCTGCTTAGAGTGCAGGGAGCCAGAAGACCCTTATTACTCTGCCGCCTCTGCACTGCACTCTATTCAGGGATCTTGACTTTCTGTGCTCATCTGCTTACACACGAGGACAGCTCCACTCCCTGGCCTCCCAAGTGCCGGCTGAATTGTAATGTTAATTTGAGTGGAAGGGACAGACGAGTGTCGGCTAACATTGGAAAAAGTTTATTTAAAAAAAAACTTGCATTTAAATTTGCAGGTGCTCCTTTCTAAAAGGGTAACTACTTCCTCAAGAAACAGCACCTCATCTTTCTATTAGGCTCTTTACAGCCTTCTGGACTTAATATCGAGTTGAACAATTTCAGACTATAACCTGTATTTCTTTATATTCTTTTCTCTCTTTTCTCACATGGTAGCTGTTAATGATGCTGCCATCATTCACACCTCATCGAGAGTCATCTTTTGTTTCTTAACTCGTCCCATTACCTCCTTTTGCCTTGAACCATCATTTTGTCAGTCAATCTCTCCTGCCTTCCATCCTATCACAGACCTTCCCTTTGTTCTTTCCTCCCCTCCTCCCTGCCCCTGCTTAAAAATCTCTCTCTAACCTTTTCCAGTTCTGACGAAGGCTCCCTGACTCTCAAAGTTAACTCTGTTTCTCTCTCCTCGATGCTGCCTGACCTGCTGAGTGTTTCCAGCATTTTCTGTTGTTATTTCTTATTTCCTCAAGGTGTTCAGCAGTCACTTGCCTGAATTTAACTCCAGTGACTTCTCTCCCAAGTTATACGGCGCCAATGCAAAGGTGAAACCTTCTTTGGTCGGTGCAAAAATACACACTAGAATATAGTTTGTTTCTGAACCATGTATCTCCTCTAGTAGTCTGCCTGTTTGATTGCATGTCCATCAACTTGGGTCATTGTTCATTTGATCACACATACAAACGAGTTCAGAACTGCTAACTGGTCTTTTCTTGTGTGTCCCTGTCTTTTGGCAATTATATTAATTTGCCAATATCTAACTGCAGCTCTAAAAGGGAGGGAAACCTTGCAATTGTGCTATTTTACTGAATAGGTGACTACTCTTTATTGCACAGCTAGTTAGTAGTTCACGTTTAATTTTCGCTGAAAAACCATCCCCTTCCAAACCATTACCCTTGAGTTGAAGTCCTCACATCTTCCAAGAGAAGACTGCCACAAATTGTAGGGGAAAGGAGGAGGGAATTTGTGATGTGGGTGGTCCCTGAGCAGGTCACAGTTTAAGTGGGGTTTTCTAAGCATGCCTGTGGTATTGAGCAGCCCTGCCTGGAATCATTTTCCACAAACCTACTGAAACATTGTCTGCGTTTTTGTGTCTCACGAGGACTTGTTAACTGCGGCAAATTAATTGGCCAGCCCTTTGCAAGTCAGACGTTTAACCTGCATCTGTGAACGATATCCCCTACAGTCTAGATCTTTCTCCGTCTATGAAAGTACAGTATTCAGTTGAAATTTTTTGCACTATTTTCACTAGATATGATATTGCAAAAGGTTAATTAGCCAAGCATATTTTCCTCTCTGAATTTGAGGGCATTTTACCTTACCATAAATATTAACTAATTTTCTTTAATTGACATTTAGACCTTAAAAAAAAATGATCTTCCCACTACCTCCTGCCTCCACAGTCCTGAAGCAATAACTGGTGTGCAAACTTTAAATGGATCGTGTACAATAGGGAGCCGCCTCCCTACAACTTGTCTCTATGTGATCACATTTGCAGACTACACTTTTTTTTCATTCCTTTTTGCTAAGCCATAGACAGATCAGGAAAAGATGTCTCTCTCTTTACCTGATTTAGAAGGGGAAGTGTCCCCTCTCGGACATAAATGTTCCCATTCTTGGGGTGAAATTGTACTGTGCGGTATTTGTATTAAACATATTTATATGAAATTTTTCTGTCTGCTATTGTATGCTGTTATGATCTGTTTAAAATAGTGCATTTATTAGCGCACAGCACAGTTTCAAATTGGAGAGCCGGCAGGGGAGTGAGATTACACCAGGTGGAGATAAATCCAGGCGTAGACTTGAGTGGGCCTCTTTTTGGTAGTGTAAATGTGCAGAAAGCCTCCCCCTCACACATGTTAAACAGTCACGCGCTACTTTGTGACATATCTAAGGTGGCTTCCCATGAAGCACCCTGCTAAATTCTGACAAAGGTAAACATGAGGTGAGAATGCAGAGACCTGACTGTTCTGCAGTCGTCTTGTTCTAATCCTTGATAACAGATACATGACTGTTTCGATAGCAAAATACTGCGGATGCTGGAAATCCGAAATAACAACAGAAAACGCTGGAAAAACTCAGCAGGCCAGGCAACATCCGTGGAGAGAGAAACAGAGTTAACGTTTCAGGTCGAAACATGACTGTTTGCTATTTCCATACAATAGATTGCTGATACTTGCATATACTGATCCTTTTAACTCCACATGCAGAAAGGCAAGCGTGCCAGGGATCAACGCACCTAAAGGTGGTAAAGTTGAGAGTGGTTTTGAGAATCAACTTAATGGTGACTTTCAACTGGCATGAAGCCTCTGAAGTGGGTCTACGTAAAATAGTCAATGATCTTGAGTACTTAATACACTCCTGTTTTGCTTGGAGCGGGGCGGGGGAAGTGGTGGGGCGGCTGAGGGGGCACCATTGTGTTAATTAAGGGGAAGGATGTAAGTACTGAGAATTCCTCCCTTTTGGCATCCACTATCAGTACTGAGCCATCCCAGTTCAAATGTAATAGAGGTTCAATTCAAAGTTTCTTCTACTTTGCCCAAATCCCAGAGCACTCTACTGCCCTAATATAAATATTTTGATTTCCCATTCCAGCAATCCTTACGGCATCTCTCAGTTAGCGAGTGCCAATTTACTGTCAATTAGTGTCGGGTTGTGGACAGCTTTTCATTGCAGGCCTGCATCCAATGGGACCTGCACTGAGACTGTGTGAAAACTCCTTTCATGCAAGACCTTTACAGATGATAGAGGGAAGAAATTTTCAGACCGCATTTACATTTGACCCAGGTCTCGGAGGAAAAAATCTGCCTGACATTTCCATTGTTAAATGGAGCTCAGATTTTGGAATATCTTTTATTCTATCATAAAGTAGTTGTGTGCTATTGGTGGATTCATTAGTTAACGTACAATGGGCTTGTGTCTAACTGCATCATGAAGCGCTCCAACCCACTTCACATTTATTTTCTTTTTATTATCAACATTTGTAAGTAAACATAGTCATATTTTAGATTTAACCAGCAGTGAACAAAGGGCGCATGTGATGGTTAGATGTGCTCAACGATTGGAATGTGAGCAGGTGATGGAGAGCTTTTAATGGTTCACTGAGTGACAGAAGTATTTTCCTTCTCCTCATGAATTCGTGGCATGATGTTCCAATTACATGTTAATTATTTAAATGAGGCCAGTATCAGCATTCAACAGTGTCACGAGCTCAAAGCTTTTGTAGGGTGACTGCTGTACCTTTTCACCCCCCTGTTGAGCCAGGTTCCTGTCCCTAAAGAAATACTGTATTAGTTTACACGGTTTGAGCTCTACTGGAATAAACTGATGGAATTAGATGTAGTCTTCTAGAGATTCCTCGCTCATGGTTGTAAAAAGCTTACACGACCATTCGAGTGATATTATTGAAAGGTAGTAATCATAATGAAGGAATGGCTTGATGATATAAAGTCAGATTTAATGAAGACAACCTCCGGAAATGTGGTTTCCCTTCATGATGCTGACCGTCTCCCCACTGCTGTCATTTATTCCACAGAGCAGAGGACATGAAATGTGGTCATCTATAATTGCCTAAATAACCAATGGCCAAAAATCCGAGACGTCCTGCATTTTTTGAGGGGATCTGCCATCTCATGATATCGTCCTACTTTTGTCCTTTCCATCCCATTTCCTGTCCTATCTAGTCTCCTCCCCCGCCTCACACCCCTTAGACCATGCTTCTCCTCCATCTGCAAAGGGAAAGCAGGTGACCTGCTCCAAGGCCACTGGAAATACAGTTCTTGGCCAGACCAGCCACCAAGGAAGCATGTGTGAGAGGTCCAAGGAGACTGCTGGCAGGTGACTGGGCTTTGCTTGGCACCTGAGGTGGAGGGAGGGTCAATACTTCATCCCTACATTGCAACAGTGACTACACTTCGAGAAGAACTTCAATGGCTATAAAGACCTTTCGCCGTTCAGTGGTCGTGAAAGGCGCTACATAAATACAAGTCTTTTCTTTCTTTCACCGCTCCATTGAAGCACGACATACTATAAACTAAACATTCCTGCAAAAGTATCTCTCTCTTCTTGTGGGTTACACTGTGCTGTCTCATGTTTCTACAGCGAAATAATTTTAGCCTCTTAAAATAAAACACTACCTTTTGATGAATTAGGAATTCCCAAATTCTGGAACGTTGATGTACTGGCTCTTGTTTGGCTGTCTGAAATGCTGATCCATATACTAAATCTCAAAGCACATATAGTATCAGGAGTACCCATTCTAGGAAAGTCTGTATTTAAAAATCCTTTTTAATCAAGGTGTATCTCTGTAACAAAATCTAAAAAGAACAAGGTTGCAATTAATGTCACTGTACTGAGTGTTGTTTGATTCTGTATATTTCTCAAGTTCCACTCTTCTGTTAGAAATGAACAAAAATCATACTACAATGGGGGCGGGGGGAAAGTACCCAATTTAAGCTCAATTTTTATTTTGGTACTGCCCGGTTGGATCTTCTGATGTAAGTACTGTAGATGTGATTTATTTTAGGAGCTTTGGATCTCCCTGCTTTGTTGAGTTCCTTATCTCGGCTACATCCTGTGGCAGCCAATCAGAGTGCAAGCACCGTCCGAGGGAAAGGTTTCCAATGGGTCGTTTATGCTGGTTCAGAGTGACACTGGTGAAGGTCAGGTTGCATGTCACCTGCTTTCCATCTCGGCCACAAGCAGCACATTTCCCAGGCAAGAGATTGGAGAATAAAATTACAAGATGAAAACACTTTAAATGTGTCTTCCTGTGATATTTGACTTCCAAGACTAAGCACGAAAAAGATGCCGACTCTGGCACAGTTGACTGCACAAATATAATGCTGTCTTGTTCCAACATTAGCTCTTGAAACGCTGCGCCTCGGTTCTGTGACATGCTATCATCCTACATGGTGTGAAAGGAGTGGCTCTCGCTATTTAAAAAAAAAATAACAAGATGAGTGAAGCCCATTCTATTTTTACTAGGAAAAGGGCATTTATCCCAAATAATCATTAAAAGGTGAGAAATTGCTGGCGCTGTCTGGAGGGCATTTAAATAACAAATGTGACAGCGACAATGTTTCCAAGTGTGATCAAGTGTCAGAATCCTCTGCTGAGCTTCCTATCATCATCTGTTCATGAGTTTCAATGTATTTTGCTCATCTGTTCGCCAATCTGCCATCTCTCCCATATAATCTTTTTTTTGTTTTTGGAATAACATTAAATATTGAAATCATCCTTTGTCACTGCTGGTGTGCTGATTAATAGGAGCCTGCCTCTTGCACCTCTGTAGCTGGTGGGATGGAGCGGAGATGAGGCCAGGAGTGCAGCGCAGTGCCTGTGATGAATGCATCGATTCCTGGCCTCCTGCTGAGTGAGAAGGATGACTTTGTTTTATTGTACCTCGGTCCCGTTTGTTTTCACCATTATTCACTGCCTTTTGTGGCTACACACTTATCCTCTTTTATCTGGGGGAGTTGACAAATTGCCTGTGGATTTAAAACTGGCCCTTGCTCAACTGATCAGCAGTGTGCTTGCTTCAGACTGAATGGCTATGCTGGTTGTTTCCAAGAAGTCCTCCACGCGCGCGCACAGGGTCACCAACCCAAGTACGAAATGATGAATCTCGTGCCACCTGCTTCATTATCTATCTAACCGTGGAAAAGAACGCATGAACCTTTTTGGATCTTCAGGGCAGTTTACTGTACCTGGGTAGGTCGTAGAGACACAGTTTTCTTCATACTATTGAGAGTTGAACACTATGTAGGTTGGTACAGTAATGATGATGCTCTCAATTGTTCACCCTCCATTTCAATTTTTCAAAGCATTTCTTGCCAAGCAATGGCCAACACCTGTAATCCTGTGTGTGCATGTGCCATATGCCCCAGTGAGAGTATCTCATCAGTGTCCCTGGTACATCCAGTGACACTGAGGCTTTAGAATTTACTCCGTAGCGTATAAAATATTTAAAACCCTGAATCAAACATTGTCTTTTGTGAAAATTGTGTCACTTTCTGCTTTTCGTATGCTCCATTCTGTTGGGCAATAAACAGGGGAAAGAAATAACGCAATGAACATGGCTGAGATTCAATTATTGTCCCGATCAAATTTGGCGATAAGAAGGAATGTATATAGTTGGCTTAAAGTCCTCATTTAATATTCAAATAATGGAGCCGTTGCTGATCTAAATTTAAAAGTTGAACTTCGAAACTTGGGGTGCATTTATACTCGAAGTGTAGTGAAAATGAAGTATAATCCCAGGCTCAGCTGACGTTCTCCCTCAGGACTGCCCCCAGATGGCTCATTGCTGATGAGCCGCCAAGTTGCCAGGGTGTGCATGCTGCTTGCGAGACTTCAGGGAGCACAGCCCAGAATGCAATCAAGCGCGAGTAACCATGAATTTGTGTCGAAGAAAAGTGATGGTGTTTTCCTTAATCCGTATATTCAGTTGAACTTACTGCTTCCAGAATATACTTAGCCATGAATAAAATTAAAGGTCATGATGCGGAGATGCCGGTGTTGGACTGGGGTGGACAAAAATGAGAAGTCGCACAACACCAGGTTATAGTCCAACAGATTTATTTAAAATTACAAGCTTTCGGAGCTGTCGCCCCTTCGTCAGGTAAAGGTACAATTAAAGGTGTGTTAATTAAAATATTCTGGAGCTGATATCCTTTGCTTGACTAATTTTATTAAAAATGTAGACACGAGTTTTAAAAAGGTGTAATATTGGGAGAAAGTATCAATGATCAACTCTACTGTGTTTAGTGCTGATCTCAGCATTCATACAAAAAAGCCTGTTAATGGCTACTGAAATTTGAGGGGAAAAAGTCTAATATCTGCCTGTTTGACATCCTAGCCCCAAGCTTACCCTCCTATAATCAAACTTAACCCAATGATATACATCCCGGTGTCCTATTTGACCCTGAGCTTCTGAAACCAAATCCTACCCATCACCAAGATTGCTCATTTCTACTTCCACAACATGAGCTGTTTCTACTCTTGCTCATCTCCACCATCATCAATGCCTTCTTCAACTCCAGGCTCCACTCCTCCAACATTTTCCTTACTGCCACCCCCACCATCTCCACTCTACTTAAAAATTCAATTCATCCAAAACGACACTGCCCACATCTATCCTGCACTAAGCTATCACCTTGCCCTCGCCAATGACCAATCACTCCTCATAGCCAATGCATTGACTCTCGTCCTCATTTAGTAAGCCCTTCACAAACCTCATCTTTCCCCATCTGTGCAACCTCTTCCAACCCTACTTGCCACTGTTCATCCTGTGCTCTTCTGGTTCCATGCGCCTTCCCCCTCCGGCCCCCATTATACTCCATCGTCAGTGGCAGAACCTTCACGTGTTTTGGTCCTACATTCTGGAACCCCAAGTCCCTCCATCCTGCAACCTCTCTCTTCCCTTTCAAACATCTCCTCAAAGCCGACTTCTTTGACTTTGTCATCTTCCCCGTCTATTCTATTCTGCTCATGGTCCATTGTTCCCACCTGTTAAACATCTAGGGACATTTATTACATTTAAAGGTGTTATTTAAATGGAACTTGTTCATTAGTAGTGAAGTCATGCAGCATTCCACAGTTTGAGTAAATCGATCACTCCAGGTTAGAACTGAGGTTAGTGTGCTCAACAAAAAGGGAAAAATTGGAAAGTATAGTACAGATTATTTTTCTATCTGACAACATGGATGTAGTGGCAAAAGAGCAGGAGAAGGAGGACAACACCAGGTAGGATGCAGGAAGCACATTACTCACAACTAGTTATTTCCCCGGCAGTGGGTGCATCACAACAGAGCAGTGCATGGAGATTCAGGTTCACTCGGGTATCTGTGACTGAGGTCTGGCTCTTGGTCAACCAACTGCGATGCATTACCAGTGGCAGTGAGGTTCATCATTGCACTCAATTCATGCCTCAGAGCCCTAATCGGCATGTACAGGGAACATTGCAGGAGTCGACCATTTTGCTCGTTTGGCTTTTGGGCAACTGATACTTTGGGGGAAAAAATCGGTATAGCCCATTTTGGGGTGCTAATATCGGCTGGGCACAAAGTTTAGCGCCCGCGCTAATTATCGCCTCCGACTGCAAAATTTGCCTCTATCGCCCCTGGAGGTGATTTGAGCGCTAATTCAGGCGCTACACACCTCTCTTAAGGTGCAAACATCAGGGAGCGAGGCGCTACCTCAACGCTACCGAAGCTCAGGCGATGCCAATTACCATGGAAGCCAGACAGACTGGCGCCATCCAGTTCTTAAAGGGGAGGGGCGCTGGCCAGCCACACCATGCTCATTGCAGCCTTGAATCTCGGCCTGGAGAGACCTCAAAAGCAATTGTGTTGGAAGCACTAATGGATAGGCCCAGGGAAAGAGCTCGGCACTTAGAACCTCAAAAGTGGTGCTGAGGGCCAAAACTCCTTAGGACAGCATTAAAACCAAAAATTTTGCCGACAAGAAAAGATAGGAAGCACCCGCCTTTAAATAGCGCACCCCCAGCCCCTTCCTGACTCAAACGTTCTGCTCTACCTGTTGTTCCTAGCAGCAGGTGTTAAGGCAGGGGGCGCGACTCAATATCTGGCCTGGGGCGCTACCGGGGCATTGCACGCTTGGCTGACATCACGATCTGCGGGCGCAGGAGATCGTGGCGGTAGTGTTTAGCGGCGCCACAAAACGACTGGTCCATTTAGCGAGTGGCACTAAAATCACCGCGCTCGGGCGCTAAGTTCCTCGTGCCCCCCGGAGTCGCGAACCAACCGAATTTTTTCCCCAACGAAAGAATGACGGGCTACAAGATGTATTAAAAGTTAATTAGATTGTTTACATGTGCAGTACTAGTGGTTTGGTCTTTAATACATTTTGCTGCCTTTCCCTCATACTTTCAGACGTGGATGAGCCAAACTTTCTTCCAGCTCAATGTCAGTAAAACCAAATCTCTTCCTCTTTGGCTCTCACCAGTATCTATGCACATCTAGCATTGACTCCATCAATGTCCCTGGCTGCTGGGCCAGTAGGTATGGACTCTTGGCATATTGCTTAACTCCAAGCTGAACTTCAATTCCCACCCAATGTCCACTCCATTACCAAGGCAGTTTTCTTCAACCTTTGCAACACTGCCCACCTTCCCCATACCTCTCCCACAGTGCTGCCAAAGCCCTTGTCCGTGCCGTTATCACCTCCGGGTTCGGTTTGCCTAATGCTGTTCGAGCAATCCTCCCTGCCACAACTCTCCACGCAAGTTACAACTCCCCCAAATCTCTGCAAACTCCATTCTCGCCCACATAAAGCCACGAATCCCATCAGTACCACTGGGGTAGAAATTGGTATACATTGCGCCCATTTCACGCCCGAAAAATGGACGCAAAGCATAACTATTTTGCAGTGGGGTGACCTTCACCCAATGTGTGCAGGTGTTGGACCCACTGCGAAATACACAGGGCCATTTTTTAATGTTTTAGGGTGAATGCCTAAAACACTTCAGCAGCCCCCATGACCACCAATGAAAGGTGAGAGTTAAACATTAAAAAAAAACCTTCCTGTGGAGTTCGGATGAGCAGGAGTTGCGATCGCCCCTCCCCCCACCCTCCCTCCCTCCCACCTGCCGTAGCCCACACCAATCCCCCCCGCCAGAGACTTCTCTGAGGGCAGCTGTTGGCAAGGTCAGCGTTTGAATAAATGTCTTCGCTCGGGTGAGTTGCTCGTGGAGGTGCGACCAGCACTGGATGCTCGTGCCAAGTCCCAGTCCTGAGTACCAATTTCCATTGATCCTTGGGCCCCCAATTCGGTTGTGCGTTGGTCACGCAGTGCCCGAGCCTCAGCCTAAAAATGGCCACATTAGCCAGTGGCTAATCTATTGGACAGCACTATTGTACAGTATTCATGTCTTACCTTTGTGCTCTTTTTAAAAAGTTGTTTAGCTTCTTCCAAAGTTCCACCAGGTTCTCCGAGTTGCAGAGACAGAGGTCAACATGCCTGGTGTCACCTGTGGGGTTGCCATGCCCTACGTGGGGGCTGCCATGTCTAGTGCCTGTCTTGCGTGTATATTTATAGGGGCTGTCTTTTCCCACCTCCTTCGACTGCTGCATGGTTACCAGCACTTGCAAGGTTTCATCATTAACTCTTTGCTCTTGTTCAGTTCTTTGCTCAAAAATGACATACTGCGCAGATCAAGTAACTGGTTAAGTGACTCGCTGGTTACTTGAGAAGCTTAAAAGAAACGGTACAACAGGAGCACTGCAATTGGCTGTTAGTATTCATTACAGTAATGAAATTGCATTCTCAGAAATCACACGCTTAAAAGCCACGCATTCGCCACCATTTTGTTGAGAGTTCCTTCATTTTGAACATAAAGGAGCATTTCTATTATTTTGCATGAAAAGGGGAACGTTGACCCTGCTGCTTTATAAATAGAGACACAAATGCAAGAAACATTCACAAATTTGGCCAAGGCAATGGCCACTGCATGTTGTGGATATGCAATGATGGGAGAGCAGGTAAGTCAACCGACATGATAATCTGATCAAATAAATGGAATAATCGCGCTATTTTATTCTTCTTGGCTTAAGTCCTCGGCTATTTAGTCTGTAATAAGAATCCGAGCCGCCTTCAAGCAATCTGAGTAATGACCCACTTCTTCCATTAACTTTAATGTGATTGAGAAAACCAAGTTACAGTGACTGAACATAACTAAGACTACATCATACCTCATTAAGACTGGGAAAACGTGTATTTTGCTAATGTATATTAAATTTTGAGATCTAATATTACATTGGTTAACTTTAAATCATCTTAATTACCTTGCTAACCTTCAATATTCTGAGTTGGCCTTCTAATAGAATATTGTAACACTCACTGTGGGAAAACCCCTAAACTTGAAAGTACTGAATAAATGAATGAGTTATGAAGGTCTTTCTATTCGTACATCACAAGTAATTGACTGCACTGCCGTGTTTTGGAGCTGCTTGCGAAAGGAGAACAAACTGAATTGAAATTCCAAGGTGACTTGAATTGGAAGATTTTGTGCAGTAATCACTCAAGTTTGAGTAAACATGGGTCGTTTTGAGGTGATATGAACTTGCACAAATACGGGACATGAAAAGACTAGCTGTCCTATACAGTCTAGGTGCAACTTAACAGCATGATCCCCATTGACCCCCACCCACCCACCAGCAGCCATGTAATCTCCTGGGTCAGGCAAAAAAAACCTTCGGCTATTTCAGGGATAAAAGGTGAGAACTTCCTCTCCAATTCCTGAAGGCGATCAAACAAATTCCAGGAGACCACAGACTGGGAGCCTCTCATGCTCTTTCCATTCTTGGGCCTCCAGCTCTTACTCCACTGTGACTTAACCAACACTGGCCAATGTATCTATTGTTTTTGGTTTCGCTATGAATCAAATCATACACCATGGGATTAACGATCATCCCCCCCAATTGCGCTATTGATGGCTCGAGATAGGTTGCCTATCATGTTCCATTGATTCCTTTGTAAGTTGGAAAATATCACCTCTCCAAACCAATGTGTACAGGCTAAAACCAGTAAACAGATTTATTTATTGGTTAAATATTATATGGAAGCAATAAGATGATGGATGATACGGAAAGTACAATGCTTAGAAACAATAAAGATTTTGATGGGGAAACTATTTCCACTGGTTGGTGAGTTGGTAACTAGAGGGAATAAACTGGAGGTCATCACCAAAAGAACAAATTGGGAGTCTAGGAACTATTTTTCTTTCACTCAAATGACTTGTTAGAACATAGAAATCTCCACCAGAAATGGTGGAGGATGCGGAATCCATAATCGCTTTTCAAAGTGAAGGTATGGGGAAAAGGCAGAGGAATTGGGGGCAATCGATCGCTTTTTCAGACAAGTGGTGCAAATGTAATGGGCTGAATGGCCTCCCTTCCTCACTGTAAAATTCTGTGATTCCACGAAAAAAAAATCAGGTTTTAGAATTTGTTCCTTAAACTGTCTGATTAGCAATGGGACTTTTATACAAAACCGATTTTCATATACCTTCACAATGCAGATTAATTAATCCATTGAATTTGGACCTTCAAAAAGAACTAAAGAAGGGGCAAATTTTCCAGGATTTGGACATCTGAATTCAGTGCTCTTTACACTTGATTGAAGACACACTGATGCAAACTTTTGCATAGAATGCTGATGAACAGGTGATCCCCTGTTGTCCAAGCCTACTAATTGCTTTCACATGTATATTTATACTTATATCCTGACTAATTTATAGATTAATCAGTCTGGCCTGGATTCTACTGACACCTCATCCTCTACCTCCATTTTGAAATTTGTAATGAGAAGACAACTTCCATTTTAACTCTAAACATTGCATATAATAAATGCAGAAATGTTCATATTTTGTTGCACACTGTGGCTACAAATGTGCACATCACTTCTCTGCGAAGGCAGATCTTTATTCAGTGGAAGTTGTACAGCAGAAATGACGAGCCAACTTTATATGTAAATTATTTTTACTGAAGTATATGAACATTTGCATTCATTTCAGAATAGTGATAAACTGTACTCGTTGCGCAAAACCACGACAACAGTATCAGAATTACAAGTTGTTTTGAAGCTACAATGACATTGCGCTACTGGTTTGACCCTGGTAGCTAGAAAGTACAGTTGTAGCTGGCAAGACCCTTGCTAAACTGCTTGGTTGTGAATTGCAGGCTGCAAGTCCTCTTGGGAACAGCTGATGACGTCTTGCTAGAGTTACGCCTGATGTCAAAACCAAGCATGTGAGCCTCCTTGAGGGAATTACTGCGACTGTGTTGCAGAATCTGATCCAAGATCTGGTTTTGTACTGCTACAAAACAGAAAATATTTTGCATTAAGTTGCAGTTACTTGCGAGTAACATCCCAAGATGCTGCAGCAGGTTGGCTCCTGGACCTTTTGCCCCTGAAACTTAAGTTCGCTCTAGTCTACTGAAACCAGTTTTCCCTCCCCCGGTTGTGTTAGTTTTAACTGCAGTGAGATTTGAGCAACCACATTCCAGTTCCGAATAGATCTGCAGTGCAAAATATTACCTCTAATTTGGCACTAAAGTTTTAATCATACTCAGCCTGTAAAGATGGCTGGCACGGAAATTAGGAGCACTCACATTGGTGCAGTTAAGGGTACCACTCTAAAGCTAGGGTTATTATGTTGCTTTGGTAACAGTGGGAGCTTTATCCTGCATCTGACTTGCGCGATGCTTGATCTGGCAGGGCTCAGGGCTGACACTAAAGGGTAGAAATTCCCATTGGTGAAGTCACTGTATGAATAATTAATGCTATATTCCTGTGTGCACTATTTGTACGCCGTTATTAGCTGTTCCTGCCACCAACATGCCCCTTCTACTTGTATTAGTGGGGTTACATTACAAATGCTGGAACAACACCATGTTTGGGCGTCTGGCAAAATCCAGAAGTGGGCACTATGCACAATAGAAAGCTTGTGTCCACAGAACATAAATGATTCTAGTTTAATTGCATGGTGTTAAACAAAAATTAAACCATAATATGATAAATAGAAGATCCTTGGCAAGGCAGGGTGCCAAACTGCAACTTCTTGAGAATAATAAGGTTTTTAGCAACCATCTGTTCCTATTTTTTCAGTCAGAATACGTGAATCTGCAGCTTGCAATGGAGTTTCCCCCCGGCCGCAGCCCGACTCTTCGCACGGCACGTCTTGCTACTTTTGTCACTGCCACAATCAAATGGAGCAATGGGCATAGTTGAAAAAGATAGGTTAGAATCCTAATATTAGGACAGACATGTATCCTGCCAGAGTTACACTCAACAATGTACGGAATGGGACATATTGTCGCAGGCTCCACTC
Source organism: Squalus acanthias (assembly GCA_030390025.1). Taxonomy (NCBI): domain Eukaryota; kingdom Metazoa; phylum Chordata; class Chondrichthyes; order Squaliformes; family Squalidae; genus Squalus; species Squalus acanthias. Next base: position 16,260,299 of record CM059448.1, read on the forward strand.
TCCATACAGCTGCGTAGAGAAACCTAAATAAATGTTTTCATTTCTTACACACCAACATCTTGAGTTACCAACTATTTGTTCGATTTATGCTTCACTGACCCTGGCAACAATCGATGTAGCTAAGAGGACCAGAGAGGAGGAAGAGCTAGTTCACAAAAATTAGAAGCGAAGAAGGTAGATTTTCCACTTGGTTATTCTAGTTGGGCTGTTCTGAGACTTGTTCCCTGCATTCCTGCAAAGATGATTTCCTTCCCTCGTGATATTGCCGTTGCAATAGGGGGAAATGGCGTAAACCAGTTTCAGATCTCCCAGTGCCAACAAAGTGACACTCGGCGTCCCACCTCCTGTCTTTTGTCTCGCATCTCGACGAGATGCACTCAGCAGGCTCATTAGCCTGAATCCATTATCCTAGACATCTCTTAGAGACTTAATTATTTTTTTTATTCATTCACGGGATGTGTGCCCATCCCTAATTGCCCTTGAGAAGGTGGTGGGGAGCCGCCGCCTTGAACCGCTGCAGTCCGTGTGGTGAAGGTACTCCCACAGTGCTGACTTTGTCGCAGTGGTTTGGTACAACTGAGTGGCTTGCTAGGCCATTTCAGAGGACAGTTTGGAGTCGCATATAGGCAGGAACGGGTAAGGCCGGCATATTTTCCTTCCCTGAACGACATTTCTTCTACCCTTCACTTGCCATCTAGGTCACTACTTGTTAACATTTTTCAAGCACTTGCTGTGTAGACCAGTAAAGCACTACAAACTTGACATCAAACAACTGGGCAAATGATGAGTTGCAATCTTTCAGATTTAAAGTTCCAACAATCCTGTTTTAGCTGCAGTGCAGAATACTCATAACGCTAAAATGGTTCCAGTAATGCAGTGTTTTGTGTAATTGGTAGTCAGATATCTGAAGGGATAATTGAAGAGCTACTTCAATGAGATGCATAATGCACAAAAACGTACAGGAGGCCTGTGAGCAAGCAATGCAAAAATGATTCCGCGAGTTCGCTCATCAGTAAGGTCAGTTGGGTCACGAGCATTTCTAGAGCATCAGCATGTACACTTGTATCGAAGTGCAACTATAATCAATGCGGCCCAGTAAAACGCCCAAACATACAAGGTTGCCATGGCGAGCTGCGAGTCTTCAGGTGACCTCGAGAGAGAGAGAGACCTGCTTTATTCAATGGTTGTTTTTCAGCATATTTCTAAACCATTTTCAAGAGCTAAATAGTGCTTTACTACAGCTCAAAATATTTTTTCTCACTGAAATGTTCTATCTAAATAATTAACCAGTACTATGCAAAGCCTAATTTTGGTATCCGAATCCCAAATTGTCACCTTTTACAGAACACTGGAAAAATTAATACAGTCTTGGAAACGGGGTTTCTGTATTTTTATATAATAATAATTATAACCCTAACTCGTGGACTTCCTGTGGTGCTGCTCACTGATAGTTCCACACCTGCAGCTCCTGATGTTTAATGCAGAAGACTGCAACCTTGTCCATTGCTGCCATGTAGCTAAGTACAGCACTGATGCTCGGTAAAAAAAAACATTTCTACACTGAAAGACACAGTCTCACAGATATAATATTTCGAATACTCTTTACCTGCCACTTTACAAAACTTTTGTAAGATCAATTAACTTTGTGTTCACCCCCCACCCCGCTCACAATGGGGTTTTTAATTGTTCCCCATAGTGGATTTGATCAAGATGCTCGTCTTGGTTCTCATGACGGACCTATAGCTTTTGCTGAAGCTGCTGGTGTGGAACTGCACCAGTGGGGGCTTTTCCAGCTGTCGAATCTCCAGCATCTTGAACGGGTGCTCATTCGCCATGCTCTAGACCTGACTGACTCTGGCCACCGAGTGCGAGCTGAGCTTCAGAGAGCCTCGTTAACATTCTCTTCCTGCCCATCACTGACGCCAAAAAAAAACCTCATCCCAGACAACACTGTCAGCTCCGGCTTTTATTCAACGGTTTGAACTGTATAAAATGCTGGAAATAGTTGAATCCTATTGTTTGTTTCTTTCCGCCGCTCACACCTCATGGCTGGGTGTAAATTTTCCACCGAGAAGTCATGTGACGAGGGTTGTCATGGTTCACTCTTGGGTGCTGTAGTTGTACATCAGCAGAAGGAAACTACAAACTCCCACGATGCATAGATGCGAAACTCGAGCCTCAGGCCCAGGGGAGATGGCCAAGCCTTTTTCTGCATAACTTCTTGCTCATGTTTCCAAAATCAAATAACAAACTTTTTGGGTCTGCTTAAAGTTTTTGCTTCCAGAATTGTGAAATGTATTTGTGTTTAACATTTGTTATTTTATATTATTGTTAGAAATATTTTTAGCTGCATATACTTATGAGTGATAAAGGAAAAATGGCAGCTAAAAACAAGGGGAAGAAGCTCCTTGAACAGTTTGGTTAGTTTTTGACAATTGATGGGATTGGGTGATTTTATGATGATGTCTGGAAAGAAAACGAGAAAATGTGTATTTATAAAGAACCTCTCACAATCTATGGCTGTCCCAAAGTGATTTATAACCAGTGAATTATTTTTGAAGTGGAGTGACCTTTTGTATGTGTCACTCTTGTCTCAATGGTAGCGTTCTCTTCTCTGAGTCAGAAACTCATGGGTTCAAGCCCCACTACAGAGACTTTTCCATGAATTATATGCACAAGTGTATAGTGGCACTTGTGCCCACAACCTTTTGACTCCAAGGGAGGAGTGCTACCAAATGAGCCAAGCTGGCAGTGTAAGTGATTTCTCATTGGCTAAAATATCCCCTTGACTAATTGCGTAGCAACCAGTATCCCTAACCTAACAGACAGTGGTACAGCAGTCAATGCTTATTTTTACTGCCTGAACATTTTTGAGGTGTGACAGCATGAGATCTGATTGATTTCTTAAGTTGAGATACCCTTCATAATCACACCATTTGTAGGAATTTTATACATATAGAAAGTAGACCTTGAAGGTTATTTACCACTTCAGTTATTTATCTATCACGTTAAACTTGTTTACATTTAATTATGGCACATTTGGAGTGAAATTAATTCATGAACAATCAACTCATTGTACGAAATTCCTATTCCAATTTGAGTACAAAGGAATTTCCTTCAAACGCATTAATGTTTGAGCACTAAAAGCACACATCACAATTTCAATGCAGTAGTTGAAAATTAAACAAGATCTCGCATTCTGATTTTGAAATTGGTAAACAGATGTGCCGTATGGAGAGTTTAATGACAAATGGTGTCGGAATTGAGGGCAGAGGACGAACCAATTTAACAGTGATGTCACAAAAGACTGCATTAAACACATCCGATTATTTCCCATTTGAAATTAGAATTTATACAAAACCTTTATTGTTGTAATGTTGTAAGCAAAATATGTGCGCCTCTCAAAAAAATGTATTATCCTGATTCTGATTTATCTGTTGGTGACTTCTAACGCCGACCATTTACTCCACAGTTCATCGTTGTGTCCTGTGTGTGTACAACTGAAGACCCCAAATCACTCTGACAAAAAGGCTTTTCCCGATGACACTGCTTTTTTGGAATATAAATGACCTGGATATTGGAATACAGAGTCGAATTTCTAAATTTGCCGAAGACACCAAACTTGGGGGTGTGGCAAACAGTGAGGATGATACCAATCGACTGCAACAGGACATAGAAAGGCTAGCAGAATGGGCAGACAAGTGGCAGATGGAATTTAATACAGAGAAGTGTGAGGTGATGCATTTTGCCAGAAGGAACAGGGAGAGGCAATATACACTTAATGGCACAGTTTTAAAGAGTGTGCAGGGACAGAGGGACCTAGGCGTTAATGTGCATGGGTCCCTGAAGGTGGCAGGACATATTGAGGGAGTGGTTAGCAAAGCATATGGGATCTTGGGCTTCATAAATAGAGGTATTGAGTACAAAAGTAGAGAAGTTATGCTGAACCTTTATAAAGTGCTGGTTAGGCCACAACTGGAGTATTGTGTCCAGTTCTGGTCACCACACATTCAGAAGGATGTGAAGGGCCCTTGAGAGGGTGCAGAGGAGATTTACCAGAATGGTTCCGGGGATGGGGGATCTTAGTTACAAGGACAGGTTGGAGAAGCTGGATTTGTTTGCATTAGAGCAGAGGAGGTTGCGGGGTGATTTGATAGAGGTGTACAAGATTATGACGGATTTGGAGAGGCTAGACGGGGAAAGGCTGTTCCCACTAGTTGATGGTACAAGGACTAGGGGACACAGATTTAAGGTGTTGGGCAAGAGATACAGGGGGGAATGTGAGGAAAAACTTTTTTACGCAGCGAGTGGTGAGGACCTGGAACTCACTGCCGACGGAAGTGGTGGAAGCGGAGACACTCAATGTTTTCAAGGGGAGACTGGATAGGCACTTGAGGGAAATAAACTTGCAGGGCTACAGGGATAGAGTGGGGGAATGGGACTGACTGGATTGCTCTAGAGAGAGCCGGCACAGACTCGATGGGCCGAAAGGCCTCCTGTGTCTCTGACAAACATAAGACATCTCCCATAATACTGGAGTTCACCGCATCCTTAATGCTGGTAAACATGTTTAGGTTAGCCAGTCTTGAGCATAGCAAAAAGATTGTATGAATTGTCACGCCAGCAGAGCTTTCATGTTAATTTAATGGTTCACGAGAGAAATCCGCAGCCTTGTTATAGCAGCAGTGGGCTGTACAAAGAGTACAAGATAAATTAGCACTGGGAATATATTGGACGAGATTAATCAAGTAAAAGCAATAGACTTGAACTTGTTCTTGATACCTCTCGTTTTATAATTATATTCATCATCTTAAAACAAAAATTGCCATTACAGCTAATAGACTTTGTAAAAGTCTATGTGTTACTGGTGTCTCAAACTGCACATCGCGCCTGTCCATTTTTGAGTTCCATTCAAAACTGCGTCCCAGTATATTGCACAGGATCACTTGAGAAGTTCTCTATCGCTATGGGGTCGGCTGTAACTTGGGGTGGGATCGGTGCGTGGGGAGAGCGGCACAAAGCGGGCGGCGCACGCGGAAGTCGGGAACGAGAGCGAAGGCCGGCCAATTTTAACAGGCAGGCCTCATTACCGCGTTGCACCCGAACGCGGCGGGAGTGACGAGGCGACCGGCTGGCGGGAGTGCGATTTCCCAACGCTGCAGGGCAGGCCACCCCACCGCCGGGGCTGCAAGGAAACTGTCCTCGGCAAGGTAAGTTGTGGTGGTGGCGGGGGGAGCAGGAGTGGCCCTCCTGACCCACAAGCTTAAGAAAATGTTAAAAATTGTACTTACCAGGCCCTCCGCTGGCCCCGATCTTCCTTGCCGCCTGCTTTTGCTGGCAGCCCCGGAGATTCGCCGATTTATTTGTAGGATAAATTCACGTTGGGGTCTGATTTATGTCATCAGACCCCTACATTATAAGCTTTAATGAGGCACCCACCTGCCTGGAAAGTTGGCGAAGATAACATGGCGCCGGGCGGGAATGGCACGACCGTAGTCCGACAAGTCCACTTGCCCGATTTTAATCCCTCCCACACAACGTTTCCACCTAGTGGGGGAAGGGTTAAAAATGTCCCTGATGTCATTCATACTTTTTAAACTTTGTAGTCTTACATGAACATTTGAATCGTTAACATTTCCTGAGTTTCTTATTGATCGCTGTCTACATTGGTGTTTGTGAGAAGTAAATAACAGTGGTGTAACTTTACTTATGAGAGATAGGGAGTAGTAGCATTTATATAGCGCCTTTCATGACCTCAGGATGTCCTAAAGCGCTTTACAGCCAATGAAGTACTTTGAGTGCAGTCGCTGTTGTAATGTAGGAAACGCGGCAGCCAATTTGCACACAGCAAGCTCCCACAAACAGCAATGAGATAAATGACCAGATAATCTGTTTTAGTGATGTTGATTGAGGGATAAATATTTGCCAGGCCACCGGGGAGAACTCCCCTTCTGTTCTTCGAAATATTGCCACGGAATCTTTTACGTCCACCTGAGAGGGCAGATGGAACCTCGGCTTAACGTCTCACTTCGCACCCAAAGGTCAGCAAGCCAATCCATTAGTGAACCTCAGGAGAGACATTGAGGGCAAGTTCAACCTAGCCCGCTCATTGGGAAACTGACTGGTTCGGGTGGAATGCATCCGCCCAATATTTGTCAGTGAAGAGTAATATTGAGCCAGGTGTAAAACCGGAATGCCACCTGAACCCATCAGTTTCCCAGTGGGTGGGTTAGGCTATAATTGCCCCCACTTTATTTGAATAATTGCATCTCACAAACAGTACAACCACGCAATATGTCTGCTCTGTCTCCTCTCTCTCTTTCGCTGTCTCCTCTCTCTGCTGTGTAGCAGAACATTTATAGCTGATGTCATTTGAATGCAACCCCCATCATCAGCGGTTGTGTGGTAAACTGTGAGTTGGCATTGAAGCCTCCAGAGGCCATACAGACACCAGAAGAGGTTTCCACAGAACGTTGCTTCTACTGGTAACAACAATGGAATCCAGGTTACCATCAGAGCCAGCTATGATTTTTGGCTGTCGGAGGGCTAGGCCTTTCAACCTGTCTGTACAGTCCATCCAAGCAGCTTTGTGCTCACTGGCCTGTGCAGACCTTCCCCAGCCTGATGCTTAAGTATATTACAGTGCATTGTGCATATTGTACATGTGACTCTGATGGCAGTCCCTAAGGGAATTTAAATTCAGAAAGTAGTGCTCGAGCATCAAGTGCCTTTCCTCACTCTCCTTCCACCAATGATGTAAATACAAATGTGCATGTAGACACCACCCTGTTTGCTATAGAAAGTTGCGTGCAATACAACCACTTGCACACTAACCATACATGTGGAAGTTTACCTATGTGCTTTAAAGTCTCTTTAATTGGTGGTGATATCTTCTCCAATCGTTGAGGAAGGCCAGTGCAGTCCAGCGATCGAAAGACCTCTTTGCTGATCGGCATCTGCCACATTTGACCCCTTGTGACCCCACCTCATTGTCTTTGATGTAATGTTTTGCTGACTGAGCTGTTTGGACACCATCCACACCTTTGATTGCCGTGATTATCTCTCTGCCGAGGTGTGATAAAGGGCAGTTAGAAAGATTAACTGTAATCATCTGGCAGTGTTCTCTGACTGTATATGCTGTGCCTATATGCATCTCTTCACTTCACCTGACGAAGGAGCAGCGCTCCAAAAGCTTGTGATTTCAAATAAAGCTGTTGGACTATAACCTGGTGTTGTGCGACTTCTCACACTGATCGGTATGGGTTGGGCTTGAGTGTTTCAGTGGCTCAGCCTACTGCCAGCCCAAGAGCATGGCTGTCACTTCCTCCAATAGCAATTTACGTTTGTTCCCACCAGCCACAGCCATCTCTCTTAGTGGATACATAGCCACCAGCCGCCTAGTTTATACTGCTGGTTGGTGCTGATAACAAACTGGCAATGTAAATGCAACGGGACCTGTGGGAATGATTTCCTCTGGTTGCTATATGTAGCAACATTGTAAACAATTTTGCTGGAAGTACCAATCCAAGGAAATCATCCGTGTTCATTTTTTAATTAGTTCCTCCTCACTGTGTTGCAACATCCCAACCCCTTAAACAGCAAGAAAAACCCAAACATCATAAAAATGGACTTTAAAAAAAAATGCAAATTCCTGAAAAATCAGATCAGATTTCCCTGTACCGATGTCTGCCTCATTACTAAATTTGGAGTCATGCTGACTGTTTTTAAATGTTGCAGTATTAACAAGACGCAGGTCTGCAAACACGCAGCGTGTGATTTTATTAATGAGTATCCACGAGAGGAGGCTCAGAATGTAGCTGTGCACATTCTGATATCCGCAGCTTGCCTCAGACCCAAATACAAATTACAGCTGACTTTTCCGCTCGTTCACCAATTAATGTACTGTCATCCTTCAAGGTGTGGTCAGAACGAGAGGTCTGCCTGTTTGGTTTTGAATCAAAGGTCCCAGAGATGAAAAAACAAAGCTTCAGCGCAGTGTTGTAATGCTTTACATCCAATCACATTGTGCATACTTAGAATCCATTCTGTGCACAAGTCATTGGGGGGGGGGCGGAAGAAAAAGTGGATAAGTGTCAAAGGAAGCATTTGTGGAAAAATGAAGGGAACTTACTAATTAGGACATAGGGGTTTGTTTATGAAACCGTAATCTCAATACATTCAGCACTTCTCTAATTACAAAAAACAGGGCAACATTAAACTGGAGGGAAAAAAAGAGCTTTACATTAAGGGGAAATTGAATTCAGTCCCAGAAAGGGGTTCTAAAAAAAAAAAAGGTGCTAGGGTTCTTGCCTCAAAAAGTAGCATCAGAATCCATTATTATCTAATTAGTGCTTCTATGCATTAATATATTTTAAAACATTTTAGCAATGGTCATTCTGTCATTTTAATATCTCATGGCTAAACCCCATTAGCAGTTCAACAAAAATGAATGGATTCAAATCCAACCCAGACAGACGTACTGTAAGGTTGTTGCTCTCTGCCCCTATGTGGAATCAGTTTGGCTATCTTGCCCAATTCCCAGTAGACATGAGCCCAGAACACACAGTTGTCCGAAAATAGCACATTCAGATTTCTAGTGTAAGAAACAATAAAATTCAGGACATGGTGTCAGAAGCAAAATAACACTGATAAAGAAAGAAATGAAAGACTTGGATTTATACAGCGCCTTTCAGTGAAGTACTTTTGAAGTGTGGTCACTGTTGTAATGTAGGATTTGCTCACAGCTCCCACAAACAGTAGTGTGATACGGGGAGGGGGATTGGGACTAGCTGAAGTGCTCTTGCAGAGAGCCGGCACGGGCTCGATGGGCCGAATGGCCTCCTTCTGTGCTGTAACTATTCTATGATTCTATAATGACCAGATAATCTGTTTTTGTTATGTTGATTGAGGATAAATATTGGCCAGGACACTGGGGATAACTCCCCTGTTCTTCGAAATAGTTGAGAGGTCGCATAACACCAGGTTATAGTCCAACAGTTTTATTTGAAATCACAAGCTTTCGGAGCTATCGATTGCTCCTTCCTCAGGTGAAGTAAATTAGATACAGAATCGCCAAAGCATATATAGATAGAAAACAAAGCATGTGTACTTTACAATTGCAGACCAATAAATTAAATCATCCTGACTATCTGCCGAGGTGTGATAAAGTTAATTAAGTCAGCCAGGAAGGTACCACATCAAAGACATAGCAAGATACAACTGAGACAATGAGGTGTAGTCGCAGGGGTTCTAACGTGTCAAAAGCTGCCGTCTGTATGTAAAACGAAAAGCTTTAAAATTTTTTTACTTTTTTACTGGGAAAATTTTTACTTTTTTACTGGGAATCACATCTGTGAACAAGCTAACGACGACTCGAGTCCGGATCACGTCATGTATCGTGACATAAACCCAAGATCCCGATTGAGACCGTCTTCATGAGTGCGGAACTTGGCTATCAGTTTCTGCTCGATGATTTTGCGTTGTCGTGTGTTTCTAAGGTTGCCTTGGAGAACGCTTACCTGCAGATCCGAGGCTGAATGTCCTTGACTGCTGAAGTGTTCCCCGACTGGGAGGTAACAATCCTGCCTGGCGATTGTTGCGCGGTGCTCGTTCATACGTTGTCTCAGTGTCTGCATGGTCTCGCCGATGTACCATGCCGCGGTGCATTCTTTCCTGCAACGTATGAGGTAGACAACGTTGGCCGAGTCACATGAGTATGTACCACGTACCTGGTGGGTAGTGTCCTCACATGTGATGGTGGTATCTGTGTTGATGATCTGGCATGTCTTGCAGAGTTTGCCGTGGCAGGGTTGTGTGGTGTCGTGGTCGCTGTTATCCTGAAAGCTGGGTAATTTGCTGCGAACGATGGTACTTCTGAGGTTAGGCGGCTGTTTGAAGGCAAGTAGTGGAGGCGTGGGGATGGCCTTAGCGAGGTGTTTGTCGTCATCGATGACATGTTGAAGGCTGCGAAGAACATGGCGTAGTTTTTCCGCTCCGGGGAAGTACTGGACGACGTAGGGTACCCTGTTGGTTGTGTCCCGTGTTTGCCTTCTGAGGAGGTCTATGCGATTTTTCGCTGTGGCCCGTCGGAACTGTCGATCGATGAGTCGAGCGTCATATCCCGTTCTTACGAGGGCGTTTTTCAGCGTCCGTAGGTGTCCATCGCGTTCCTCCTCGTCTGAGCAGATCCTGTGTATTCGCAGGGCTTGTCCATAGGGGATGGCTTCTTTAACATGGTTAGGGTGGAAGCTGGAGAAGTGGAGCATCGTGAGGTTGTCCGTGGGCTTGCGGTAGAGTGAAGTGCTGAGGTGTCCGTCTTTGATGGAGATTCGTGTGTCCAGGAATGAGACCGATTCTGAGGAGTAGTCCATGGTGAGTTTGATGGTGGGATGGAACTTGTTTATGTTATCGTGTAGTCTTTTCAGTGATCCTTCGCCATGGGTCCTGAAATAGTGCCATGGGATCTTTTACGTCCACCTGAGAGAGCAGACGGGGCCTCGGTTTAACGTTTCATCTGAAAGACGGCACCACCAACAGTGCAGCACTCCCTCAGTACTGCACTGGAGTGTCAGCCCAGATTTTTGTGCTCAAGTCTCTGGTTTGGGACTTGACCCCACAACCTTCTGACTCCGAGGCGAGAGTGCTACCCACTGAGCCACAGCTGACACTAGATAGAGCAGATGAGATTTTAAACTTTTTTTTTAAGCCATGCACTCCAGTACATAACATCTATGCCCCTCCATTGGTGGAGTAGATGCCCTAACTGCCCTCTTGCTTCCAGATCCCTCGTACATTGGTGCAGTGGCTAAGCTCTACTTGCCATGGGTGTGCTTGATGCTAACATTGCATGGCAAAAGTGGGGGGGAGGGGGGGGCAAAGTATTCCATGCCACAGCAAGGACATCTTTCATTTTGATAGGCACAAAAAGTCACCGGAAAAGAAAGCCACATAACTAAAAGTGTAATGCTGTGTAAAATAATCGAATATCTGTCCCTTTTATAAATTAATTTGAAACCTCCATCAATCCCGAAGAACTGTTTCGACTTCTGCATATTTTATGCCAATATGCTATAGCCTTGGAAACCATTAAAGCGACCGTAATAAAATTGTCAGGGTTGACTGCTGGTATTACTGACTGCAATGTCAATTAGCTTGTTTCAGTATCTCTCATTACCATTTACTAAGGAATGAATCCCTAGATAAAGCAATCAGCTTTATTGACAGAATTCTGATCCTGTGCATTTCAAGTTTTCAGAGTACTGCCTGAGGCAGTTGTGAAAACCAGCTTAGAACATGACACCTACTGAAACCCGCTCAGTCACTAAGCATCTCTCGGCTGAACAGAAACACAGCAGATCTTCCGTTAAGTGAAAACAACTCATAATATATTTGGTACAAGTAAGAAAAGATATGCATCTCACCTGTGGACTTGTGAGAAGACATATGATGGAAAAACGCCATTCAGCACATCAAAGCTCATCCCTCGAGTGCAATAACGTCTTCGAGCAACAAGCTGCGTTCTGGGCATCCATAGTGCTTTTGTCCCTAACGATTCACCTGACAGATTCTTGGAAACATGTAGCACCCTTTAGCTGCCATTATATTGGTGTCAGTGGGGTGTTTGTGGCATCAGTTCCTGAAATGCAGCTCTCACTCAAACCAGTGGCAATCCAAATGTAAACCTGCCTGATCTGCTAAAGGTGCTGTCCAGGAAGATCTGGCAAAAAAAACACTGGTTTATATTTGGATCAGTCATATTGCTCTTTGCTGCCTCTCCAAATGCAGGTACAGATATTAATTTTGCTGGGATCCACTCCCAGCATCTTTTTGGGCAGTCCCTCGGAACCGAAGATGCCTTGCTTCCACATTAAAAATGAGTTCTCAGGTGACTGATGAGTCCAATGCGGGACTTACAGTCTCCCAGCATACAGTGTCGCCAATGGCGAAAGTCCATCAGAGACATAGCCCTATCTCCGCTCGTGGGGATCTCGCAAATGATTCCCTAATATTTTGAATACTCTACCAAGCAAGGTGATAGAGGAAAAGAAACAATGGCAGGGTTTAAAATACAGCGATATGTTCAATGGCCTTCTCTCGAGCTTGATCTTTCTCGGAATACAAAAATCAAAAGAGAAAAAGCTGGAATTACTCAGGAGGTAAGGCAGCATCTGTGGAAAAGGACAGTTGACATTTTGGGTCTTTAAACCCTTCCTCAGGACTGGGAGGTATTGCACATGAGCAGAATTTCAAAAGGAAACGAACCAGGGAAAGGGGGAAGAGAAATAAAGACACACACAGGAAAATCAAAGGAATAACGCGTGAAGTGCTGGGGGGAGAACAGGAGGTGTTTAAATGGCAGAAGTGATATTAGCAGGAGGCATATCGAGAGAAATGAAAGAAACATATGAGACACAGAGAGTGTGTGAATAGATAAAGGGAATAGGTAGAAGGGGATGTATGAAAAACCAGCACGGCGAAGGAGTCTCCAGAGTTCCGGGAGTCTGGTGGGAAAAAAAGCAAGTTGACACCAAGGGTACGGACCACCACACCAGCGGTGTTCCCACTCCAAGTAACAACCTGCTCCCTCCGCCCTCCCCCATCCCCATCCCCAAAAATGCTGGCACACCCATCCGCATCTACTGCCAGAGAGAAAATTGGAGTTACAGTTGAGGTCTGAAGTTGTTAAAGTCAATGTTAAGGTCAGAGAGCTACAAAGTGCCTGGTGGAATGATGAGGTGCTGGTCCTCGAACTTACATTGAGCTTCATTGGATCAGTGTTGGAGGTCAGAATGGGGCCTTCAACTTTGCCCTACATCCCCCCGCCCCCCCCCTCCCCTCCCCACTATGGTGGTGGTAAAAGTGAAATTAGCTGGGAGTAAAAAGCATCCACATTGCCAGCATCAAGTTCTGCTTTGCCCTCCACCAGCAGTGCATTCCTAGGGGGCCACTTAACAAAGTTACTCAACAGCACAAGAAAAATGACCTCATCAATGTCACTTATCATAACAGCATCTTCTATTGCACCAGAATAACATTCCTACTTCCCACCCTTCACTGAGTGAAAGAGTCAAATAACTGCAGTTAGAGTACTTTTTGTGTTGCCGACACCAAATTAACTGTACTTGTCCACTGAAGATTGCCCAAACTGATTTTTCTTGCGTTCTTATAGCCATCAGAGAGAAGAAACTTTTATTCCTTCAGCCTCGTTGAACGTGAACCCAGGTACTGGGACACAAACTAGGAAGGCCCCTGGTCTGATTCCCTGATTCCTGTTGCGTTAGATGGATGTCCTACTACAGTTATACAGGGCCTTGGTGAGACCACACCTGGAGTAGTGTGTGCAGTTTTGGTCTCCTTACCTGAGAAAGGATATACTTGCCATAGAGGGAGTGCAGCAAACGTTCACCAGACTGATTCCTGGGATGGCAGGACTGTCGTATGAGGAGAGATTGGGTCGACTAGGCCTGTATTCACTAGAGTTTAGAAGAATGAGAGGGGATCTCATTGAAATGTATAAAATTCTGACAGGGCTAGATAGACTGGATGCAGGGAGGATGTTTTCCCCTGGCTGCGGGGTCTAGAACGAGGGGTCACAGTCTCAGGATACGGGGTAGGACATTTAGGACTGAGATGAGGAGAAATTTCTTCACTCCGAGGGTGGTGAACCTGTAGAATTCTCTACCACAGAAGGCTGTGGAGGCCAAGTCACTGAATATATTTAAGAAGGAGATAGATAGATTTCTAGACACAAAAGGCATCAAGGGGTATGGGGAGAGAGCGGGAATATGGTATTGAGATAGAGGATCAGCCATGATCCTATTGAATGGCGGAGCAGGCTCGAAGGGCCGAATGGCCTACTCCTGTTCTTATTTTTCTGTGTTCTGATGTTTCTATGATCTCTGCTGCGGCAGTGATGAGGAAGACTACAACAAGCCTCAGAACAGTTTTGCTGGAGAAGGGAGAAAATTGATCAGGTTCTTGCTCCTGTTCGCTGGGAGAAAATTGATCAGGTTCTTGCTCCTGTTCGCTGTCCAGTTAGCTCTGTGGCAGACTAACTATCAGGTAGGCCACAGTAAAGCCTCCAGCAACAGGTAAATTGTACTCTAGCATGAGTCACCATCTTCTGGTAAGGAAAGGTAAGAGCAGAATATTGGAGGGAAAGTTGTCAAAACTCTACTTTCTAAAAAGTATTGAACTTTAAAATAAATGAATAAATGAATACTGCAGGGTATGCTTTTTGTGACTAGAACAATTTAATGCAATTCATTTCTATTGAAGAAATGGTGCTCTTTTTGTCTCTTCCTATCCATTGATATGCAATACTAATATATATGCAGTGTAGTAATAATGTGCCTGGTTGGTTTTCCACATTTTTGTGTAGACTCATGCAGACCAAAAATTTACATGAATGTGGATAATTACAGTTATTTATGGAAAAAAGTGCAGTATTTACAATCCTAGTGCAATTTAGGACAGCTTGGAAAGTTCAGTGTATGACATTTATGCTGGTTAGAGTTGTAGTTATAGTGATTGATGTACTGGCCTGGTTAAATGAATAATGAATATGTTCACGTGTTCAGAGAGGAGAAGAGGCCATAAATCTGTTGGTGTGTTCTATGGGTTTGAGCTAATGTGCATTTAAAACATGCTTAATGATTTTATTTTTTAAATTTGACAATCAGGTGCCGTTATATAAATTCTGTCAGAATTGATGCCTGAGTGACTTGCAAATTTGTTATACGACTTATCAGGAATGTTATATATTTATGCAATTTATTTAAAAAATTTATTTCACATACCATATCTCCACTTGTCACTGTACCCATTATGCTAATGATCATCTTGTACATAATAGCCTGCCTATTTAGGAACGAAAATGAGAAGTCGCACAACACCAGGTTATAGTCCAACAGATTTATTTAAAATTACAAGCTTTCGGAGCTATCGCCCCTTCTTCAGGTAAAGTTACAATGAGTGAATCTACAAAAGTTCACAGAATATAAACACAGAAAATGCAGAGATACAATCTTTCCTTACATCAAAGACACACCAAGAGCACAGCCAAGACAATGAGATGTGTCCCAGGGGGTCCAACGTGTCAAATCCTGCTGTCTGCAGCAGATCTCTCTCCATATCCCTTCCTCTCTCTCCGTCCTTTTTGTGTTTGTTTTTTGTGTTTGTTTTTTTGTGTTTGTTTTTTAAAAACTGGAAAGACAGACAACGATGTCAAGTCACGTTCTGTAGCGTGACATGAACCCAATATCCCTATTGAGGCCGTCCTCATGAGTGCGGAACTTGGCTATCAGTTTCTGCTCGATGATTTTGCGTTGTCGTGTGTCTCAAAGGCCGCCTTGGAGAACGCTAACCCGCAGATCCGAGGCTGAATGCCCTTGACTGCTGAAGTGTTCCCCGACTGGGAGGCAACCATCCTGCCTGGCGATTGTTGCGCGGTGTCCGTTCATACGTTGTCTCAGTGTCTGCATGGTCTCGCCGATGTACCATGCTCTGGGGCATCCTTTCCTTGTTAAAAGCAGGCCTTGCGCCTCCTTTTTAAATGTGCAGCTTCTCCATACTTACCTTCACGGAGAAACCTTCTTGAGCTAGCTGTTCCCGTCTTCACTTCACTGTGGGGTTTCCTGAGGCCTGGGAACGGGTGGGGGAAGAAATGGCAGTAGATAATTTAGTGTGTGCACAACCTTTAAATTGCAAGCTACACATGCTGGTTTGAATGGCCTGAAGCTTGGGGAGGTCTACCTTGAATGGTTTGCATCACCGGAACCCTGAGACTGGACCAGCCACTTAATAGTGTGGCTACAAGAGCAGGTCAGAGGCTGGGTATTCTGCGGAGAGTGTCTCACCTCCTGTCTCCTCAAAGCCTTTCCACCATCTGCAAGGCACAAGTCAGGAGTGTGATGGAATACTCTCTACTTACCTGGATGAGTACAGCTGCAACAACACTCAAGAAGCTCGACACCATCCAGGACAAAGCAGCCCGCTTGATTGGCACCCCATCCACCACCTTAAACATTCACTCCCTCCACCACCGGCGTACCGTGGCTGCAGTGTGTACCATCTACAAGATGCACTGCAGCAACTCGCCAAGGCTTCTTCGACATTACCTCCCAAACCCGCGACCTCTACCACCTAGAAGGACAAGGGCAGCAGGCACATGGGAACACCACCACCTCCAAGTTCCCCATCAAGTGTCACACCATCCTGACTTGGAAATATATCGCCCTTCCTTCATTGTCGCTGGGTCAAAATCCTGGAACTCCCTCCCTAACAGCACTGTGGGAGTACCTTCATCACACGGACTGCAGCGGTTCAAGAAGGCGGCTCACCACCACCTTCTCGAGGGCAATTAGGGATGGGCAATAAATACTGGCCTTGCCAGCGACGCCCACATCCCAGGAGTGAATAAAAAAAATCTCTAAGCATTTTTAAACTTGGTGCTGTTATTTGTTTTATATGATCTGTCCATTACACACTCCCTCTCACTGAGAAAAATACAGTTATCATTGTGATACCAGCAGATGCAAATTACAGATCAGGAGCTGTTTTGTTGTAGCCATGTGTAATTCATGAATCCTATGGCTGGTCAAGCATTACTGGATGTATTGTACTGAATTATATTTTTTTATTCTGATGATTTGAGCTCCTGGTATGGAGATTCACGCTTTATAGAGGGAAGTAAATATTTACTGCAAAAGAGCTTAAAATAGCATTTGATGGGAGCTAGAGCTGAGATGGACTTTTCTCATACCTACCGAGCCCCATCCAGAGTCAATGTGTAATTGCTTTATTGCAGACTTACCTCCCAAATCACTTGTTCATCCCCTACTTTGGAGTAGACTGATTTTTTTTCCCCCTATCCCCCCATCAAAAAACATTTAAGCTGTGTTGTTAATTATCTCTCTAACCCTCGACCCCACTTCTCAGCAAATGCTGGTTTAGCTACTAAGAACATAGTAATATAGGAACAGGAGTAGGCCATTCAGCCTCCTTTTAATAGTGCTGATCGGCCCTGAATCAACGACCTTCTCGGGGAGTCTGTTCCACTGGAGGAAGAAACTTCATTCTGATCTCTCAACTTGCTCAAATCCTGTGAATTTTGTATTTGTGTCTTGTCATCCTATGCTCACTGTCCAAGTTAACTATCTTCTTTCCTTCATCCTCATCCATTATTTGTATCATTTCTCCTCCTTAGTCTCTTTCCTCCAGTAAAAATAAGCTTATTCACTTGAGCTTTTCATCTTAATTTAGCGTCCTGAGGTCTGGAAACATCTTGATCACTCTTTCTGAACCATTTGTAATGGTATCGATATCATTTTTTGAAATACATTGTCCAAAGCTGTATACCGTACTCTAAAGTGGTCTTATCACTGATCCGTACAATGTCAGTACAACCTGTTCTGACTTGGAGTACAATACCCTGCAGATGCTCCAATGCACAATTTGCCTTATTAGTATCTGTCTCACACTGACCAGATGCTTTCAGGAGTATAAATAAATGATCGCTCCTAAATCCTTTTTTTTTTCAACCTCTGGCAGTGGAGAATGCATTGCGTAGGATGAGCAGGTCTAACGACTCCTGATGGCTCTGTTTTTGGGCCTGGCCAGCTGTGCCATCTACAAGTTCTGGAGATGCAAGATTACCTGACGGACTTCCTTCAACTGTTTGATCATCTTTTGAGCCATCACACTTGAATGTGAACACACACTGTCTGCCAGTTTGCTGGATGCCTTTTGACACTGGTGGGCACTGCATGGAATTTCCATTATTATTTCTGATAATTTCACCATTTTAATTTAGTTATTGTATAAAATCAACAACAACTTGCATTTATTTAGCATTTTTAATGATGTAAAATGCCCCAAGGTACTTCACAGGAGCGTTATCAAACAAAATTTGACACTGTTTGATCAAAGAGCTAGGTTTTAAGAAGTGTCTTAAGGGGAGGTGGAGAGGTTTAGGGAGGGAATGCCAGAGCTTCGGGCCTAGGCAGCTGAAGGTAAGGCCACCAAGGGTAGAGCAATTTAAAATTGGGGGTGCGCAAGAGGCCAGAATTGGAGGAGCGCAGATATCTTGGTTTGTGGGGCTGGAGGAGGTTACAAAGATAGGGCCGGGGGTGGGGGGGGGGGCGAGGCCATGGAGGGATTTGAAAACAAGGATGAGTATTTTAAATTGAAGTGTTGCTCGACCAGGAACCAGTGTAGGTCTTTTGCACGTATATTTCTTCAATCTCTCTCAACATGGACGGAGACGAGGCTTGGTTCGAATCACTAAGCTGCTTTATTGCACAGTTAGGTGAGCGTACAGCACAATCGTTATCAGACTCACTTAGTTTAATCAACATAATTTATCTTTGCATAATAACTCAAATAATGAACACGCTATACTTATCCCACTTTAGTGGCTTGTCCTCAAACTCCTCTGCTTTCTGACATTTTGAGCCTACCTTTTCTGGGGTCTTTCTGCCTTAGCAGCTTTTCTGTTGCAAACGCTAGACTGTCTTTTACGTGTCAGTATTGATTCCTAAACCACAGAGACTGAAAACCTTCCAACACAGTGGGTGTGATGTGTTTAGCAATTATGGAGACAAGCTTACAAATTACTTGTGTGCAGTAAATTGAAGAAACAATATAAAAACCAGCTAATTAGCATATTAACGGCCTATAATCTCAGACACTTTTTGTTACTTGCAGCAATATGCCATTTTTAAAACACACTCATTTAAGTGACATTTTTTTCCAAATCTTTCTGTGGAAAAATGGCCACACAATCCTAAACCGTGACTGTATATGAACAGGAGCCCTTTCGTACCAATAAGCCTGGTTACAGAAATATTAGTAAAGGAAAACCGCATGCTGGTTCAATATTTGCTTCTGTTTTGAGTTATTAATTTTCTTTAAGCATTGGTCACTGTGTCACTGTGCAAAAAGTAACACTTTGCTCACTCATGCTATTGAATGACTGGGGGGTGAAAATCAACTTTGGGAGTGCAAACTGGGCTGGATTACTGCAGTCACCCATTATACACCCAGCCTGATTTTTCCTTTCCGGGACTTTGATGAATGGATTGATGTATATCCCCGTCACAAAAGGTATATATTTCCGATGTAGTTCACTTCAGTTTGCAATTTGATAGATGTACCAATATCGTCTTATCCTGATGGCCACTCTGACAGAAATGACCTTGAGAAATGAATAGTTTGAATGTGTATTGGCTCTGCATTCCGATGATTGGCACTCTGCAGCCATTGTGGTACTGAGCATTTGTGCGTTAGATGTGCCATGGATGAGTTTCAATGTTTGCCTCTGCTTGCATTGTCTTTGCAATTCATCTCAATTTAGACCTCAGAAGCACTTCCCACAACTGCCATGGTCACCCTATCCACTGCACTTGTGTAATGTGTCCTTGTTCATGCAATCTATCCTTCGTACCTTTAAGAAATGAGACTTCTAAATAGGTGTCAAATAAGAGTGACCTGCAATTCTTCACAGAGAAAAGCACCTTTTGAAGTGTAATAGAATAGATGATTTTCTGAGCTGCTGGTTGTGTACAATGCAGGTGGGCTGTTCTCTTTCCAGGGATGTGATATACTTACCAAACATTCCTGGTCATTTGGCTTGTTTATTGTAGCCATGGCTGACATTGATGCACACTTTCTCTGGTTTGTTGAGACAATTATATTGATCAGCACCACTGCCGGCTCACTTATTTTCAAAGCCGGATGTATTGATTTACTGACCAAATCCAATTTTCAAATTGAATTTAATGAGCTTTGACCAAGTGACCTCGGACAGATCAGGGTCAACACTACCTCTGTGCTCTTAATAAGAGGTGATAACTTGTCGTTTGCAATATGGAGACCCCGCAATTTACTCGGGATCTCTGAGTTTTTCCGAGATTATTTGGGTTCTGTTGATTTGAAATGCCATATGTGTACTACTTCCTGGCCTGAAGTGCCTGCGTCTGCGGCAGAATTTCCTGTTTATACATCGAGGTGTATTGGATTTCCTGGGCGCAGTGCATAGAGGAAAATGAGGCAGAGAAGAATGCACACCCATAAGGGAGCCTGCCCAATTTTCCGTCCAATCTAAATTAATGTATGGAAAATCCCTGATTCGCCTTTCCCTATATTCTGAAGGCCGCTGGAGCAACTCCCACCTGATGCTACTCGCCGTCTGCCCAACTCCTTAAGGCAGTAGCCCCTCAGGCTAACTCCTCGATTCAGTAGCCACTCAGGCCAACTGCTTGATGCAGTAGCCTCCCAGGCCCAATCCTCACCAATGCGGCAGCCTCCTGGCCTAACGGCTGTCTGATGCCATAGCCTCCTGTTTGATGATAAAGGACTCAACAAATTTTATAATCCAGGTTAAGTAAACCCAAGTAAGTAGTCACGATTATGGGAATGTAACCTGTTACACACATATGGAACCCCTGAGAATCTTGAAGTTCTAATTGAGTTTAGTTTAACTTGCTCACTAAAGTTCGTGTCAAAGAAAATTGATATCTTTACAGATTCCAAGAGCTTCACATGACCTGCAATTCTACATGGAATGAGCGCTTTACTCCTCCTAATCTTCCCCCATGAATCATTCCCCTTTTATAGCATATGGTTGCTACAAATTCATAGGTCAGCTGTTATGAACTTGGGATGCACCAAATCAAATGATTTGTTTTTTGTAAGCAATAAAAAGGAAAAATTAAAATAATTCCCTTAATGTTTCAAAAGTTAAAAAATGTTGGGCAGAATTTTCAACTTCGGCGGGGGTGTAAAACTGGTGGTACCGCATCCACCGCCCATTATACAGCCCGTCTGACTTTACTTTCCATTGACCGTTAGCATTAACTGGAGTGGGGTGGGGGGCGGGGGAAAAGATCAAAGTGCCAGCTTTAAATAGAGGAGGGAAAGAGAAAGAAATTTAATACCAGCATTAATTCAGACAATGGAAGGGGTGGAGAGTCAGCATTAACTGGAGTGTGTGAGCTCCTATCTCTGTTACTTTCTCAATCAATATTCTTGTTTCTTCATTTGATTCCAGTCTCTCCCTCTCCATCTATTATTTATTAACGACATCGAGTAAACTGGACATGATATCGGCCATACTGGGAACATGTGTACCCCATATTTAT
This sequence comes from Squalus acanthias, assembly GCA_030390025.1. NCBI lineage: Eukaryota > Metazoa > Chordata > Chondrichthyes > Squaliformes > Squalidae > Squalus > Squalus acanthias. Next base: position 16,281,439 of record CM059448.1, read on the forward strand.
AGTGTCTTAGAATTCAATACACTTGTAAAATCTGCTGCTACAGGCTGCAGAAGCAGTGTTACTTTATTCCTACAGGTACGATAGTGTGAACAAAAATAAATGCTTGCGGGCCTCATTCTTCAACGCGAGGCATTTGTTGACGCCATGTGGCAGGTTAATCCTGATAAGGAAAACCTGGGAAAACCAGATTTTTTGAACCATTTGGTGATGGTTTTTAAGTGATTGTTTTGAATAAATACGTAAGCCTGTGTCAGAACCCTTCTGTTACTTTCTATTTGATGAAGTAGAAAAGGTATGTGCCGCAGTACTTGAGGGCAAATTGTATCTCATACTGGTGCCTCATGATGAATAAGTCATGAGAGGTAAGCAAGTCTGTGTTACTTGCTTTTCCCTTGTGCCTGCTCCTGCTGCTTTATTTACCAATATTTCACTCCATTACATTTTTCTGTTCAAGTCATCAATAAGTCGACCTGTTTTTTGTCTTTTAATGAAGCCAGGTTCTGCCAGAGATGTTAGTTTATTGTAGGCTCACTCGCTGCATTAGATGTTGTTGCCAAGGTGCTTCCATACAAATTGTTGCAGCTAAAAGCTACTTCAGTTCAGTGTTGTTTCAGCCAGCCCCCCTCGTCTGTTCGTCAACAAAATATAATTTGGACACACTGGGATTTACTGTTCTTTACAATGAGCAACCAGTTTCTAAATTAGATGGACGTTTGCCATTTTCTGCTGAGGATTGTAGTTCCTCATTTGTTTCCATCCATGTGTAACATCTATCAGATGCTGCAAGAAAATACACACATTGCTGAGAATACACAGCAGGTTCGTCAGCATCTGTCAAGAGAAGAGCCAGGTCGTAAGGTTTTGGTATGTGTACCCTTCATCAGAACGTGAGGGGTATGCACAAAGCTTGGAAAAAATTGAAATACTGTGCACACTAATGCTCATTAAACTTGCAAATGAATCCCAGAATGTTCCTACAGTGACATAGAAAACTCAAGTCTTGATGCTCTGTTGAAGTATTGGGTCCTGCTAGAGGCTAGGTTGTGCTGCTCCATTATCAGAGGAGTTGTGAACGGAGCTGAATTTTAAAATTTCAGTGAACAGCTCCACTCCTGATCTTGTGATGGAGGGAAGGTCATTGAAGCAATTGAAGATAATTGAGCCAAGGGCGTTACCCTGAGGAGCTCCGGCAGCAATATCATGGGGGCTCCGATGATTGGCCTCCAATAACCAAAACCATCTTTCTGTGGTACGACCCTAGTCACCTGGAGGATTTTTCCATTGAAGTCTGTTTTGCTTGGTGTCATAGTCTGTTGAATGCTGCCTTGATGTCAAGGGCAGCTGCTCTTGCTTCTCCTTTGACACTCAAGCCTTATATCCATGTCTGGATCAAGGATGTGACAAGGTTTGGAGCAGTGGTTCCATCGCTTTGTTGATGATTGAGAGGAGATCAATAGGTTAGTAGTTATCTGGATTCAATTTGTCCTTTTTTATGGATAGGACATACCTGGGCAATTTTGCACATTGTCAGTGGTCAGTGTTAAATTGCATTGGAAAGCTTGGCTAGTTCTGGTGCACAGGTCTTCAGCATTACAATTGGGATGCAATCAAAACACATTGCTTATGTTGTGTTCAGTGCACTCAACTGCTTAATGTCTAGGAATAAACTAAATTGGCTAGAAATTTGCTTCTAAGATGCCGGAGATCTCAGGACGAGACCAAGTAGGATCATCAACTTGGCATTTTTGGCCGATGACAAAAGCTTCAGCCTTGTATCTTGCATTCATATGCTGGACTCCACTATGGTTGAAGAGAGAGATGTTCACGGAGCCTCTTCCACCCATTAGTTGCCTGATTGACCACACCATTCTTGGCTGGATGTGAGTAGGGCTACACAACGTTGCTCGGGATCATTCAGATCTGTCTCAGCACTGATTCTGAAGCCTTAACATAGAAAAAGCAGATGCTGAGTCCGAACAGTGACAGCAAAACTTACTGTTGGCATGTGTACTATATTTACTATTGACGTGCTAGTGTGTGTGTGTGGGGAGGGCGGGGGTTGGGGAAGAGGAGGCGAAAGATGAAAACAAAGGTTTCCCATTACATTGTACCAATTTTCCAGACTGTTGCTTGATGTTGATACTATGTTCAGTGATGCCAATCTATGATCTGATTGCAATTGCTATAAATATTTTGAATAAGATAAAACAAACCTCCTAATCAGTCATTTGAACTGTTGAGCATCTTTGATTTCTGTTGGATTAAGTGGAGCCTGGATTAGAATAATGCCCTTTTATTTTGAGTATTACAACAGTGACTACACTTCATCCAAATTGAATAGAGCCCAGGCCTCTCTATATGGCACCTGTTGAGGCTCCTAAGTACAGTAAAATGAGCTTGGGCAGTCTTAGTTCCCAGTGGATGAAAAATGTTCAGGACAAAACTGCTTTTAGTTTGGCACTAATTAACTGGTCTCACTCCGAGAAGCCACAAGGACAGTAGGTGTAGCATATGACGCACTGGTGAATTAGCTGACCCTCTGCAGAGTTTAAGGTTAAGGCACACTGGGCCTGATGCTTTTTTATCTTGCTAGTGCAACTTATAGACGTCCTAGGCATCTTGTTCTGTCAACTGTGTAAAATTATTATTTTCTTCTGCAGGACAATACCTGTTTCATTTCATCCAGTTGTAGATTGGTTAATATGTCTGTGTAAAAATTAACAGGTTGATGACTGTACATGCATTAACCAAAAGACATTAAACCTCCCTTGGTGATTTCCATCTAATTGCATCGCCTAATGAAAGAGAGTTTACCACATAGTGAAGCAGAGGTAGTGAACCTAATGATTCTTTACGTGTTAAATTTGTAAATAAGATACTTAAGCCAGAAATTTTAAATTTTGCGCAGCTTTGTCTCACTGGGGGCATTGCTATCTTAATTTGGGTTTTTTTTTTAAACAAGATAATTTTTGCTGGCCTTTTGTTTCTTGAGCTATATACCTGAGTACAAATGTGCAATTTGGTGCTGAGCAGCAAGGAATGTCATTGTAATGTCTTTGCCAGTCTGGAAATGGTAGGTTACTAATAGCATTGAAGGGTAGGAAAATTGCCTCTGGTCCATTATTTGCTCTATTTCTCCCCCCCCCCCACCCTTTTATCAGCACAATTACTATTTGCTGGAGTGAAATCAAGCATGTCATCAGTTTTGTTCCGCAGACCGGGGAGTGTCCAGTGCTGACAGTACAAGGGCAAAGCACAAAAATGTTCCATTAATCACCGGTCGATTTTTTTATTTTAATATTACATTTTTGAATTAGAAAATCCTGATGCTGTCCTCATGAATAGCACTTCACCACTTTCCTTTTTAGTGAGTCCAATGAAGATTGATGCAGGACTGCACAGCGACCTGTTTAAAATTAAATTCGAAAGGCTAAATAACTATTTCATGATTGCTGTGAAGGATTTGCCTTTTTATTACTGTACACAGATTTAACGTACAACCAACAAGCAGAGGCCAGGGTCATTTAATCTGCTTTTTGTTGTTTTTTCCCCCTTCTCATTACAAAATGATCAATACAGCTTAGAGACACAGGAGCAAAACATTAATTTCATGACCTCCAGTGTTTCGAGACTCATTGGAAACGTAGCCCAGTGACCGATTTCTGCTGAGAAGTCCAATTCTGAATGGGTAGACTGCCGTGGTATGGGCCACTTGTGAGTATTTGAGTAAGATAACTATTTCTCCCTACCCAAGAATTTTGTCCCCTGCTTTCCTGAAGTCTTGCTGTGGCACTGATTCAGTGGCACTTGTCACCTGTTGATAGTTCGTCCAAGTGGCCATTCTTCATGTACGAACATAGTGAGTGTTGGCAGGCTATATGAGGCTTTGGGAGGGCATCACAGTTATAGTTTGGTCCTGTCTTCAATCTTGATGATTGTTTTCTGTTCTGAGCCCAAGAGCACTGAGGACATTGGTCGTGCCCTAGCTGCTGCTTGACTGAGGCCAATGAGAACCGGAATCACATCACCAGAGTGGGGATTGAACCAGGGACCCCCTGATCTGCATGAGTTCTCTGACCCCAGCCAGGTGGTAGTTACCCATTAAGCCATAATGGGAATTTTAGCTTGATATTCACAGCAAGCTCCCGCATGTAACTTGCTAGTCATAGAGAAGTTAGTGATTCAAGAACAGCATGTCGGGTGCTGCAGCAGCTATTTAAAGGGCTGCAGTAGTATTTTTAAGAGAAGAGCCTTTAGCTTTTGCTTGTACATCATTTTGGAAGGTTCTACTTTGTGAACTATAATTATGAACTGGGTGCTAAGGAACGACACCTAGGTTTATAGATGCAACTGTTAAGATGCTGCTGCAGGGAGTTGAAGAAATAAAGTTTTATTTGTCTGCCAATGACTCCACAAGAGAACATTCAACAGTGACTGGCAGGAAATGGTACAACACACCACTTAACCACATTGAGAAGATTTCAAGATATTTACCACCCTAGAACAGCGGCACATCTGTGGTATAGCACATCTTTAGTCTGAAAACCTTGTACTGACTCACCAGTGCTACTGGTCTTAAAGGACATCTATGGTCAGATGTTTGGGTGTTATGACTTCTCACCCCCTGAAGCCGAGTGATCATTTCTATGGGACCGTACAACTCGAAGACACTGGCACAAAACTAGGAAGAAGTTTGACATGTTTGATAAATTTGCTGGAATTCTTTGAGGATGTAACGAGCAGGGTGGATAAAAGGGAACCAGTAGATGTCGTGTATCTGGATTTCCAGAAGGCATTCGATAAGGTGCCACATAAAAGGTTACTACACAAGATAAGAGCTCACGGGGTTGGGGGTAATATATTAGCATGGATAGAGGATTGGCTAACTAACAGAAAACAGAGAGTCGGGATAAATGGGTCATTTTCAGGCTGGCAAACTGTAACTAGTGGGGTACCGCAGGGATCAGTGCTGGGGCCTCAACTATTTACAATCTATATTAATGACTTGGATGAAGGGACTGAGTGTAATGTAGCCAAATTTGCTGATGATACAAAGATAGGTGGGAAAGCAAGTTGTGTGGAGGACGCAAAGAATCTCCAAAGGGATATAGATAGGCCAAGTGAGTTGGCAAAAATATGGCAGATGGAGTTTAATGTGGGAAAATGTGAGGTTATCCACTTTGGTAGGAATTATTATTTAAATGGGGAGAGATTACAAAATGCTGAGGTACAGAGGGATCTGGGGGTCCTTGTACATGAATCACAAAAAGTTAGCATGCAGGTACAGCAAGTAATTAGGAAGGCAAATGGAATGTTGGTCTTTATTGCAAAGGGAATGGAGTATAAAAGTAAGGAAGTCCTGTTACAACTGTACAGGGCGTTGGTGAGACCACACCTGGAGTACTGCGTACATTTTGGTCTCCTTATTTAAGGAAGGATATACTTGCATTGGAGGCAGTTCAGAGAAGGATCACGAGGTTGATTCCGGAAATGAAGGGGTTGTCTTATGAAGAAAGGTTGAGCAGGTTGGGCCTATACTCATTGGAGTTTAGAAGAATGAGAGGGGATCTTATTGAAACATATAAGATTCTGAAGGGGCTTGACAGGGTAGATGCAGAGAGGATGTTTCCCCTCGTGGGGGAATCTAGAACTAGGGGGCATAATTTCAGAATAAGGGGGCACCCTTTTAAATCGGAAATGTGGAATTTCTTCTCTCAGGGTCGTGAATCTTTGGAATTCTCTTCCCCAGAGAGCTGTGGAGGCTGGGTCATTGAATATATTTAAGGTGGAGATAGACAGATTTTTGAAAGGTAAGGGAGTCGAGGGTTATGGGGAGCGGGCAGGGAAGTGGAGTTGAGGCCAAGATCAGATCAGCCATGATCTTATTAAATGGCGGAGCAGGCTCGAGGGGCCAAATGACCTACTCCTGCTCCTACGTCTTATGTACTTATGTTTTTAGACCTGAAGAAATTAGCCATGGTTAGACACCACCACTTTGTGCATACTTCACCTATATGTTTGACATATCGGAAAATGTTTCCTCACACCCAATTACACAATGATTGCTGCTTGCACAAATATAGTTCCTTGAATGCTCACCATGTGTGTCCTTACTGCACCAATTCCAGCTGCAATTTGTGAATTAAACTGTTGAAATGCAGACATCGTCAAAGGGATTCTCACAAAAAACCTAGCTAATAAATTACATGCTTGTATACTCACACACAAAATGGGCTGCAGCATTGTCACTTGAGTGCCACTGTATGTGCTTCTGACATTTTCAACACTATTATTTTACTTGCACAACAAGGTGGCATGTAACAGAAGGGAGTCGTGGAGGAGTGCCTCTCAATTCTAAGTTAAGTGTCTTTCAGGAGGCCACCTTGGCTATCATTAGGATTAAGAACATGAATGGAGTCAACTAGGGTGAAGCTGAGAGCCCTACCCAAAACCGGGGGGGTTTGATGCTATCCTTCTTGTGTTCTTTCATCTCTGCCTACTTATTCACTCACCTGATATCAAGGCATACATTCAAGTACATTCCATGGAAAATGGGATCTTGCCATGTCGGTAATATTTGAAGTGGTGTCATTCAGCCAAAGTTCTATCATATGTCCTTCTTGTGTTTCTATAAGAATCGTCCAAGAAGTAGGCCCAGCTTACAGTCCCATCAGTCCCACCTCAGAACCTCCTGTCACTCTAGGAGAAGTAGGAGGCTTAAGATTAAAAGGACACACAAGAGTCGGAAGCCAGGGGAGGCAAGGTGGTTTTATACAGTAGAAAGATTATCAGAATTGTTGTCTGAGATGTTTCTTGACACTGACTGGATTTGTGCAGGATGATTGGGGCAAGATGGAGGAATACCTGTATGGAGAAGTTGCAAGAATACCTGTATGGAGAAGTTGCAAAATGATCTGCCTTGGTAGCTGTAGAGAGCTCAATGTCAGCAAGAGACTTTGATTGCAGTTCTCATCTGGCAGTGGACATGGAATTAGTTAACTGAAGATTACCCTTGTGTGCTGTTCAGGTAGCTGGTACAATGTAGTTACTTCTTCAAGAGGGAGGCGTATCCTTCTGAAGAATTCTGGAGAGGTCACATTGAAGTTGCCCAACTGCTTCTGAGGGCAGGAAGACATGAATACCAATGGGTAGAGGTTTCCTCTGTTGCCTGTTCCTCCTGAACCACCACCTCTTCCCTCTCAAAACAGAGGAAAGCGGGGAGGCCTAAAGGAGACCCTTTTGATTTCCAGGGCCCAGATCCCAGGTTTAAAACTGGAAAACAAAAACCTTGAAATATATTTTTTTGTGATTAAAAAATTTAAATACTTTTTTTTTAAAAAAAAGACACTTCTAAAAAGGAACTTGAAAAAACAAATATGCTGTAAAAAAAAAAAGACATTAAATAAAAAAATGACTACATGTGTGTGCAGGTGCTCTGGGTTCCTGTGGCCACTTGCAATGCAGCACCTCTGACTTTCCAGAAAACAAGCCCGAACTCCTCTTTGCTAGAGGTGTTCTTTACCCCAGTGGCAGATGTTCTAAGCACAGTGGGCGATTCTCTTGTAAATGATCAGATTGGCACTCTTACAACAGGACCGCTCTAGGGGCCCAATGGCCACATGGGTGTTATCAATAAGGCCCTGAAACTTGCAGTGCAGAATTACCATGTCATTCTGTTGTTGCTTTTTTAGGGGAAAATGATGAAGGTGTTTGCCCTGGTTTTTTTTAAAAAAAGGACCTGCATGATGCATCTGATTACTGTCACAGAATTCCCCCTATGATTGCTTGGAAGAACCTGGAGGCATAGAAGTTGAGTGTGTTTGTGACCTTGACTGCCCTGGCAGTGCTATCCCTGTGATTGAGGATGCCTGCAAGTCAATTTGCAGAAGACAACACAATTCCATTACTGCTTCCCGGGTGAAACTTAGACAGTTCTCTTCCACAGTCCCCAGTTGGTGAACTTGGGTATTTAAACACAGCTCGGTGGATACTGGCAGGTGCAGCGAGACGGCCTCTTGTGCAGAGGAACATCTTTGTTCATCATCATCTTCGACCTGTAAAAACCTCGAGCATTCAATGTGATATCCATTCTCACATTTATTGGCTGCTGCGTTCAAAATTTCAGCACTTCGCTGTTGAGACATTACTTTGTGAAAGGCCAGAACCTTTCATGCCCATTCATTCCATTGAGTAAATTGCACGCAAGAGTGCATTGACATCGAATTGACTATTATTTAAGCTCTTGAATATTTAGCTTATGCCAGAGAGAAAATGACAAGCGGCAAAATGGGGTAACACTCTATTAATGTGAGCTGTGGCTCAGTGGGCGGCACACTCGCCTCTGAGTCAGAAGGTTGTGGGTTCAAGTCCCACTCCAGGGACTGGAGCACATAAAGCTAGGCTGACACTCCAGTGCAGTACTGAGGGAGTGCTGCACTGTCTGAGGTGCCGTCTTTCGGATGAGACGTTAAACCGAGGTCCCGTCTGCTCTCTCAGATGGACGTAAAAGATCCCACGGCACTATTTCGAAGAAGAGCAGGGGCGTTATCCCCGGTGTCCTGGCCAATATTTATCCCTCAACCAACATAACAAAAACAGATTATCTGGTCATTATCACATTGCTGTTTGTGAGAGCTTGCTGTGAGCAAATTGGCTGCCACGTTTCCCACATTACAACAGTGACTACACTCCAAAAGTACTTCATTGACTGTAAAGCGCTTTGAGACGTCCGGTGGTCGTGAAAGGCGCTATATAAATGCAAGTCTTTTTCTTTTATTTCCTGAGTGACGTCACAGGGAACGGTCGTGCCAAGTAGAAAATCTATCCCATAGTATTTTATGCTCAGTCTCTGCTCCCAGCATCCTCTCCCTCAACTGCTTTACCGAAAACAACGAGCAGTGGAGGATTGCTGGGAACTGAAGAGTCCTCCTGCTTCTGCACTGGCCTCTAAAATCTCAGTGCCATGTTTGGCAGTGGGTGTTTACTTTTTGTAAAATTAGTCTCGCCTTGATGAATATACTCCCGGGCCCGAGACCTTCAAATATTTTTGCATCATGTCTTCAACTGTTTAATTTTTGAGACGTGTATTTTTAAAAGGTGCCTCATCTCTGTGAATACTGAAATGCAGATATTATCGCAATGTATTCGGTTAGCTTGACCTGACCCATCACTCGCATTTGATTTAATTTTATCAACCTCTATTTTACTATATCGCACAGAAGGATTGAACTGAAGCATCAAGGTGTCCTAATTAAGGTTTCCACATCTGTTGGAGTTAAATCCCTCCTTGTGGAACCTTGTAATTTATGTGTTGGCTGCAGGTACAGACTCCTTTTTATTTAGCCTACAAATTCAGACGCGCCTTGATCTGATTTAAATCAATTCAATAAAAATTTTGGTACCATTTAAACATCGGTGGAAAGAGTGAAGTGAAAGGGTACATGCAAACATGAAGGTCAAAGGTATGGATGTCGTGCTACCATGTGGTGGCCAGGAGGTTTAAATTTGCATTAAGTAGACGATTGCAGTTCACTTTACATAAATTCAATATTAATGCCAAGTGAGATGAGCTTGCTGAACATTGCTCAGATTTTGAGGGTTTTTTTAGGAGGCGGGAGGGAGAGAGGGGGAGGAAATTCTTTCAATCAATTAGGCATTTTTTTAATTTCAGGTATTCTAAATTAAATCTCAGTAAAATGTGTAAATGGAGTTAAGTATGTACAGTTTGGTAATTTTGGAATTAAAGGCTATATTTTCAAAAGTTCCACAAAAGGTCTCGTGTGTGTGTGTGTGTTAGTTCCAGTGTATTCTAAAATTCATTTCACGTACTGATTATTCAGTCCTATGCAAATTATCTGCTAATTCTTTGATTTGGTGACCTGAACTAATGAAGCACACGTGAGACAAAGTCAGCAAGTTGGGAAAGTCATATCTTGATTCCTGTAAGTAAAAATGGCGGTAGGTCAAAAGGGGTGATTGCAAATCGGCGGCCCGATTTACACTTCGCTTGATTTTCTTTTCCATTGTCGTCAATGCTGCTGATTTGCAATCGCCCGATTTGCACTAATGGCCAAGGTGAATTTCACGCTCTAGGTAGTGCTGGAGAGAAATCCGACTTTGCTGTCATCTTTTATTCGCAATTTGAAATCTTGTTAAAATGGACTAATATCTACCTTCCCCTTCCCCAGTTACTGCCCTTTTAAGGAGCAATGAATTTACATTATAATGGCCCTGAATTCGCGGTCGGCATGACGGCGTACTCTCAGCATCATGCGCTAAATCCCGAAGGTGCGATTAGTCAAGTTCCGACTTCGCATCAGCTTCGCTGCACGTTTCACCTACCCATTGAAATCGACGTGCTGGCTAATTGCCCACCTACTGCGCATTAATTACCCTGAAAAGTTTCACAGCTTGTGCAAACAGGTGCAGGAGCCTGTTGCATAGTGTAAGGGGAGGAGGGGCGGGGGGATGAGAAAATTGTACGAGTTGGTGACTGCTGACTGACCTGTTGAGTGTTTCCAGCATATTCTGATTAAAAATGTAATGGCCAGACACAAGGCTCTTTTCATGTAATCTTTCCCGATGAGTTTTTGAACCCAGAAATTAAGCACAGTAAACACCAGCAATGGGCACTCGATAGACTGGATATATTGGTTTAAGGGCAAAGTTTTTGTGTGCCGATTATTTCTCAACATATTAAAAAAAAAAATTTAAACTACTGATTTATAGAAACATTTTTTACTGGGGTTTCCTACTATGGGCACAATTCAAACAATGGAGCTTCTAATCTAATACTGAATAGGTAAGAACTGTATATCTAACAAACGCAATATTATTATTTACACATAGTTATGAAAGAGGTTTGATCAAATGTATATTTGGCATAACTAAAATATATATACCTACCTTTTAAATCCCTTCAACCAACATTTCCAATGAAGAGTGGCTATTAAACGCGATGTAGATTGTAAATATATGCCAGCAGAAGACTTCTGTCTTCTATTGACATAGATTTACAATAGCAATCTCCTTTGTTTCCTGACGAAAGGTCATCGACCTGAAACGTTAACTCTGTTTCTCTCTTCACAGATGCTGCCTGACCTGCTGAGTATCTCCAGCATTTTCTGTTTTTATTTCAGATTTCCAGCATCTGCAGTATTTTCTTTTTGTCCTTTTGTTTCCTGATTGGCTAAGAGTCAGGAAGTGAAAGGAGCACCGCCCCACGTGATCTCAGGTTCGCGTACGCACAACGGTGCGTCCCTGGGATCCGTGGGCCACTGCGCTGCGCACAACTCTGCAGCGTCTGAAAGGAACTTCACGAAGGGGGGTTCGCACGGGGTTAAGTGCGGATTCTGCTTGGATGTCGGCGGCGAGTTCAGGGCTGTTGTTTAGGCTTGTCTGCGGGTCTTGATGTGCTTCGCAACGACCTGAACAAATTGGAGTAGCTGGGGTGGGGGAGGTAAAGGGGAAGAGAGCCCAAGTATTACATGTTACTTTTGTATCCTGAGGTCCAATGGCCTCTTCACTGTACTAGTGACCACATACAGCCAATCAACAATGATGCTCTCGCCAACATTCTCAACTTGCGGGCTTTCTCAAGTGTGCTGAGCCTTTTGTTTTATTGGATTTGTGTTAGGATTTTGATTCTACCACTCGATGGTGTATTCGTGTTAAAAGGAATTCCACACCTAAATGTGTAGCGTCAATTCTGTGCACTGTTGCTTCTTCCTCATCATAACAAAAGCCCCTCAGCAGCCTGAAAACGGAAGTAGTGGTATAGCGGGGAACCTTATGATGAGAACGTTGTGTGTCTGCAGTGATGGGTCAGCCTTTGCCGAGGGTTCTCCTGCACAATCAGAAATGATGGTGTGCCCTCTCCTCAGTAATGAAACAGGAAAGACATTCCGACGCCCTTGGCAGAGGAGTGCTCGCGTGGCAGTGGTTCATCGGGCTTTAGGCTGTGCTAGTCGTGACTATAACAAAACTCTTGCCCCTACCCCCGGAATGCTGACAGATCTGTAGAGATTGCAGGCATATTGTGCCGCACAGTAACAAATCTATCAGGCTCTCCGGAGAATCTGGAGATGTTCCAAACACTTCCTGACAAATGCAAGTAATAAATAGCCAATCGCTGCACATATAACTCACTTTTGAAAGCATGCCTCTATAAAAACACAGGCCCATCTGTCAACATTTTACAGGCTGTCTCCATGCATATGGCATTGATGCTGTTAGGAACAGAATGTTCCCGAATCTTGTTGCTGAATTCATCCTCCTCTTATTCCCCTGCTAAGCACAACTTATCAAAAGAACCAGACAATTTGGATGAAGCCTGCTGACCTTTTTGTCAATCATCAACATTTGTGAAAAGCTTAGCAAAAGATAACTTTTTTTCAGTTGATTCCTCTGCCCCACCCCCGCCAATTTGATGGGGGTTGGTGGGGGTGGGGGGGGGGGGGTTCATAGAAAAAGTTGTCTTCTGCAGCTTGATTAATGTAACCTCTAGTGTTCTAGCTTGCCCTGAAAGCTGCAGTTTACAATTGCAAGTATTTTCAGATTGTTAGCAACTTGTCACTTTCACTTGTGACGAGTAGAATTTCCGCCTTCTGGCCCCGTTTTTTTAACTGTAATTGCATTCGTGAAGATTTCACCTTTTGCTCTCGACAAATTGTTCCAATTGCTACGTGTGGCAAAGGCTGCTGAGAGATGGATGCCTCGAGTGAACCGAGCTTCAGTGTTGCACTATTTTGTTTGCACACGATACAACGAATAGCAAAACTAAACTTAAAAAAAAAATCTGTGATTCTAAGAGAGAAACTGGCACTGACTCATAAGGGATATTATTTTCACTGGTATACATGACAAATGTGCTCAAATTCTGCATAATTATTTTACAGTCAAGTAATCAGTTACCGTATTAGCAATGTGAACATACACATTTGTATCCATATGCCCAGACATTCCAAACCATTACAGAGTACAGAATGATGCAGGGTGGCTCGATATCAGTAGTCCGCCATAAAGGTGCATGTTGCAATCTGGCCTCTTGACTTAATTAATCATTCCAGCCTCTCTCTCCGACTCCTGCATTAGGTCACGAGCAATAACTTAACCTGTGGCCTCTCCCCATTAAGGATGTGCACAAGTTCTTGGACTGTGAGAGCAAAGCTTGAACAACAGGATACGGGGTAGGACATTTAGGACTGAGATGAGGAGAAATTTCTTCACTCCGAGGGTGGTGAACCTGTGGAATTCTCGACCACAGAAGGCTGTGGAGGCCAAGTCACTGAATATATTTAAGGAGGAGATAGATAGATTTCTAGACACAAAAGGCATCAAGGGGTATGGGGAGAGAGCGGGAATATGGTATTGAGATAGAGGATCAGCCATGATCATATTGAATGGCGGTGCAGGCTCGAAGGGCCGATTGGCCTACTCCTGCTCCTATTTTTCTATGTTTTTTATGTTTCTAACAGATGAACATCACCTGAACCCCCAGATTGTTGCACAGCCCCGAATCCCTTCCAGTGTGGTTGTTTAGCAGCTTGTCCAGGGATTTGGTTACCGTTATTTAATTTTATTTACGAGTGTTCATGTTGCTGTAAAATCTGCCTTGGGCTATTGAAATGTTGCACAGGTCCAACATGGCGCTGCTGGGTGTTCAGGCACGTGATGAGATGAGGGATTAACGGCAGCTGTTAAAATGAAACTCCATGGGTATATCGCGGGTTAGAGATGCGGGAAAGCGTTTATTACTGTGACAGTGAGAACATTGACTGCCGCTCCATTTTTTGAGTCTGGTGCTTTATTTAATTAAATGGCGATGATTAACTTATGATTCAAAAGAAGGACTGAAATACAGGGTTGTTGGAATTGGCTCCAATGGGCTAATAATTCACACAAGTGAAAAATCCAAGTGATAACAAACATGTGTGAATTATCGCATAAGAGCAGCCATGCACAGCAGCGGAAGATTAATTTAAATGCCATGCTAAGAGACTGGCGATCATTCACTCCCATAGAATAAGCAGAGTATTTCAGTGACAGTGGGTTCCAGAGGCTCTTTCACTCGTGTAAAAGACTGTCATAACTCACTTCTCCCTGTGGTGCTCATGAATTATGGATCCTTCACATAGCTGAAGGGAGCTGGCTGTCACCAGTGACTGGCAGAGAGGTATCTTCTTGATCTTTCTCTTGATAAGACGATACATTATATATAATTTTTTTCAATAATATTGCTGGATTCTAGTAATCCTGCCTTTTTCTTGTAAATGGGTTTTCCCTAGGTGTTGTAAACCATCCACTGTTGATCTCCAACATGCATCCTCTTTTATGATTTATCATGGTGAAGAAAGAACATTATCAACATCATTACTTTTTGGTTTTATAAATTGCAGCAATGTAGTGTACTGTGACATGCTATTGTGATTTAGTGCATATTGCACCTTTCTCTTGGTACAAACTCTTCATTCCATTCATTTCATCACAAGATTGGTTCAGATGAGAGAGAGGCCCGTACTTGATCCAGAACACCAACCCGATCAGCTTCCAAAGGCAACTTTATCGTCCAGCTGAGCAAGCAGACAGGACCTCAGTTTAACAACTTATCCGAAGTACAGTTCCTCTGACAATGCAGCATTTATTCAGTCCTGCACTTTCAGCCTAGATTACACATCACGTCTCGGCGCCAGGCTCGTAAACCCAGAGCCAAAAGTGCCACTAACCGAGCTTAACTGATGCATCTCATTTATTGGCTGAGCAAAAGAGAGCCATTGTTGAAGGAATATTTATGGACAAACTGCTTCTGGGTTTACAGTTTTTTTTTAATCCACTTTTCTCCCTTAACTTTTCTGACTGGTGCTGAGGTCCAATTCCGTAGGATCCGACATCCCTTCCATGACCTCACCCAAGAGGCTGTTCACCATTTGTCAACCTTGACAGGGAGTCTCAGCAGGCCATTCAACTGTGGTGCATTGTGAGCATGAATGGAAACAAAGGCACGAAGAGACCAATTGCAATGCACTTGCTGCTACCCTGGCTGAGATCAGCTTGCAGCACAGTCCAGGGACTGAAACCTTTGTGGTCAGTATGGTTAAGTACAACAGCACCAGTCTTCAGCTGAGCCACTGGGGAAGCCCAGCTATACAATAACTAAGGTCAGCGCATTGTAAGAAGCTTTCAGTTATCGTAAATTGAAGGTTTATTCAAGACACTTTCAGACACTTTTTAGGTATTTTCAGCTTTAAAACCAGGACTTCCTTGCTAAATTTTAGGACATTTTTAATAGTCATTTGGAAAAGACTTGGTAGAGAAACAAAGGAAGGGCTGACAGTGAGTAACAGATCAAGATGATACATTTGCATAGAATTTGGTGCTTGTGACCAACTTGGCTGTCAATCCAGAGGTACCTGAGCCAGGAAGCTGCAGCAGTAGTCGAGTGATCAGAGTGCCTCAATGTACGAGTGAGAATCCAAAATAACGCTTCTGCATGGGAAGGAGAATGAATCACTCAATTGAAGAAATCTCTTCCAAGCAGAAGATAAAAGGGAAGCACTTTCTACTGAAATTGCTCTTCCTGGGCTTTCGCCATTGACAGTAAACTTTAGAAATTCAGTAACAAAGAAAGAATTACAGCAGGGCTGTCATGGAGATAGAAATTGGGAGCGGTTTTCCTTTGTGGAGAGGTTTAACTCAGCAGGGGTGATTTATCTTTTTTAGCAACGAGAGGAGTAGCAGGCACTAATGCTTATGTGAATGTGTGCAGGGAATGTCAGATTTTAAAAATGAAGCAGGAAGGAGAAGCATGTTCTTTGTGTGTCTAAAATATAACTATATATGCTTTTTAAAAAGTTACTTAAAGTTGAGCTAAGAAAAACATGAATGCAAGAACGCACATCGAACCAGTCAGCGTCTGAAAGCGACAAGGGTCGGAGCCTTCTGATGATGAATCTCACATCAAATAGCTCTTCCAGATGCAACTGACCTGCTAAGCTTATCCAACATTTTTTCTGTATATTACTTGAAGTATAATTCATTTTAAAGAGAAATTAGAGAGGAAGACACATTTATTGATGGACTGTTTCACCAGTGAGGAAGGAATGACATGTAGTGGGCAAAGTGAAGATTTTATGGAGAGGTTGTTGAGGTCTTGGGAGGATAACGAAAAGGACTGAGGGCTGAGTTTTAAAGCTGTCAAAATAACAAGTGGATTTAGGGTCTTAAAAGATGTGGCGAGAGAATAGTTAAAGTGATGTTGCAGCCATGCAATCTGTCCCAGCCTTGCGTATGAGCAGGCATCTTCTGCTCTTTCAACTCTCAGCTGCTGTGTTTTCTTTTTATTAGTTCCTGGATGTGGGCGTCACTGGCAAGGCCAGCATTTATTGCCCATCTCTAGTTGCCCTTGAGAAGGAGGTGGTGAGCCACCTTCTTGAACCGCTGCAGCCCGTATGGTGAATGTACTCCCACAGTGCTGTTGGGGAGGGAGTTCCAGGATTTTGACCCAGCGACGATGAAGGATCGGCGATATACTTCCAAGTCAGGATGGTGTGTGACTTGGAGGGGAACTTGCAGGTGATGGTGTTCCCATGTGCCTGCTGCCCTTGTCCTTCTAGGTGGTAGAGGTCGTGGGTTTGGGAGGTGCTGCCGAAGAAGCCTTGGCGAGTTGCTGCAGTGCATCTTGTAGATGGTACACACTGCAGCCACGGTACGCCAGTGGTGGAGGGAGTGAATGTTTAAGGTGGTGGATGGGGTGCCAATCAAGCGGGCTGCTTTGTCCTGGATGGTGTCGAGCTTCTTGAGTGTTGTTGGAGCTGCACTCAACCAGGCAAGTGGAGAGTATTCCATCACACTCCTGACTTGTGCCTTGTAGATGGTGGAAAGGCTTTGGGGAGTCAGGAGGTGAGACACTCACCACAGAATACCCAGCCTCTGACCTGCTCTTGTAGCCACAGTATTTATGTGGCTGGTCCAGTTAAGTTTCTGGTCAATGGTGACCCCCAGGATGTTGATGGTGGGGGATTCAGCGATGGTAATGCCGTTGAATGTCAAGGGGCGGTGGTTAGACGCTCGCTTGTTGAAGCAAGTCATTACCTGGGACTTGTGTGGCACGAATGTTACCTGCCACTTATCAGCCCAAGCCTGAATGTTGTCCAGGTCTTGCTGCATGCGGGCATGGACTGCTTCATTATCTGAGGAGTTGCGAATGGCACTGAACACTGTGCAGTCATCAGCGAACATCCTGATGTGTGCCTCACTCCACTCTGATCAGAGGCTTCAGCCATAATTTCGAAACCCCTCCACCTTCCTTGATAAGCCTTCTCAAATCTACCACATGGACTGCCCCTTCAGTTAATTATCGTCATTTCTCTTTCTCGGTCCCCACCAGTCCCCTTGTAAAACAGCTTAGAAACATGTTGTTATGTGAAAGGTGCTGTTCAAATGCAAGCTGTTCTTGTAGTAAAGGTGGAAAAGTACTGTAAGGAGGTCACAGCAAGAATGCTTTAAGCAAAAGTGTTTCAACAAGGTGAGTGCAAGACAAGTCATTGGAAGATTAGATATGTAGGTAAAGAAATAGGTAAATAATGCAGTATTGTGTTTACCTGGGGCTAGTTAAAAATGACTTTAGAAAAATCCGAGGACAAAGAATAAAAATTGGTGAAACACATTGCAAGGCATGTTGGAAATAATCAAATATATTCTGGGGTTTTTCACAATCGACCAAGTTTTCAAGAACAAATAGTGCCTCAGGATAGTGAGATGATGAGAGAGACACAAACCTGGACATTTTAAAGGATTCGTTTTTACAACAGTTTTGATTGTGCAGAATGATAGTACACTTTTCCCAGCAGCTTGAGGGCAGACGAGATAGCCAAGTTCATGGCAAAAATGTATACAAGCAAATGAGAAAATAAATATAAGTAATGAAGCAGTCATTTAAAAAAAATGGAATTCATGAATATTTATAAGGCAACAGGACCAGCGAGAATGTGTCCAAAGGTACTTAAGGAAATGAAGGTAAAATTAAGAGTTGACTGAATTATGCACAGCTCGTTAAAGACAGGGGTTGTAAGAAAATTAGAAAATAGTTAGTGCTCCACTAAAAAAGGTCAATATTATCCTGAAAATCCTAGCCCTGTTAACAATAGACATCTATTATAGACGTAAAGCTAAGTAGATGTCCTACTGTACGACAGTGCGTGGAAAGATAGAAAATATTGGTGTATAAGTAGATCAGTGGTGTGGGGAGTGTTCAGGATGTTGGACTAATGACACACGATGACAATAACAGCACCAATTTGCATTTATATAGCGCCTTTAATGTAGTAAAACGTCCCAAGGCACTTCACAGGAGTGTTATCAAACAAAATTTGACACCGAGCCACATAGAGAGATATTAGGACAGGTGACCAAAAGCTTGATCAAAGAGGCAGGTTTTTAGGAGCATCTTAAAGGAGGAGAGAGAGGTAGGGAGGCGGAGAGGTTTAGGGAGGGAATTCCAGAGCTTAGGGCCTAGGCAGCTGAAGGCACGGCCGCCAATGGTGGAGCAATAATAATCAGAGGCGCAAGAGACCAGAATCGAAGGAGTGTAGAGATCTCGGAAGGTTGTAGGGCTGGAGGAGGTTACAGAGCTGGGGAGGGGCGAGGCCATGGAGGGATTTGAAAACAAGGATAAGAATTTTAAAATCAAGGCTTTGCTGGACTGGGAGCCAATGTAGGTCAGCGAGTGCAGGGATGATGGGTGAACGGGACTTGGGGCGAGTTAGGATACAGGCAGCAGAGTTTTGGATGAGCTCAAGTTTACAAAGGGTGCAAGGTGGGAGGTTGGCCAGGAAAGCATTGGAATAGTCGAGTCTAGAGGTAACAAAGGCATGGATGAGGGTTTCAGCAGCAGATGAGCTGAAGCAGGGGCGGAGGTGGAAGTAGATGGTCTTGGCAATGGACTGGAGTTCAGCCTCAGACAGTGGCCAGGAAGAGGGATGGAATAGTTGACTAGGGAACGGAGTTTGTGGCGGGGACTTAAGCAAATGCTTTGGTCATCCCAGTATTATTGGAGGAAATTTCTGTTCATCCAGTACTGGATGTCTGACGAGCAGCGCGACAAATCAAGGGCAGTGGAGGGTTCGAGAGAGCTAGTACTTCTTGTTGTAGAGTTTTGATCTGACAACTGTTTTTTCTTTTTATTTGCTTTATTTGAATTGTTGGATTAATGAAAGTGAAATTCCTGTTTGGAAAAATAGATCTTTTTGAAGTAGCTTTGTTTGGTCTGGCCTATATGTGACTCCAGACCCACAGCAAGCCACTCAGTTGCAACAAAACCGCTACGAAACACAATAATAAGAATGGAACCGGACGGACCACCCGGCATCGACCTCTGCACAGGCTACGGACATGGCAAAGGCACACCCAGCCCAGTCGACCCTGCAAAGTCCTCCTCACCAACATCTGGGGACTTGTGCCAAAATTGGGAGAGCTGTCGCACAGACTAGTCAAGCAACAGCCTGACATAGTCATACTCACAGAATCATAAACATTCACTCCCTCCACCACCGGCGTTCCGTGGCTGCAGTGTGTACCATCTACAAGATGCACTGCAGCAACTTGTCAATGCTTCTTCGGCAGCACCTCCTAAACCCGCGACCTCTTCCACCTAGAAGGACAAGGGTAGCAGGCGCATGGGAACAGCACCACCTCCAAGTTCCCCTCCAAGTCACACACCATTCTGACTTGGATGTATATCGCCCTTCCTTCATTGTCGCTGGGTCAAAATCCTGGAACTCCCTCCCTAACAGCACTGTGGGAGTACCTTCACCACACGGGCTGCAGCAGTTGAAGAAGGCAGCTCACCACCACCTTCTCAAGGGCAATTAGGGATGGACAGTAAATGCTGGCCTTGCCAGCGATGCCCACATCCCATAAACGAATAAAAAAAAAAGTAGTGCTGATGGTGGGGGGCTAGCTAACGAGTATATCTTTGCACTTTAAATTAGCTGCTTTCCGCCTGGTGAGATTTAATTTCTACCCGAACTATATCGGGAGACACTAGGGCAGAAAGGTGCTCTTCTAAAGCTGAGGTGAGGGGACGCCAAGGGAAACTCAGATTTGCATCTAAAGTCATCTGAGAATAATTGGTATAAAGTGGTGGAAATATTCCATTCTCCCGGACCACCATCCCACATCTTAACAAATACAGGTATCCGAAAGTTGACTTCTTGATAGAAATATTTTGGAACAGCACGACAGTGAACAAAGATAGTAACAAGTATAAATGCCGGCATTTTGTGTAACAGCTGAGCATAGATAATGTTGAGTATGTGTTTTAATGACTAAAAACTCTGCCTCTATTGACATAATACTAACACCTACTAAAATTGCTGTAGGATTATGTAATAGCATATTGAGTGGGTGGTAATTCATTTCTGTAAAGTATCAAGGCATTAGAAATTGGCATCTTGCACTTCAATCATTGACCTGCGCAATTAGACTTTTTAAGTGTGATATTTTATCCTTTTAGCACCCTTGTGTAACAAGTGTAACCTTTTGAGGCAAAAGAGGAGTGGGGATTCCTGGAACAATCAATTAAGTACAGTTGAATGACCTCAGTTTTACACTGATTGATAGCACGTCAATCATAAGTGTTCCAAATTGGGAAGCTGGCACAATCGCCACCTGTGCCAATGACACCTGGCATCACAGCACAAAACCTGGGTTTTTATGCTGTAGTTAAGCCAAGCAGCTGATCTATATTGCTGCCCAGCAGCAGTTCCTATCCAAGGAAAATGACAACACTTAGCAGCGAATGACATTGTTGTCATTTTTAAAATGGCTATTTTCACCCGGTAGCTCAAGTGGTTGAGATTTGCATTCAGCTTCTTTTGATGAGTTCCTTCCTGGCTGCTAGATGATGGATCATGTGGCTGAAGCTCGAGCTTTCTAATGTCGAGGAGGGGGGTGCTTGCAGCTGGGTTGGAAAAGAAGATAAAAGTGACTGACTCGAAAGCACCCCATTCAAAGTGTGTCTTCCACCGACTGCATTGATCTCGGTGGGTTTCCACCACTTGTCATTCCACCTTCAAACCTAGAGGAGGATGTGAGGAAGTACAAAAAGAAAATACTGCAGATGCTGGAAATCTCACACAAAAACAGAAAATGCTGGAGATACTCAGCAGGTCAGGCAGCATCTGTGAAGAGAGAAACAGAGTTAACGTTTCAGGTCGATGACCTTTCGTATCTCCAGCATTTTCTGTTTTTATGTGAGGAAGTACAGCCTACCCTGTTAATTCAAAGTTGGTTTATGTTTTTAGAAAAATTAAATTGACATAGAATATTCAGCACACAAGCAGGCCAGTCGGCCCAGCTAGTCTGTGCTGGTGTTTATACTCCACTCGAGTCTCCTCCCATTCCATCCACCTCATCTCAGCCTTTTAGTATATCTTTCTATTCCCCTTTCTCTCATGTAATCGTCTAGTTTCCTTTTGACTCAACCACTTCCTGTGGTAGCGAGTTCCACATTATAACCACTCTCTGAGTAAAGAAATTTCTCTTTATTTCCCTATTGGATTTAGTAGTAACTATTAAAATTGTGCACCAATTAAAATTAAACGACTTCAAGTTAACAGGAGTAGGCTGTACTTTTAAAAAACTTCAACAAGAAAGTATTTTGGTAGGCCATGCTTATGGAATAATATCTAACTTTATTGATAAAATCAGAATTTTTAAACATGGTCAACTCTCTGAAACACTGGTTCTTAACCATGGTTTTTGAAACCACAGTTTATTTCTTTGTTCACGGTACAATTCCCATATTTTATCACCTTAACTGAGTGGCATTTTACAACTAAGAACAACCTTGGGTTGTAAATGTAAATGTGTGTTTAAGGCTGCAGTGTCGTGTAGCTTGTCACAATAGCTAGCGCACATATAGGTATTAACCAGCAATTATTAAGAAAGAAAGACTTACATTTATGTAGTGCCTTTCACGACTGCCGGACATCTCAAAGCACTTAACAGCCAATGAAGTGCTTTTGAAGTGTAGTCACTGTTGTAATGTGGGAAACGCGGCAGTCAATTTGCGCACGGCATGCTCCCACCAACAGCAATGTGAAAATGACCCAGATAATCTGTTTTTGTTATGTTGGTTGAGCCAGAAATATTGGCCAGGATACCGGGGATAACTCCCCTATTCTTCTTCGAAATAGTGCCATGGGATCGTTTACGTCCACCTGAGTGAGCAGACGGGCCCTCGGTTTAACGTCTCATCCGAAAGACGGCATCTCCGACAGTGCAGCACTCCCTCAGCACTGCACTGGAGTGTCAGCCTAGCTTTATGTGCTCAAGCATCACGACAACAGACCACATTTCAAGTTTAACAATTCAGTGAACTTACTTAATAAAAGATCAACAAATGAATGAAGTAACCTACATACAATAACATATGTACTTCCTGAATTTGAATCATAAGGGACCCAAAACTAAAAAAAAAACTTGCTACAGTCAAAATTCTGTCCCAAGTTTAACTCACTACTTTCAAACAAACACCGATTTTGTGACTTGTTCAGTTTTGAGTGTGATATCCAATTATTTTTGAATGAACAGGTGGTCCCCACCTCTGACCCCATGCTGATCTGTAAGCAGGTCACTGAGTGAAAGAGAGGCAGTAGCCGAAGAAATTCTCAGCCTTGGAAATCCCTTTCTACCTGCCCTGTCTACTCCTCCATCCTTTGCCATGTTTGGGGTGAACCTTGCACAAATTGAAGCCATCAATCTTTTAGGCGAAGATCAGGCACATCTGGATCCTGTCTGGATTTCCTTCCTAGCGCTGGACTTGCAACAGCACTTGGCCAAGGGGGCGAAGGATTTCAGGTCCTTTTTTAATTAATAACTAAACTAGAGAATCTCTGCAAAGCTAAAAGACAGAACTGCTTAATTTTTGTCATCGGCATTCTGACATCATACTGTCTGAAATGAGACAAAATGGTAATATTAATAGTGGCATTTTAATACTTAGAAACAGTATTTATTAAAAAAGCAATTGCAACAAAACACTGTTGTAATATTTGGAAATAATATAGAAGTTGATCTAAGGAAGAAGAGTTCTTTGTTATTTATAGCAAAATTGTAGATGTGTTTTTTAAATACACATTTAATACTGGAATAGTGGATAGAGTAAACCTTAACCCAAATCTATTTATTCACAATGTTGATGCATGCAGTGCTTGGTATGATCTTTGGTCCATGCAATCAGGAATAGAGTGCAGCATATTAAATACAGTGTGATTGCTTATGACATTAATCTTCTGTCCACTGGGAACTCGATTCACTTGAGATCCATAATGACTATCGAGGAGAAAAGACTTTCATCCCATTTTGTAAAGAGTTGCTCTAATCAGCTATGTTACATGGTCCTTGAATTAAAAAAAAAAAATGCTTTTATAGTTTCAATTTACACCTATAACAATATACTGAATCTAGAATTGGAGTATTAATCGTAGGTTACAAATACTTACTGTCTGTCCCCACAGTGACATTGTTTAGATCAATTTGCCAGTGATATTGAAATCCCCAAAGGATTAAGTTTGGAAAAACATTTTCCTCACAGGATGATGGACCTGAGGAATACATTTTCAGAGGTGGTGGTTGATACAGTATCAGCTGACATCTTTAAAAAGGAGTTGGATCAATAACTGTTAGAAGGGGGATTGAGGTTTATAGAGATATTTGTATTGGTACTTGACGTTTTTCAGTGTAGGAAGAGGAAGGAACAGGTTTTGATACACAGCGGGATAATCAGGAGAAATTGGAATTTGCATTTATATAACTCCTTTAATGCTCTCAGGCGCTTCACAACCAGTATGTTTGAAGTGTAGTCACGATTGTTCTGAAGGTAAACTTGTATTTCTTCCCGTAATCCTGGAGTGACTTGTTCTTATTGCTTTGTTTTTAAAGGCCTGTCCAAAGCTCTGAATGCCGTAAGTGGGAAAGGCATGAGCGATGCCGAGATGGAAATTGGACGTACCACTGCTACGACTACTACTGATCCAGAAGATGAATTCCACTTTGTTAGTACAACACCCAATATCAATATCAACAACCATCACCCACTGCTTGAAGAAATCATTCATGAGACCCTGCTGAAGAAGGATTTCCTTGGACAGGAGCCATTTTTTACTGGTAAGACAGGAATGAGGATTGGCCCTACCTTGCCTGCTTCTCGATCAGAGAAACCTCAGGATCCTTTGGTTAATCAGATAGCCACTAATGACACTCCTGCTTTTTCTGACCTCACCACGACAACTACAATGGCTTCAACCTCTCCAATGACGACGTTGGGTACTACGGCCTCTTTGGTAACAGATACTGCTCCCTTGGCTGATGATACTGGTGTAACGCATGGAGGGAAAACTCCTCCAATGGTGCGAATGGCTGCCACCACAGACTCTCTAACAACGGCTGTTGTGAGCACAGCTACATCTGAGGTGCCAGAGACCGCATTCCAGAATAGTAATACTGCATTCGTTCAAACTGAACCCGCAATCCCCTCAATTGCAACAGGAGCCCCTCGGAGCAAATCCAGTACCTTTCGGCACTTCACTGGCCAAGGGGCAGCTACTGTGGTAACTAGCGACACTCCAACAGCCATTACCATAACCACCGGAGCAGGAATGCATCAAATGCAAGGACCGAATACTGAGCAAAGTGATAATCCTGCTTTCGACCCAACTGTCACATCAGCTGCTAATGAGGCTGATGAGGAAACCACGACGACAACCATCATTACAACAACTATCATTACAACTGTACAGACACCAGGTACAAGATTATCTTTTCTGGGCGGGGAGGGGTAGGGTGTGCAGTTCGGGTATTCCCCCACCTTGATCTCCCTGCTCCATGCACCAGCCAAAGAAAAGGGCAGGTAGTGGACCTGCTTAGCGTCTCTGTCAGTGGTCTGAATCTAGCCACCAGGACCACTCCAACTTGGTGGGAAATGGTGTTAGGGAAATTGAAGGGATTGAAGGCCGATAAATCCCCAGGGCCTGATAATCTACATCCTAGGGTACTTAAGGAAGTGGCCCTAGAAATAGTAGATGCATTGCTGGTCATCTTCCAACATTCGATGGAATCTGGAACAGTACCCATGGATTGGAGGGTAGCTAATGTTACCCCACTATTCAAAAAGGGTGGTAGAGAGAAAACGGGGAATTATAGACCAGTAAGCCTGACATCAGTAGTGGGGAAAATGCTAGAGTCCATTTTAAAAGATGTAATAGCTGAGCACTTGGAAAACAGTGACAGGATCAGACAAAGTCAACATGGATTTACAAAAGGTAAATCATGCTTGACTAATCTACTGGAATTTTTTGAGGATGTAACTGGTAAAATAGATAAGGGAGAACCAGTGGATGTGGTGTATTTGGACTTCCAAAAGGCTTTTGATAAGGTCCCGCATAAGAGATTAGCGTGTAAAGTTAAGGCACATGGGATTGGGGGCAAGGTATTGACTTGGATAGAGAACTGGTTGGCAGACAGAAAGCAAAGAATTGGAATAAACGGGTCTTTTTCCGAGTGGCAGGCAGTGACTAGTGGGGTACCGCAGGGATCGGTCCTTGGACCCCAGCTATTCACTATATATATTAATGATCTAGACAATGGAACTAGATGTAATATCTCCAAGTTTGCAGACGACACAAAACTGGGTGGGCGTGTGTGCTGCGAGGAGGATGCCGAGAAACTCCAGGATGATTTGGACAGGTTGGGTGATTGGGCAGAAGCGTGGCAGATGCAATATAACGTGGATAAATGCGAGGTTATCCACTTTGGTGTCAAAAACAGAAAGGCAGATTATTATCTGAATGGCAATACATTGGGAGAAGGGGAAGTGCAACGAGACCTGGGTGTCCTTGTGCACCAGTCGCTGAAGGTAAGCATGCAGGTGCAGCAGGCGGTTAAGAAGGCAAATGGTATGTTGGCATTCATAGCGAGAGGGTTTGAGTACAGGAACAAGGATGTCTTGCTGCAGTTGTACAGGGCCTTGGTGCGACCACACCTTGAGTACTGTGTGCAGTTTTGGTCGCCTTATCTGAGGAAGGATGTTCTTGCCATGGAAGGAGTTCAGCGAAGATTCACAAGGCTGATACCTGGGATGGCAGGAATGACGTATGAAGAGAGATTGGGTCGATTGGGCTTATACTCGCTGGAGTTTAGAAGAATGAGAGGGGATCTCATTGAAACTTATAAAATTCTGACAGGACAGGACAAACTAGATGCAGGAAGGATGTTCCCGATGGTCGGGGAGTCCAGAACCAGGGGTCACAGTCTAAGGATAAGGGGTAAGCCATTTAGGACAGAAATGAGGAGGAATTTCTTCACCCAGAGAGTGGTGAACCTGTGGAATTCTCTGCCACAGAAGGCAGTAGAGGCCAATTTATTAAATAGATTCAAGAAGGAGTTGGATATATTTCTTAAGGCTAAAGGGATCAAGGGATATGGGGAGAAAGCAGGGACAGGGTACTGAATTTGGATGATCAGCCATGATCGCATTGAATGGTGGAGCAGGCTAGAGGGGCCGAATGGCCTACTCCTGCTCCTATCTTCTATGATCCTATGAACTTGACCTATTAGCCAGGGAAGTTGCTTGAGCCATGAATATTGCTGCAAAAAATACAACGTAAAATGCAGAACTAATAATTGTTACTCTTCCAGTAGTAGCACAGTCTGCTGCAAATGCAGGTAGTGCAGCAGCCCTAAGTATCAGTTGGCCTTCATATCGCTCAATAGGATCTCAGTTCAAGTTGCTGTCATTTGGCGCCAAAGGGTTTATCCTGTGACAAGCCAAGGATAAGTAACAAACCAAGTTGGACATCTTAATCACGCTGAATTTAGGAACATAGGAACTGCTAGATGAAAAAAGACCAAGGTCCATCTAGTTTGCCTTCCGTCACATGATACTGAAGTTGTTGACTAATCATAACAATCAATCTCTACAACAGACCCAGAGAGAATTTTACAAAGGTGGAAAAATCCAGTTGCAAGCAATTCTGATTCTTTTGGATTTTCAAAATGGTGTTTTAAAAAAAAATAAAAAAAATCTTTCTCCAATAGAAAGGTAGAAAAAAGATACGTTAGTCGATCAAATGCAGGCAGTGCGTTAGACACGTGATGCCATTTGCGCACTATCACTGTGTGACCCGTCCTCGTGCGTTTTCAGAACTTCCATAGCGGGTATTCAGATTGGCCAAGTTGGACCAGCAGTACTCGACTTGCCCTCGAGGCTGCCTTACTTCTCATTCTACATTCCATCATCGCTCAGCGCTCCTTCAGCCACCTTGCCCCTCCCCTTTGGAACTCTGAGGGTGCATGCAGGGACATACCCACTGAAAACTCACTGAGCAAACTAGATTTGGTGTGTCTCAATTCTGACAGATTCAACTGCACATCCCTGTGGCTTGTATTCTGAACCCTGGCATATTCTGTAAATTTGACCAGTTTGTCTAGAGACCTTGTTAATAAAGTAGGATTTGCCTTCATCAAATGTGGATAGCTTTCAATTTACCAGTGATGGCACTACAAAGATATAATCAGTTTCTATCAAGTTCTCAATCAATGGGGTTATATCATGAATACATTATGAAAATGTGCCCCCCTCCCCCCTCAACATTCTCAGCACTTAAATAGCTGGAATCTAAATCCAATCCAAATAGCGGACATATTATTTAGGGAAGAGCAGTTCCATGATGGAATTGGTAGGCACTTGAACTAAATAACATCCCATTTCTACAAATGACGAGGAAGTCTTCCCTGATCCTTATTGCTTCAAATATCATTTTTTTTTTAATGGCACAATTTTACTTTGGTGTGACTCGCAAATGCGCCAGTCTTGCATTTGTGCCCTCAGTACATTTTAGCGACTTGATTTTGCAAGGCCCCAATGGTGGCAGGGCGCACAATTTTTCGACAGGCAATTTGGGGGCCGAAAAGTGAGGCCCTGCTACCGTTGTGCGCAGCGGCAGTTTAAAGAAAGACAGACTTGCATTGATGTAGCGCCTTTCACAACCTCAGGGCGTGCCAAAGCACTTACCTCTAAGACCTGACCACGGGGAAGGTGTCTCGGGATTCGGCCTGCTCAAGTAAGCTTCTTGAGCAGGCCAAATCCAAATTCAAATTCGTGTGTCAGCTGTGGCTCAGTGGGCGACACACTTGCCTCTGAGTCAGAAGGTTGTGGGTTCAAGTCCCACTCCAGGGACTTGAGCACATAAAGCTAGGCTGACACTCCAGTGCAGTGCTGAGGGAGTGCTGCACTGTCGGAGGTGCCGTCTTTCAGATGAGACGTTAAACCGAGGCCCTGTCTGCCCTCTCAGGTGGACGTGAAAGATCCCATGGCACTATTTCGAAGTTGAGAGGTCGCACAACACCAGGTTATAGTCCAACAGTTTTATTTGAAATCACAAGCTTTCGGAGCTATCGATTTGCTCCTTCCTGAGGAAGGAGCAAATCGATAGCTCCGAAAGCTTGTGATTTCAAATAAAACTGTTGGACTATAACCTGGTGTTGTGCGACCTCTCAATTTTGTCCACCCCAGTCCAACACCGGCATCTCCGCATCATGACTATTTCGAAGAACAGGGGAGTTATCCCTGGTGTCCTGGCCAATACTTATCCTTCAATCAACGTAACAAACAGATTATCTGGTCATTATATAATCATAAAATCATAGAATGCCGCGTTTCCCACATTACAACAGTGACTCCACTTCAAAAGTACTTTATTGACTGTAAAGCACTTTGAGACGTCCGGTGGTTGTGAAAGGCGCTATATAAATGCAAGTCTTTCTTTTTCTTAAAGATGGTTTCTGCTGGAGGTTAAAAAAAAAAGTTGTATTTGAATTAAATGTTGTAATTTAGTAAAATTCATGTTTTAAAAATGTGTCCACTGTACACGGGAGATCAGTAGACAAGTTGCATTCATTGCAATCACAAAGCCCCAGAACAGATTTTTTGGCCTTCCTATAAAAGAGGGGAAAATATCTAACGTCAAAATCTCTTATTTTAAGACCACTCTCTGTCCCAAAACTCCGATTACTAGAATTTGTAATAAAATGCCACTGACTATTTCCCTTGAAGGAATCTTTTTTTTATTTGTTTAAAGAAGAATTTCCCCTGAATGTTTGTTTAATATCGACCCTGGTGTTCCAGTGACCTGCTGTTTAGCTTTTTCAAATTGTGACTTGTGCAACTTACCAAGCTGTTCAAAAATCCCTTGAAACATGGTGAAATAACAAGGATGCTGTTCACATGTGACATTCACCCCCTTGCCACACACATTTCATCGAATAATATGGCACATTGAAGCTGTAATGCAGGGTTAATGTGATGCATAAAAACAGAGACTCCAGACTGGATTGAAATATCATTAAAATACACAATGAGCTGAATACTTCATTTGCCTTTAATTATTTAACACAGGGATGTTGTGAGCCCCAACCCCCCGCCCCCCCACAAAAGGATCACAGTCTGAACTTCTTTCATTACAGGGAGACAGAATGGGAAAATTAGATTTTGTTTTTAAATCATGTTTGAGTGTACAATTAAAAATAGTATCTCGCGACTTCTTAAAGGGAGTGCTCATCAAACTACCTACTAATGGTTTTAGTGTCGAGATGCATGTTCTGTTCTGTATTTGGTGACCTTAAGGTAATCAAAGTGCTCAGCTCATCTTGTACATTAATTAGATCCAGCAGAGAGTCCTGCTTTATATACAACAGCCACAATATATACTCTGCACTTTATAATTAAAACCGAGCCTTATTTAACACCTTGGACCTTCAATGAACTTTCGTGAGAGAAGGGAAAAGTATGATAGGATCCTTATGCTGCTCTTCCTGTCCTCACAGCCACTGTTGCACTGAGCTAACTAAGTCCTTATGATCTGCAAGGATACAGGTGTAAGATCCCAGAGGGACCCTGGTTCCGAATGATAAGAACATAAGAATTAGGAGCAGGAGAAGGCCATACGTCCCCTCGAGCCTGCTCCGCCATTCAATAAGATCATGGCTGATCATCGACCTCAACTCCACTTTCCCGCCCGATCTCCATATCGCTTGATTCCCCTCGAGTCCAAAAATCTATCGATCTCAGCCTTGAATATACTCAACGATTCAGCATGCACAGCCTTCTGGGGCAGAGAATTCCAAAGATTCACAACCCTCTGAGCGAAGAAATTCCTCCTCATCTCGGTCTTAAATGGCCTATCCCTTATCCTGAGACTATGCCCCCTAGTTCTAGACACTCCAGCCAGGGGAAATAAGGGCCGGGATCTTACCTGAAGAGGTGCGTTGGGGCGGGACTGCTGCCTTTTGGGTTCTAGTCCCGCCCCCAGCGACGTCCGACGCAGAGACGCTATTTTGCGTCAATTGGGCTTGTTAAGCCCACCCTGCGGGCTTGCCGGCCAATTAAGAGAAAGCTGGTGTCAGATGATGTCAGTTGATGACGTGCTATCTGCCGGTTTTCTTAAAGGGGCCACCACCATTTCTTTTTGACATGATTTGTTCAGTGTTTGACAGCATTGACAATCATTGTACAAAGGTGAGCCCTTGCACCCAGGCTCTCTGGTGAATCTCTCCTTAGGCTAAAACAGATGGCAGCTACAGGTGAGGTTACAGAAGCGATCTGTCACTGGTGAGAGAGGTTCTCCCAATGAGGTGGGACTACACAAATACTTCAAAACTTGTCACGTACAGAAAATTCTAAACACATTAAAAATGACTTTCCCAACATTTTCTTACCTCTGCAACTCACCAGTGTCCCATTGGATCCTTCACACCACTTCTGCAGCTGTCATCTATACACAAACATTACAGTCGACCCACAGCACGCCACACTTACCCTGGCGGGGTTTCCCAATGTTGGGAAGCCCGCAGTAGAAGTGCCAACATTGGAAAAAGGCTCTTAACTGCCTGTTAACTACCTGTTAACAAGCAGTTAAGTGGCTCTAATCCTCTTCCCGCCGCTAGGAGTCGGGTCCCTGCGCAAATCGGTGACCCGACTCCCAGGAAGATTGATTGGAGGCGGGTTGGAAGCAGGTTTGGGACCCGCTGCGAATCTTTGATTTTGCCAGCAGTCCCACCTCCAAATCTGACCCCTGAGCGCCAGCAAAATCGCCTCCAACCTCTCCGCATCTACCCTGTCAA
This sequence comes from Squalus acanthias, assembly GCA_030390025.1. Lineage (NCBI taxonomy): Eukaryota > Metazoa > Chordata > Chondrichthyes > Squaliformes > Squalidae > Squalus > Squalus acanthias. Next base: position 16,312,615 of record CM059448.1, read on the forward strand.
TCCCCTTCAGAGTCTTTTATGTTTCAATGAGATCATCTCTCATTCTTCTAAACTCCAGAGAGTATAGACCCATTCTACACAATCTCTCATCATAGGACAGCCCTCTCATTCCAGGAATCAATCTAGTGAATCTTCATTGCACCACCTCCAAGGCAAGTATGTCCTTCCTTAGATAAGGAGACCAAAACCATGCACAGTACTCCAGGTGTGGTCTCACCAAGGCCCTGTGCAATTGTAACAAGTCTTCCTTACTCTTATACTCCAACACCCTTGCAATAAAGGCCAACATGCCATTTGCCTTCCTTATTGCTTGCTGTACCTGCATGCTTGCTTTGTGTTTCTTGCACGAGGACACCCAAATCTCTCTGAATACCAACATTTGAAAGTTTCTCACCATTGAAAAAATATTCTGTTTTTCTATTCTTCCTACCAAAGTTAATAACCTCACATTTCCCGACATTATACTCCATCTGACACATTACTGCCCACTCACTTAGTCTATCAATATCCTTTTGCTGACTCTGTGTTCTCCCTAAGCTTACTGTCCCAACTAGCTTTGTATCATCAGCAAACTTGGATAAATTACACTCGGTCCCTTCATCTAGGTCATTAATATAGATTGTAAATAGCTGAGGCTCCAACACTGATCCTTGCAGCACCCCACTAGTTACAGCCTGCCAACCTGAAAAAGATCAGTTTATCCCTACTCTCTGTTTTCTGTCCGTTAACCAATCCTCTATCCATGCTACTGTATTACCCCCAACCCCATAAGCCCTAATCTTGTGCAATAACCTTTTATGTGGCACCTTATCGAATGCCTTTTTCAAATCCAAATATACTACGTCCACTGGTTCCCCTTTATCTACCCTGCTCGTTACACCCTCAAAAAACTCTAATAAATTTGTCAAACACGATTTCCCTTTCATAAAACCATGTTGACTCTGCCTAACCATGTTATGATTTTCTAAGTGCCTTGATACAACTTCCTTAACAATGATTCCAGTCCTTAATAATGGATTCCCGTTGACCCGTATTGGTGATGGTGATTAAACTTTATTCAGCACAAGCAAGACTTAATACATTACAGTATTCAAGCAGCAGTTCACAGAGCATAATTGAGACTTATTACCCCGTTATGCCCTGGGTAGAAGTCGCAACTGTGAGTCGGCTCCACCCTGCGTCTCTTGTCTCTCGTCACTTGGGTGTCCCCTGAATTCTTCCTGAAATCATCTTCTCTTTCTGAAATCTTCTACACTTTGTGGCTGTCGAGACCCCTTTCTTATACCCTTCCACTCAATCAAAACCTATGGAGTCTTACTGAACCAATCACTGGCTTACACCCAATTCCCCGAAGTTTAATCATAAAGATGCCATGTCCACAGCACCTTGGCTCACTCAGGTTCTGGTCTTACGACCCCCTTCCATCATCTGTTTTTGACCATCCAGACTTGTATCTGAGGTAGGTATGGCAACACAAAAGAACATACCTCCACACTGTAGAGGTAATGTGCCCTTGGTGGTCCTGTGAAAAGGCCTATATTTTTAGCTCACTGCCAGACAACAATAACGCATTTGCAACCACAACTGACCTGGGTTCCCACAGCTAGCTCCACTCTATGCCTCATCTAAATATCCAATTTTCAATAATTCACCCAACAGCTTCCCTATTTGACAATAGCAGTCCTCTTTCTCACCCCAGGCTGTCTGGGTTATGGCTTACAAACAGTCTTTAATTATAAGCAAAAGGGTTACATGCCTAATATAATTCAGGTTATCATTGCATACAGTTGATGATTACATTTAATTCATACACATGATTATAAATCCATTACTACTGATTATAAGATAATAAGATTAAAAAAAACAAGTATTCTAAAAACCAACAAATCCATGATAATCTCACACAGGCACTCGGGGAGAATAGGGGACATCATCCGAAAACACAGCATCGGTTTCCACATGTACACGGACGACCCCCAGCTCAACCTCACCACCACCTCTCTCGACCCCTCCACTGTCTCTAAACTGAATGAGCAGAAATTTCCTCCAGATAAATATTGGGAAGACCAAAGCCATTGTCTTCGGTCCCCACCACCAACTCCGTTCCCTAGCCACTGACTCCATCCCTCTCACTGGCAACTGTCTGAGGCTGAACCAGACTGTTCACAACCTTGGTATCATATTTGACCCTGAAATGAGCTTCCGACCATCACTAAAACTGCCTATTTCCACCTCCGTAACATCGCCCAACTCCGCCCCTGCCTCAGCTCATCCTCTGCTGAAGCCATCATTCATGCCTTTGTTACCTCTAGACTTGACTATTCCAACGCACTCCTGGCCGCTCTCCCATGCACCCTTCATAAACTTGAGGTCATCCAAAACTCTGCTGCCTGTGTCCAAACTCGTTCACCCATCACCCCTGTGATCACTGACTTACATTGGCTGCCGATTAAGCAACGATTCGATTTTAAAAATTCTCATCCTTGTTTTCAAATCCCTCCATGCCTACGCCCCTCCATATCTCTGTAATCTCCTCCCTATCTCTGTGATCTCCTCCAGCCCCACAACCCTCTGAGATATCTGCATTCCTCTCATTCTGGCCTGTTGAACATCCCCAATTTTAATCACTCAACCATTGGCGGCCGTGCCTTCAGCTGCCTAAGCTCTGGAATTCCCTCCTTAAACCTCTCTGCCTCTCTACCTCTCTTTCCTCCTTTAAGACGCTCCTTAAAACCAACCTCTTTGACCAAGCTTTTCCTCATCTGCCCTAATATCGCCCTATGTGGCTCGGTGTCAAATTTTGTTTGATAACACTCCTTTGAAGCACCTTGGGACGTTTTACTATGTTAAAAGCGCTATATAAATGCAAGTTGTTGTTGACATAGAAAAAGCGGAGGGGTTACTTTAAATGTAGGGGACAACTGGGAGATTGAGCTAGCATTTCCGAAGAAGTTGTGGTATGAAATTCTCTGGCTTGATATGTTCATTGAGAAAAAGGCCAGCACAAATATTTGAGGTTTGATAGACATTGCCAGGACAAATTAAGAACAACTTATCAATTCATGACCATATTAGAATGGGGAGTTGCAAAAGGAAGGCAGTATTGATGTAATAGGCTTGTACCAACCTAATCTCAACAGGGAATGCCCAAGTCGGAAGGACTCTGAGCTTGTAAGAGGCGGGGTGTGGGGGGGGGGGGGCGTGCTCTCCTAAACTTGGTTCTGGTGAGTGCTTCAGGGAGTTGAAGTAACTAATTAACTAGGAAATAATTACCACAACATTCAATTTGACTTGGTAGACAATAGAGACATAACCAACGCCAGAAGGTCCAAGCTTCGTAACCACTCCAGCTTCTCGTTTGTGGTGAATGACGTCATTTGAAGGTCTCAATCAGATTACTGCTGGTAATCCCTTTTCCAGTTATCTATTAGATTCTCTTACATATCAAATTAGAAACACCCTCTTGAATGACTAAAGTACTTCAAATTTGGTTTAGAAAATTTACAACATCCGTTCAGTAACTATTCTATTAAGAACTGAATTTCTGCAAAACGAAAATCTGTACAATCAGTAACTAAGAAAATTAGAGCGATAACTCACATCTTATACAAGTAACAGGTACTATGCTGATTATTGAAAATAAATTAATATTATTTGCTCAAGCTGCAAATAAGTAAATTTGGAGATTCACTCTGCGTTCTTAGCAGCCGGTCTAGCTTAGCAAAAATTATGCACTGAGGGAAAGATTCCCTCTGTTATTTGGAGGGAACTGGTAAACACGGGATGTAAAGGATGTGTTTACGATTTTTCTACAATAGTGAATGGTGTAAATCTTCCCTGTATTATTGTAGTGCTATGAAAACAATATGCCAATTCTGAGGCGTAATTTTTCAAAACCATTCTTCACTATAGTGAAGCTGTAGAGCATTTTAATGCAGCAAGCCATTTTAGTTTTAGAAAAGAAAGATTAACCTCAAGCCAGAAGCATCGGCCGGCAATTTAATCGCGTTGAGTGGGCGGGTTTGGAGGCGGGTCCGCTGTCAAAATCGCAAAGATTGACAGCGGGTAGGAAACCTGCTGTGAATCCGTCTCCACGCGAGTCTCCCAGGTGTTGGGTCTGTCAGCGCAGAACTGACCCGACACCAATCGGCGGGGGAGACAATTCAGCTACTTAAATGGCTTGTTTACACAGAAACATAGAAAAATAGGAGCAGGAGTAGGCCATTCGGCCCTTTGAGCCTGCTCCGCCATTCAGTAGGATCATGGCTGATCCTCTATCTCAATACCATATTCCTGCTCTCTCCCCATACCCCTTGATACCTTTTGTGTCTAGAAATCTATCTATCTCCTTCTTAAATATATTCAGTGACTTGGCCTCCACAGCCTTCTGTGGTAGAGAATTCCACAGGTTCACCAACCTCGGAGTGAAGAAATTTCTCCTCATCTCAGTCCTAAATGTCCTACCCCGTATCCTGAGACTGTGACCCCTCGTTCTAGACCCCCCAGCCAGGGGAAACATCCTCCCTGCATCCAGTCTGTCTAGCCCTGTCAGAATTTTATACGTTTCAATGAGATCCCCTTCATTCTTCTAAACTCTAGTGAATACAGGCCTAGTCGACCCAATCTCTCCTCATACGACAGTCCTGCCATCCCAGGAATCAGTCTGGTGAACCTTCGCTGCACTCACTCTATGGCAAGTATATCCTTTCTTAGGTAAGGAGACCAAAACTGCACACAGTACTCCAGGTGTGGTCTCACCAAGGCCCTGTCTAACTGTAGTAAGACATCCTTGCTCCTGTACTCAAATCCTCTTTAATGAAGGCCAACATACCATTTGCCTTCCTAACTGCTTGCTGCACCTGCATGTTTGCTTTCAGTGACTGGTGTACAAGGACACCCAGGTCCCTTTGTACATCAGCATTTCCCAATCTAGCACCATTTAAATAATACTCTACCTTTCTGTTTTTCCTACCGAAGTGGATAACTTCACATTTATCCACGTTATACTGCATCTGCCATGTATTTGCCCACTCACTCAACTTGTCTAAATCGCCTTGAAGCCTCTTTGCATCCTCCTCACAACTCACAATCCCACCTAGTTTCATGTCGTCAGCAAACTTGGAAATATTACATTTGGTTCGCTCATCCAAATCATTGATATATATTGTGAATAGCTGGGGCCCAAGCACTGATCCCTGCGGTACCCCACTAATCACTGTCTGCCACCCCGAAAAAGACCCATTTATTCCTACTCTCTGTTTCCTGTCTGTTATCCAATTTTCAATCCATGCCAGTATATTACCCCAATCCCATGTGCTTTAATTTTTCACACTAACCTCTTATGTGGGACTTTATCAAAGGCCTTCTAAAAATCCAAATACACCACATCCACTGGTTCTCCCTTATCTATTCTATCAGTTACATCCTCAAAAAACTCCAGTAGGTTTGTCAAACACGATTTCCCTTTCATAAATCCATGTTGACTTTGTCTAATCCCATTGATATTTTCTAAGTGTCCTGTTATCACATCCTTTATAATGGACTCTAGCATTTTCCCTACTACTGATGTTAGGCTAACCGGTCTGTAGTTCCCGGTTTTCTCTCTCCCTTTTTAAAATAGTGGGGTTACATTTGCCACCCTCCAATCTGCAGGAACTGTTCCATAATCTGTAGAATTTTGGAAGATGACAACAAATGCATCCACTATTTCCATGGCTACCTCTTTTAGTACTCTGGGATGCAGATTATCAGGCCTTGGGGATTTATCAGCTTTCAGTCCCATTAATTTCTCCAGCACTATTTTTGTACTAATACTAGTTTCCTTTAATTCCTCCTTCTCACTAGACCCTTGGTTCCCTAGCATTTCCAGGAAGTTATTTGTGTCCTCTTCCGTGAAGACAGAACCAAAGTATGTGTTTAATTGCTCTGCCATTTCCTTGTTCCCCATTATAAATTCTCCCGTTTCTGACTGTAAGGGACCTACATATGTCTTTACTAATCTTTTTCTTTTTACATTCTTGTAGAAGCTTTTACAATCTGCTTTTATGTTCCTTGCAAGTTTATTCTCATTCTCTCTTTTTCCCCTCTTGATCAATCTCTTGGTCCTTTTTTGCTGAACTCTAAACTGCTCCCAATCCTCAGGCTTGCTACTTTTTCTGGCAACTTTAGAGCCAATTGAGCTTACTTGTAATTTTACCTTCTCCCCCACTGGTTAACCGCTGTTCGGGGAACACGCCAAGCTCAACCTGGCATGTTGTGAGTCTGCTCTGATGTTTGTGAAAAGCTGACAGCTGCAGAAGTGGTGTCAGGGATGCCATGTTGCAGATGGTGCGTTTCAGAGCACAGAAAATGTTGGTTACTGCATTTTTAATACATATAGATATTTCTTTAGCTTACAAGTTTTTAGACCTAGCTGTAGGTCCAGTGCCATCTCATTGGGAGAACCTCTCTCACCAGTGACAGATCGCTTCTGTCATCTCACCTTCAGCTGCCATCTATTCCAGCAGCATCGGAGCCAATGAAACAATCAAACCTTGGTCCTCCGAATCCTTCCACGATCAGCCCCAACACCAACATCACCAACCTCATCACCAACCTTCTCGGCCATCACCTGATGCTGCACTGGACACAGGGCATCAGCCCCTGAAAAATTTGCTGGCCGGGAGGACAGCGATGGTATCACCATGGCCAGATTTTCTTCACTTGACGCTGTAAACCCTGGCTGCCACATGATGCGCCAGGTTGACACCATCCCACACCAGCACCGTGAAGCATCCCTTTAATGTCCAAGCCATTCCATGCACACTCAATACTATAGTGGGGCGGGGGCGAAGTTATGACTGAACAATCACTGGAACTCAGTAAGACACTTCTCAAGGTTCGCTCAGATCTGTCCAATTAGGGGCACTTTTTGAAAAAGAGATTTCACTGTATGACAACACATTATCAGAAACTTCACATTGGACATTGGCTAAACCTCTCAAGTGCCTACCCTTGTGTGTTGTTTGTTGGTATGCTTGCAGTAGGATGAGGGTGAGTGTGAGGGGTGGCTAGTGAGATGGGGAAGTGATAAAGTAGATAGAGAGGGATGGGTGGAGGTGCAAGGTAAGTTGGTGTCCTGGGGAGGTCTCTTCTGCCCTTGGAGGGGGAGAGAACCTCCCTGCGTGCTGTGACTCCCTCCATAAGCATATGGAGGGAGTCATGGGAGAGCCTGGGTGCAAGAGTTCACCTTTGTGCAGTGATTCAGTGTTTGCAGCACCTCAATGCTGTCAAACACTGACAGAACAACTGTCAAACTCGATGTGGATGTGGTCCCTTTAAGGAAACCGGCTGATGATGTGTCATCAAATGACGTCATCAGACCTGCTTCCTGTTAATTGGCCAGTAAGCCCGCAAAATCACGTCTGCAGAGCGGATGCAGCTGGGAGCGTGACCGGAACCCGGATACCAGCTGTCCCGCCATCATCCCGCCTCCTCAATTAAATTCACAGCCATTGTCAAGGAATTTAGATAATTGGTTTTCAGATCCTCGAGTTACTGTGAGGCCCATAGAAAGAGAAATGAGGATGGACCCAGAAGTATGAACTCTTTTTAACCCTAAATTACTGGCAGTCATCTTTTAAAATTCTGACGAGCAATAGATCACTTATTGAAACAAAAAAGTTTTGCAATCCCGAATATATTTACCTGATATTTTGTTGTCCAGTTTATGTTGTACAATTGACCATTTATTATGGGCTGTCTTTTATCCATTCTATTTGCAATGTCTATACAGCTTAATATCCAACTTGTTTTGCAAGAAAGTTGTCAACAAAGGACTTGTTTCCTATCCGAACTTAAAAGCTAAGCAGGGTGTAAGTGGGTGGTGCGTTGGGATAGGCACTGACCTTTTACCTCTGGGCTCTGGATCCAAATCCAGATCTGACTGATGAGGGGAAAGTCTCTTCTGTTGCCTGTACGTGTCTAATTATGAAATGAGTTGGGGAATCTCGACCCAGCTCCTGATCAGCATGGGCCAAGAGCACAAAACTGACCCTGATTTAGGAAATAGGAAAATGTCACACTGAGGTCGTAGGAAGGCTCCGCTGAGGCTGAAGTTAAGGCATATTATTGAGAGAAAATGCAGGCAGCTTTATCCAGCACTTAAATGTGCCATATATAACCTGAGAGCACTTAAGTGCAACGAAGGTTCACTAGACTGATTCCTGTGATGAGGGGATTGTCCTATGAGGAGAGATTGAGTAGACTAGGGCGATATTCCCTTGGAATTTAGAATAATGAGAGGTGATCTCATTGAAACATATGGAATTCTACGGGGCTTGACAGGGTAGATGCCGAGAGGATGTTTCCCCGGGCTGGTGAGTCTAGAACTCAGGGTCACAGTCTCAGAATAAGGGGTCGGCCATTTAAGACGGAGATGAGGAGAAATTTCTTTACTCAAATGGTTGTGAATCTTGGGAGTTCTCTACCCCAGAGAGCTGTGGAGGCTCAGTCGTTGAGTATATTCAAGACAGGGATTGATAGAATTTTGGATACTAAGGGACTCGAGGGATAGGGGGATTGTGTGGGAAGGTGGAGTTGAGGTAGAAGATCAACCATGATCTTACTGAATGGCGAAGCAGCCTCGACGGGCCGAATGGCCTACTCCTGCTCTTATTTCTTATAAGAACATAAGAAATAGGAGCAGGAGTAGGCCATTCGGCCCCTCGAGCCTGCGCCGCCATTCAATAAGATCATGGCTGATCTGATCTTGGCCTCAACTTCACTTTCCTACCTGTTCCCCATAACCCTTGACTCCCCTGTAGCTCAAATATCTGTCTATCTCCGCCTTGAATATATTCACTGACTCAGCCTCCACAGCTCTCGGGTAGATAATTCCAAAGATTCACGACCCTCTGAGAGAAGAAATTCCCCCTCATCTCCGTCTTAAATGGGCTGAAGGAATTTTTACTAGTCCTAGCCCCTTTAGGGCTACCCCGGATCAGGCATATTTCTCAGACGTTCACTTTCAACTAAAGTTTGATGTAGCTGAATCCTAAAGACGCTTAATTGGGTCTAAAGGTCCGGGCTATCTCTCCCTAAAGGAAAGGAACAACCCGAGAATGTTACCATCCTCCAAATAGCGCTTTTAATAAGTTTAGCTAGACTGTAACATCCCGGATATTATGAGGGTCCGGAAAACTCCCTCAGAATTCTGTAACTCTTCACCAAAGAGTGTACAGAGATTGAGTTTGTGAGTTTTTGATACAGAAGACTTATGTGAGACAATTCTAAAAATATATAGAGATTTATTAAAAGAACCGACATGCAATTTACAGTTGGTGAATCAGTCAATCGCAACATTAACAGTTCTAAAAAGAGAAAAAATACTATCTTCTTATTAACAGAGAATCTTACTTTTAAATCTTAACTTCACTACAGTATTACAGTTCTTAAAGTTTTCTATACAGGATATCCATCAATATCAAATACCTTTGATCCCCGAGGTACAAAGAGTTGGAGACCACAGAGCCGCCTCTGTGGCTGAGAATCACTTTGCCCGATTAAAGCGAGTCTGATATCCCATTTGAGTTCAATATTTCTACCCTTTTTCAGTGGTATTTCCTTTAAAGTTTCTGCTGACCCAAGTTAGTTATCCCTATTTATCTTTCTGCCGACCTCTGCAATTCTTACTGCTACATCAGCTTGTAGCATTCCAGAATCTTGTCTCATCTCCAGGTGTTCTGGGTTGACCATATAAAAACGGTGTGAAGGGCAGGTGTTCCTTATTTTATGTGCCATCTTTACGAAGTTTAAATTAGAACACCTTATCCAGGGTGAACCATTGTTTTTGTTCCCAAAGGTCAGCCTGTCGGAGCCATGCACCTTCTGTTTCAATAAGGTTATTTATTCAGGGTCAACAACTGTCTTAGCTCAATAGCCAGAATTCTTTCATAGCTATTTCATAGTTAAGTTTCTAAATTTCCAAACCCAGTTTGTCATATTTTAATAAGGTCAGAATTCTTTCATAAGATAGAGTATTTTTCTGAATAGGTTATATGGCTTATTTCTTCACAAGCTCTTATCTTCACAGAATCACAGAATCCCCACAGTGCAGATGGAGGCCATTTCGGCCCATCGAGCCTGCACCGACACATATCCCACCCTATCCCCGTAACCCCACGTATTTAATCCCCCTAACACTAAGGGTCAATTTATCATAGCCAAATCAACCTAACCCGCACATCTTTGGACTTATCTTGTGCAGTAACCATTTATGTGGCACCTTATCAAATGCCTTTTGGAAATCCCAATACACTCCATCTACTGGTTCCCCTTTATCCACCCTGCTCGTTACATCCTCAAAGAACTCTAATAAATTTGTCAAACACAATTTCCCTTTCATAAAACCATGTTGACTCTGCTTGATTGTATTATGATTTTCTAAATGTCCTGCTACTACGCCCTTAATAATGGATTCCAGAATTTTCCCAATGACAGATGTTAGGGTAACTGGTCTATAGTTTCCTGCTTTCTGTCTCCCTCCTTTCTTGAATAGGGGTGTTACATTTGCGGTTTTCCAATCTAGGGAATTTTGGAAGATTACAACCACTATCTCTGCAGCCACTTTTTTTAAGACCCTAGGATGCAAGCCATCAGGTCCAGGGGACTTGTCAGCCATTAGTCCCATTAGTTTGCCTCGTACTTTTTCTCTAGTGATAGTGATTGTTTTAAGTCCCTCCCTCCCTTTTGTTTTCATGATACTGGTCTAGGTACCGAAAATGGAAGAGTGCTCGTTTCTCACCTTGAGCACAAAATTCACCAATTAACTGTTCTGGGAATTTAAGCTAATTGTGGTATTGTCTGCATTTTTTTTAGTCCAGATATGAACCAAATTGTTCAAAAACATGCCCTGTTTCTATAATGAAGACACAATCATATTGTGACTATTATAATGGAACAATATATTATTTTGAGATAGGTGAACTCTTGTATAAGGAAAATATGAAAGAATATAGGGAAGGAGCAGAGAAGTAAGATTAAAATAGATAGCTCTAATTTTGAGCTGGTACCAATGGTGGCCGACTGCCCCGTTTGTGTGCTGAGATTTGAGAGTCAGGATGTAAACTCATATCTTGACATTGTGAAAATGCAGTGTGGTTGTTTTTGCTGCCTCTTTCAATCACTAAGGAGGTCAAAAAGTTAGGCTCTTACTTAGGATGTCCTTTGCAATTTTATTTGAACATTGCTACTTGGTGAACTAACTGTGAAAGAAAGATGTTCATTATAGATTGTAAGAGATAAAGGCCAAAATGAGGAAACGTTCGGTGCAATCTGATGTTAATGCTTTGGACAGTTTGCAATCCCTGTGGGACTTTTCCATGTTTAAGAGTGTAAGGAAATAAGCCAGCACTCCCAAACAAGTGATGTGAAAACTGATTCATCACAGCCAGAGTCACACTTCAGCAGTTTTGCCGCAGTCAATGGGGACAAAAGATCTTTATTGATCTGCACAGCAAACCCTTTCAAGAAGTCAATTTTGTGCAGAATAGAGAGTGAAATGGGATCAAGGGAGACCCAGACTATGTTTTGCAACTGCTAATTCCATTGTCTATTTTCTTTTGCAGTTCCTTGCAGTTTAAATTTCACAGACTTTGAGGGTTACATCGAGTCTCCAGAATACCCCAGTCACCTGTTTTACAGCAACTTGGATTGCATCTATACGATTACAGTCTACACAGGATATGGAGTGGAACTTCAGGTCAGTGCTTTGTAATCCTGTGTTCACTCAGCTTATTAAAGCTGGTACCCTCTGTACTTGTAAAGGAAAACCAGCACAGGGACTGATCCTAAACTGTTCAAGCGACCGTGTATGTTAGCCTTTTTGAACTGTTTCCACCAGCTGTTCCCTATTCTGTGAGATGCCTGCCTCTATTCTGTAAATGCAAACCCAAGGGGTAGACAATAATTGATCGGACATTTTCACCTGACAGTGGAAAACTTTTATGAAGTGGCTGAAACAAATGATAAAGAAGATAACCAAAGAAGAATTTGAACAGGAATAGATCACAGATTTTTTTTTTGCCTCTTCCTTTGGGTGCCTCTACCCCAGGATTTATTAGTTTCCTTAAACTCTCTTTCCAATCAGAAACTCATCAATTTCTTTATCTCAAACTGATATGTGACACAACATGCATTAATGGCAAAAGGCCATGTGTTAGAGGTTTATGCTCTTGCCTTCGATACTCTCTTGAGCTCAGTGGTGCAGTCACTCCTGTAAGCTGTCTGAGCATTTTACATTTATGGGTGTGCCCATTCTGCCCAATATCTAACCATATTATAATGTGACCCAAGGGGGTAACAACAGTATCCCCTTTTGATCTGAACTGGCTACCTGTGTCTTTCACACATGCGCCATTTCAATTATCTTGAAGGCAGACTGAGTAAACACTTGTGAGATGAAACCAGATATGAACCATTAAGCTGCTTTATTTCCCAGCTAATCAGCATACAGAGCAACGGTTATGATCAGATTCACTTCGTTCAATCAGTATTACTTGTCTTTGTGTCATCATACAAAATAATAAAGATGCTATGCTGTCCCACATCAGTGGGTTGTCTTAAACAAAATAACTTCTAACTACTCTCCTACATTCTAACATTCTCACAGCCTTTGCTCAGCCTCACAGCCATCCATTTGACTCCCTGTTCCTCTTTATTTTGTCACCCTCTGTTGACAGTCAAAAGGGATTAGAGACTTCCAAACACAATGAGTATGAGATGTTTATAGATAGTTGTAACCGGCTAATGTATTGCTTATTATTTACAGGCTATGGGGAAACGACATCAGAGCTAGAATATTTACATCTTACCCCCCTACCACCTTGGAGATTTGTTTAAATGTTCTGGAAATATACTATACTTTGTAACACAACACTTAAGCTTAACTTTTTAAGTCTTTCTATGGGGGGGGGGGGGGGGAAGAGTTCAAAAAAATCCCAAAACATGATACTATGATACACATTAAATGCATGTTGTGATGCATTAGTGATGCATAAAGGAAATAATCTATAGAACCACTTTGCTCTTTGCTTTGGGTTAGTCCTGTAAAGAGGCTTCTCCAGCCTGACCTTGTCAGTTCTTATGCAGGTTACCCTTCCCTTAAATTAGTAAATATTTTTCTCTTTTTTTTGTACTGAATGATTTGCTGTGCATTTTCAGCAGTTTCTATTTTGATAACTTTTAATACTGCCCTCATCAACAACCACTTTTATTCAAAAAAATGTTTCGCTTTTTTTTTTGTGCTCATCCAAGGTGAGGAATGGTTGTGCTGGAGAATAGATTCTTCCCCATCAGCCCACGTGGGTCGGCTATTCAAGCTAGATATGTTGGGGAGAACCAGAGGACATGAGTGTACGTTATGTAAGCAGAGAACTAGTTAGTTAGGAGGTACTTCGTCTTACGGAAAGTTGTCAACCTCCGAACCAGTTGCCAGCATGTGCAGTGAGTGTGGATTTGTTGAAAACATCCAACAGGGAGCTGGGCAAGTTCCAACGTTTGGCCAACTTAACTGCATATAGAAGGTGGGTGGGTTTGGGGGGGTGGGGATATGTCCACCAGTCACCATGGTCCCCTGGAACTTGTTTGATCACCTTCGGCGATCAGGGAGGAATTTCCCAGTTTATTTTCCCCCTCTAAATTGGCCTTAGGTTTTTTCCTGTGGGTTCCTGCCTCTCCCAGGAGATTGGGTGGGGTGGGGTGGGGCAGATGTGTAAGAGTCACACCATGACAGTACAGGATAGGCTTGTTCAAACAGCTGGTCCTTTTCTCTCCCAGTATCAGCCAGCAAGCAATCCTCGGCAGGTGCGGAACAGCCAGATGCAAAGCAAAGCTTCCTCTATTCAGGACTGAATGAGAAGAATACTTCCAGTGGGTCGTTGTGGTTGATGGGACTAGTTTAATGTGTTGCTTCTGAGTTGCCAGTGTTGAACTGATGCATTTGCCGCCTTTAGTGGTTGCTAGAATAATGATGGAGATGAGATGCTATTTTGGAGTTTCTGACTGTGCTTGTGAGATTTGTACTGTATTGATCGTGCCATTCCATTTCATAAATTTTCCAACTTTCACTGTGATAAAAGATGGAAATTAAAAATTAGAAGCTCAATAAAGTGATAACCAGAGACAATGAAAGGGCGGGTGGTGGGGGGTTCTACTTCAATTTTATCCAAATAATGGTTTAAAGGAGGGGTGTCCGGGAATGCCCTTGGAGAGGTCCATGCGCTCGTTCATTGAAAGACAAAATGGATTTAGGGAAATAACTCGGAGAAGCTTTGACAGCAAATGAACCTCTGTATTTTGGAAGCTGGTAAAAGACGGCCAATGCTGAGGCTTTATCTCTGGGATCTGTAGTCTCTTCTGTAACAGAAATTTGATTCATTTTGGATAACAATCTTTGTACACAATTGTAGAGAAATCAATATACATTTGTGCTGGCTGAAAGATGCAGGCAAAACAATTACAGGCTTCCCTCAGGGAAATGCTAAAGAATTTGGTGGCCATTTCAAAATCTTTGATTACCCCAACCCATGAATATGACACTTCTAAGCTTAGATACAATTTTTCACAAAAATATCATTATTCTAATCAGTATTCTGTACTTAAAGCTGAGTCTGTTCAGCAAAAAAGATGCATTAATCTTTCCAGCACACTTTGCGTGCTTAGTGTGAAAACTGAATTTATAATCAACTTCAAACAAGCATCCAGACTATTGAAGTGCCAAGTGCTCGAAATTGGAAGCATTTACCCTGAGAGCAGCAGCAGCTGATTTATTTTTTGAATGATTTATTGTGCAAATAATCTTTAATGAAGTCTGCCGCTATGCCATTATCGAGGAGTGGGCATGCTGGAGAGTTCAAAAGAGAATTGGATAAATACTTAAAAAGGAAAAAATTTGCAGAACTATGGGGGGGGAAAAAAGCTGGGCGAGTGGGACTAATTGGATGGCTCTTTCAAAGAGCCTGCACAGGCACGATGGGCCGAATGACCACCTCCAGTGCTATAAGATTCTTTGACTTTGAGAAAAGCCCTTGGGTCAATAAAATGGTCTTCAGCGAGCTTGCTGCCTTTAGATAGTGGGGATTTTTAGATTTAATTTTGCCAGTTAAGCCATCAGTAACTAAACGCTGATACAGATATTAGGGGACAGTGTTACAAATTCTGTGTTTCACTCTCAATATTTAGTTCCCATATGTGCACCTTGCTTCCTATACCATGGAAGGTCTAATACAAAAGCGGGCGGGAAAGTGGCGTTGAGGCCAAGATCAGATCAGCCATGATCTTATTGAATGGCGGGGCAGGCTCAAGGGGCCGAATGGCCTACTCCTGCTCCTATTTCTTATGTTCTAAAATACTGCGAATGCTGGAAATCTGAAATAAAAACAGAAAATGCTAGAAATACCCAGCAGGTCAGGCGGCATCTGTGGAGCGAGAAACAGAGTTAACGTCTCAGGCCGATGACCTTTCGTCAGAACTGAAAAAAGTTAGAGATAGCACTTGCTTAAAACCTGTTATATCTCTAACTTTTTTCAGTTCTGACGAAGGGTCATCGACCTGAAACGTTAACTCTGCTTTTCTCTCCACAGATGCTGCCTGACCTGCTGAATATTTCCAGCGTTTTCTGTTTTTATCTCTGGAAGCTCTACTTTTCAAGAATCTATAGTGGCCATGATGCGGAGATGCCGGTGTTGGACTGGGGTGGACAAAAGTGAGAAGTCGCACAACACCAGGTTATAGTCCAACAGTTTTATTTGAGATCACAAGCTTTCGGAGCGCTGCTCCTTCGTCAGGTGAAGTCAGGTGAAGACTTCACCTAACGAAGGAGCAGCAGCTCCAAAAGCTTGTGATCTCAAATAAAACTGTTGGACTATAACCTGGTGTTGTGCGACTTCTCACTTTCAAGAATCTGCTCTTGCATATTGCCTTATCTGTGTGTTGGATTAAATATAGTTTTGGATGATATCACATCCATTACTGGAATATTATAGACCAGACATGTACAGGCTAAAAACAACTGAAATGTTTATTTGCATCTCATCAGCAATATGCAGCACAGAATTATTGGCATATATTGTGTAAATATAAGCAAATTCCATAATGGGCAATTGTCTCTTTTTGAGCAATGTTTTTGGACAGTTTTGGATTAGCAGATTCTGCTTGTCTGCAACCTTTTGTCCCCTTCTGGTCTCCGTATCAATTGGAATTGAAACATGATTTGCAGATTCTCCTGGCTGGCACAATCTTCCACTCAGAATAAGCTGCTGAATTATCACGACATCTTCCCCAAGTGTTCCAACTCTGCTCCACTCTCTGCCTCTAAGGTTTACATCTTCTTTGTCGCACCAGGGCCTGCCCAGATTGCTCCAGGCTGTTGTTTGTTTTCCATCTTGCTCCCCAATACTTGGGACCTGAGGAGCAATGCTGCAGCAGATTCCCCTGATTTCTTACCGATTTTGGTGAGACAGACGGACAGTCATGGAAAATAACATGGAACATCATATTTCGGCGTGGTTAGAGATGATGTGATTGAGCGTGCAATAACACCACAAAATCACTTTCTCCCCCAAAACAGCCCCCTATTTTGTCTGGCATCTCTGATCAGCCAGTTTATCGCCTATCTTAAACTTAAATGTAGCTTAATTTACCTAAACACATTGCCCTGACAAAATAAAATTGTAAAAGCTTTACCAGTGTAACAATATTGATGTTGGGACAGAATTATGTCTGCAAAAGTGACTGCGTTTCAGGGGTGTTTCGTTGGCTGTAAAGTGCATTCGAACATCCTGAGGTTGTGAAAGACGCTCCAAAAATGCAAGTTATTTCTTTCTTATTTCATTGCTTCGCCACCTTTTTATTATCGACGGGGGAATGGGACTGACTGGATTGCTCTACAGAGAGCTGGCACGGACTCGATGGGCCAAATGGCCTCCTTCTGTGCCTCTATGACCTGTGTCTAGGGTGAGATGAAGAGAGGTGGGAGGAGGCTCATGTGAAGCATGAACACCTGCATGGACCTGTTGGGCCGAATGGCCTGTTTCTGTGCACTAAATTTCTCTCTCATTCTATGAATGCCCTTATCCCCAAACAACAAACTCTGCTTCCCCAAGACTACACCTAATCTTTATTCCCCACCATCACTGTCGATTAATAACATATTAAAAGTCTTGTTTATAGCACACACTTGCTGTAAAAGTCATAAATTTAGATGCAGCTTAATTTATCCAAACTCATTTCCCTGACGCAATAAATCCCTAAAAGCTTCATCAGTGTAACGATGTTCATGTCAGGAGTGGAGGTGGTGCAGTGCCACCATTGGCAGGAAGCTGTCATTACAACATGCCAAGTTTATTTCCTGCAACATTTTCCCTGTCGCACTTCCCGTTGCACTTTTCCTGTCGCGCTTTATTGAGAGCACCCCTATTATAAAGCAGCACAATCTCCAACTCGCCGCGATCAACTCCATGGTAAATCTGCTGGTACCTGTTAAAGCAATAGGTCTTTGTTTAAAAACAGCAGCTAGTTTGGAGTAGCAAAGGTGGTACAGTGGATCTGCATAGCATTATTACAAAGCTTTACTTTTAACCTGTTCAAAGATGCATTTTTTTCATCTGAACTAGTTATTTAAACTCTTCCTTATCGACCTGAGGCACTGGAACATGCTGGGTCTCTGCTGTGTGTACCAGATGGTTCTCGCCTGTCATTCTCCATACTGCGAGTTCCCATTCTGCCAAACAGAGAGAGAGAGAGAAGAACTGAAAGGGAAATCTCATGGGGCAGGCCACTCACAGGTGCAAGCAGGATGTTGGAGCTCTCAATGTATACTGAAGGGTGGATTCTACAGCACTAGAACAATAAAAACACACCTGTGGTCTTGAACCTCAGGCACATGGAGCTGTTTGAAAGTTAAAGATTCACAAATGTATTATTTGCAATTTCCATTTTGACTGGGGGGGGGAGGTGTGTTCGGGTCAGTATAGGGTAAGCTGCATCACTGGCCTTTACAGTTAGGCTGGATTGCATTTGGAAAATGGTCACCTCTGCCTCCCGCTCGATTATCCACCTATTGACGAGGAATGAGTGGAGAATCTAGCCCATAACTGCTGCTGCCTCCAGCGGTATAGGCGAAGTGCACCTCTGGCTGGTTCTTGGTGCGTCCGGAGTACAGCTTTATTTCATTCCCAGCACTGTGCCTGAAGTCAGGGCCGCTAGCAGCAAGAGCAGCCTCGTCAAGTGGAAGTATTGGCATCACCAAAGGTAGCATAAAGCACTTAACGTCACAATTCTTATTGGCGAAACTGGGACTCACCACCAAGCTGCTCGAAGCCTGTGTCTAAATATCAGTCTCTAATCATTTTAAGTGATATGTATATTGAACATTCTCAACTTATTAACAGTTCCATTACGTCTCATAATTGGAAAAAGTTCACTGTCAGTAATTTAATTGCAGGATTTACTTTAAATGTTACTTCATTAGTGTAATCTATCTCATTGAAACGTATAAAACGTATAAAATTCTGACAGGGCTGGACAGACTGGATGCAGGGAGGATGTTTCTCCTGGCTGGGGGGTCTAGAACGAGGGGTCACAGTCTCAGAATACGGGGTAGGACATTTAGGACTGAGATGAGGAGAAATTTCTTCACTGAGAGGGTGGTGAACCTGTGGAATTCTCTACCACAGAAGGCTGTGGAGGCCAAGTCACTGAATATATTTAAGAAGGAGATAGATAGATTTCTAGACACAAAAGGCATCAAGGGGTATGGGGAGAGAGCAGGAATATGGTATTGAGATAGAGGATCAGCCATGATCATATTGAATGGCGGAGCAGGCTCGAAGGGCCGAATGGCCTACTCCTGCTCCTATTTTTCTATGTTTCTATCTCTTCCACTGTGGGGTAAATGCTATTATGTGCCGTGCATCCTGGAGCTGAA
This sequence comes from Squalus acanthias, assembly GCA_030390025.1. Taxonomy (NCBI): domain Eukaryota; kingdom Metazoa; phylum Chordata; class Chondrichthyes; order Squaliformes; family Squalidae; genus Squalus; species Squalus acanthias. The sequence continues at coordinate 16,331,579 of CM059448.1, forward strand.
GAGCTGAACCTATCTGTATTCAGGGAGAAGGGATTTAGGTTAGTGCTTACCACAGCTTTATATTCCGGGCAAATCTTAAGCTGTCTTGTATGTGGCTTGAGAATCCAATTATTTATCTTTCCTGATTCAACATTCCGAGGCCGTATTTAGTTATTGGTACTAAATTAAAAATGCTCCAGTATAATTCTCAACAATAACAGACACAAATTAAAGATAATTTAAATGGTCTGTTCAGGTCCACAATGAGTTTCTAAGCACAGGAGCAAGTTAGATGGAAAGAATGGTCTTTTCTAATTACATGGTACTCCTTAATGAGTGCTGCATTCCCTGGTGCATCAGACTAGTTGAATACAATAATCAGATTCTGTGCTTGGTATAAATTCAGGATATATTGTGGTAAAATGCCATCTTCATTGCCTGGGTAGTAATTTGACGGAGCAGATCGGCCGCTCATTGTAGAACCTGAATGATTTTTATTTCATTGATCAGTTAGAAGAATCAATGGGATAAACTTTTGCCTCTTCCATTCAATCAATCACGTTAGTTTATTGCTTTACCTCCTGATGACCTAAGAATTGAGAAACATTTCCGCTTGCGGACGAGACCAGAACTAGAGGCTAAAATTATAAGACAGTCACCAATAAATCCAATCGGGAATTCAGGAGAAATTTTTTTTACCCAGAGAGTGGTTAGAATGTGGAACTCGTTTCCACAGGGAGTAGTTGAGGCAAATGGCATTGCTGCATTTAAGGGAAAGCTCGATAAACGCAGGAGGGAGAAAAGATAGAAGGATATGCTGATCGGGTTAGATGAAGAAGGGTGGGCAGAGGCTCGTGTGGAGCATAAACAGCGGCACGGAGCTGTTGGGCCGAATGGCCTGTTTCTGTGCTGTAAATACCATGTACTATTTGAGTTTACTCCATTGGACATTTTCCAGTGATAGCGTGACACCAGACCTATTTTAAACGATAGTTTATTCTCCATTATTTTTAATCTGTTTTGCATCCTGTCCTCGTTTTATAATGGGCCGTATTTTCCGATCGGAGGCCTCCTGCATGTGGAGGCCTGCGATCTGGAAAAATCTACGGACTTACCTGAGGGCTCCCGGGGCGCCTACACATCCGATCCCGGGCCTCTCCAAACTCCAAGTGCGCAGGGCCCACGTATCCCAGGGGCGCAGGCGGTTCGCAAGCGTCCCTGGGATCACGAGGGCCAGGCCAGCCAATAGAAGAAGGGAATCTCCCTTCATACACTTGACAGATAGACCTGTCAAATATATGAATGGAGATCAATGAAAAAACATAGTAAAACTTTAAATAATTTTTAAAAAACCCATCACCTTTTTAAAATTAGTTGAAATTACAATAAATTAAATATTTTAAACAAAAATGTAATTTTTTGAAAAAAATAATTGAAGTTTTTTACGGGGCTAAAAATAAACGTACCTTTTTTTAAGTATTTTTAAATGATAAATGACTGAAATTTTTTTTTTTACTGTTTTCAACTCATCCTGGTGAAAGCAGGCCTTACCTGCTTTTACCAGGCGTAAGATTTCTAAGGGTTTTCTGCGAGCGGAGGGTCTGCAGAAAGCGGAACTATCCGCCTGCAGAGGCCCTTCTCTAGGGCAGGCGTGCGATCTGTCAAGAGCATTCTTGACAGATCGGAAATGCCGGTTTTCAGCGCATGCGCTGTGCATACCTGAAACCGGCATTTCTGATGTCCCTACGGGTGGGTGCACGGCGCGTACACACCCGTAGGGATCGGAATATCCGGACCAATGTATTTTATCTCCTTGTTCAGCTTTCTCAATGCCATGCACCCTTCTCCAGCTTGGAGAACAGATAGGTGGCCAACATTCAATCCTCTGTAAATGGGGAAAATGGGCTAAAACATGGCAGATTGAATTCGATGTCTGCAAGTGTGAGGCAGTAGATTTTGGTACTAAATGGATGTAGGTTTGGTCGTGTGGAAGAGCAGAGGGATTTGGGGTACAGTTTTACAAGGCAATTAAAAGCAGCACTTCAGATTGATAAGACCACAATAAAGCAAATACAATTTTAGCTTTTATCACGATAAAATATAAAAGCCTAGAGGTAATGATACGTCAATGTAAAACCTTAAGACCACAGTTAGAGTACTATGTATAGTAGTGGGGTCAACACTATAGGTAGGATATTGAGGCTGTAGAGAAGGTGCAATGCAGAAACACTGCGATTCTCCCTGGTATGAGGAAATACAAATATGAAAACATATTTGGAAAAAATGCTAGCATGGCCTTTTTCCTCATTGTAATGTCTATGTATTTCTTTGTATTTTCTATACTTTTTTGGCATGAGCTATTAGGAGGTGCATAAGAATAATCTGGCTGTCTCATCCTGCCAAACTATGATTTTCTCTCCTCCCATGTGAGATATTTTTATTGCGAAGCCATGTTGAAGGACCAAAACCCATCCTGCAGAATAGATAGATAGATTTTTGGATATTAAGGGAGTCAAGAGATATGGGGATAGTGCGGGAAGGTGGAGTTGAGGTAGAAGATCAGCCATGATCTTATTGAATGTGGAGCAGCCTCAAAGGGCTGAATGGCCTACTCCTGCTCCTAGTTCTTATATTCTTACAGAAGACCACCAAATTGAAGAGAGGGTGAAAGGCAGGAAGAAATAGTGGTTGAGTCATTCTACTATTCTGTGTTAATGACCTTGTAGGTTGTCGGAGGAAAAGAAGCCTGAGGGAGGTAAACAAGTCCACAGTTTTAGGATCTGAAGAAAGAAGGTGCTGGAGTTAGAGATATTGCAGTGATCCCAATTTCAACGTCTTGAGGAACCAGGGACGAGTAAGAGTGTGTAGGATGGGGTATTAGAAAGAACGAGAGAGGAAAGTAGTCGATTTTGGTGTAGAGCACAGATCAGCCAGGGGTTAGGTGAGGTATTCGCTCCGCCCATCAAGAGACTAAAGAAAAAAACTGTGTGCTAGACCTGCTACGGTTCTGATTAAATGTTGCTGAAAATAGCTGCCTCCCCACCTGTACCACCATGGTTTATGGGTGGGTTGAGGAAGTAGCGGTGGTTGACATGAAAATGGTGTTGGGGAGTGCGGTCATGACAATGTCAGTTGACCCTGATTTGAATATTTTAATAAGACTCCGCCTGTTTCTGGCGGGATCGCTAGCGACCTAAATTGAGGTCCGCCTGAAAATCGGAATGGGTAGGCGTCCTGCGGATTTTTTTATTCCCGCTTGTCATCGCGCTACTATCTATTTACAGGAGGCAGAACTGAGACTGGGAAATGGTTGTCGAGAAAATTGCAGCCTCAAACCTGAGCCCTATCTATGAATCCATGCCACAATGAATTGGAATACATCTCTCAGCACGATCACACTGCCACTCAGTCCTGTGGCCACAGCTGCAAAGCAGTGGATACATGATTGATTCCAGAATCTTGGATGATAAAAGTGACAAGAGAGATAGCTAGCTAATTTCCAAACTACATTATAAATGACCTTCCAAAGAATCCACAATCAAGAGATTAATAAACATTTTCAAATTGATTGGTTAAATCCAAGCCACTGCTCTTCTGAACATTGCTTTAACTGTGGTCTCACATGGAACCAAATAGTGTGGAAATGGTTGAAGAGGTGAGCCATGTTTATCTTTTAAAATGGGTTCACTTTAAATGATTTAAAAAGTGGAAAATGCAACTTCCCCACTCGGGGATGAGCTGCACAAATGTGGCTGCTTCACACGAAGAGCTAATGGGCTTGACACGGTTTCCATGAGGACCGCGAGACGGACAGCTCGCCGTGAGCAGGGACACCTCCGGTCATTGGAGCAGACAGATAACACTTGGGGTGGAAGGTGTAAATGGAATGAAGCTTCCATTTGACCAAGTTGTGATCAGATTTGCTGCCTGTGATGTTGAAGGCAAGTTTGTGCAGGTGATTTGACATCTTCTGTATTAATACTTATTACCAGTAGATTGCAGATAATGGCAGCTGTACCATGCAGCAACACGTTGCAGAAGAGTTAGATAAGGGTCCTTGTTTGTGATATTTAAGTAGATATCTCCTATATAAAAACAGTTCATACATCTACACGTCTCCTTTGGCAAAGCTGTGCAGACTTAATTTCAAAAATACTGCATTGTGTTCTGTTTCTCTGCAGTAAGTTGCCCAAAGTTCACCAATCCTCTGCTCCCAGAGAGAGTCACGATCAAAAGGTGTGAAGGTTGGAAATAGGGCTACAGCATTGGTGGTTTGAACTTTCCAACCTATGCTCCAGTCGAGCGAGGCTGCGAGCACAGAATTAGTGATTTGTATCCTGCACTTGGTAACATTTTTTGTGAATATATTTTTAAAATTGCAGCACCATGAATACTTCGAATAATTTCCCCCCCCCCCCCCCTCTCTCCTGAAGGTGCTGACTTATGCTGGGGTACAGTATCCTGGGCATTGTGGCATTTCATTGAAGTGGCCATTCTTCCAGTTTGATCCTGGACAATGAGTTTTCTTGGCAATGTATTCAGTACAGAGGGGGTGACATCACAGTCCAGCCCAATTCTGCTCTTAACCAACATGCACTTGCCATCACGGGTGACTGGACAATGATCAGGAGAGGGCACCCTGGCTGATTTTCCCAAATCTAGCCCTGGGGGCTGAAGCTAATGAAAGCAGCCCTAACATTTTTTTGTGTGTGGGCAGAACTCTCTCTTTAAAGTCAGTTTCTCCCCTTTCTCAATTATGCCTCCTCGCTCCACACCGTCTATACCCAGGAGCCTTGTTAGGTCTCCATCAGTGCCGTGCTGAATATTTGAGAGACTGGTCTGTTGATGGATTCCCCTTCTGGAATTCTTTCTCTCCCTAAGATCAGAAATTTAGCAATGTCAATCTTTTATTTCTCAGCCATTCACAGTTTTATTATTTGCTCTTGGAATGCTCTTGATTATGAACCAACCACATAGTGTAGACCAGACTGGTTAGGGATGGCAGGTCCCACCTGTGAAGGACGTTGGTGAATCAGTTGAGTTTTTATGATGCCCCAGCAGCTTTCACGGTCATTTTATCTGCTGCCAGCACACAAATTAGCAGATTTATTGAATTCAATTTCACGACTTGTCATGGTGGGCTTTGAACTCATGGTCTCTGCATTGCTTGTTCTGTGCCATAATTATTAGGCTACCGTAGCCACTGCTGTGTATCGGTGCTTCACTGGAGTATACCGCTGAATTCTTTCAAGAATTTTATTCATGTAGGCTTTGATGTGAGCAATCTGTTTAAATCTATTTGAGTGACTTTTTAGTGTAGGAAGAATATTCTAACCCACGGCTACATTTTCTAAAGAAAAATGGTTAAACCAAAGTGTCACTTTTTGTCAGTGTTGTTATCAGTCATCGGGAGTCAAGCAAATATCCCCTAATATGGTTTGCTGCAGCCCCATTAAACCATCTCTACTCTAATGCAATCGTTTTTGATTTGCACCTCAGGACACTAATTGCATTATGCATTGTCAGTGTAAGAAGGTCAATTGCTTATTTATTAGATTTTTCCTAATGACAACCAATTGTACCTTCTATAAATTATCTTTTAGTAGAAAATGGGTACCATTTTAGCGGGACTATCAACGATGATATCAGTTATGTTTTATGAGTCTATTCTTCAGTAACTCCAAATGTGCACCCAAGAGCAAATAGCAATTCTCAAATACTTGCATTTCAATGAATTTGAACCATATTTGCATCCGATAGTTTAATTCCTATGTGATATTTGTGTTTACACGGTGGTTGTCCAGGTGAGGTGCCTCGTTACTACATACGTACTCAACAAACTTACTCTTTAGTGTTAAGGAAATGAACTACTGTTTATTATAATGTAACTCCATGTGCCCTTCAGGCAACACTGTTGAACTCCTCAGAGTGAATACACAAACCGTTAACATTGGTTTTAAATTTGAAAGCTAGTTTCCAGGAGACAGCCTTGTATTCTGACTTGTACTGAGAAACAGAGAATCACAAAATACTGCTGAGGAAGGTCAGTTGGCCCTTCTTAACTCGTCCATCCAGAAAGATCCTACTGCCCCCTCCCCCCATCATGGCATTCAATTATTTCTTAAATATTCCAAGGTTTGCCCTCCAATGCTGTATCCAAAGGTCAGTTCATTGTGTTGATCACTCTTGATGCGAAGTCCTAAATTTGTCTTTTACTTGTTTGAACCTGTTCGCCCTTGTCCAACTCTCACGGTTTAGTTTGAAGTTGTGTTACGGATCTTTTTTTCATACTATTTATGATTTTATGTACCATAAGTGGTCACCTTTCAATCACTTCCTTTCAAAGTTGAATCAGTCCCTGACCCTTAGAATTAGTTTTGTGGAACTCCTCAAATTAACCTCCACAGTTTGACGAGCTTCCTTGTGTCTCAGTGACCAGTGAGACGTGGACAGAATAGAAACATAGAAAAATAGGAGCAGGAGTAGGCCATTCGGCCCTTCGAGCCTGTTCCACCATTCAATATGATCATGGCTGATCCCCTATCTCAATACCATATTCCTGCTCTCTCCCCATACCCCTTGATGCCTTTTGTGTCTAGAAATCTATCTAGCTCTTTCTTAAATATATTCAGTGACTTGACCTCCACAGGTTCACTCCCCCGAGTGAAGAAATTTCTCCTCATCTCAGTCCTAAATGTCCTACCCCATATCCTGAGACTGTGACCCCTCGTTCTAGACCCCCCAGCCAGGAGAAACATCCTCCCTGCATTCAGTCTGTCTAGCCCTGTCAGAATTTTATACGTTTCAATGAGATCCCCTCTCATTCTTCTAAACTCTAGTGAATACAGGCCTAGTCGACCCAATCTCTTCTCACACGACAGTCCTGCCATCCCAGGAATCAGTCTGGTGAACCTTTGCTGCACTCCCTCTATGGCAAGTATATCCTTTCTCAGGTAAGGAAACCAAAACTGCACACAGTACTCCAGGTGTGATCTCACCAAGGCCCTGTACAACTATAGTAAGACATCCTTGCTCCTGTACTCGAATATTCAGGGTGTGGTCTAACCAGGACCGTTTGATCATGACTTCTGCCAACTCATACTCTCTGGATATGGCAAGGTCTTTTATCATCCTGTTTGCCTCCTCTGCAAGTCTACCTAAAACTCTTTTAACTTGGGTATTTTGACACCACTGATGGGGTACGTATATTATGATGATATCCTGGTGGTATGCTGTATGCATTAAATACAAATGATTTGCAGAAAAATAACATTTATTCTGCAGCCTCTTAGCAGGAGTTTGCCGAGACCATTATTTAGTGCTGAAAATTAGGTAGTTTTTAATTTATAAAGGTTACAGTATCTGCAGTATTCTATTTACCTGCTGTTACAACATGTCAATCTGGTTTCAATTAAATGCAAATAATAAGCACAGTAACATTTCTGGAATTTTAATAGATTTATTTGGATTTAATTGAGTCTGGATTTAGTCAGGAGTATATGACGGAGACTGAGAAGAGCACAAAATAGCTTCGCTGCAATTAGTTTGAATTTATAGAATGATAAACAGTACAAGCAATACAACTGTAAATCAAAATCTACAGTCAGTGCAGGCAGCGCTGATGAAAATAGCTGCCTTATCACAAAATGTCATGGGGCTCTGAAACCTTCATAAGATCAGAATCTCTCTGCTTCTGTAAACAACCTGTTTGCACAGAGCAAACAATCACATTCCTAATCATCGACTGTAAAAAGCCCCTTTCAGGCAGTTCACTCGCTGCATTGCTGTCGAATAGGAGATGTAAGTTCAAATCCCGGCTTTGCCTGACATTCACATTTGGTTTACTCAACAGAATGAATTTGTCTAATGTTGTTTGGCTTACTCTGGGGGAAAAGGGGAGCCAATGGAGGGAGTGAAGATTGTTCCCTTTCTGCATAGCTCAAGTCTGCTTCTGGTAGTCTGGTTGGGAAGTGACATTGACATTTTCCACAGGTTTTCATTCTGATTGACAGGATATTCTGGAGGAGGAGGAAGGGGGTAAGGGGAGGGGTGCTAACATAAATAGGAGAGATTGAAAAGTTTATTTTTCCACAGTTCTTGGTCTTTACCAACTAATCATTCTCTTCTACAAAACAAATTGTCATCAGTAATTTCCAAAAGCATTTTTTGACGAAACTAATAGACGTCAGAGTAAAATAATGTGTTGATAGTATGGGTGAGGTAATGGAAGTGTTTTGCTGGGACAGTAAAGTTTAAGAGCATAAGAACATAAGAATTAGGAGCAGGAGTAGGCCATACAGCCCATCAAGCCTGCTCAACCATTCAATAAGATCATGGCCGATCTTCAACCTCAACTCCACTTTCCTGCCCGATCCCCATATCCCTCGATTCCCCTCGAGTCCAAAATTCTATCTATCTCAGCCTTGAATATACTCAACAACTAAGCATTTACAGCCCTTTGGGGCAGAGAATTCCAAAGATTCACAACCCTCTGAGTGAAGAAATTCCTCCTCATCTTAAAAGACCGACCCCTTCTCCTGAGACCACGCTCCCTAGTTCTAAACTCTCCAGCCAGGGGGAAACAACCTCTCAGCATTTATCCTGTCAATCCCCCTCAGAATCTTATATGTTTCAATGAAACAGATGATACATTCAATAAATCATCTTACTTACTAGCCAATTTGTAGTGGGAGTGTAGAAGTTTGGATTCTTCCAGGTATGGGGGGGGGTATCAATATTGTAAAACGGTGTCCAGATGGTGTACAGTAGAGATCATATTTTACAGGAAATGTTTCAACACCTCAGCTGCCATTTGAAAGCGTGGAGTGTCAGAGAAGAAACAATAAGCAACTGAGACAAATTACAATGAATGTTTGTCATGGATAATGCACTTTATCAAATTTTCTAAAGTACTGTGGATTGAAAATGAAATTGAAAAGGAGCAGTGTGGTTTATATTTATTAAATAAAATGTTCTTCAATACAATGTGCCCTCATCCTTCAAGAAGAAACCAAGGGTAATTTTCTAACCATGCGTCAACAACAACCACTCCCCCCCGCTGCCAGAGTGTACCTGGAAGTTGTTGGCAACTGTTCTTCAAATGATTCCATTCAAGGCTAACCTTGCTGATCCTCCTCCCACTCACTTTGTTGCTTGGGTCATGTGGAGTAACAGATCTCTCATTTAAATATTTCTAAAAGCACTTCTGATAGATGGAACAAAGTAGATCATTAAAAGTATTTATCACTGGTTCCCATTTATTTCCCCTCCTCCAATCTTAGCAGGTAGTGTTTCTTTACGATTTTAGTGTTGGCTATTTTCAACTTTCTGTTGTTCCCAGTGTTTCTTAATAACAAATTACTGTCCCAACTTTTATTTTCTAAATAATGATTTGTACATTCAGGTGATCATGGTTTGTCAAGTCCAAAGATGTCGGCTTTTGGAGGAAACTATTTAGAAACTGTATTCCAATCAAATATTTCATCTGTTGTGTGATCGCAGCTATCAGTTAGTACAGGGTTGAACACTTGTTTCAACTTTCTGGCTCCTCCCTGTATGCCAGCTCTTTGCTTAGATGCTGCAGATTTAGACACAAGGCCATAAATGATTGGGGTTGACTGATCCGCTCCCTGTTAGTGTTGATCAACTTCATTTTGAGGGCCCAGGTTGTTTTTGTGTGTTCTCCTGCGTTACTGTAAACCTCACAATACTGGATGAAAGAAAAATATGCAGAAAAGCGAATTTTTGCTGTCGGTTAAACAAAATGGACAGACTGTTGAAAAAATGAATTGTCCAGCTAAAAGCTGGGCAGGTGGTAACCCTAATTTTAAGTGAGAAGCACTCTTCATGGCATGCCTGGGCTGTTGGTTTGAGTACAGGATAAGTGAACTGGCATTTCCACCCACCTCAGCCTGACATTGTTTCTCAGTCACTCCATGGGGCAGTGGCGTGCTGCTTATAATCAACTTTTTGAGTCGTAGATTGATCACAAGTGATTCGTGCCTCAGAACTGGGTCAACCCAATCACTTTCCTACCTCAGGTTAAGACTGATCTCAGTCCTATAAATTGTAACTTTTCAGTAATCAGTAACTTTGGGGGGGGAAAAAAATAAAAATTAAACATTATCTTACATATTTTGTATTTCTGGGAAGGCAGATTCCATTGTTGAATCCCAGGGTCTTTGCTTATGTTCCAGCCAATGGCCATGGACAAATTCTCAAAACTGCCCTCATCCCACCTCCCAGAACTGCAATTACATTTTCTTGAATTAATTTAATCACAGGGACAATCTCTATAACACCTATAGACACACACCCAGACAGACACATGCAGGCACACACACATCTATTTTGTGTTCTGGAAAGTCTCATTTCATGAACCCATTGCATGAGGAAGGAGAAAATGTCCTTTTTTTTTTTAATTTATGCATTCACAGGATGTGGTTGTCACTGGCAGGGCCAGCATTTATTGCCCATCCCTAGTTGCCCTCGAGAAGGTGGTGGTGAGCCGCCACCTTGAACGGCTGCAGTCCGTGTGGTGAAGATACACCAACAGTGCCGTTAGGTAGGGAGTTCCAGGATTTTGGCCCAGCGACGATGAAGGAACGGCGATATATCTCCAAGTCAGAATGGTGGGGAACTTGGAGGTGGTGGTGTTCCCATGCACCTGCTGCCCTTGTCCGTCTAGGTGGTAGAGGTCACAGGTTTGGGAGGTGCTGCCGAAGAAGCCTTGGCGAGTTGCTGCAGTGCATCTTGTAGATGGTACAGACTGCAGCCACAGTACGCCTGTGGTGGAGGGAGTGAATGTTTAAGGTGGCGGATGGGGTGCCAATCAAGTGGAATGCTTTGTCCTGAATGGTATTGAGCTTCTTGAGTGTTGTTGAAGCTGCACTCATCCAGGCAAGGGGAGAGTATTCCATCACACTCCTGACCTGTGCCTTGCAGGAGGTGGAAAGGCTTTGGGGAGTCAGGAGGTGAGAGCCTCGGATCTGCTCTTGTAGCCGCAGTAATTAATTAGCTGGTCCAGCTAAGTTTCTGGTCAATGGTGACCCCCAGGATGTTGATGGTGGGGGTCTTGACGATGTTGGACATGGTCATTGTGTGATGCGAATGTTACTTGGCACTTATCAGCCCAAGCCTGGATGTTGTCCACGTCTTGCTGCATGTGGGCATGGACTGCTTCTTTATCTGAGGAATTGTAAATGGATCTAAATACTGCAATCATCAGCGAACATCCCCACTTCTGACCTTATGTTGGAGGGAAGGTCATTGATGAAACAGCTGAAGATGATTGGGCCTAGGACACTGCCCTGAGGAACTCCTGCAGTGATATCCTGGGTTTGAGATGATTGGCCTCCGACAACCACAGCCATCTTCCTTTGCGCTAGGTATGACTCCAGCCAGTGGAGCGTTTTCCGCCTGATCTTCATTGACTTCAGTTTTACTAGGGCTCCTAGGTGCCACACTCGATCAAATGCTGCCTTGCTGTCAAGAGCATTCACTCTCGCATCACCGCTGAAATTCAACTTCTTTTGTCCATGTTTGGACCAAGGTTGTAATGAGGTCGGGAGCCGAGTGGTCCTGGTGGAACCCAAACTGAGCATCAGTGAGCAGGTTATTGGTGAGTAAGTGCCGCTTGATAGCACTGTCGATGACCCCATCCATCACTTTGCTGATGATTGAGAGTAGACTGATGGGGCGGTAATTGGCCGGATTGGATTTGACCTGCTTTTTGTGGACAGGACATACCTAGGCAATTTTTCACTTTGTCGGGTAGATGCCAGTGTTGTAGTTGTACTGGAATAACTTGGCTAGAGGTGCGGCTAGTTCTGGAACACAGGTCTTCAGTACAACAGCCGGGATGTTGTTGGGGCCTTCAGACTTTGTTGTATCTAGTGCAGTCAGCCATTTCTTGCTATCACGTGGAGTGAATTGAATTGGCTGAAGACTGGCATCTGCGATGGTGGGGACCTCGGGAGGAGGCCGATATGGATCATCCACTCAGCACTTCTGGCTGAAGATGGTCGCACATGCTTCAGCCTTGTCTTTTGCACTCACGTGCTGGGCTCCACCATCGTTGAGGATGGGGATGTTCAAGGAGCCTCCTCCTCCCATGAGTTGATTAATTGTCCACCACCATTCACAACTGGATGTGGCAGGACTGCAGAGCTTTGATCTGATCGTTGGTTGTAGAATCGCTTAGCTCTGTGTATAGCATACTGCATCCGCTGTTTAGCATGCATGCAGTCATGTGTTGCAGCTTCACCAGGTTGGTACCTCATTTTCAGGTACACCTGGTGCTGCTCCTGACATGCTCTTCTACACTGTGCCCTTGCTACCCTCAGTGCTTCTTTCAAACGTTGTTAAATGTAGAGAAGTACTGATTCATCAGCTGAGGGAGGGCGGTAGGTGGTAATCAGCAGGAGGTTTCCTTGACCGTGCTTAACCTGATGCCATGAGTCAATGTTGAGGACTCCCAGGGCCACTCCCTCCCAACTGTATACCACTGTGCCGCCCCCTCTGGGATGATGATGGAGGAGTCTGAGACGTTGGCTGATCGGTATCATTCTGTGAATATGACCATGTCAGGCTAGTCTGTGGGACAGCTCTCCCAACTTTGGCACAAGTCCCCAGATGTCAGTGAGGAGGACTTTGCAGGGTCGACTGGGCTGAGTGTGCCTATGTCATATCCGAATCCAGTGCCTAGGTCGAAGCCGAGTGGTCCATCCGGTTTTATTCTGGTCATACTTTGATGCAACTGAGTGGCTTGCTAGGCCATTTCAGAGGGCAGTTAAGAGTCAACCACAATGATGTGGGTCTGGAGTTACATATAGGGCAGACCAGATAAGGACAGCAGGTTTCCTTCCCTAAAGGACATTGGTGAACCGGTCGGGTTTTTACGGCAATCTGATAGCTTCATGGTTCCCATTACTGATACTAGCTTTTTATTCCAGACTTAAATAATTGGGTTTTTTTCAGAACTGAATTCAAATTCACACACTGCCTTGCTGGGATTTGAACTCATGTCACCAGATTATTAGCCCAGGCCTCTGGATTACTAAACATAAGCACTACACTACCGTACCCGTGTGTTACTATATTCAAAAATGAGAAGTCGCACAACACCAGGTTATAGTCCAACAGATTTATTTAATTTTACAAGCTTTCGGAGCTGTCGCTCCTTCCTCAGGTAAGTTAGCAGTGAGAGAATCTCCCAGAATTCACAATTTAAACACAGACAAAATCTATTCAAATATTTCCCTACATCAAAGACACACTAAGAGCACAGCCAAGACAATGAGATGTGTCCCAGGGGGTCCAACGTGTCAAACCACCTGCTGGCTGCATATCCTGTCAATTTGTGTTGGTTTCTTGTGTTAGTCTTTTTAAAAAAAAACACCTGGGAAGACCGGCCATGATGTCAAGTCACGTTCTGTATCGTGACATGAACCCGATATCGCGATTGAGGCCATCCTCATGAGTGCGGAACTTGGCTATCAGTTTCTGCTCTATGATTTTGCGCTGTCGTGTATCCCGAAGGCCGCCTTGGAGGACGCTTACCCGCAGATCCGAGGCTGAATGCCCCTGGCTGCTGAAGTGTTCCCCGACTGGGAGGCAACCCTCCTGCCTGGCGATTGTTGCGCGGTGTCCGTTCATACGTTGTCTCAGTGTCTGCATGGTCTCGCCGATGTACCATGCTCTGGAGCATCCTTTACTGCAACGTATCAGGTAGACAACGTTGGCCGAGTCACATGAGTATGTACCGTGTACCTGGTGGGTAGTGTCCTCACGTGTGATGATGGTATCTGTGTCCATGATTTGGCATGTCTTGCAGAGGTTGCCGTGGCAGGGTTGTGTGGTGTCTTGGTTGCTGTTCTCCTGAAAGATGGGTAATCTGCTGCGAACGATGGTACTTTTGAGGTTAGGCGGCTGCTTGAAGGCGAGTAGTGGAGGCGTGGGGATGGCCTTAGCAAGGTGTTCGTCGTCATCGATGACATGTTGAAGGCTGCGAAGAACATGGCGTAGTTTTTCCGCTCCGGGGAAGTACTGGACGACGTAGGGTACTCTGTTGGTTGTGTCCCGTGTTCGTCTTCTGAGGAGGTCTATGCGACGAACACGGGACACAACCAACAGAGTACCCTACGTCGTCCAGTACTTCCCCGGAGCGGAAAAACTACGCCATGTTCTTCGCAGCCTTCAACATGTCATCGATGACGACGAACACCTTGCTAAGGCCATCCCCACGCCTCCACTACTCGCCTTCAAGCAGCCGCCTAACCTCAAAAGTACCATCGTTCGCAGCAGATTACCCATCTTTCAGGAGAACAGCAACCAAGACACCACACAACCCTGCCACGGCAACCTCTGCAAGACATGCCAAATCATGGACACAGATACCATCATCACACGTGAGGACACTACCCACCAGGTACACGGTACATACTCATGTGACTCGGCCAACATTGTCTACCTGATACGTTGCAGTAAAGGATGCTCCAGAGCATGGTACATCGGCGAGACCATGCAGACACTGAGACAACGTATGAACGGACACCGCGCAACAATCGCCAGGCAGGAGGGTTGCCTCCCAGTCAGGGAACACTTCAGCAGCCAGGGGCATTCAGCCTCGGATCTGCGGGCAAGCGTCCTCCAAGGCGGCCTTCGGGATACACGACAGCGCAAAATCATAGAGCAGAAACTGATAGCCAAGTTCCGCACTCATGAGGATGGCCTCAATCGCGATATCGGGTTCATGTCACGATACAGAACGTGACTTGACATCATGGCCGGTCTTCCCAGGTGTTTTTTTTTAAAAAGACTAACACAAGAAACCAACACAAATTGACAGGATATGCAGCCAGCAGGTGGTTTGACACGTTGGACCCCCTGGGACACATCTCATTGTCTTGGCTGTGCTCTTAGTGTGTCTTTGATGTAGGGAAATATTTGAATAGATTTTGTCTGTGTTTAAATTGTGAATTCTGGGAGATTCTCTCACTGCTAACTTACCTGAGGAAGGAGCGACAGCTCCGAAAGCTTGTAAAATTAAATAAATCTGTTGGACTATAACCTGGTGTTGTGCGACTTCTCATTTTTGTCCACCCCAGTCCAACGCCGGCATCTCCACATCATTACTATATTCAGGCTGACTGTCTGTCCAAAAGGAGTACAACAGAGGTATGATTTGCGTCTGGAATAAAGAGCCAGGCCGAGAGAGGGCCCGTGCAGATTGAAACAGCAAGAGGGCAGCTGTGTTAATTTAAATCTGCAAGTGCGAGACTTAATCCATTTCAGTTTCACTGCCTGTCCACCTTCACAACTTCTCCAGTCTGTAAGTGTTAATGACTGAAAAGATATATCGTCGTGTCGACTTTAGGCAAGTTTGCCTTCATTTTTTGTTTGGCTTTTTCTCATTCTCCTCCCGGCCCCATCTCCACAGCTCCAGGTGCGAGGGGACACTGGGCTCCAGGCAAAAGGCTGGAAGCGAAATGTTTAAAATGTGAGCTGTCTGGCCCAGTGGCACAATAGCTTGGTGCAAAGCAGAGTAGAAGCAACATTTCTCTTTTGTTTTCGCCCAAGTAACTTTCTTTTGACCTGTTGTGATTTAGAGAAAAAAAACATTCTTTGGTCAGCAAATTGTTTCCACTGGGTCTTTGAAAGCAACCATGTGAAATCTGTGTTGAATAAAACGAAAGACAGAGACTGAGTGTGTCCGCTGGGCTTTTCAAGTGATGGCAAGAAAAATTCCTTCTGCGTTCGGGACAAAGTAGAGATGACACCGAGCATCTAAATGGAAAGGAAGAGGGCAGTTCCTTTCTGTGAATGGGTCGGACTTTCCGCAGCATTTAGAATTCCCAAAGGTGCACTCCAGAAATCGCGTCTCTGCAGAACGCCAGCGAGATACGTCAAATAAAATTTAAAAAGCGCGCGCACACAGCATGACCGTGCACCAGTTTGCGTGGGAAAGCAGTCCGTGTGCTGGAGACAGGGATTCTCTGTGAGAAAATCTCAAGTTAATTTGTACATACATTATTCAGTTGGCCCCCACCAGTAAATGGGAGAATAATGTGCAGTGCCTGCTAAGAGTGAGCGATGGACTTTAATTTACTCGCGTAGCATCTCAGTGGCCCATTTAGAATTCATTTGTTTGCGTTTTTGAACGTGGCGCAACATCAGATGGCAAGAAAGCCGCTCGGGGGGGCCAATTTCCGAGGAATTTTGTTCTCCTCCTGGCGCTATTTGAATGAAGTGTGATATCGAGACAATCAAAGTCGAGTAGGCCCCGGGGTTTTAAATTGAAAAGATTTCAAATTACTCATTCCCCATTAAAACATGCAGAAGAGTAATGCATCAGGAGACATGGAGAGGAACTTCTCTTTTTTTAATCCCCTGGTAATTAGCAGGTTTTTTTGCCGCAATCAGATGACAAAGATCCTTCACATTCATTTTTGTGGAAAAATGCAGCTCTCAACGGAAATAAAATGGGACCTGGTTGACCAGAGCAACACACTGGTGATGAGTATCATGGTTTGCTTGAGTGCTAATTGGCGCAGGGTCCTTTGTCCCAGTGTTTGTCAATGATGCTTCACGCCACAATATATAATTGTTTCGCGTTTCCAACATTTTTTAAGATAAGTTTGATACCAATTTTAAACGAGAATCTGTGCAATAGAATATTTGTGGAAAGCCATAACCTAAAATCAAACACACAAGCAAAATACTGCGGATGCTGGAAATCTGAAATCAAAACAGAAAATGCTGGGAATACTCAGCAGGTCAGGCAGCATCTGTGGAGAGAGAAGCAGAGTTAACGTTTCAGGTCGATGACCTTTTGTCAGAGCTGGAAAAAGTTAGAGGTGGAACAGGTTTTAAGCAAGTGCAGGGGGAGAGGGGAGCAAAGAACAAAAGGGAAGGCCTGTGATAGGGTGGAAGGCAGGAGTGAGTAAATGACAAAAGGGACGATCGTACAACGCAAAAGGAGATGGTAATGGGACAAGTTAAGAATCAAAAGATGGGTCTAGAAGAGGTGTAAATGGGAATGGCAGAATCATCAACAGCTGCCATGTGGAAAAGTAGGGGCAGAGGTTCTGGTCTGAAATTGTTGAACTCGATGTTGAGTCCAGAAGGCTGTAAAGTGCCGAATCGAAAGATGAGGTGCTGCTCCTCGAGCTTACGTTGAGCTTCATTGGACCAGTGTAAGAGGCCGAGGACGGAGAGGTCAGAGTGGGAGTGGAGCGGAGAATTAAAGTGACAGGCGAATGGAAGGTCGGGGTCACGCTTGGGGACTGAACGGAGGTGTTCCGCAAAGCAGTCACCCAATCTGCATTTGGTCTCCCTGATGTAGAGGAGACCGCAATTTACTTGTACTTCTTGCAATTTAGTACACTGTATTTGCTGCTCACGAAGCGGTCTCCTCTACATTGGGGAGACCAATTGCAGATTGGGTGACCGCTTTGCTATTTTTTCAGATGGCAGCTGTTGATGATTCTGCCATTCCCATTTACACCTCTTCTAGACCCATCTTTTGATTCTTTACTTGTCCCATTACCATCACCTTTTGCTTTCTACAATCATACCTTTTGTCATTTAATCATTCCTACCTTCCATCCTCCCACAGACCTTCCCTTTTGTTCCTTCCTCCCCTCCCCCCTTTCCCTGCCCCGACACTTGCTTAAAATCTGTTACATCTCTAACTTTTTCCAGTTCTGGCGAAAGGTCATCGACTTGAAATGTTAACTGTTTCTCTCTCCACAGATGCTGCCTGACCCGCTGAGTATTCCCAGCATTTTTCTGTTTTTATTACCGAAAATCAAGCATTGTGACGTTATTTTCTGGGGGATTATTGCATGATGCTGCACTTACGACTGTTTGTGTGACTGGTGAAAGCCGTTTGTAATATGTGCAACACATAACTGGGCACAGTAGGAGCTGCAATATGTTCTGTGACTAAAGACCACCTTCCAACTGGTATTTGGAGTAAAACATAGATAGTCTTGGCTCAGTGCAGGGTAATCTTGTTCTATCACACTTGTAAATTTAGACATGTATATGGAGGATCCTGCATAAGAAGTGTTTGAATGTTTACTTGCTGCAGAAGTTGCTCATTGTGTGAGTGAGTTAATCAAAATCCTCGCTGCCTCTGTGGCCTTAAACAGTTTATATGAAACGGCTTCAAAACAATATGGCTTGCGTTATCTGAGTCTTGGTCTGAAATGGTATTTTTTTTGTCTCCACACAGTCCCTCGGTGACCTCATGTGCAGACATCGATCAGCTTCCGTGCGTACGCTGACAACACCTCCTCTAATCCTACAAGCACCTCTGCCCCATCAGATTTCCTGTCTGAAATCAAGTCATGGATGTTTGAATTTCCTCCAACCAAACACGAAGAAAATTGAAGCCTCTGTTTTCAGTCTCCACATTAAACACCACTCCCTTGTACTGACTCCATCCACTTCCCTAGGTTGAATCAGACCATGTGAAACTTTGATATCTTGTTTGGCCCAAACCTAGCGTCCTATCCATCTCCAGGACTGCTTACCTCCACCTCCGCCTCCACAATGTTGCCTGCCTCAACGTTGACCTCGACCCCACTGCCACTGAAACCCTTAATTATGATTTTAACACCTCTAGACTCAATTTCTCCACTGTCCTTCCACACTGGTCTCCCGTCCTCCAACCTCCCATAAACTCCAACTTGTCCAATACTCTACTGCCTTTATCCTGTCCCTCACAAAATCCCAGTGTCCAATATCCCTTTGTATTTGCCGACCCCTACATTAGCTCCCCGTGCCCCAACACATTGAGATTAAAACCCTCGTCTTTGTCGTCAAATCCCTTCAAGGCCTCACCCCACCCTATCTCTCCAATCCGCTACGGCAACTTCAATCCCCTCAGTGGCTTTCTGCGCATTTTCCCACCTCTTCCCTTTGTCTCATCGTTGATGCCAATGTTTTCATCTTTTTGGCAAAGCTTTCAGCCACCTCTCCCACCGTTGCTTTACCTTTTTCTCGAAACGTCACTGATTTATTTCTCTCTCCTCTGCAATGGCAGACATTTATTTGAAGGAGCCCGATAGCTTTGTGCGTTTGCAGTAGTGGTTCAATTAATGGTATTTTCGAGGGAAGGTTCCAAAAAAAAAAACCCACTCA
Organism: Squalus acanthias; assembly: GCA_030390025.1. NCBI lineage: Eukaryota > Metazoa > Chordata > Chondrichthyes > Squaliformes > Squalidae > Squalus > Squalus acanthias. The sequence continues at coordinate 16,350,707 of CM059448.1, forward strand.
TTTTTGAGTCTTGGCCTGGCAACTGCTATTTCCCAAGGTGAAACTTACCTGTATTTCTGATTTTTTTTTTTTAATGTATAACCCGCTGACAGACAGATGATTGCAGCTAATGCACTGTTCCCATCTTCGAGCAGCGCGGGACCACACGGAGTGATGTGCAAGTTTAAGTTTCAGCGTTTGACCTTTACAAGCTGCCAGATACCAGGGTACGGCTCGCACACACGGAAAATTATTTCTCTGAGCCTTCTCTGGAGCTTTGTCTCGAATGATTTGTGTCGGCTGTGCAGAGCCAGCATGTTTATTTTTTTTTGCTCATGGTCCTGATGCCACAAGAAGCTCCACGGCACTTACTAAGCGAGAGTTGCTACGGTTACAGCTTGTGCTGGCTGGTGCCGGGAACAAATGCAGCAGCTGCTTGATACTTTTTTTTCTCTCTCTCTCTCTCTCCAACTGCCAGTGGCTTAGGGCAAGATAGTTCCAGTTGAGTTGTTATCTCAGTGACGTGGAATCACTTCTGTATGTGTGTGTGTGTGTGTGTGCGCGCAAGGTAACTTTATCCTTGTGGCCTGGAATCTGCGGTGGGTATTAATGGCGTTCGCTGTTCTTAACCCCTTTGAAACTGACCGCAGCTTCAGGATTTAGCGCACGGGCATCCTAACGCATAAATCCTGAAGTCGCGGTCAGTCGTTCACTGCTCCGACACTGGCTGCGCTGTGCCCCCTCCCCGCCATAGCCGGCACTCGGTGTAATCAATGAAACTGACAGAAACTTGAACTTTTCCACGGTAATATCGCTGTTAAGCCATTGTTAAGGAATTGGTCGCAGGACATTTAGAAAATGATAATCCAATCAAGCAGAGTCAGCATGGTTTTATGAAAGGGAAATCGTGTTTGACAAATTTGCTAGAGTTCCTTGAGGATGTAACGTGCAGGGAGGATAAAGGGGAACCAGTAGATTTAGATTGCCAAAAGGCTTTCGATAAGGTGCCACGTAAAAGGTTACTGCACAAGATAAGAGCTCACGGTGTTGGGGGTAATATATTAGCATGAATAGAGAATTGGCTAACTAACAGAAAACAGAGGGGCGAAAATTGGGTTGGCTTGCGCCCCTCGTGGGCGCTAACGGGGCACAAATCCCCTCGTGCCCGGGCGTGGTGCCGCTAACGCCTCCCGCGAAATTTAGTGGGAGGTTAGCGGCGGCGGTAGCCGGTAGCGCCCCATGGCGTTGCGCCGCCGGCAAGTGACGTAGCCCCTTAGAACCCGCCGTGGCCCCTTACTGCCCCGCAGTAGAAATTCGCCGGCACCCCGCGAAGCTGCCACGGGCGATGTTAGCGATAGCCTCACGGGTCGCAAACCTGGCCGACCTCCGCTCGCGAGGTGGTAATTAAAGGGAAAGTCCGGCTGCGCCCCGCACCGCCATTTTATTGTTTTGGCCGACCTCCAGGTCGGCCCCTAGTGGCGGCCCTTGGTGTGGGCCGTGGCCGCCATCGCGCAGCCCGGCACCGCGTCTCGGTTACTCGGTTGCCAAATTTGCTGGCGGTACAAAGATAGGTGGGAAAGCAAGTTGTGAGGAGTACACAAAGAGTCTGCAAAGTGAGTGGGCAAAATGTGGGAAAATGTGAGGTTATCCACTTTGGAAGGAAGAATAAAAAAGCAAAATATTATTTAAATGGAGAGAGACTACAGAATGCTGCGGTACAAATGGATCTCGTACATGAAACATAAGGTTAGCATGCAGGTACAGTAAGTAATTAGGAAGGTAAATGGAATGTTGGCCTTTATTGCAAGGGGGGTGGAGTATAAAAGTCGGGAAGTCTTGCTACAATTGTAGGTGAGACCACACCTGGAGTACTGCATACAGTTTTGGTCTCCTTATTTAAGGAGGGATATACTTGCATTGGAGGCAGTTCAGAGAAGGTTCACTAGGTTGATTCCTGCGTTGAAGGGGTTGTCTTATGAGGAAAGGTTGAGCAGGTTGGGCCTATACTCATTGGAGTTTAGAAGAATCAGAGGTGATCTTATTGAAACATATAAGATTCTGAGGGGGCTTAACAAGGTAGATGCTGAGAGGATGTTTCCCCTCGCGGGGGAATCTAGAACTAGGAGACATAGTTTCAGAATAAGGGGTCGCCCATTTAAAACGGAGATGAGGAGGAAGCTCTTCTCTGAGGGTTGTGAATCTGTGGAATTCTCTACCCCAGAGAGCTGTGGAGGCTGGGTCATTGAATATATTCAAGGCGGAGATAGACAGATTTTTGAAAAACGGATTATGGGGAGTGGGCAGGAAAGTGGAGTTGAGGCCAAGATCAGATCAGCCATGATCTTATTGAATGGCGTAGTAGGCTCAAGGGTCCAAATGGCCTACTCCTGCTCTTATTTCTTATATTCTTATGTTCTTAAATACCCCATTAAAAGTTAGACCCTTTTGGATTAGGTATAACTTGGGTTTTAACAGTGTATTGACCGCTAAACAAAGGTTATGGCCCTGAAAAACTAATTTTAATTTTGTGGAGTGTCAAATTTATCCATTTCAATAAAAATTAAAATTTTTAAGAAACTTCAAAAAAATATATATTTTTTTAAATGTGTTCATCTTTATTCCAGGTTTACCTTTTCCCCATGTGAGAGCCACAACCTTTGCTTTGCTCTCTAACATTTCTAAAAAGTCAGAATCAAAGGAGCTTACTCACTTCCTGGTTCCTGGTCTGTGAGAATTCTGCATTGTGATTGGCTGCTTGTTGATGTCACAGCAGCTTGCGTTAGGGATTCCCCATTAACTTTCACTGATCTCAACTGAACGTCGGAAAAGCCGAACTTCTCGCCACAGAGACCGCGAGATCTTCGTGAGATGCTTACTTCGGGGCCAGCAGTGACCGCCTTTGCTTCGCCGCTGACCGCAAATTACGGGCTGTTGTGTCGGTCACGTGAAATTGTCTAACCTAGTTTTTCATTGAACTAAAGAAAGTATCCCGCAGATGCTTTCCATGATACCCTTCTGTAGTCTTCTGTCACCCCAGCTTTAGGCTGTCCTTCCGGTACTTGCCTATATGATTGCAGCAGATGCAACATTGTTGCCCATGGCCTCCAGCGCTCATTTCATGTGAAATAGCAATTTACATGTACTTCCTCCAACCGAGCGTAATGTTTTCGGTATGATCTCATCTGCACTGGTGAGATGAAACGCAGATTGGGTGACTGCTTTGTCGAAGTTCACCATACCATCTGCAAGTGTGATCCTCACACCCTCCCCATAGCTCATCACTTTGAAAAGAAAGAAAGACTTTCACGACCTCAGGATGTCCCAAGGTGCTTTACAGTCAATGAATTTCTTTTTGATGTGCAGTCACTGTTGTAATGTAGGAAACGCAGCAGCCGACTTGTGCACGCCAAGGTCCCACAATCAGTCATGTGATAATGACCAGATAATCTGTTTCAGTGATGTTGGTTGAGGGATAACTATTGGCCCCAGGACACAGGGTAGAACTCTCCTGCTCTTCTTCGAAATGGTGCCATGGGATCTGTTACGTCCACTTGAGATGGCAGACTGGATCTAACGTCTCATCTCAAAGACAGCACCTCCAATAGTGCAGCACTCACTCGGTGCTGCACTGGAGTGTCAGTCTAGATTTTGTGCTCAAGTCTCTGATGTTCAACTTGAACCCACAACCTTCTGACCCGTTTACCCATCACTCCTGTGCTTGCTGACCTACATTGGCTCCCGGTTAAGCAACGCCTCGATTTCAAAATTCTCAATCTTGTTTTCATATCCCTCCACGTCCTCGCCCCTCCCTATCTCTGTAATCTCCTCCAGCCCCACAACCGCCCCTCTCCCCCACCCCCCGAGATATCTGCGCTCCTCTAATTCTGCCCTCTTGAGCATCCCTGATTAATCGCTCAACCATTGGTGGCCGTGCCTTCTGTTGCCTAGGTCCTAAGCTCTGGAATTCCCTCCCTAAATCTCTCTGCCTCGCTACCTCTCTTTCCTCCTTTAAGATGCTCCTTAAAACCTACCTCTTTGACCAAGCTTTTGGTCACCTGCCCTAATTTCTCCTTATGTGGCTCGGTGCCAAATTTTTGGTCTTAAAATACTCCTGTGAAGCGTCTTGGAACGTTTTACTATGTTAAAGGCGCTATATAAATACAAGTTTTTGTTGTTGTTGACTCAGAGGTGAGAGTGCTACCACTGAGTCACAGGCACAGCTAACGACTCCCCTTCCCGCTCCCATTCGCCCTTTCATTTTTGGCTTCTTAGTGTTCACAGCAAGCTCAATGCTTACTTCAGGAACAGTATTTTATCTTTCTCCTGGCCACCCTATAGTTTGAATATTGGCTTGAACAATGCAGACCGTAACTATCTCTGCCACTCTCCTGTCTGCTTCTCCCACCCACTTTCCACTTCATTCTCCTTCATTTTCCGCAGGGTTTTTTTGTGCATACAGCTTGCTTCTGATAATTCGAAGTTGTTTTGTACACTAAAAAAAAATGTGAATCATCCAATAATTTGAATTAAGCCAGTTAATTAACACAGTAACATGGGAATCCAGTGCTAAAAAAATGAATAATCAGATATTTTTTGAATTAAATGACTTTGGATTAAGAGTAGACTGTATCCTCGCATTCCCTTAGTTATTTAAATTCCCATGTTCTTTTAATGCCTTTTCATTGCCTCACTCATCATCCACTGGATTTACCCTCGTTACAGCTCTTTAAAAGCATATTAATCCATTAAGTGCCTCACTGTGATGGGAGTCAGTATTCCTGATTCCTGACCATTAGTTAGCGTTCTCCCTCCTCCCCTTTCATTTTGTTAAGTCCCATTAATAAGTTTGCTGATCTCCAGTTTCTGAGAAAGAATCTACACCCAAAATGCCAACCTGCCTTTTCCCTCTCCAGATGCTGCCGGACTTGCTTTGTTTATCCAGCTTTTCTGTTTTTCTTTCAGAATTCCAGCATTTACAGCTTTTTGTTATTCGCCATTCATAACTTATAGCTGGGGTGGCCACCTGGCATCTTGCAAGCTGCACGTGGCTCTACCATGCCTGCAATGCAGCTCTTTGAATGCTCCATTTAGCTGCCCTGGACCACACACATACACACACTCTCTATGTGAGAGGTGCCAAATAGCAAAGGTTAATCAGCCACAAAGGGACTAAGTGCGTAGGCAGGGCAGTTAAACAAAGCACTCATTGAGCCACACTACAGCGGTGGGGAGCGGTTGTCTATTTACACTGCTACTTTGAGTTCAGTTTGCTCTGAATCAAGTCCATTCTGTCTTGACATGTTACTATAGAGTAAGCCCCAACTATCTGATGGATCTTTTCAAACCTGCTGCAAACTAGAGAAATTATTTTAGCCCAAATTTTGTAATGTGGTGGTTGGCCAACAACAGCGTAGCACCTGAGAGGACAGACGAGGCTTCGCTTTTAACGTTTCATCCGAAAGAAGGCACCTCCGACAGTGCAGCACTCCCTCAGTGCTGCACTGGAGTGTCAGTCTCGGTTTTGTGCTCAAGTCTCTGGAGTGGGGGTTCGAACCTTCTGACTCCGAGGCGAGAGTGCTGCCCACTGAGCCCCGGCTAACACCATACGAAGGTCTATAGTTTGATACCCGGTCGCTGTTGAGTGAGCTGATCTCAACTGGGGGAGCAGTAAGGTTGCTCCAGTTGGCCTCAGCACCCTGAGCAGGGGGAGCTTCATGTGTGAAGCCAGGGGATTGGTGTTGGCAGACTATTTGTGGGAGCATAAGTCAGTCACATCATTGAGGAGAAAAGTTGAGGAGACAAATTCAATAACCATACAATTTACATCATGAAAATATCGAGGAACTGCATCATTTGCATTGTATTGGAGACTTATTTGAACTGCATCATTTGCATTGTATTGGAGACTTATTTGAACTGCATCATTTGCATTGTATTGGAGACTTATTTGACAGACGCTTGCAGCATTTAGTTTGATGTGAGTACTCATTTATGTGGAAATGCAGCAATACTCAATACAGTCTATTTGCTCCAATGGACATCGTTGCTCTGGCACTCTGATGGGATTGTTTTGGGTTGCAATCACATTGTGCTATATGAGTAATAAACATGATATTGTAATCATATGGAATTAAAAGAGATGGGTTAAATCCTTTGTTAAAATAGGGTACAAAGGAATTTCATACGAACACATTATCGTCTTCACGTCTACTATGGCCAATGCAACGTCAACCCATTTTGTGTCTGTGTAAGACCCCAGCAATTGTAGGACCTTTCATTGTGTAATAGACAGTTATGCCAGTAGGAGTTTGACATTTTAAATCCTGAATTCAGATTGATTTTTGTGTGGCGAACTCCTGTCTGCTGGGATTCATAATGGAACTGCGAGAACAGATGACTCTTTTCAACTATGAAAAATGAGGCCTCCACCTCTTCATTTTGGGGGTGGATTTGAACCCAGGTCCAAGACAATATTTCAGAATTGATTTTTTTTGTTGCTGTTTTGCTAAGTGAAGGATGCTGGTGCTGAGCAATTGCCTATTCAGAGTCCGCATCGAGTGCAATGCAAAGAAAGAACTTGGGTTTATGTAATGCCTTTCTTCTCCTCCAGATATCCCAAGGAGCTTCACTGCCAATGAATTACATTTCAAACGTCGTCATTGTTGTTTTTTCTTCGACAAATGTGACAGACAATTTGCATGCAACAACATCTCATAAACTGTAATGAGATAAATGACCAGTTAATAATGTATTTTGGTGGTGTTGGGTGAGGGATAAAAGTTGGCCAGGAGTATTGTGTGCAGTTTTGGTTGCCTTATCTAAGGAAGGAGGTTCTTTCCATGGAAGGAGTTCAGCGAAGATTCACCAGGCTGATACCTGGGATGGCAGGAATGACGTATGAGGAGAGATTGGGTCGATTGGGCTTATACTCGCTGGAGTTTAGAAGAATGAGAGGGGATCTCATTGAAACTTATAAAATTCTGAAAGGACTGGACAGACTAGATGCAGGAAGGATGTTCCCAATGGAAGGGGAGTCCAGAACCAGGGGTCACAGTCTAAGGATAAGGGGTAAGCCATTTAGGACAGAAATGAGGAGGAATTTCTTCACCCAGAGTGTGGTGAACCTGTGGAATTCTCTACCACAGAAGGCAGTAGAGGCCAATTCATTAAATATATTCAAGAAGGAGTTGGATATATTTCTTAAGGCTAAAGGGATCAAGGGATATGAGGAGAAAGCAGGGACAGGGTTCTGAATTTGGATGATCAGCCATGATCGCATTGAATGGCGGAGCAGGCTAGAGGGGCCGAATGGCCTACTCCTGCTCCTATCTTCTATGTTTCTATGTCCCTGATCATCTTTGAATAGTGCCATGGGTCCTTTTACATCGACCTGAACAGGCAAAGGGTTTAACGTCTCATCTGAAGACAAAAACCCCTGACAATCTAGAACTCCCTCAGTACTGCACTGAAGTAACATAAGAACATAAGAACATAAGAAATAGGAGCAGGAGTAGGCCAATCGGCCCCTCGAGCCTGCTCCGCCATTCAATAAGATCATGGCTGATCTGATCCTAACCGCCAATCTACTATCTATCACAGAACCATCTCCTGCATCTAACAGAATTGCACACACGAAATAGGAGCAGAATCAGGCTACACAGTCCCTGGGCCCGCTCCACTACCCACAGGGCCATGACCGATCCGAACCTAGACTCATGTCCAAATTCCTGCCCGCTCCCCGTAACCCTTAATGCCCTTTACTTCTAGGAAACTGTCTATTTCTGTTTTAAATTTAATTAATGTTGTAGCTTCTACAGCTTTTTGTGGCAGCATATTCCATGGACCTACCACCCTCTGAGTGAAGTAGTTCCTCCTCATCTCAGTTTTGAAAGAGCAGCCCCTTATTCTAAGACTATGTCCCCTAGTTCTCGTCTCACCCGTCATCGGGAACATCCTCCCCGCATCCACCCGATCCAACCCCTTCACAATCTTATATGTTTCAATAAGATCGCCTCTCATTCTTCTGAACTCCAATGAGTAGAGTCCCAATCTACCCAACCTCTCCTCATATGACCACCCCCTCATCCCCGGGATTAACCGAATGAACCTTTTTTGCACTGCCTCGAGAGCAAGGATGTCTTTCCTTAAGTAAGGACACCAAAACTGTATGCAGTATTCCAGGTGCGGTCTCACCAATACCTTGTACAACTGAAGCAATACCTCCCTATTTTTATATTCTATCCCCCTAGCAATGAAAGCCAACATTCCATTTGCCTTCTTAATCACTTGCTGCACCTGCATACTAACCTTTTGAGTTTCGTGCACCAGGACCCCCAGATCCCTTTGCACTTCAGTACTCTCCAGTTTCTTGCCATTAAGATAATAAATTGCTCTAGGATTTTTCCTGCCAAAGTGCATCACCTCACACTTTCCAGTGTTGTATTCCATCTGCCAAATCTCTGCCCACTTACTTAGCCTGTCTATGTCCCCTTGCAGGTTTTTTATGTCCTCCTCATTCACTACTTTCCCTCCCATCTTTGTATCATCTGCAAATTTTGATATGTTACACTTGGTCCCTTCCTCCAAATCGTTAATATAGATTGTGAAGAGTTGGGGACCCAGCACTGACCCCTGTGGAACACCACTAGTTACTGATTGCCAGTCTGAGAATGAACCATTTATCCCAACTCTTTGCTTTCTGTTAGATAGCCAATCCTCTATCCATGCCAGAATATTACCCCCAATTCCGTGATTTTTTACCTTAAGCAATAATCTTTTGTGTGGCACCTTGTCAAATGCCTTTTGGAAGTCTAAATACACTACGTCCACTGGTTCCCCTTTATCCACTCTATATGTTACTTCCTCAAAGAACTCCAGCAAATTTGTCAAACATGACTTCCCCTTCGTAAAACCTTCGTATGAGCCTAGAATGCTTGTTCAAGTCTTTGAAAAGGGGCTTGTATCCACAATCTGAGACGAGGATGCTACCACTAAACCGAGCTGACACTGAAAGTTAGGAGCAAGGTGAAGCTGGGACCTTGAACTTGAGGCTTTCAAGTCTGATTGGCTTAATACCACGTTATCTACAAAGTGTCTTTGCTCACTAGACTGGCAGGGGATCTTGGTTCAATGCAAGTGTGATAGAAATCAGGATTAGTCATCTTGACTACGCAATTTTAGGATGATGATAAATGTCAAGAAGAAAGATGCACTCTCCAAGAAATAAGCAAAACTGTATGGATCAAGAGAAGCTCTAACAGGAACCGTTGATATTTAGACAAAACCTAGCATTCCTGATCTAAGTTATAAATAAGGATTCTCCATATTAGAAGTCACAGTGAATTTTCTGATTTCAAAATAACCCACAAATGAAGCCTCCATATTCTAGCTGGCAGGAAGATAAGTGACTCACAGAAGAACTTTGAAAGTCTGCTCTGTGCAGGCTGTAAATGTAATTCCTTGAAGCAATTTGACTCTCTTTGACATTAACAATTTCACAGAAAGATTTTGCTAACTCACAGTGTACTGTGTGATCCACAGGATGATAGCCAGTCAAACTGACAACACGAGATAGCCGAGATGTGCTGCACAGAGTAACTTCAGATACTGCTGTAACTTTTTTTGCTGTTTAAAAAATATTTTGCTTCAATCAAATCGAGTACCCTAACCTCATACATGACTATAGGAGATCTGCCAATATCAATGGCCTGGATATTGCAGTCAGCGGTGAAGGGACGACGCTCGACACTGCCCACAAAGATTTAGCAGGCTCCAGAGTGTAGATTTCCTCATTTCCAACGTCGGTTTCAATTTGGCGCCGTCTATATGGGATCTGTGGCGTCCAGCAACAGGGCAAGCAGCAGGCAGGCTGTTCAGCCAATCAGATTGAAGAATTCTCACAGACAGCAAAGCAGGAAGTAAAAGACAGGGAATATAAATCATGTTAAAATCATTGTACAGAAAGTAAAATAAAGAATGGGACATACTCATGGGGTTAAGGGAGAAATATAAATATCAGAACTAAAACTTTTCTTTAAAAAAAATTATTTTATTAAAAATTGACAATTTTTAATATTCTTCTGAGGGAATGAGACTCCACACTTGTAAAATTAGTCTTTCAGGGCCAGAGAGGTTGTTTAACAGTAATTATGACTTAGGATGCCATTAAAAGCTCAGTTACACCTCATTCAACAAGGCTTAACATTTTCAATGGTTTTTACAGCGAGAATAGTATGTTGAAGTTAAGACAAATCAGTGATTTATAATGATTCCAGCTGCGAAGATTGCAACAGCGCACCCTGTGGAGGAGCAGGGTGTCACTGATGGCAGCTTCTGGATTTCCGCATTTAACTGCACATGTGCGGACACCAGAAGTTGCTGTCACTTTTACACAGTAATGACGGCGAGTGATGACAGTTTCGCCATCATTACAACCGCAAATTCCGGGCCATTAGGTTTTGTGCGGCTTTAATATGATGTATCACTGGGATAAAGTACCGAAACCTGTACAGTGCGATTTAAAAAAAAAAAAATTCTTTGGGAGGAGGGTTGAAAGAACTCCAGACATTCAAAAAAAAAATTTTTTAAACCCTGCCAGCTCTCCACTTATCTTTTATACTCCATATAATACACTCTGCTGTCTTCATGACACCGTCTTTGAGAGCTGACTGTACTGTGCTTTATAACAAGCTGCAGTGTTAAATTTAATGTCGTGTGACACGCAATGTAATCTGAAGAAGCTCGAAGCCAAAGCCTGGCAGCTGTATAGAAGTAAAATTGAACTAACTGAGAGTCTGACAAGAAGGTGGGGGCAATGTATGATGCAATGAATAGCTGAAAAAAGCAGCTTTGTAGTACCTCTCGACACGTTCTGTGATCCATGGCTTATATCGGCTCATGTAGAAGTACATGAGACTAAGTTCGTATCTGCTCATGTCACAATGATTAAAATAACAGGTTTGATTGAATGAGCAGCAATTTATTCATTTTTATATTTCAAAGAAGTCAAACAACAATCAAGGCAGTTTATACAAACCTTGGGCTTCAGATGGAGTTATAAATCATTTGAGCTGTGGCCTCAAGGTTTATAATGTTCTCTAAACCCCTCAACTGTGTAACTACCTTGTAATACACTTGCAAAGTGCCTATTGCTGCATGTTTATTTCTTTCGATATATTGCTTTATCATTAACTATTAGTGAAGAGTTGTGGTCTGGTAATGTCAAAGGTTCTTTGTTTTAAAGGTCGAGAGCAGAGCCATGAGTTTCTAGTCATGATGCTCCAGCCATTGAGAGTGTGGGGCAAGTTTGATGGACCTTGATGGTCTTTTCCTGCCTGTCAATTTTGTATGATGTTCGTATTGATGTAAATTAGAAAAAAAAACATTGAACTCTTACCATCTGTAGTTAATGGAGCAAAATTAAAATAGATGGAAAATTGGGCTGTGGACCTCCAATTTCCCAACCAGTGCTCCCTGGGAGCTCGGATCATTGCTGGAAGCATCCAAATCAGGAATCCGGCCGAATATATAGTCGAGTCGGAGACACATTCATAGAGAATGGAGCAGACAGACGAAATCTTTCCCTCATTGTGGCAGCCTCATTCGAAACAGCTGGATGCCATTGATGGGGGATCTGCAGGTTCTTTCTGAATGAATGAGCCACGATAAACTAAACAGCTTTCCTCCTCTGTGTCTATCTGATGACCTTGTGAGGTTGATGTCCCAATCCCCAGTTGTCATTTGCCAATTCATACCAACGGCCCTCCCCGTCGAATGGGGCACGTGGAAATTAATGTACTGTACGATGCCCGGCAGCCTCAAATTCAAGAGTGTTTAGCAGTCAGTGAAAGGTGGAAGATTTTTGCTGCCAAGGTTTCATATTATGAATATTTGCTTTGTGCCCCTGCAGTACCAAAGTGCTGTTGCCATTAGGACAGCACCATGCATTGTAATGAATGCTTAAATCACATTATATGCAGAGGATTACAACATTCCCACAGGGGAACGAGGATTGCACTACGGCTAAATAGAAGTGAGCAGGGTTTATCTGGCTGCCATTTGCGCCCAAGAAGGATTATGTCCAAGAAAAGCTCAGCTATGTATAATCTATTTTGTTTTGAAATGCACCATCAAATCTGTTGCACCTGCTCAAACTAGGGAAAAAAAGTACTGAGAAAATGATGATTTTATGTAAACCAAATAATTGAAAAATTAACTCTTTTTTTAAATGCTTTTCAATCCGCAAAAGATCATTTGTATTTGACCTTTTTGGTCAGGTAAACAATAACACCATGAAAAGTATATGGTTAGCCACAGTGTTTTACCAGTGATTCGCCTCTCTTGCTTTCAGACTTCCTTTCACTATTACCTGTTTATAGTGCCTGTTGAAGTGCAGATCATATTGCCATCATTTTACATTAAACCATCAGGATTTGGATAAAGGAGACGACAACAGCGATTGACCCAGTATAGCAGATATTGGCTGACTGATTAGTATGTGCCAATCTATCTCATATCTTTTGACTCACTCTAATCACTGACAGAGTGGAGCTGGTTTCCCTATAAGCTTGTGCTTCAAGCAAATCTTCCTGAGGGAGTCCGAGTGGATTTCTGTTATCCTTAATCTGTACTCGAAGGGCAGTTCAAAGGTATTAGCAACTAAATGGAGTGTGTTTATGGAAATTTGTCTGAAAACTGCTGGATGAGGCTATCCTGTGAGCAAACTCAATGACAGTTTTGTTCTGGTTTTCATTGATGAGGTGCTGTGTGCCACAGCTCATTAGCAAACTGCTCAAATTAGGAGCATTTCTATCACATGCACATGGAAATTATAGCACAGCAAAACTCTGCATTTCGAAACAAATTACAGGAGCACATTAATAAACTTGCAGAATGGGCCAATAATTGGCAAATGGAGTTCAATGCAGATAAATGTGTGAGGTGTTACATTTTGGTAGGAAGAATAAGGAGGTCACATCACTTGGAGGGCGCGAGTCTAGGTGGGGTAGAGGAACAAAGGGATCTCGGAGTACAAATACACAAATCACTAAAAGTTGCGCCACAGGTTAGCAAGGCCATAAAAAAAGCAAACCAAACACTTGAGTTTATTTCTAGAGGGATAGAATTGAACAGTAGGGAAGTTATGCTAAACCTGTATTGAACCTTGGTTAGACTACACTAGGAGTACTGCGTACAGTTTTGGTCGCCATATTATAAAAAGGATATAGAGGCACTGGAGAGGGTGCAGAGAAGATTTACAAGATGATACCAGAAATGTGAGGGTATACAGATCAGGAAAGGATGAACAGGCTGGGTCTTTTTTTCTCTTGGAAAAAAGAAGGCTGAGGGGTGACCTAATAGAGGTCTTTAAAATTATGAAAGGTTTTGATAGAGTGGATACAGAGAGAGTGTTTCCACTTGTGGGGGAAGAGCATAACTAGAGGCCATCAATATAAGATAGTCACCAAGAAATCAAATAGGGAATTCAGAAGAAACTTCTTTACCCAGAGAGTGGTGAGAATGTGGAACTCGCTAACACAGGGAGTGGTTGAAGCGAATAGTATAGATGCATTTAAGGGGAGGCTGGACAAGCATATGAGGGAGAAGGGAACAAGGGGTTATGCTGATAGATTTAGATGAGGAAAGACAGAAGGAGGCTCGAGTGGAGTAAAGTAAAACTTCCTTGATGGTTTGGCCAGTGAGTAACTGGACCATATAAACCAGGAGGGTCTCTGGTTCATTCCCTGGTCTACATTAGCTTGTGTGGTGTTTTAGCTCAGTTGGTAGCACCATCAGTCAGAAGGTTGAGAGTTCAAGCCCCACCCAAGGACTTGAGTACACAAATATAAGCTGATACTCCAGTTCAGAACCGGGGTCGTGCTGAATTATTGAAATGCCGTCCTTCAGATGAGAAATTAAAGCAAAGATCCTGTCTATCTGTTCAAGTGGAATGTGTTGGACATCCTGGAGAGATGTATGTTGGACATCTTGGGGAGTTCAGGATTAACAGTCAAACTTCTTTGTATCTTGGAGCAACAGGCTCTCCAATATAAAAAGGATGGCTTTGAAGTGTTGAGAGGAAAGCATAGTTTGTCTTCTGATATGTAAAGAGCTTGTGCAAGGAAATACATGAGAGTAATGATGTCAGCCATGAGTGATTAAAGTGTAACTTTAGGGGCTAGGGTAATAAACATGAGTAGGAGGTATCCATTAGTCATAGTATGGAAAGATGACAGTTGATAAAGCCTATTCTTCAAGGATGTTAGTAACTGTTACGTCAGGAAGACTTGTTTAGGGGAAGTAGCTTTGGAGTAACAACAACTGTGAGTGTTTACATGAATAGGCTGTCTTCAAAGGATTTAAGAATAGATACATCATGCAGTCTTATCTGTGACATTTCCCTTTGATGTAGGCAAAATATGCTGTATAAAGGAGCATGGTTTTCAGCATTAATTCGGAGGTCTCAGAAGATAGAATTTGAAGCTGAAAAGCCACTCTCTACATACAGTTAGGCTGATCACCTGTACTGTGTATCAATAAAGTCTGTTCCATATACTACACTACTAAGTGTCTTGTGCCTACTCGAAATGTGGTGTTATGAACCAGAGGAGGAATGGGGTTGACTGCTAACAGAATGCTTTGTCGAATGATTGAAAGAAGAGCAAGAGCATTGTCCTGATCAACAGTCCTCTCTCAACACATACCACAAAATTAACTGGTGGCTCTCTCCACGGATGCTGCCTGACCTGCTGAGTGTTTCCAGCATTTTCTGTTGTTATTTCAGATTTCCAGCATCCGCAGTATTTTGCTATTCCACTAAATGAACTGGTATTTTATTTCATTGCTGTTTGTGGGATGCTGCGAACAGCAGAATGGCTGCTGCCTTTGACTAGTCACTGCGCTTCAATATATAATTCAACACAGTAAGGCAGTTATGTAAATTAAATATTTCTTTCCTTCTGCTTCTGATTGTGAAATGCACACTTTATGCAGTGACTAATTCTAGATGGGCCATAATTCAGCACTGATTTTAAAAGAAAATAATTTCTCTTATTGGTACTGAGTTCCACCACATTCAGGAACGTAAATTATGAAGCACTACTTGCTCTCACATAGCATTAATATGGGGAATCAGTACCCAGTATAGTCATCAGGTGAAGGGGGAATTAGAGGGCAGTGGATAATTGGGCCACGGTGAACAGAAGTAATTTAGTCTCCATTTAAAAGTCATACATTCTGTCCTTATTTTTATGTTTCCGTTATAAATGCTTATGTCCACATAATGGAAACTGCCAGTGTTAACTTGTCCCCACCACTGGCGAGCGGCTATATTTACAGTATGACAACTCATTTCTCATCGAGCCATTATGGCCAAGAGACTTTCAAACCATCTGCAGTTGGTCCAGGCTGCATTTGAACCCATGACCCCGAGGGGAAAGACCAGCATCCAACCCAACACTTTACATTTAGCAGAATGAATGTAGTGAGGTTCTCTGGTAGCCATGACAACAAAGAATAGAGAATTGAACGTCAATCGCATTTTCAGAAATGGCACAGATATGCTGAGACATCTCCAGAGAAGAACAATTAAAATTTTGTTCTGGAAATGACATTTTTGGCAGAAATCATTTGTGCCCTAGAATAATGGGGGGAAAGTGGTAACAGAATTGGAGAAGAAATGCCTACAGGCTCCTGGAAAAAAAAATGAGAGGTCGCACAACACCAGGTTATAGTCCAACAGTTTTATTTTAAATCACAAGCTTTCGGAGTTAAAACTCCTTCGTCGGGTGAAGTGAGAGATACAGAATCGTCAAAGCATATATAGATAGAGAACAAAGCATGTGTAACTTACAATTGCAGAAAATTGACAAAAAAAATGACACAGGGCTAACCTTTAAAATTGAGACTGAAAGTTCTTGTTGATGTCTATGGCACCAGCTTGGAACATTGCATGATGTCTTGACAAACTCACTTAAAAAGCAAATGTCGCCATTAGGATCCATTTTAATACCAATTAAACGCTGCTGGTTCTAGTTGGATACAGGCACCCGCCCCAGAGTGATGTAAGCTGACAGCACTGAGTTATACTGCTGGCTCCGTACAGATCTGTGCTCTGGCAAAGTGGAGTTCTGCCTATTTTATGTAAATGCTTTTCAGCGTCTCAATCCTGATGAAATTTTCAATGTTAGCAGAAACCAACTGTCTTGTCAGATTCTGACTAGCATTAAAAATGGATAAGGGAGCCAGTCAACTGTGCTTGGTACCTTTTTAAACTTAAAAAAAATGGCTTTCCGCTATTTGCAGCTCTTATCACAGGCTGATAAGCACCAGCGGTATGACAGTATAATCACAAGACCTCGCACCACTTGCAAAAGTTCAATTAGGTTGGCGGCCTCAAACTGGAGTTATATTGCACTTGTCGCATGAAAGACTGTGTTGCGTCCGTACAGAAGCTGCAGCAGAATTGATCGAAAAGAGCGCTTTTTGTTTCTATCTTTCTGTTGATTTAAACAAAAGCATATACATATTTCTGTTACATTGGGAATGCTGATGACTTCATCACAGCCATTAAGCTTCAAGAGCTTGCTGAGCGCAACCTCTGCTGTGCTGAATGTACCATCGTTAACTGGCAGTGGTCCAAAGTCAGCTGTGTGCATTGTGTGCACCTCACACTGCGAGAGTGGCTCAGGTGGCACTTCTGCTGAAGCGCTGAACGATATTAGCAACGTGGCGTGCAGCACTCCGCCTGCTATCCGGCACAGAGTCACACTGGCAGATTAGAATTCCTCCTCTTCTCTCCATAGATGGTGCAAAAAGATGTTAATGCTGTATCATTCTGGGTCTGGGGCCGTTGCCAGGCAAATCCCTGTTAGCCCAGCATATGCCAAGTGCCAGTGAGAGATCTTTTATTAGTTTTAACTGGCATCGTCGGGCTGAGGCCGAAGCAGCACCAATCGGGCCATCTTCAAGATGGTTATTATACTGTTTGTGTGCTGGCTGTTCAAGCACTGCATGAAACCCCAGCAGGGTTCACTAAGGTAATGTTTTTGCTTTTGCACGCTGACATGCACTGAGAGCTCACATAAAGAAAGAAAGACTTGCATTTCTATCGCGCCTTTCGTGACCTCAGGTTGTCCCAAAGCGCTTTACCGCCAATGAAATAGTCACTGTTGTAATGTAGGAAACGCGGCAGCCAATTTGCGCACAGCAAGCTCCCGCAAACAGCAATGTGATAATGACCAGATAATCTGTTTTTAGTGATGTTGATTGTGAAATTGCGCACCCTGAATCTCTAGTTTTCTGTTCATTAGTTTCAAGATATACACTCCCTGTTTGCCTTCAGAACACAGAATCAGTGAATTTACCAGATTGACTCGAACTGCACTGGGGCGATCAGTAATATTTGTCTATTTTCATTTATTACTTGGGCAGAGTTTGAACTGTGTGGTGGTAGGGCAGGGGGCTGGGAAAGAGAAAGAGAACTTGAGACATTTCATAGCGAGGGGACCGTTCTCGAGGCATGGGTGGAACGAGAGGATTTTCAACAAAGCAGTAGTCACATAAACACCTGGTTTGTGGAGATATTTTATTCATTTCCAGACCTTGTCTAATAGTCCATGTATATTGCTACCTGGAAATATCCAGATCTGGATGAACCTCTCGGAACTCCCTTCCATTCGGCATTACTGAGTCATTTGCAGACCTGATGCGTGTAGCATAACTGCTTTGCAAGCCCAATAAAATCCTATGATGATGCTATTTGACATGGTCGGATGCACTTGGTAATGTACACTGTTATGAGAATATAGGGTTGGAGTTGTTGGCTACAGAAATCCTTCAGTCTCTGCTGGCAATTTGGCACTAAACACATTCTCAGTCGTACAGTATCAGCTGTAAGACCACTGGATGGTTGTTTCCGTAATTTCATTGCTGGCAGTTTCATTAAAATGGCCAGTTAGCTAGAAAAAACAATTTTTGAGCAAAACAGAATAGTTTGTAATAACAACAGAAAACGCTGGAAAAACTCAGCAGGCCAGGCAGCATCCGTGGAGAGAGAAACAGAGTTAACGTTTCAGGTCGAAGACCTTTCGTCAGAACTGGAAAATGCAGGAAATGAAATAGATTTAAAGCAAGGATAAAGCTGGGAAAAGGGGGAGGGGATGAAAGAACAAAAGGAGAGATTAAGAGACATTAAGAGATGATCAAGGCAAGAGGTGGTGTTAATGTGACAGGTTGAGGCTGAAAGAAGTGTGAAATGCACTGGCAGAATGAAGGACAGCTGCCAGCTTCTAGGAGGGAAAAAAAGGAGGGGGGGGAGCAAACAAAAGGGTGGATGAAAAAATAAAATATAAATGTGATAGGGGCTGAGATTATGATCTAAAATTGTTGAACTCGATATTGAGTCCAGAGGGCTGTAGGGTGCCTAAACAAAAGATGAGGTGCTGTTCCTCGAGATTACGCTGAGCTTCCGTGGAACAGTGTAATAGGCCGAGGACGGTGAGGTCAGAGTGGGAGTGGAGCGGAGAATTAAAGTGACAGGCCACCAGGAGCTCGGGGTCCCCCTTACGGACTGAACGGAGGTGTTCCGCAAAGCGGTCACCCAATCTGCGTTTGGTCTCCCCAATGTAGAGGAGACCACATCGTGAACAGCGAATACAGTATACTAAATTGCAGGAAGTACAAGTAAATCGCTGTTTCACCTGGAAGGGGTGTTTGGGGCCCTGGACAGTGGGAAGAGGGGAGGTATAAGGGCATGTGTTGCATCTCCTGCGCTTGCACGGGAAGGTGCCGGGCGAAGGGGAAGGGGTGCTGGGGGTGGTAGAAGAGTGGACTAGGGTGTCGCGGAGGGAGCGGTCCCTGTGGAATGCTGAAAGGGGAGGTGAGGGGAAGATGCGTTTGGTGTTGGGATCACGCTGGAGGTGGCGGAAATGGCGGAGGATGATCCATTGAATGTGGAGGCTGGTGGGGTGAAAGGTGAGGACAAGGGGAACTCTATCGTGGTTCCGGGAGGGAGGGGCAGGGGTGAGGGCAGAAGTGCGGGAGATAGAATGGACACGGTCGAGGGCCGTGTCGACCACAGTAGAGGGGAATCCTCGGTTGAGGAAAAAGGAAGACATGTCAGAAGCACTGGTATGGAAGGTGGCATCGTCAGAGCAGATGCAGCGGAGACGGAGAAACTGGGAGAATGGAAAAGAGTCCTTACAGGAGGCGGGGTGGGAGGAAGTGTAGTCCAGGTAGCTGTGGGAGTCAGTGGGCTTGTAGTGAATGTTAGTCAATAACCTATCCCCAGAGATGGAAACGCAGATTGGGTGACCGCTTTGTGGAACACCTCCGTTCAGTCCGAAAGGGGGACCCCGAGCTCCCGGTGGCCTGTCACTTTAATTCTCCGCTCCACTCCCACTCTGACCTCACCGTCCTCGGCTTATTACACTGTTCCACGGAAGCTCAGCGTAAGCTCGAGGAACAGCACCTCATCTTTCGTTTAGGCACCCTACAGCCCTCTGGACTCAATATCGAGTTCAACAATTTTAGATCATAATCTCAGCCCCTATCACATTTATATTTTATTTTTTCATCCACCCTTTTGTTTGCCCCCCCCCTCTTTTTCCCTCCTAGAAGCTGGCAGCTGTGCTTCATTCTGCCAGTGCATTTCACACTTCTTTTAGCCTCAACCTGTCACATTAACACCTTCTCTTGCCTTGATCATCTCTCAATGTCTCTCAATGTCTCTTAATCTCTCCTTTTGTTCTTTCATCCCCTCCCCCTTTTCCCAGCTTTATCCTTGCTTTAAATCTATTTCATTTCCTGCTTTTTCCAGTTCTGACGAAAGGTCTTCGACCTGAAATGTTAACTCTGTTTCTCTCTCCACGGATGCTGCCTGGCCTGCTGAGTTTTTCCAGCGTTTTCTGTTGTTATTTCGGATTTCCAGCATCTGCAGTATTTTGCTATCAGAATAGTTTGTAGTTTTGTTTAGATCAAGGGTAAGGCCCTGTTTTTTAAGGTATTTTCTGTCGGTGCCGTGCCCCATCCCCCCGGCTGAACTGGTGGGTGACCTTTTGCCAGGGCTCTGGAATCTTGAGGAGGTGTGTGAAATCACCCTGAATTGACCATTCCCTTCTTTCCTGCAGGAAAGCACTTCCCCCTCAGCAGCAGGGCCGAGATCAGGAACTCCTGAGTGGCCGTTCCAGGTAGTGCGGCCACACACTATCACTGTCGGGCCTGCCAACTGGGGCGTTCCAATGCATCGTCCAGATTGCTATCCATTACCTAACGCTGTTACCAGCACAGGAGGAATTCGGACTGGGCTGCCGAAATTGGCCCTGAAATTCTGTGGGGATTCTCCTGGTCTCGCACCGTAACTCCAGCAGGAGACCCACAGAAGCCCCAGGAAAGCTCTGTAATTCCCTTCCTAATCCTCTCCGCTACCTCTCTCACCTCCTTTAAGACGCTCCTTAAAAGCGCCCATACTTTTGGTCACCTGTCCGAATATCTCCTCACGTGGCTCGATGTCGAGTTTTGTCTGATAACGCACCTGTTGAAGCACCTTGGACCTTTTACTACATTAAAGACGCAATATAAATGCAAGTTGTTGTTGAAAAACAGGATAAATGACTGAAAATGGCCATTCATGCCATTTCCCTCTAGGTTCTGCCAGAGTTTTGGCAAATGAGAGCACTTCTGTGGAATTTTAGGGCTTGGTTTCCAAGAAGTGAAATACTACTGTGGTCAAATTATTTACTTAACAGCAAACGACTGCCGCTAAAAGTTATTTGTCAGATTTATGGGTTGTATTCGATGTCTAATTAGCTATATTTTTTGTGTAATGACTATGTTGTTTGCTACTATTTAACCTTCTAGCTGATTATTCACATCTCTGTGTTTGTTTTATTTCGCAGTAGACCTCTTGGCCACTGACTTCATAAACGATTGTTGGATCGACTGTATAGGCAGTATTGATTGTAGCGTGTTCATTGAAATTCAAGGCCTTCCTGTCAGTAGGAGCTAAACACATTGGCAAGGATCCTAATAAATCTAAGAACTGATGTGATAAAGCTTTTAATAAAGTCCGTTTGTCAGCGACATACGGGACTTAAAATCAAAATGAAAAGTTAAGACAAAGGACACAGGTCAAGAGTGGTTATCTGCAACCTTCAACTTCACACAGATTAAATTTCATGGTTTGTTATGGTGAGAGATCACATTCTGAGATATTTCATTTCAAGATTTAAAAAGGTACCATCTTCATGAAAAAGTAACGCATTGACATGATTTTTTTTTTACATTTTTTCTTGGGATGTGGGCAATGCTGGACCAAGACCTGGTGACGAATTTGAGGTTCACTAATGGAGCATATGCATAGGCCGGAATCTTACCGGCGCTGAGAGGGCGGGATCGGAGGTGGGTCAGCTGTCAAAATAGAAAAGATTGACAGCGGGTTGGGAACCCACTGTCAAGCCGCCTCCACGCGAGTCTCCCAGGTGTCGGGTCTGTCAGCGCTGAACAGACCCAACACCAAGCGGCAGGGGAGACAATTTAGATCATTAAATGCATCGTTAAGAGGCAATTAAGTCTTATTTTAAGCTTGCCTTTCGATTTTTAGTGTTCGCCAACGGCTTCCCCGCTGCCCGGGGATCACGCCAGGTAAGGAGGTCGGGTGTTGTGTCAGCATGGAATGATTTACTAACTTGACAGCTGCAAATGGTCTATAAAAGTACTTAATTGGCTGTAAAGCGCTTTGAGACATCCGGTGGTCGTGAAAGGCGCTATATAAATGCAAGTCAGTCTTTCTTTCTATAAAAGCTCCCATTTCATAGGTCTTCACTTTCCAAGGTTAAAAGCTGTTGCTTACTGCATTTGAAAGACAGATTGAGCTTTATGCAGCTTGCAAGTGTTTGGAGCAAACTCGCTATTCAGTGTGACCTCATTTGAACAGCCTCTCTCACCATTGACAGATCACTTCTGTCATCTCAAACTCACCAAACTCATCTATTCCATCAGCATCGGTGCCCTTGAAAAAATCTCACCTTGGTCCTCAGAATCCCACCACGATCATCCCCATCACCAGCAGCACCAACGTCAACACCAACCTTCTCCGTAATCAACGGATGCTGCACAGGACAGGCATCAGCACCCGACCATATTGCTGCCCGGGAGGCCAGGGATGGTCTCACCATGGTTAGATTTACTTCACTTGATGCTGTACACCCTGGCTGCCACATGATGCGTCAGGTTGGCACCACCCCACACCAACACCATAAAGCATCCCTACAATGCCCAAGCCATTCCTTTCGCACTCGTCACCATTGCAGGGGGTACCGTTATGTCTCACCATTCACTGCAACTCACTAAGCCACTTCAAAGGTGCACACAAATCTGTCCAAGAACGCAAAGTGTTGAAAATAAAGATTTCAATGTTTGACACCACATTAACAGACTCTTCACATGAACATTGGCTAAACCACCCAAGTGCCTACCCTTGTGTGTTGTTAGTGGGTATGCTTGCAGTAGGATGAGGGTCAGTGTGAGGGCTGGCTAGTGAAATGGGGGAGTGATAATGTAGATAGAGAGGGATGGGTGGAGGTGCAAGGTAAGTTGGTGTGAGTAAGGATGTGCAGGAGTAGGGTAGGGAAGTCAGAGTGATGGGGATGTGATGAGAGGCACAGCAGGATAAGGTTGAGTGTGGCTTTGCAGTAACGTTTCGTGATCTACTGAGATCATTGAAAGGTTTGCACCACTGCAGCCTGGTCCTCCTGACGACATCCCTGCTTGTGTCCTCCTGTGCAGCTGAAGATGGTTGGGCCTAGGACACTGCCCTGAGGAACTCCTGCAGCGATGTCCTGGGACCTTCAACCACCACAACCATCTTCCTTTGTGCTAGGTATGACTCCAGCCAGTGGAGCGTTCCCCCCCCCCCCCCCCCCCACCTCCCTGATTCCCATTGACTTCAGTTTTACTAGGGCTCCTTGATGCCACACTTGGTCAAATACTGCCTTGATGTCAAGGGCAGTCACTCTCACCTCACCTCTGGAATTCAGCTCCTTTGTCCATTTTTGGACCAAGGCTGTAATGAGGTCGGGAGCCGAGTGGTCTTGGCGGAACCCAAACTGGGCATCAGTGAGCAGGTTATTGGTGAGTAAGTGCCGCTTGATCGCACTGTCGATGACACCTTCCATCACTTTGCTGATGATTGAGAGTAGACTGATGGGGTGTTAATTGGCCGGGTTGGATTTGTCCTGCTTTTTGTGGACGGGACATACCTGGGCAGTTTTCCACATTGTCAGATAGATGCCAGTGTTGTAGCTGTACTGGAACAGCTTGGCTAGATGCGCGGCTAGTTCTAGAGCACAAGTCTTCAGCATGATAGTTGGGATGTTGTCGGGGCCCATAGCCTTTGCTGTATCCAGTGCGCTCAGCCGTTTCTTGCTATCACGTGGAGTGAATCGAATTGGCTGAAGACTGGCTTCTGTGATGGTGGGGACCTCAGGAGTAGGCCGATATGAATCATCCACTCGGTACTTCTGGCTGAAGATGGTTGCAAACGCTTCAGCCTTGTGTTTTGCACTCACGTGCTGGGCTCCACCATCATTGAGGATGGGGATATTCATGGAGCTGCCTCCTCCCGTTAGTTGTTTAATGGTCCACCACCATTCATGACTGGATGTGGTAGGACTGCAGAGCTTTGATCTGATCCATTGATTGTGGGATCGCTTAGCCCTGTCTATAGCATGCTGCTACCGCTTTTTAGCATGCATGTAGTCCTGTTGTTGCAGCGTCCCCAGGTTGGCACCTCAATTTTAAGTACACCTGGTGCTGCTCCTGGCATGCTCTTCTACACTCCTTATTGAACCAGGGTTGGTCCCCTGACTTGATGGTAATGGTAGAGTGAGGGATATACCGGGCCATGAGGTTACAGATTGTGGTGGAATACAATTCTGCTGCTGCTGCTGATGGCCCACAGCGCCTCATGGATGCCCAGTTTTGAGCTGCTAGATCTGTTCTGAATCTATCCCATTTAGCACGGTGGGAGTGCCACACATCACGATGGAGGGTGTCCTCAGAGTGAAGAAGGAACTTGGTCTCCACAATGACTGTGCGATGGTCACTGCTACCAAAACTGTCATGGACAGATGCATCTGCGACAGGTAGGTTGGTGAGGACGAGATCAAGTATGTTTTTCCCTCGTGTTGGTTCTCTCACCACCTGTCGCAGGCCCAGACTGGCTGTTATGTCCTTCAGAACTTGGCCAGCTTAGTCAGTAGTGGAATAACAACAGAAAACGCTGGAAAAACTCAGCAGGCCAGGCAGCATCCATGGAGAGAGAAAGAGAGTTAACGTTTCAGGTCGATGACCTTTCATCAGAACTGTGAAGAGCCGGAAATCAAATAGATTTAAGGCCAGAGTAAAGCTGGGAAAAGGGGGAGGGGATAAAAGAACAAAGGGGGAGATGAAGAGACATTAAGAGACATTAAGAGATATGCAAGGCTAGAGGTGGTGTAAATGTGACAGATTAAGGCTGAAAGAAGTGTGAAATCCACTGGCAGAATGAAGGACAGCTGCCAGCTTCTAGGAGGAAAAAAAAAGGTGGGGGGGGGGGCAAATAAAAGGGTGGAAAAAATAAAATATAAATGTGATTGGAGCTGAGGTTATGATCTAAAATTGTTGAACTCGATATTGAGTCCAGAGGGCTGTAGCGTGCCTAAACGAAAGATGAGGTGCTGTTCCTCGAGCTTACGCTGCGCTTCCGTGGAACAGTGTAATAGGCCGAGGACGGTGAGGTCAGAGTGGGAGTGAAGCGGTGAATTAAAGTGACAGGCCACCGGGAGCTCGGGGTCCCCCTTACGGACTGAACGGCGGTGTTCTAACTATGCCTGCCTTTTCGTGGGATATGTGGAACACTCTTTGTTCCAGTCCTACTCGGGTCCCCTCCCTCACCTCTTTTTCCGGTACATTGATGACTGTATCGGTGCCGTCTCCTGCTCTCGCCCTGAACTAGAACATTTCATTCACTATGCTTCCAATTTCCACCCTTCCCTCACCTTCACATGGTCCATCTCCGACTCTTCCCTTCCCTTCCTCAACTTCTCCATCTCCATCTCTGGGGATAGGTTATTGACTAACATTCACTACAAGCCCACTGACTCCCACAGCTACCTGGACTACACTTCCTCCCACCCCGCCTCCTGTAAGGACTCTATTCCATTCTCCCAGTTTCTCCGTCTCCGCCGCATCTGCTCTGATGATGCCACCTTCCATACCAGTGCTTCCGACATGTCTTCCTTTTTCCTCAACCGAGGATTCCCCTCTACCGTGGTCGACACGGCCCTCGACCGTGTCCGTTCTATCTCCCGCACTTCTGCCCTCACCCCTGCCCCTCCCTCCCGGAACCACGATAGGGTTCCCCTTGTCCTCACCTTTCACCCCACCAGCCTCCACATTCAACGGATCATCCTCCGCCATTTCCGCCACCTCCAGCGTGATCCCACCACCAAACACATCTTCCCCTCACCTCCCCTTTCAGCATTCCGCAGGGACCGCTCCCTCCGCGACACCCTAGTCCACTCCTCTACCACCCCCAGCACCCCTTCCCCTTCGCCCGGCACCTTCCCGTGCACGCGCAGGAGATGCTACACATGCCCTTACACCTCCCCTCTTCCCACTGTCCAGGGCCCCAAACACCCCTTCCAGGTGAAACAGCGATTTACTTGTACTTCCTGCAATTTAGTATACTGTATTCGCTGCTCACGATGTGGTCTCCTCTACATTGGGGAGACCAAACGCAGATTGGGTGACCGCTTTGCGGAACACCTCCGTTCAGTCCGTAAGGGGGACCCCGAGCTCCCGGTGGCCTGTCACTTTAATTCACCGCTTCACTCCCACTCTGACCTCACCGTCCTCGGCCTATTACACTGTTCCACGGAAGCGCAGCGTAAGCTCGAGGAACAGCACCTCATCTTTCGTTTAGGCACGCTACAGCCCTCTGGACTCAATATCGAGTTCAACAATTTTAGATCATAACCTCAGCTCCAATCACATTTATATTTTATTTTTTCCACCCTTTTATTTGCCCCCCCCCCCACTTTTTTTTTCCTCCTAGAAGCTGGCAGCTGTCCTTCATTCTGCCAGTGGATTTCACACTTCTTTCAGCCTTAATCTGTCACATTTACACCACCTCTAGCCTTGCATATCTCTTAATGTCTCTTCATCTCCCCCTTTGTTCTTTTATCCCCTCCCCCTTTTCCCAGCTTTACTCTGGCCTTAAATCTATTTGATTTCCGGCTCTTCACAGTTCTGATGAAAGGTCATCGACCTGAAACGTTAACTCTCTTTCTCTCTCCACGGATGCTGCCTGGCCTGCTGAGTTTTTCTAGCGTTTTCTGTTGTTATTTCAGATTTCCAGCATCCGCAGTATTTTGCTATCGTATTAGTCAGTAGTGGTGCTACTGAGCCACTCTTGGTCCTTTGCTCGAATGAAAACAAATCCAGCTTCTCCAACCTGTCCTTGTAGCTAAGATCCCCCATCCCTGGAACCATTCTGTTAAATCTCCTCTGCACCCTCTCAAGGGCCTTCACATCCTTCCTAAAGTGTGGTGACCAGAACTGGACGCAATACTCCAGTTATGGCCTAACCAGCGCTTTATAAAGGTTCAGCATAACTTCTCTACTTTTGTACTCAATACCTCTATTTATGAAGCCCAAGATCCCATATGCTTTGTTAACCACTCTCTCAATATGTCCTGCCACCTTCAGGGACCTATGCAAATTAACTCCCAGGTCTCTCTGTCCCTGCACACTCTTTAAAACTGTGCCATTAAGTGTATATTGCCTCTCCCTGTTCCTTCTGCCAAAATGCATCACCTCACACTCCTCTATTAAATTCCATCTGGCACTTGTCTGCCCATTCTGCTAGCCTTTCTATGTCCTGTTGCAGTCGATTGGTATCATCCTCACTGTTTGCCACACCCCTAAGTTTGGTGTCATCGGCAAATTTAGAAATTCTACTCTTTATTCCAATATCCAGGTCATTTATATAGCAGTGGCCCCAGCACTGACCCTTGGGGAACACCACTGTCTACCATCCTCCAGTCTGAAAAACAACCATTTACCACAACTCGCTGTTTTCTGTCCTTCAGCCAATTCCTTATCCAAGCTGCCACTGACCCACCTATTCCATGAGCCTCAATTTTGTTAACCAGCCTTCTGTGTGGTACTTTGTCAAACGCCTTCCAAAAATCCATGTAGACAACATCCATTGCATTCCCTTCATCAATCCTCTCTGTTACTTCATCAAAAAATTCAATTAGATTAGTCAAACATGATCTGCCTTTTACAAATCCGTGTTGGCTCTCCTTAATTAGCCTAATCCTCTCCAAGTGCCCATTAATTTTTTCCTTGATTATTGTTTCTAAAACTTTACCCACTACTGATGTTAAACTGACCGGCCTTTAGTTACTAGGATTGTCCTTGCACCCTTTCTTGAACAATGATGTCACATTTGCCACTTTCCAATCCTCAGGCACCTCCCCCGCATCTAGGGAAGATTGGAAAATTATGGTAAGCCCTTCCGCTATCTCCTCCCCCAATTCCCTTAGCAACCTGGGATGCAAGCCTCTGGACCAGGCGACTTGTCCATTCTAAGCATACCCAACCTTTCTAGTACATCCTGTCTATCAATTTTCACCCCTCCATTGCTTCTACCTTTTCCACTTCTACCGATATTTTGTCAGCATCCACCTCCTTAGTAAACAAAGTACTCATTAAGTATTCTAGCCTTGCCCTGCACCTCTAAACATATATCACCTTCTTTGTCTCTAATTGGCCCACCCCGCCTCTTAATACCCGCTTACTGTTTACATGCCAGTAGAAGATTTTTGGGTTCCCCTTTATGTTAACCGCCATTCTACTCTCATATTCTCGCTTTGCCAATCTTATTTTCATCTTCACATCCCCTCTCAAATTATTGTATTTGGTCTGGTTCTCCCTTGAAGAATTCACCTGACATGCATCATACACCCTCTTTTTTGTTTCTTCATCTTCTCTATCTCCCTCATCATCCAAGGAGCCCTTGCTTTGGTTCCCTTACCTTTCCCTCTTGTTGGAATGTACCTAGCCTGTACTTGGAACATCTCCTCCCTAAAGATACACCCATTGTTCCGTTACAGTTTTACCTGTCAGTCTTTGGTTCCATTTTACCCTGGCTAGATCCTTTCGCATCCCATTGAAGTTAGCCCTATTCCAGTTTAGAAGTTCCACTCTAGATTGCTCCTTGCTCCTCTCCATTCGCTAATCTAAATCTTATGATACGATGATCACTCGTACCCAAGTGTTCTCCCACAGACACTTGGTTGACCTGGCCCACCTCATTCCCCAGCACCAGATGCAGCAATGCCTCCTTCCTAGTTGGGCCAAGAACATATTGGTCAAGGAAATTCTCCTGAACACATTTCAGAAATTCCTCCCCCTCCTTTCCCTTTACCCTAGCATTATCCCAATCGATATTTGGGTAATTAAAGTCCCCCAATATCACCACTCTATAGCTCTTGCATATCTCTGCGATTTCCCCGTAGATTTGCTCCTGTACCTCCCTCTCACTATTTGGAGGTCTATAGAATACCCCCAATAGCGTGATCATACCTGTTTTGCTGCTCAACTCTAACCAAATGGATTCTGTCCTTGTCCCCTCAAGAACATCCTCCCTTTCCAACACTACAATGTCTTCCTTAATCAACACTGCCACCCCACCTCCCTTTTTTCCTTCCCTATCTTTTCTGAACACCTTGTACCCTTGAATATTATGTGCCCAGTCCTCACCGTTTTTAAGCCACGTTTCCGTTATTGCCACAACATCATATTGCCACATGGCTAATTGTGCTTGTAGCTCACCAACCTTATTCCCCACACTTTGTGCATTTACGTACATGCATTCTAAACCCATTTTTGAATTTTTCGTAGTCTT
The DNA here is from genome assembly GCA_030390025.1 of Squalus acanthias. Taxonomy (NCBI): domain Eukaryota; kingdom Metazoa; phylum Chordata; class Chondrichthyes; order Squaliformes; family Squalidae; genus Squalus; species Squalus acanthias. The sequence goes on from CM059448.1 coordinate 16,379,637, forward strand.
TCTTAGCCTGCTCCTGTCTAATGTGGTACTACTACCACCTCTAGTACTATCTTCTCTAGTATTATCCAACACACTCACTCTTTTATGCACCTTATTCCTCTTTTCTACTCCTATATGCTGGTGCCCATCCCCCTGCCAAGCTAGTTTAAACCTTCCCCAATAGCACTAACAAACCTGCCTGCGAGAATATTGGTCCCGGCTCTGTTGAGGTGTAACCCGTCCGGCTTGTACAGGTCCCCCTTCCCCAGAAATGGTCCCAATGCCTCAGGAATCTAAAGCCCTCCCTCCTGCACCATCTCTCTAGCCATGCATTCATCTCTTCTGTCCTCCTATTCTTGTACTCACTAGCACGTGGCACCAGGAGTAATCCAGAGATTACTACCTTTGAGGTCCTGCTTTTTAATCTCTCTCCTAGCTCCCTAAACTCTGCCTGCAGGACCTCATCCCTCTTTCTGCCTGTGTCGTTGGTACCGATATGGACAACGACCTCTGGCTGTTCACCCTCCCCCCTCAGAGTGTCCTGCAGCCGCACAGTGACATCCCTGACACCAGGGAGGCAACATACCATCCTGGAGTCACGTCTGCAGCCGCAGAAACGCCTGTCTGCTCCCCTAACTATCGAATCCCCTACCACTATTGCTCTTCCACTCTTTTTCCTCTCCCCCCCTCTGTGCAGCTGAGCCACCCGTGGTGCCTTGGCCTTGACTCTGGCTGCACTCCCCAGAGGAACCAGTGGCAGCAGGTTGGTTGTCTGAGTGAATCCCTTTCCACACGGAGCAGGTGAATGGACTATCCCTGGTGTGACTGCGCCAATGAACTTTCAACGCAGATGGGGCACTGAATCCCTTCCCACCCCCCACACAGATGCACGCCACATATAGATGCACAGCCCGCACGCACACACTCCACATACCAGGTTCCTTCATTCTGAATTAACGAATTATTATCACTTCCAGAAGGAAAAAAACACCATAAAACTCCAAAGAAGTAACTAACCCACTAATTAGAGTATAAAGTCTTTTATTTTACCAGCCAAGGACAACTATAATTACAATTGCAGAACACTAGATAGCAGAGGATCTTCACAAAGCTATCTACACTTTCACTTTCTGTAGGCTGCCTGATGAGACTGGATCAAATTGCAGATTCTCTACAGTAGGCAGGATCAAATTACACATTCCACTGGTGTTGCAAATAAATGCTGCCCAAGTTAACTGACTTCTTGTTCTTATACAATTTGTGATGACGTACACCTGGACATCAGATTTGCGCATATCTGTGCACTTGATCAACAGAGGTTTTAGGCAAAGATTTTATTTAACAAAGAAAAAAGGATATAAGGTGTGGTGGACAGATTATTATTTCTTAAAAGTGCTCCAAGTTTTTGTGCAACACTGTTAGATAACCTCGTTAACTGTTAGATGGTTGTAGCTAGACAGATTGGAGCCAATCAGGATATGTACAATACCTCGTTAACTGTTAGATGGCGTTAGATGGCCTTCGATGGCCTTATCTTCGTCAACTGTTATCAATTTATCAATTGTATGCTTTGACAGTTGATTAGAGGGATGTCGCACCTAATTCCAGGCAAACAAGGACACAGTCGTCTGTGTAAGAGAATGGCTGGTTGGAACTGGACAGAGTGGAGCCAATGAGTTTCGGCTGATAATATTCATGCACCACAGAGGCATAAGGAAAGAGGTATAAGTGATAGAGCACGAACAGCACGAAACACAGCAGATTTTTGAGCAAGATCTTCCACACTGTGCTGCTGTCCAGAGTCTCGGGTAATACCACCCTTGAATCTGTTAATAGTTGTTTGAATACTGTGTGTATGATTGATTGTGCTAGTGTTACAATAAAGCCTTTTTATGCCGACTTGGAATTGCTAAGCCAAATCAATGACAGGGTAACCTTGGACCGAGCGTCCCTGACATGAGGGAACCCTACAACAATTGGTGGACAGGGATCACAATACTGTATTGCCAACTTCACCTGAACAAGAGCCAGTAATTTTGGGTATCTGTGTACTTTCAGTTCATTCTCTTGGCAACAGCTGTGCGCTTCCTATCTACTGTTGCCCTTCACTGTAGGAAGGAAAATTAGAAAAACAACTTTGACATCAGTTCCAATTCAGTGGAGTGTGACACAGATGTGTGCAGTGGGCTTGTAACAACAGAGCAGAACTGAGACAGCAGGCTGCAGACTGCTGACTGGACAGGTCGATGAGGCCAGTTCTCCTCTGGGGATGAGATAAACATTAAAGCTAACTATGTTTGAAAGCTGGTTGTCTCGTGTTGCCCAGTTTTATTCAGAGAGCTCACATTTTGACTGCAAGACCAACACCTCCTGCAGGTTTCAGGCCCAATAATAGAGTTTAGGATATATGTATTCGGAGGGACTGCAAATTGCTACATGTGAGACTGACGGTGAACATCGTCACTATTCTGTGTTTGCCAAGGCAGTGGAGATACATCTGTGCATCTGTATGAAGGGTACATATCGGTACTGTATCTGTTGCCAAGTGCATTCTAGAAGACATATTAAAACACTAAAGTAAAAGAAAAAACTGGTGTCACTTCAGCATAGTTCCTCTCTCAATTAGAATATTGTAATTCTGGCTATTTTAATGAAATACAATTAATTAGACTTTTTCCATGTAACATCTTGTAGCACACTTAGCTTTGTGAGTTTCTGTCGTGGGAATGTTGAAAATGGCTCTGACTTAACACACTTGGTTGGTGCAATAAGTATATTGGTCGCTGGACAGAGATGGACTGAGAGGAGCGACTCACCTGAATATCTTTTTAACATACTGGGTCCCTAACGAATTCTGGGCAGCCATGAAAAGTGGCATGTTGAGGTCCTTCTGACGACCATGCCTTCGACTTGGTTGTTTTTGTCTCTTCTCACTTCAATTAATTTGAACTTTTCTTCTGCCACCCCCACCCCACCCCAGTATTTCACATTAAACAGGCTTTTGTATTGTGCTAAGCCCTGTGCAAGTCGACCTGGTTGCTGGCTCGCAGGTCTCATACAACTGGCTGCTGCAAACTGAAAGTGAACTCACTGGGATTTGCTATGATCAGCGGCTGAGAGGAGACTTTTTAAAAAAAAAACGGGTCTCTCCCTGGTCTTAGCAATTGTAGGATACTTGCAGGGTAGCAGTCAGATGTGCAAGAATTACACATCAGTCGCCAGCGTCACCAGCAAAAGTCTTCACTGAATATAAAAACCGCAGTTTGCTACAGAAACTGCCGAGAGCGAGAGAAACAGAGACAGACGAGAGCGAGAGAGAGAGAAATTATTAGAAAATGGCTAGAGATGCAATTGGAGAAATCAACAGCCAGGAAATGAAGGAGATATTATGGCAATTATAGTAATGGAGAGAGTAAGGGCAAATTAGAGAAGCCACAAGCTGGACCCAGGTTGTAAGACAGTTTGTTCTTTGACGCATCATGAACAGGAGATCTGCTAGTGATGATTTTGAAAAAAGATTGCTTAATGGATTTGATCAAATGTTGTGTATCTGGGCCATTACTGCAATAATTCACCGAATCTCACAGATCTGGCAGTGTCTGGTACTGATTGTAGGGTAAATGGAATGTTCACACAATCACAGAGCATTTAACAGTCATCACAGGGCATCCCCCAGGAACCATTGCACAGTAAATATCTTGGCTACTTCCCAGGCTTGCGCCGTGACTTGAAGCACTCGAGATTTTAACCTTTATAGAGAGATTACAAAGAATGGCAAACTTTCTATGAAAGAAAACAAGGCTATTTCAAGCTACTTACATTGTGGGCTTTTTTTCTGCTGATAAAGCTAGTTCATAGAAAATGCTGATTAGAGTATTGCTGTCTCTGTCACATTGGAGCTGAAAGGCGGCCAAATCCCGATATCTGACTCTTGCTCAGCAGCACCATCCTGACTTTCCGCAAGGATTTTTTCCTTCTTTTCCCAAGTTTCCCCCCCCCCTGCTCCTCCAAAGGCACTAATTGATGCCGGGGTGCCATTTCATGAGTGCCGGTTGAACTCGGGCACCTTGCTCAAGAGGCCATCCTTCATGTATGGGCCCTCTCAGTGAGTGTTGACGGGCTGCTTAATCACGGAGTGAGTGGGGAAGGGCATCTCAGTCCAGCCTAATTTTGCTTGACATCCACTCTCTCATATACACGCTTTCCACTGATTTTAACATGCCTTAATAAACGCGCCCTGTCACATGTAAGTAGTTAAAAAAAAAGTCAATTTTAGTGGTTTTAAGCCTGTATCATCCATACTCTGCAAAAAGAGAATGAGGCCAACACAGTTCAAACTGATGTACAGATAGATCACATGCAAACGTAGTCACTCACCTTAGAAAACATGCTTCATCCCCATCAAGCAAATATATAAAACCAAGAAAGAAAGACTTGCGTTTCGATAGCGCCTTTCACAGCCTCGGGATGTCCCAAGGCCCTTTACAGCCAATGAAGTACTTTTGAAGTGTAGTCACTGTTGTAATGTAGGAAACGCGGCAGCCAATTTGCACACAGCAAACTCCCACAAACAGCAATGTGATAATGACCAGATAATCTGTTTCAATGATGTTGGTTGAAGGGTAAATGTTGACCAGGCCACGAGGGATAACTCGCCTACTCTTATTTGAATAATGCCATGCGATCTTTTATGTCCACCTGAGGGGGCAGACAGGGATCTCAGTTTAACGTCTCATCCGAAAGACGGCAACTCCGACAGTGCAGCACTCCTTCTGTACGGAGCCCTATTTCAGCACACCGAGTAAATTCTCTGATCCGACAGTGAAGAGATGCATTCAAAGGGAGCACAGGTCGAAGATGGAGCTGCAACCACTGCAGAGTTGATTCTCCAATCCATGATCCCTTTGAGCCTGCTGGGAGCACAGCTATGGTGAAGACCCAGTGCTTCTCAATGCTTCCCAATGCTGCTCCATGATACTGATTTGAGTTATCAATTCCTACTAAACATGAACTGTCCCAAAAAAAATTTATGGATTTATTAAAGGGGAAACATTAACATGAGAGAGTTTTTGGCCAAGTTTTGATTCCAAAGACATGACGGGGAAAGCGTCATCATTTCATATACGCGCAATTCTCTGGTGATGAAAATGAGGCTCTTCTGGTTTCTCTCCTGCCTCAAATAGAAAAACTTTGTCTTCAAGACGCTGTCCCTTTAATATCAGAAGTACCAAAATCAAATGGAATATGACCTGAATCTGGATGACTGCACTGGAAGTGATAGCTTGAACCTCTTGACCAAGGTGCTAATAGCAACCTTGTCAGGAAAGACGGTCAGAAGAGGATGTTTGCGCATTTTAATTGAGAATTTGAACTGAGCTAAATTGGGCTGCTCTTTGCAAATTAGTTTACTTTGTCAATAGCCAAATTGGACCCAGTTCCAACGTACTTGTCCTTTAACAAAATAAATGTCACGCATACACAAAGCGACAAAGCATCCCTCCATTTTTATGCAGTGCCTTGCTGTGTCTGTCCGACTGTACTGCTGTTTAGGGGCAGAGCATGAAAAAGACACTTTGCTTATATGAGCGACCATTTTCATTGTTCGGTCATATTTTCAGCTGTCTTGATGGCCAATGGCTATTGTCACAGCACCAAAGAATTTGTTTTTTTAATCTAAAATGTACACCTTGTAGCTTTTGGATCCTAGTTATCTCTTTTGGGCTGGTGGAAAGAAAGGGTTATAGTGTACAAATTCTGATCAGTAGTCTTCACTTAACACACTCGTGCTGAATTCTTGTCTGAGCTACTTATACACCAATGTGAACCTATTTACATTAGATGTGTTAGTGACGGCAGAACATTAGGGCACACAGGAATGGACTGTGAGCATGTTAAGAATTTGCTCATGCAATTCACCATTTTTTTTGATTTATAAAAGATTTGATACAGTGTTTGTAAACCTGTCATAACCTCTGTCATTGCTTCGATGAATGATTGATTTATTTTAGTTATGCTGGGATTGTGCCTAGCAATTCCCTCTCTGATATTTTTGAGTTCTTTATTTTCTTCCACAAGATTTTAATGTTATTTTTTTAAGTTTGTAATTATAAAGGTGACAGTTTGTGTTTGTGTTTGTGTTTCTGGCTGTCTCCATGTTAGCTAAAGGGACCAAGCATCAAGCCTTCAGAGTCTTTTCAATTACAGATCATTTCTGAACAGACTTGGCAATCTTCAAATTTGGCCTGGAGACCCTAGGTTTTGCTTCACTGTCTTTTCCTTTGTTCTTGAGGTTTGAAATCAAGATTTTTGTACCACTGAGTGATCATATCTCCGAATTCAATGTCACAGCTGTGAAGTGAATTGAGTGCAGGAATGTAAGCTTTGTGCCCTGAATCTGCTGCTCTGTACAGACTCTTCATCCTTCCTCCCCTCGCCACTTCACCTATTCCCATCACCATCCAGGGGTTTTGTTCATTGATCTTGTGAGCCACGCTGTTGCCCAATAGTATCTACCAACAGATGGGTTGGTATAGTATCTACCAAAATGGTTGCACAAATATACAGAACAACATAGGATATAACCAAAATAACAACAGAAAACGCTGGAAAAACTCAGCAGGCGAGGCAGCATCCATGGAGAGAGAAACAGAGTTAACGTTTCAGGTCGAAGACATAAGAACATAAGAACATAAGAAATAGGAGCAGGAGTAGACCAATCGGCCCCTCGAGCCTGCTCCGCCATTCAATGAGATCATGGCTGATCTGATCCAACCTCAACTCTAAAGAACACAAGTAGGAGCAGGACCTTTCGTCAGAACTGGAAATAGCAGGAAATGAAATAGATTTAAGGCAAGGATAAAGCTGGGAAAAGGGGGAGGGGGTGAAAGAACTAAAGGAGAGATTAAGAGACATTAAGAGATGATCAAGGCAAGAGGTGGTGTTAATGTGACAGGTTGAGGCTAAAAGAAGTGTGAAATGCACTGGCAGAATGAAGGACAGCTGCCAGCTTCTAGGAGGGAAAAAAAAGTGGGGGGGGAGGGGCAAACAAAAGGGTGGATGAAAAAATAAAATATAAATGTGATAGGGGCTGAGGTTATGATCTAAAATTGTTGAACTCGATATTGAGTCCAGAGGGCTGTAGCGTACCTAAACGAAAGATGAGGTGCTGTTCCTCGATAGGATATAACCATTTTAAATTAAAATTTGCTCTCTTTTAATGGATTTAATTATTTTTAAAGAGACAAGAGAACAATTGAGAATTGGTCCAACCTTTAATATTTGACTATGTAATCAAATTGGTCAATTCAGGTCATTTTGGATTCAGATTTAGTTGGACCGTGTGCTGGGAATGACCATCTGTTTTAGCTAAGAGGAGCACAATCTATTCTGTCACCAGTTTCTGTCCTCAGAAAGAGTAGACGACACACCTTTGAGTGATCCTGGATCAGTGTTGGGGATGCGGTAACTTCACTTGAAATGGCTGTTCCTGTACCTGTATTTGCTGCTTTCTCCATTCAATTAAACTTGTCGCAATGCCTGATGTAGCAACGCTTGTAGCAAACAAGGTTTTGCTGTAAAAAGATTCTGGTGTAGTTCAGCATCTTTTTGATGTGGGCGAACTCTGAATTGTGATTTTTTTTTTTACTACATTGAATTATCTGTGCAGATGAATCAACTTGAACAGAGTCTGAAAAACGTTTCATGATTGCTGTTCCAATCCAACTTGTTAACCACTTCAACACAGTTTCTGCCAGAGGCTCCCAATAAACAGGCAGCTCAAGTGCATTCGTTCCTTTTACAATTTTTTAATTGACAATATGCTGAAATTATTTTTGTGAATTCTAGAAGTCAATATTGATCTGTTAGCTGAATTACAGTGCGCGCCACTTTTAAAGGAGCATGTCAAAGCTTGATCTTCATTTAACATGCTCATTGCTATGCAAAATTATTCTAATTAGTCAGTCACAGTAATAAAACAATTCAGCAGTGAATCGTTTAATGTTTCACACGTGGTAAATGGCTATTTGTCTGTATAATGTAATATTGATGCTTTTTGTTCGCCTTGTTAAAAATACACTATAAATTATATAGGGTGCACGAACTTGACCTTGTTGCATTAGTGAATAATTTGAAAGCCCAGTGTCTCCAACGTAGGCAGCGTTGATGGAAATACTTTGCAAGTGACAGCTGCTTTATCTTTGAATTTGATGGGCTGAATATGTGTACAAGTTGCAATGCAGGAGCCAGTTTCTTGAGTTGTAGAATCTCATTTCAAGACCTAAGTAAGCTGTTTGTTTGTTTTTTTATTCTGACATCAATTAAACACATTTGGTCTATCTTACTCACTTTTTGAGAAATGTTACACATCAACTTTCTCTGTGCTTTCTCCAGCATAACAAATATAATCAAGTGTCTGTCACTTGAAATAGTGTAATTCTGAAGTGCCATCTTTATAAGGGGGATGAAACTTGTGTTGTTTTTTTAAAAAAAACACACAATAGTCAGCATTTGATATATTGCAAACCTTATTCTGTATGTGTCTGGATGTTTGGACAGTTGCCAGAATTTGTTGTGCTGCACACACACTGAGATCATGGGTACAATGTTATTCATGCATTTTCAACACCCGGTATGTTTTTTTTGAATTCTTTATTTCTTCACAGATGTAGGAAACACTGCAGTTGACTCAAGGTTTAATCCGTTCAAGTTGAACCAAAGAGGAAAATGTTTCTTCAGTGAGTGCTAGCAGAGAGAGAGGAAGTGTAGGGAAGTGGAAGTGCCTGCAGTGATGGACACGGGCAAAGTTGGTGAAACACTGACCTCACAGTGGGAGTCAATAAAAAAAATTCTGCAGCAAGGATGACATGTTGTTTAAGACATAAATTTTTGAATATCGCCTGGATACCAAGGATGTGTGAATGGTTTGGAATTAAATTGTCTCTTTAAATTGTCATGTTACCTTCATTTTTTTCTGTTTTTCAGCGTGTTACCAGTATTTTTGGTGCAATCTCGAAACAGACAGATTTGCTTTATTATAGCACTCTTTAGACAAAATTAGTGGTGCCTCTGCTTTGAAAAGTTTAACCTGATAAGACGTACGACATGGAAAGCTCCTCCTTCCAACCACAGTAACGCTCAGAACTTTGCTTTATGGTCGATTCCTCCCCCCTCCCACATGAAACACCTTGAACTGATTTGCTGTGTTAAAGATGCTTCCTCAGTGCAAGTTATTGTTGTAATCTTGACTCCTGAAGAACATTGGATAGTAATAACTCTGTTGGGCTAATCAGATTGACTTGGGGTTTTCCCCTCATTCATTTTAACATGGGGGAAGATCACAGGTTAGTGAGTGCGCAGAGGAAAACTCGGGCCATGCAGTGCCGTGGATGTTTCGGCTTTCACCAAACTCATGGGCTCTACATTGTATATACCGTGTGTGTCTCCATATGCACAGTATTGTTCCTAGTCATGTAGGAAGCCACAACGCCCAAACTGCATGTCTATCATAACCTGACCATCACACATGCTGACCTGAATCGAGTTAGAACTGGGTATAAATGGTGACTTCTATGCATTCCATGACACTGTTATAAAGATCCCAGAGGGACCCTGGTTCTAAATGATTCGAGGTTGACTCGTATTTAACTTTATTCAGCACAAGCAAGACTTAATACATTACAGTATCAGAGCAGCAGTTTACAGAGAATAATTGAGACTTCTATTACCCCGTTATCCTCTGGGTAGAAGCCGCAACTGTGAGTAGGCCGCACCCTGTGTCTCCTGCATCTCTCTCTCTCCATCTCCCGGGTGCCTCTTTGATTCGTCCTGAAATCTCTTATTCCTGAGATGATCTTCTCCTGAAATCTTCTACACTTTGTGGCTGATGAGACCCCCTTCTTATACCCTTACTCTCATTCAAAACCTATGGAGTCCTCCTGAACCAATCACTGGCTGACACCCAAACCCAAAATCCAATCGTAAAGAGGCCATGTTGGTAGCACCCTGGCGTACGCAGGATTTTGGTCTGATGACACTCTTGCATCATCTGTTTTTGACCATCAAGACTCATATCTGGGGTAGTTATGGCAACACGAAAGGAATATGTCTCCATGGGTTGAGATACGGTCCTTGCTGTTGGCCTTTGTTTTTATAATTCACTGCGGATGTTATAACATTCCAAAACAATGGTAACTGCCTCTGACCTTGGTTCCCAGGCCAACTGCAGTTTATTCGACCATGGCAATCTCTTTCTCACCCCAGGTTGTCTGGTTACAGCTTACTCACAGACTTTTAAGCATAAGAAAAAGGGTTACATGTTACACATAATTCAGGTTATCCTTGCATGCAGTTGATGATTGCAAACTTCTACATTTAATCCTTACACACGATTATAGATCTATGATTATAAGATATTAATGGTTATAAGATATTAAAACAAGTATTCAAAAATAATAACTAACATGTAACTCATAACAATCTTGCAGTCCCTGCCTCTTATCTCAGTCTCTGGAATTCCATTAATTCTCTCAGTTTTTCTCACAGACTGACTGTCGCTCTGCTAGCAGGCCTTGTTGGAGTCTGCATTTTTAATATTTGTTCAAGCAGGCCCATTGCCTCTTTCTTCCATGTTAAAATTTAACCGGGTCTACCCAAGGCATATTACACTAGTTTAAAAGCATGATTATTCAAGAAGCAGCATGCATTGACTAACAGTTACATAATACAAACCTAAACCTACAACGAATGATGCTTATTTCATTTCGTCCATGTTAGCTAGTGGGAATTTGAAATGGAGATTTCTCAGGGTTCCTGCACTGTAGCATTATGACATACATTGGACATTGGTGACTCCTGTTGCATTTTCTCTTCACTTCCAGACAACCACCTTGGGTGACCTCAGTAGAAGCATCATATTTGGTGCCATTTTGAATATGGTGGTTTTATGCTTGGATGTTTTACCCCAGGAATGCTGAACCAATTATCTGCATCACAAAAGTCCAAGTACAACATTGGTATTAGATGAAAAGATCAAACTTTAAAAGCTCCGAAAGGAAGCAAACAAATCTAAACTATCGATTGAGATTTACCACATAAGCCAAGCAGAAAGCATATTGTCCCCTTCAAATATATTCAAATTTTAACATTATGGGCCAGAAATTCGGCTCTCCGGCTTCCTGTGGGTGTAAGCATCACGTGCGTACTTACCTACCGCGCCTGCTGTTGTGCTTCGGGCCCACGAGGACTTCGGCTCCAGGGCCTCCTGCAGCTGCCGGCGCGCAGTGCTTGCGTATCCCAGGGGCGCAGTTAGTTAGAAGCATCCCCTGGGATCACGTGGGCCATGGAGAGCCAATCGGAGCAGGGCATTTTCATTCATAGATTTGACAGGAAGACCTGTCAAATCTATGAATAGAGATCGGCCCCAAAACCACACTTAAACTTCAAATAATTTTTTTTTAAATCACATTTTTAAAATAACTATAATTACATAAATTAACAAAAATTAAAATTTTTGAAAAAATTAATTATACTTTTTAACGGTGCTAAAAATAAACTTACCTTTCTTTAAAGTATGTAATAATAAACCTGTTGAAAAAATGTTTAAATTGTAATTAATTAACCACTTACCTTGTTAAAAACAGGCCTTGCACCTCCTTTTTAAAAGTGCAGCTTCTCCATACTTACCCTCCCGGAGAAACCTGAAAAAAAACCTGAGTGTTCGCTGCGTGCGCGCTGCCTCTCCCGCGCACGCGTTCGACTTCTGAACCCCTTCCTTCAGGGGAACGGAAGTTCCGCTTTCCCGCGCATGCGCAGTACATGCGGGAAACCGGCACTTCAGGTGGCCTTACGGGTGAGTACACAGCGCGTACTCACCCGACAAGAGCCGAATTTCTGGCCCAATAATTAGGAGCAGGAGTAGGCCATACGGACCCTTGAGTTTGCTCTGCCATTCAATAAGATCATGGCTGATCTTCGACCTCAACTCCACTTTCCTGCCCTATCCCCTGATCCCTTGATTCCCCTAGAGTCCAAAAATCTACCTATCTCAGCCTTGAATATACTCAATGACTGAGCATCCACAGCACTTCGGGGTAGTGAATTCCAAAGATTCACAACCCTCTGAGTGAAGAAATTCCTCCTCATCTCGGTCTTAAAAGGCCAGCCCCTTTTTGCTGATATCTGAATTGTTTGATGACTCCAGCATTAATTAGAATTGCGTCTGCAATCCGATTAACTTTTACCTTGAAAAATGGTGCGAGTTACCTCATTCATTGTTTTAAGTTTAATAGGCCAGAGAGAACAGTATCCCAAAACATAGATTACCTTTGGTGCAATCTCTCTCTTTTTCGCCCACGGGAGGTATATCAACGTTTTAGTAACTATATAGCTCAAAGAATTAATCTGTGAAGGGTAAGAGCTAGAACGGCTGGATTAAATCATTTTAAAGAAAATAGATGTAGGTGCTGACCTATACAACCCCTTCATCTGTTACTTGTCTCTGTATGTGATGGAATGGATTTGGAATACAGCTCAAGACACAATTAGGATGTAACTGGAAAAGACTATGATTAAATATGTAATAAATTACTTTTACAAGTTGAAAATCATCTGACTGTCAAGCATTCTTGATCAATTGCCCAGCAGATAGCTAAACTTTATAGGATCCTAATGAAGCTTGCTTCTGCCATGTGCACTGCTGTGAGAGCGCCTGAACCTTTTGATTGATGCTGATAAAACCATGAGTAAATGGTGGGTATTAACCCAGCACAGACTGGACATTAAATGGGGCTCAAAACCACGCCACAAATTGCATTTACCCACTGAGCCCCTGGAGAGGAATGAATAATTTTCAAACACTGGAGAAGCACAAAGTCACTGGAACGGTAGCATAGTGGTAACGTCACTGGACTAGTAATCCAGAGGCCTGGAGTTTAAATCCCACCACGGCAGCTGGGGAATTTAAATTCAGTTAAATAAATCTGGAATAAAAAGCTAGTCTTAGTAACGGTGACCATGTAACTACCGGATTGTCGTAAAAACCCATCTGGCTCCTTTAGGGAAGGAAATCTGGCGTCCTTACCCGGTCTGGCCTATATGTGACTCCAGACCCACAGAAATGTGGTTGACTCTTAACTGCCCTCTGAAATGGCCACTCGGTTGTCAAGAAGGCGGCTCACCACCAGCTTCTCAAAGGGATGGGCAGTAAATGCTGGCCTTGCCAGTGACGCCCACATCCCGTGAATGGATAAAAAAATCTGATTATTAACAAATGATTGCAAGTGCTACTTTAGGATTATATAAATATAAAGATGTGTGTTTAGACTGTGGTTTAGGACATAGTTAAAGAGAGTACTACCACAATCTGCTCACAGTCCAGTAGTCTACGACCACAACAACAGAAAACGCTGGAAAAACTCAGCAGGCCAGGCAACATCCGTGGAGAGAGAAACAGAGTTAACGTTTCAGGTCGAAACCCTTCATCAGAACTGAGAAAAGAGCAGGAAATGAAACAGATAAAAATGCAAGGGGGAGGCTGGGGGGAGGAATAACTATGGTAAGTAGAGACATTAAGAGATGCTCAAGGCAAGACGAGATGGTAATGGGACAGGTTAAGAAACAAAATGTGAAGTGTGAAATGCTGGTACACTTCACCTTTTGTTTCTTAACCTGTCCCATTACCATCTCGTCTTGCCTTGAGCATCTCTTAATGTCTCTACTTACCATAGTTATTCCTCCCCCCAGCCTCCCCCTTGCATTTTTATCTGTTTCATTTCCTGCTCTTTTCTCAGTTCTGATGAAGGGTTTCGACCTGAAACGTTAACTCTGTTTCTCTCTCCACGGATGTTGCCTGGCCTGCTGAGTTTTTCCAGCGTTTTCTGTTGTTACTTCAATTTTCCAGCATCCGCAGTATTTCGCTATCGTATTAGTCTACGACCACAATCTGATTACAGTCATAGAAACATAGAAGATAGGAGCAGGAGTAGGCCATTCGGCCCCTCGAGCCTGATCCGCCATTTAATGAGATCATGGCTGATCATCAAAATTCAGTACCCTGTCCCTGCTTTCTCCCCATATCCCTTGATCCCTTTAGCCTTAGGAAATATATCTAACTCCTTCTTGAATATATTTAATGTATTGGCCTCAACTGCCTTCTGTGGTAGAGAATTCCACAGGTTCACCACTCTCTGGGTGAAGAAATTCCTCCTCATCTCAGTCCTAAATGGCTTACCCCTTATCCTTTGACTGTGACCCCTGGTTCTGGACTCCCCCGCCATCGGGAACATCCTTCCTGCATCTCGTCTGTCTAGTCCTGTTAGAATTTTATAAGTTTCAATGAGATCCCCTCTCATTCTTCTAAACTCTAGCGAATACAAGCCCAATCGACCCAATCTCTCTTCATACATCATTCCTGCCATCCCGGGTATCAGTCTGTTGAATCTTCGCTGCACTCCCTCCATGGCAAGAACATCCTTCCTCAGATAAGGCGACCAAAACTGCACACAATACTCAAGGGGTGGTCTCACCAAGGCCCTGTACAACTGCAGCAAGACATCCTTGCTCCTGTACTCGAATCCTCTCGCTATGAAGGCCAACATACAGTTTGCCTTCTTAACCGCCTGCTGCACCTGCATGCTTACCTTCAGCGACTGGTGCACAAGGACACCCAGGTCTCGTTGCACTTCCCCTTTTCCCAATCTATTGCCGTTCAGATAATAATCTGCCTTCCTGTTTTTTCCACCAAAGTGGATAACCTCGCATTTATCCACATTATACTGCATCTGCCATGCATCTGCCCAATCACCCAACCTGTCCAAATCATACTGGAGTTTCTCTGCATCCTCCTCACAGCACACATGCCCACCCAGCTTTGTGTCGTCTGCAAACTTGAAGATATTACATCTAGTTCCCTCGTCTAGATCATTAACATATATTGTGAATAGCTGGGGTCCTAGCACCGATCCCTGCGGTACCCCACTAGTCACTGCCTGCCACTCGGAAAAAGACCCGTTTATTCCAACTCTTTGCTTTCTGTCTGCCAACCAGTTCTCTATCCAAGTCAGTACCTTACCCCCAATCCCATGTGCTTTAACTTTGCACGCTAATCTCTTATGCGGGACCTTATCGAAAGCCTTCTGAAAGTTCAAATACACCACATCCACTGGTTCTCCCTTATCTATTCTACCAGTTACATCCTCAAAAAATTCCAGTAGATTAGTCAAGCATGATTTACCTTTTGTAAATCCATGTTGACTTTGTCCGATCCTGTCACTGTTTTCCAAGTGCTCTGCTATTGCATCTTTTATAATTGACACTAGCATTTTCCCCACTATCGATGTAGTCCAGTATTGTACTACCACAATCTGATCACAATCCACTTATTTATACGCAGACTTGAATTGAGTAAAAAAGAAAACCTTAAGTTCATCCAAAGGGTTAGGATTTGAGTATGCAAACCTGGGCACTTAATTTGGAAACAAAAGTTAATGTGAATGTGATCAGTATTCATAGAATCATAGAAATTTACAGCACAGAAGGAGGCCATTAAATAAGGGCAACTTTAAGGGTATGAGGCGTGAATTGGCGAGGTTAGATTGGCAAGCGATATTTAAGGGGTTATCAGTGGAAGGGCAATGGCAGACATTTAGAGATCGCATGGATGAACTACAGCAATTGTACATCCCTGTCTGGCGTAAAAATAAAAAAGGGAAGGTGGCTCAACCATGGCTAACAAGGGAAATCAGGGATAGTATTAAAAGCAAGGAAGTGGCATACAAATTGGCCAGAAGTAGCAGCAAACCCGGGGACTGGGAGAACTGTAAAACTCAGCAGAGGAGGACGAAGGGTTTGATTAGGGCAGGGAAAATAAAATATGAAAGGAAGCTTGCGGAGAACATTAAAACAGACTGCAAAAGCTTCTATAAATATGTAAAAAGAAAGAGGTTAGTAAAAACAAACGTAGGTCCCCTGCAGTCAGAAACGGGGGAAGTCATAATGGGGAACAAAGAAATGGCAGATCAATTGAACAAGTACTTTGGTTCGGTGTTTACTGTGGAGGACACAAACAACCTTCCGGAAATAAAAGAGATCAAAGGAGCTGGTAAGAGGGAGGAGCTGAGGGAAATCGTTATCAGTCGGGAAAAGGTGTTGGGGAAATTGATGGGACTGAAGGCTGATAAATCCCCAGGACCTGATGGTCTGCATCCCAGAGTACTTAAGGAGGTGGCCTTGGAAATAGTGGATGCATTGACGATCATTTTCCAACATTCCTTAGACTCTGGATCAGTTCCGAAGGAGTGGAGGGTGGCTAATGTAACCCCTCTTTTTAAAAAAGGAGGGAGGCAGAAAGCAGGGAATTATAGACCGGTCAGCCTGACATCGGTGGTGGGTAAAATGATGGAATCAATTATTAAAGATGTCATAACAGACCATTTGGAAAGTGGCGACATGATAGGTCCAAGTCAGCATGGATTTGTGAAAGGGAAATCATGCTTGACAAATCTTCTGGAATTTTTTGAGGATGTTTCCAATAGGGTGGACGGGGGGGAACCAGTAGATGTGGTGTATTTGGACTTTCAGAAGGCCTTCGACAAGGTCCCACACAAGAGATTGGTGTGCAAAGTTAAAGCACATGGGATTGGGGGTAATGTGTTGACGTGGATTGAGAACTGGTTGGCACACAGGAAACAAAGAGTAGGAGTAAATGGGTACTTTTCAGAATGGCAGGCAGTGACCAGCGGGGTACCGCAGGGTTCGGTGCTGGGGCCCCAGCTGTTTACATTATATATTAATGATTTGGACGAAGGGATTAATTGTAATATCTCCAAATTTGCGGATGACACTAAATTGGGAGGCAGTGTGAACAATGAGGAGGATGCTAGGAGGCTACAGAGTGACTTGGACAGGTTGGGTGAATGGGCAAATGTATGGCAGATGAAGTACAATGTGGATAAATGTGAGGTTATCCACTTTGGTGGTAAAAATAGGGAGGCAGACTATTACCTGAATGGTGGCAGATTAGGGAAAGGGGAGGTGCAACGAGACCTGGGCGTCATGGTACATCAGTCACTGAAGGTGGGAAGGCAAGTGCAGCAGGCAGTCAAGAAAGCAAATGGCATGATGGCCTTCATAGCAAGGGGATTTGAGTACAGGAGTAGGGAGGTGATGCTACAGTTGTACAGGGCCTTGGTGAGGCCACACCTGGAGTATTGTGTGCAGTTTTGGTCTCCTAACTTGAGGAAGGACATTCTTGCTATTGAGGGAGTGCAACGAAGGTTCACTAGATTGATTCCTGGGATGTCCAGACTGACATATCAAGAAAGACTGGATCAACTGAACTTTGTATCCTCTGGAGTTCAGAAGAATGAGGGGGGATCTTATAGAGACGTTTAAAATCCTGACTGGTTTAGACAAATTAGATGCGGGCAGAATGTTTCCAATGTTAGGGAAAACTAAAACCAGGGGTCACAGTCTAAGGATAAAGGGGAAGCCATTTAAGACTGAGATGAGGAGGAATTTCTTCACCCAGAGAGTGGTGAATCTGTGGAATTCTCTACCACAGAAGGTTGTTGAGGCCAGTTCGCTAAATATATTCAAAAGGGAGTTAGATATAATACTCACAACTAGGGGGATCAAGGGGTATGGCGAGAAAGCAGGAATGGGATACTGAGGTAGCATGTTCAGCCATGAACGCATTAAATGGCGGTGCAGGCTCGAAGGACCAAATGGTCTACTCCTGCACCTATTTTCTATGTTTCTATGTTTCTATTTGGCCCATCTTGTCCGCGCTGGCCGACAAAGAGCTGTCCACCCTAATCCCACTTTCCAGCACTTGGTCCGTAGCCTTGTAGGTTACGGCACTTCCAAGTGCATATCCAAGAACTTTTTAAATGTGGTGAGGGTCTCTGCCTCTACCACCCTTTCAGGCAGTGAGTTCCAGACCCCCACCACCCTCTGGGTGAAAAAATTTCCCCTCAACTGCCCTCTCAACCTCCGACCAATTACTTTAAATCTATGCCCCCTGGTTATTGACCTCTCTGCTAAGGGAAATAGGTCCTTCCTATCCACTCTATCTGGGCCCCTCATAATTTTATACACCTCAATTAGGTCTCCCCTCAGCCTATCCAATCTTTCCTCATAGCTAAAATTCCCCAGCCCAGGCAACATCCTCGTAAGTCTCCTCTGCACCCCCTCTAGTGCAATCATATCCTTCCTGTAATGTGGTGACCAGAACTGCACGCAGTATTCTAGCTGCGGCCTAACTAGTGTTTTATACAGTTCAAGCATAACCTCCCTGCTCTTATATTCTATGCCTCGGCTAATAAAGGCAAATATCCTGTCTACCTTCTTAACCACCTTATCTACCTGCCCTGCTACCTTCAGGGATCTGTGGACTTGCACTCCAAGGTCCCTCTGAGCTTCTGCACTTCTCAGTGTCCTACCATTTATAGTGTATCCCCCTTGCCTTGTTAGCCCTCCCCAAATACATTACCTCACACTTCTCCAGATTTAATTCCATTTGCCACTGTTCTGCCCACCTGACCAGTCCATTAATATCTTCCTGCAGTCTCCTTCTTCATTATCAACCACACGGCCAATTTTTGTATCATCTGCAAACTTCTTAATCATACTTCCTACATTCAAGTCCAAATCATTGATATATACAGTATTCTGATCTAATTTCAGACGATACACCGTGTATGGAAAAATGAACTGTTGAACTCCTCAGTTAGCGGTGGCATAAGTGAGAGAGCGCGTTACAGTTTTGATTTGATACAACAAATCTATCGGGTAGTTTTTCACTTACAACACTGGGCGATCTTAAGTCAGGGGATAATACAGGAAACTCTCTTTTAACCAGCACCCAAATAACCGGAAATCTCTCTTAACCGGCAAAATTCTTGAGTAGGTAACCGGGGTTTTCCTTCATCTCTCCTCTAAAAATAACTTTAAAAAAAAACCCCGAGGCATTTGCCTTGTATCGGAGCATGTAGATTGGGAGGGGAATGTGCAGCCCGGGTAGGCAGCGGACACGACAGATGGTCAGCTGGCGGTCCCCGGGGAGACGGAGCTCCGAATGCAGGCGCATGTCAGTGTGTACGGGGCTCTCGTACGTTGGGAGATATAACTCTCCATTATCCGGACTGTTTGATTAACCGGCACCACGCCGGTCCCGTCGGTGCCGGTTAATAAAGAGTTTCCTGTACTTGCATTGAATGAAGTCATTCTCCACCATGACTTCCAGAGAAAAATAAAAGTCAAATAAGAATACATTGTTTCGACTCTGTCTCCTCATTTGCTACTCAATAAAATTATAAATTATCAATTAAATCAATTACAGCTGTTGCCTGTGTGAATATGAGCTTTTAACACTCACTTAAACAGCAGTCATGCTATTAATGGGACATCACAGTACTTGGAAATAATTAATAGAGAAGAAGAACCAATTTCTTCAGTCACAGAAAGAAATGGCAAGTTGTAATATTGCTGCAAAACATTAATCATTTCACACGACTTGTGTGCAGCAAATTCCCCCTGAAATGGAAGACACCAATGATTAATTTCTTCGATTTTAAGGGTTGCTTCACTTAGACAGGATGCGTAGGCAACAGAGTTTCAAATTGCACGTAACTAGCAGCTTTGTTTTGAAGGTAATGTCAAGAAATTGGTCCTTGGGGAAGAGTCGGGCTCGAATTTCCTCCGGGGCACACTTGCCACTTGCGGAGGATCGAGCGAGGACTTCCACCCGAGCCTTGTGCCCTTGGTCAGGGCTCCTTCAATAAATGTGTGGGGGGAATCGTCACCACCAATAATGAACCCGGCACTATGAGGGAGCAAAACCCAACGGTACTGAGAATGCTACAGATACCGGAAGGTGAATGAGGCACTTGAAAGGGGCCAGAATCACCAGGAAGATTATTTTTAAAACGTTAAGAGGGGCTCTCCATGAGCAGTGGAAATTGAAAGAAGCAGCAAAGGAACCTGAAGAGAGGGAGAGGTGGCCACTACTCGGTGCGTTCTCTCCAACATTGCCCAGAGCAAAGGTGTACTGACGCCCTTCTTCTGATGGTCTCTGAGATCAGTGGTGGTTGAAGTGGGAGGCAGGGAAATTAGCTGGTTTCTCTTCTGAGGGTGGGGCGGGTTGACTTTGTGCTGGGACGGTGGGTTGTGGGGTGGCGCCGTCAAAGATCTCCATGCTCCATTTCCTTTCATCTTTTGCTGCTATGCTGCCCGAGTTTGAATGGCAGAGTGGAAGAAAATCCAGCCCCTCGTTGTACAACTGGGCTGCACGGATCTGAATGGCAGATGCATTGCCTTCAACATATCCATCAGATATGATGGAAAATTACAACTAATTTAAAAGCTGAATCAGTTCCAAAGAAACTGGGTGGAATTTTTTTTTTTTTAATTAGGAAGAAGGTAGAAAAAAGCCTCAATATTTGAGTTGATTTTGGACAATAATAAATCTTTTTTGGGAAAAGATGTTTGTAAGTACAGCAGGCAGTAGGGCCTCGACTTTCCAGCCCTTTCCTGTTATTTCTGCGAAATCAGAAGCAGGTAGGCCCAGTCATGTGCTCAGAGACATGGTCCATCACATTGCTGCCTCTTTCCTTTACGCCTCCCCCCCCCCCCCCCCCACTTTTCTGGAGGGTGGGCTTGGCAGCCATTCATACAAATCATCTTGAGTTAAGGGAAAGTAAGAGGTCTTCCATATTTCCCACCATTTGCCCAGTTTGTATGCTCCACACCAGGGCTGCTGGTTAGGCCCTGGTATCCAAGGTTACAACGTCAGCAGAAGGGGCTGGGAAAGGTTTAACTAAAGAGGTGACCTGTGCAATCACTCAAAATGTTGCTGCGCCCAGGTGCACGGTTAAAAAAAAAATTGGCATTTTATTGAGGCAGCTCACAGGCTGCCTCTACCTCGCTCTGTGACAGCCCTATTTACAAAGCCAAGTATCCCATATGCTTTTTTTAACCGCCTTATAACTTGCCCTGCCACCTTCAAAGATTTTTGAATATGCACCCTCGGGTCCCTTTGCTCTTGCACCCGCCGCCCCCCACCCAAATTTGTACCCTTTTGATTATGGGGACCCAGGAGGTAGTGGTGGAGGAGACTCAGCCCTTGCTCTTGTCCAACAGTTACGAGGTTCTTTTTCCCTGTGTGGATGAGGGCAGGGACTGCAGGGAGGATGAGCAAACTGACCACAGCACCGTGGTACAGGGAGCCATTCAAGTGGGGGGAGCAAAAAGAAATGTGGTGGGGGACAGTATAGTTAGGGGGATAGACACTGTTCTCTGCAGCCAAGAGCGTGAGTCCCGAAGGCTGTGTTGCCTGCCCGGTGCCAGGGTAAAGGACATCTCCTCTGGGCTGGAGAGGAACTTAGAGTGGGAGGGGAAAGATCCAGTTGTCGTGGTCCATGTAGGTACCAACGACATAGGTAGGACAAAGAAAGAGGTTCTGCTGAGGGAGTATGAGCAGCTAGGGGCTAAATTATAAAGCAGAACCACAAAGGTAATAATCTCTGGATTACTACCTGAGCTACGTGCAAATTGGCTTAGGGTAAATAAGATCAGAGAGATGAACGAGTGGCTCAAAGATTGGTGTGGGAGAAATGGGTTTCGATTCCTGGGGCACTGGCACCAGTACTGGGATAAGAGGGAGCTGTTCCGTCGGGACGGGCTTCATTTGAACCAGGCTGGGACCAGTGTCCTGGCGAATCGAATACTAGGGCTGTAGATAGGGCTTTAAACTAAATAGTGGGGGGGGAGGGATACGCTGAGCGGAAATTAAAAAAGTCAAAGAAAAATAAGAAGGCAAAAGTGCAGGGTAGCGATAGGGGTAATGATAACCAGAGTGTGACAGGAAGGGACAGAACGTATACACATAAGAGTGCATCAGAAAGAGGGGTCAGAGTAGGGAAAAATGGTAAAAAGACAAAATTAAAAGCTCTATATCTGAACGCACGCAGCATTCGTAACAAGATAGATGAGTTGACAGCACAAATAGAAATAAATGGATATGATCTGATAGCCATTACAGAGACGTGGTTGCAAGGTGAACAAGGCTGGGAACTGAATATTCAGGGGTATTTGCCATTTTGTAAGGATAGGCAGAAAGGAAAAGGAGGTCTGTTAATAAGGGATGAGATCAGTGCAGTAATGAGAAATTATATTGGCCTAGAAGATCAAGACGTAGAATCAGTTTGGGTGGAGATAAGAAATAATAAGGGTAAGAAGTCACTGGTGGGAGTGGTCTACAGGCCCCCAAACAGTAGCCACACTGTAGGACAGAGTATAAATCAAGAAATAATAGAGGCTTGTAAGAAAAGTACAGCTATAATCATGGGAGATTTTAATCTTCATATTGATTGGACAAAGCAAATTGGCAAAGGTAGACTTGAGGAAGAGTTCTTAGAGTGTATGCGGGATGGTTTCTTGGAACAAGACATTGTGGAACCAACCAGGGAGAAGACTATTTTAGATCTGGTAATGTGTAATGAGGCTGGATTAATTAATGATCTCGAAGTGAAGGATCCTCTTGGGAAGAGTGAGCATAGCATGGTAGAATTTCAAACTCAGTTTGAGGGTGAGAAAGCTAGGTCTCAAACTAGTGTCCTGAACTTAAACAAAGGTAATTACAAAGGTATGAAGGCAGACTTGGTTAAAGTGGACTGGGAAAATATATTACAGGGTAAAAGCAGTGGCAAACATTTAAGGAGATATTTCACAACTCTCAGCAAAGATATATTCCAGTGAGAAAGAAAAACTCTGAGAGAAGGATGAACCATCCGTGGCTAACTAAGGAAGTAAAGGATGGTATCAAATTGAAAACAAAAGCATACAATGTTGCGAAGAATAGTGGAATGCCAGAGGATTGGGAATTTTTTTTAAACCAGCAAAGGAGGACTAAAAAAATGATAGAGAGAGAAGATAGCTTATGAGAGTAAGCTAACAAGAAATATAAAAACAGACAGTAAGAGCTTCTACAGGTATATAAAAAGGAAGAGAGTAGCTAAAGTAAACGTTGGTCCCCTGAGGATGAGTCTGGGGAATTAATAATGAGAAACAGGGAAATGGCGGAGACTTTGAACAAATATTTTGTATCGGTCTTCACGGTAGAAGAAACTAAAAGCATCCCAATAATGGATAATCAAGGGGCTATTGGGATGGGGTGGGGTGGGGCAGGATGAGGGAGCTTAAAACAATCACTATCACTACAGAGAAAGTACTCGGCAAACTAATGGGACTAAAGGTGGACAAGTTCCCTGGACCCGATGGCTTGCATCCTAGAGTCTTAAAAGAGGTGGCTGCAAAGATGGTGGATGCATTGGTTGTAATCTACCAAAATTCCCTGGATACTGGAGAGGTCCCAGCGGACTGGAAAACTGCAAATGTAACGCCCCTATTTAAGAAAGGAGGGAGACAGAAAGCCTAACATCTGTCATTGGGAAAATGCTGGTGTTCATCATTAAGGAAGTGGTAGCAGGACATTTAGAAAATCGTAATATAGTCAAGCAGAGTCAGCATGGTTTTATGAAAGGGAAATCATGCTCGACAAATTTGCTGGAGTTCTTTGAGGATGTAACGAGCAGGGTGGAGAAAGGGGAACCAGTAGATGGCGTGTATTTGGATTTCCAGAAGGCATTCGATAAGGTGCCACATAAAAGGTTACTACACAAGATAAGAGCTCACGGGGTTGGGGGTAATATATTAGCATGGATAGAGGATTGGCTAACTAACAGAAAACAGAGAGTCAGAAAAATGGGTCATTTTCAGGTTGGCAAACTGTAACTAGTGGGGTGCCGCAGGGATCAGTGCTGGGGCCTCAACTATTTACAATCTATATTAATGACTTGGATGAAGGGACCGAGTGTAATGTAGCCAAATTTGCTGATGATACAAAGATAGGTGGGAAAGCAAATTGTGTGGAGGATGCAAAGATTCTCCAAAGGGATATAGATAGGCTAAGTGAGTGGGCAAAAATCTGGCAGATGGAGTTTAATGTGGGAAAATGCGAGGTTATCCACTTTGGTAGGAAAAATAAAAAAGCAAATGATTATTTAAATGGGGAGAGATTACAAAATGCTGAGGTACAGAGGGATCTGGGGGTCGTTGTACATTAATAAGAAAAAGTTATCATGCAGGTACCGCAAGTAATTAGGAAGGCAAATGGAGTGTTGGCCTTTATTGCAAAGGGAATGGAGTATAAAAGTAGGGAAGTTCTGTTACAACTGTACAGGGCGTTGGTGAGACCACACCTGGAAACCTGGAGTACTGCGTACAGTTTTGGTCTCCTTATTTAAGGAAGGATATACTTGCATTGGAGGCAGTTCAGAGAAGGTTGATTCCGGAGATGACGGGGTTGTCTTATGAAGAAAGGTTGAGCAGGTTGGGCCTATACTCATTGGAGTTCAGAAGAATGAGAGGGGATCTTATTGAAACATATAAGATTCTGAAGGGGCTTGACAGGGTAGATGCAGAGAGGATGTTTCCCCTCGTGGGGGAATCTAGAGCTAGGGGGCATAATTTCAGAATAAGGGGGCACCCTTTTAAATCGGAAATGAGGAGGAATTTCTTCCCTGAGGGTCGTGAATCTTTGGAATTCTCTTCCCCAGAGAGCTGTGGAGGCTGGGTCATTGAATATTTGAAAGGTAAGGGAGTCAAGCGTTATGGGGAGCGGGCAGGGAAGTGGAGTTGAGGCCAAGATCAGATCAGTCATGATCTTATTGAATGGCGGAGCAGGCTTGAGGGGCCAAATGACCTACTCCTGCTCCTACGTCTTATGTTATGTTATTATATTCTGCCTCCATGTTGTTTCTCCCAAAGTGCATCACTTCACACTTATCCACATTAAATTGCATCTGCCATGTGTTTGCCCATTTCACCAGTCTGTCTATGTCCTCCTAAAATCTGCTACTATCCTCCTCACTCTTTACTACCTTGCCAAGTTTTGTATTATCCGCAAACTTCAAAGTTGTGCTCCCTATACCCAAGTCTGGGTCATTTATATATAACAAGAAAAGCGGCGGTCCTAATGCCGACCCCTGGGGGACCCCACAGCATACCTCTCTGTCAGCCGTGGCTCAGTGGGTAGCACACTCGCCTCTGAGTCAGAAGGTTGTGGGTTCAAGTCCCACTCCAGGGACTTGAGCACATAAATCTAGGCTGACACTCCAGTGCAGTGCTGAGGGAGTGCTGCACTGCCTGAGGTGCCGTCTTTCGGATGAGACGTTAAACCGAGGCCCCGTCTGCTCTCTCAGGTGGACGTAAAAGATCCCATGGCCACTATTTCGAAGAAGAGCAGGGGAGTTATCCCCGGTGTCCCGGCCAATATTTATCCCTCAACCAACATAACAAGAACAGATTATCTGGTCATTATCACATTGCTGTTTGTGGGAGCTTGCTGTGCGCAAATTGGCTGCCGCGTTTCCCACATTACAACAGTGACTACACTTTAAAAATACTGTAAAGCGCTTTGAGATGTCCGGTGGTCGTGAAAGGCGCTATATAAATGCAAGTCTTTCTTTCTTTTCTCTCCAGCTAGAAAACATCCGTTCACCGCTACTCTCTGCCTCCTATCCCCTAGCCGATTACCTACCCAAGTTACCACTCTGATTTTTCATTGTATCCTGAGATCCATTAGTACAAGAACATTTGTATTCGGAATTTCCACATGTTTAGCTAACTGTATAGTGTCCTCAGTGTTCAGGAGCAATGGGCAGGTCAGCACTGCTTGGTATTTGCGACTGAATCTGTCAATTAACGTAGGTCTAAATATTTGTGTTGACTATTTACAATATACACTAGTAATTCTGAAAATAAAACTTACTACAGAGCTAAATGGTGAAGATGATTAAAACCGGGGTGACAGATGCTTCCTTTTACTCTGGAAACAGAGGTTCACTTCAACCCAGTGAGAAGAGATAAAGGCAGAATCAATTAGTGCTGGCAGTCCTGATCTAGTCTCCAGTGAGCCTGTGTTTACAGCACAAACCTGACCTGAATGCAAATCCCAAGTTTTAGTTCTCAAAGACTTAGAACCAAGAGTGTGTGTGGTGGAAAATATTGTATCAGTGCAAGAAGTGGGTAATCTTCTGATTTGGGATTACAATGGATTGTGAAGCTAAATTTAAAAACAAAGTATAAAAAGATTTTCTTTATTATCTGAGTTGAAATAACCTCAAATTAACTGGTAAAGTGCCCTCTTAACAGCTTAACTTATCGAAAGTAGTGCAATTCTAAAGAAACTACTGACCCTGAGCCCTGGTGGGCCTTAATGTAATTTGAATCTGACACGGGGTTCTGAAGTTTTGCGTTTTTCCATCTCTGTGAAGTCCAGTTACTTGAATTGATCTTTCTATGAGTAATCTAAGCACATGGCCATTTACTTTAGGTCAACAGAATAGGCTGGCAAGAAAGAATTTATCTTTAGGCCTATTACTTAAGGACATCATCACTTTCGGAGCAGTGATGGACAGCACTTAATACTGTCAATAGCTGTGGAGATGAGTCGATGTTTCCCCTATTACTCATCTCTCGTTCTCTCTCACACGCATTTTCCATCCATTGGGCAAGTATGTGAACAATCTGTGGGCTCCTCGTAAGACAGGAATTTTCTCGGAACTGCTCCTGCTCTGCCACTGTAACTGTGCGGTACAAACTTTAGATGCCACTGAGGAAGGAGGAGAAAGAAGGAACTAACTTGCATTTATATGACACCTTTCTCCCCAGAATGTCCCAAAGCACCTCACAGCCAATAAAGTACTTTCGAAGTGTATTCACTGTTGTAATGTGGAAAATGTAGAGAAAATGCTGCCAGGGAATTATGTGGATACGAATAGAAAACTAAATAAAGAAATTATTGATCTGTTACTTTATAAATAAAAGTGGTTGTACACCAGCTGCCAAGGCCTCTATGTGGCAAAGTACCTTTGCTGATTGATATGGCAAGGACATGTTTCAGTACTTTCACCATTTAAGCAAATATCTGCTGTAATAAGTTTCTAGAGTGGTTTAAAAAAAAAGTACCTAACCCTCCAGACTTCCAGCATTGCAAATTTATTGGCCTGCCAGATATTTTGGGCATTGAGACCATCAGACTGCTGTGAGTTTTTACCTCCCGCCCCCTGCTGCTCCCCCCCTCTATCCGAAGAACCCTTCGTGTTAAGTTGCACAAAGCTGCTGTCGGCTGACAAAACCTCACCTTTTACAGTTTTAATCCTGTCGACCAACTTAAAGCAGCTTCCTGCTTTTTTCCAGTTCTGACGAAAGGTCTTCGACCTGAAACATTAACTCTGTTTCTCTCTCCACGGATGTTGTCTGGCCTGCTGAGTTTTTCCAGCGTTTTCTGTTGTTATTTCGGATTTCCAGCATCCGCAGTATTTTGCTATCGTATTAAAGCAGCTGTGTTGGTTGGAACTGAGTCCCGTGTGGTTGTGTCGTGACAAAATGTTGTAAATTGTTAAACCAACTGTGGAGGCTTCAGATAAAAGGAGGTTCCAAGCAGACTTATTCAATGTACCTAAAAATGAGCATGCGTTCTCATAGTAATATTTTATCAGTCAGTGTTATGAATATATTAGTGAATTTTACCAAGCCAGCTTTCACCATGCTGATAGAGAAGCGTCCCACAGAACATTCAGTAGCTTATCCTATGTAACCAACAGTTCCTTTTGTAGCTAGCAAGCTTTCGTCTGCAAGCTGTTCTTCACTATGTAATGGATTCCTTATAGAGTACCCTATAGTACAACCTGAAGGGTCAAACCTTCCTCGCAAACAATGGACAACCATCGACCACCTCAGAACCGGTCATGGTAGATGCTGCCACCTTCTCCATAGATGGAAGACTAAAGCATCCCCATCATGCAACTGTGGAGCTCCTAATCAGGCCCTGGAGCACATCATTGAGCATTCCATTAGCCTTTTTGATTATTTTCTGTACCTGTTCATGACATTTTAATGATCTATGTACCTGGAGCACCCAAGTCTCTCTGGACATCCACTGTTTTTAGCTTTTCACCATTTAGAAAGTACCCTGTTCTCTCCTTTTTAGGTCCAAAGTGGATGACCTCACACTTGCTTACATTGAAATCCATTTGCCACAGTTTTGCCCTTTCACTTAATCTAACAATATCCCTTTGTAATTTTCTGCTTTCAGCTACACTGCCTACAATCTGATCTCTTCCCATTTATAATAACACGGACCAAAGTTACAGTGAGCAATGCTTTACTTGTGTTGTGCGTGTCTGTATAGGTCAACATATATCTACTAAATTCCTTGCAGCTACATAGCAGTGGCTTCATTGCTACAAACATTACGTACACGCCTTGTCATTATGAAAGTTGAAAGTCCAATTAATCCAAAAGTAAAATATGACAGAAAATCTTGTCGCTTCCACTCAGAGGTTAACACCAGGTCACCCCTTGCTGTACTAATCAGATTGAGATGGGAAAGGCTAAGTGATTGCATCACTCTTTCTCCACAGGAATTCTTAATTTTAGAAGGTTGGCATTTTCTTTCCTGGCCTCAGCATTTAAGTTGGATGCCTCTGCCTCTGCCTCTGGAGTGCCTTTTCTCCTTGGGCCTACCTCCTCATCCTAACAGATGTTGCTGGTACTACATCATTTACTTTTAGTCTGCCTTAATTACGCAGTTTAATTAATAGTCAAAACTCCATCTTCAACATGCAAAAATCCCCAAAGGACTCTTGATTCCACCAGCAGTCCGTGTTGATAAAATACAATTAAGGATGAGATTTTTGTAATAATTTTTCCTTAAACTCTTTGTAGACAAGTAGGGGACGTGTTTAATGGTAATCGTCTGATAAATGTAATCCATGGTATCTGCTGGCTTCTGTGCTTTCTAGATAATGAAAGAGTCATTACTACAAGCCGACAGTTTTGCAACGTGTGGATGTGTCTGTCTGAAAAGCCACTCCAGGGAGGCGCTTGGTTTTGTTGAAAATCCGTTTAAAGTCTTTAGGGGTTGGAGAAGAAGCAAGACA
This sequence comes from Squalus acanthias, assembly GCA_030390025.1. Classification (NCBI taxonomy): domain Eukaryota; kingdom Metazoa; phylum Chordata; class Chondrichthyes; order Squaliformes; family Squalidae; genus Squalus; species Squalus acanthias. Next base: position 16,408,616 of record CM059448.1, read on the forward strand.
CTGTGCCTGGAGTGGTAGAGTACATCGGTTCATGCCCCCACCTTATAAGATCCCATTCTTAGCTTTGGGAAAAGTCCTAAAAAAATTGCTTCTTCACAGGGAGAGAGGAATTATCTCTGAGTTATTCCAGGCATTTCCTCACCATCTCCAAATATTTAGCACAAGACTGTCATTTGTAGAGATCTGGATGAAGGTTTCTGCTGCCACAGGCAGTATATGTTGCATGACAGGGATGGTCTCGCAGAGGTAAGCAAAAAAAAAAGCTTTAAAATGGAAGGGGAAGATACATTTTTTTCGCATCAAACATCTATTTAAGGATTAGAAATATGTGTGTGTGCCTGAGAGAGATGAGGCGTTGTTTGGCTGTGCTTCTATTTTTTTTAACCCTCCTAGTCTCCCATCTTTAAGTTTCCTTGAACACATTCTATTTCACTGCAGAGAGGAAGGACAGATGGTACAGAGTGAAGAGAGGTTAGGGGAAATTTCCTAATGCGGAGAGTTATTAGAACATGGAATGCTTTGTCACCATGAGTGGTTGAGGCAGAGACCATTGCATCTATTAAGAGTAGAGTCGATAAACATTTGAAGCAGAGTAAGATATGGCAAGGTACGAGGGTAGTGGGATTAGTTTTAGATTCCTCTAGCAAAGAGCCGGTGCAGACACTGGGCTCCGTGTTCTGTAAACTCCTCTGATTGTATGGTGGCCTGCTCCCAGGCCTCAGCTATTCTCTAACCAGGCCACTTGGAGGCGCTTGAGAAAAATCAATGGATAACTTGCATTGCGTGTGCAAGAGTGTCTCACCTCTGCTTGTCGCCTCCTCCAATGTCATGGCTAAGACTGGAAACTCACTGTGTCGGCGAGTCCTATGTGTCGTGAATTCCAGGTGCCAGCCATTCTATTGCGCAACTAATTGACACGTCAACATCCTACAGTGCCACACTGTGCTTCTGTTTATATCTGGAGATGTCCATATTGAATCACAAGGATTTTATTTTTCTTAAATTGGTCAGTTTATGTTAATACAATAGAGCTAGCGCTCCAGAGCAGTGTTAGGCAACCCTCTGCTTTGGTAAAACTAATGGCAGGAGGTGTGGTGACAGAATGAATAGGCTGATTCTTTACCATTCTCTAGTTGTTGTAACTTTGACACTTTTCTATTACTGTGTTTATAAACACAACCAAAGTATTCAACCATGTCATGCCGTCTAGTGCAGGAATATTGGAACATTTCCCAAGATAAAAGCTGGTTTGAGAATAATGACCTGCCCGGGGACTATTATCTCCTGGCATATATCTGCATAGTGCCCATTCTTAACTCTAATAGCCTCGCGCTAGGAAGCTTTTATGGTGCAAGTATCACTGTATATCATGCAAGTGATGGCTGATAATGCATTTGGATAACTTAAACTCATCTTAATGTCTGACACCTGAAACTAAAGGGGCCATTGTAGAATCCACCCGTTCTGTGCAAGCTCCTTCCGAGCGCCATCTTGAGCCCCAGCACCAGTGTTGGATGAGACTCTTGCTCCCCAGAGGATGTCCCGCTTCGTATGCATTAACTTGCTGCAAATGCTATTGGAGGCGGCCAGTCGTGCGCAGTTCATGATGAGCCAAATGAATGCTGAGTTTAGTGTTCGGATCCGCATGAGGAGGCAAGTGGGACATCCAGGATCGGCAGCGGCAGGGTGGAAGGGAATAACTTTGTCAAAAATAAATGGGCCGTGAATTCCAACTATGCTGTTGTTGATACCTTGCATAGTTTAGATGCAAGATGGATTTCATGTTCACCAGGTTCAACCGGCTTGTGCTGCACCAGTAATTTATAATTTATATTATGCAACTCGGACTTTATATGATGCCCCTTTTAATGTTAAAGAACTTATTTGATTACATGTTGAAAAGTTCCACGATTTGTTTTAAAATAATCTAATAGTCATTTTCATAATCATCAGCAATTCTGCTTCCCCACTGGTTTGAGAGGAATCACGCTGGAACTATCTTTTCAGAAGAGCATACAATACTTCAGATTATGCATAATGACCCTTTGTTTTCTAATTAACACCCCAAATCACTGTAGAAATCAACCTAATTCAAACTGCTGGTTTATTCTTGAGAAAGATGCTAAATTCAGGATTACAGAAATGTTATCAATATAAAAAAAAAATTCCAGTTCCAGCAACACGGGCGCTAATTCAACTTATAAAGGCTATAAAAAAAATCAGTGTTGTGTTTGACGGGTTCAAACACAAAGACTCCAGGTTTTCTTCTGGTCTGTGTTATGTTAGCTGTCTTTGATTGGGACAGCACTGGGAGTACGCAATTATCTTCAGCAACCCCAAGTTGCTGAACATTGATCCTCATTCACCTGATTACTGGCCAGTGAGCCCGGGATGATAGTGAACATCAGGTGAGGGCAGGTTTGTTCGAGCTGTCATGCACCTCAATCCCATTTTTCGCCCGAGGTCCTGCGGCCACTCGCGTTCCAGTATCAGCACTCTGGTGAGGTACTGGGGCACCCGCGGTACTATCGTCCAAGCTGCGTGATACGCTCAGGAGAGAAGTGGCGAAGGGGAGAAAGTTGGAGCTAGAAGTTAAGAGAGATTCTCATTTCCACACATCTGGTACAGTACCAAGTGAATACAGGGCAGATTTTGCACGTGCCACATGCTGTGAAATGGTACGTGTGCGCACGTTATAGCTCCAATCTCTGGAGATTGGAGGGGAAAGAGCAGAGGATGCAAGAAATAATTTTTTCGAGGAGTCTATGGGGAAAACTAACAAGCTGAAAGCCTGAATGCCTGATAATTACTCATGCATATATTATGCAGAGCTTGTCTATAGACTGTCTTACACAATTAGTGAAGCCAAATAAAACATTCCCTGAAGCCTCTCTTGTTGCCCCAATGAGTTTATCCAGTGAGTCGCTGATCCATATAGGCCGGGGAGGTCCTGGCTTGATGCCCAGGCTGTGTTGTGTTGGCTGATCTTGACTGGAGCAGTGGTAGGCATGCTACTCGAGGTCTCAGCAACCCATGATTATGGAGAGGGAAAATCAACCAGAGTTTGTGCTCCAGCAGCTGTGTGTGCGCGCGCGCAGTTGTCCAATGAGGAGGGACTGAGCTCAGCAATGATGCTCCCTATAGGTGAACAGGCTGCCAGCACTCACGAGGGAGGCTGCCACCAGAACTTGGGCAAGGCAGTCAGGAGTAACCAGCACCCATTGAACTGTACCTCAGTAGAGTCAAAGCTTCAGGAGAGGAAGGGGAAAAAATTAACAGGAAAAGAAAAGTCCCTTGTTTTTTCGAATATCAAGGAATACTGAGTAGTAGGTGTGTTATTAAGATAAGAATGTTCAGAACCAGAAGAGACCATTACAATCGACTTGACTAATCCAAATGTTTGAAAAGTATTACATATTACTCTCTTTCTCATACCCATCAATCGCCTTGTTAACCAAATATCTACCCAGTTCCCTCTTAAATTTGCCGGCATAATCTGCCTCAATTGCATCCCCAGACAGTCTGTTCTATCGATTCTGCCCCCTGTGTGTGCACATTAAACTATCTGTTCACATTCCCACGTCTGAGCATGAGACTGTTTGTAGTTTGTGGTGAACCATATTTGAGTTTGGGTTCATTTTATCTGTACCTCTTAGAATCTTGAATCGTCAGTAGATCATCAACGAGTAGGATTTGATGCTGAAATACTACCACATGTCTTCAGCAGCAGCATTTCCAGTGCAACTTTATCCGATTTCACACATTTCTCAATCTTAATATGTAGAATAAGTGTTGATGGGGTGCGAACAAATGTGACCACGGTCCTGATTTGTTTTGGAGATACTTGTGGACCTGCCCCTCCCCCACATGAACCTACATAAAACAACTTCATGGCTTTGCCCCTCCCTATCTCTGTAACTTCCTCCAGCCCTAAAATCCCTCGACAACACTGTGTTGCTCCGACTCTGCCCTCTTGCGCATCCCTCCCCACTTTCTTTGCCGTCGCCGTAGCAGTCGTGCCTTCACCTATCTCGGCCCTACACTCGGGAATTCCCTTCCTAAAACCCCTCCGCCTCCCCAGTCCCTCCACCTCCCCAGCGCTTTCACATCCTAATTAAAGTGCGGTGCCCAGATTTGTACACTGTACTCCAACTGAGGCCTAACCAGTGATTTATAACCGTTTAGCGTAGCTTCCTCAGGATATTTGCTCTCTCTCTCGTGTTAATTTTTTTAACTGTTCTTGCTGAGAAAGATAATGGTTTCTAAAGTTGAGGATAAAATGTAATCTTTGAAGTGTAATTACCTACAGAAAACGATTTCCTATTTGCGCTTGTTATCCATAGACCCATTTTGATGTGAGATTTGAGATGTGAACTCTTGCAGTATTATCCAGTTACCAATAGAAAAGGCAAGAAATACCCAGCAGGCCTGTCAATATCGCAAACGAGAAAAGCTACAGTCCTTTCATCAGCATTATACCTGGTTATTTTTGATTGTAAACAGTCCTCAGATTGTTATTTCATATGAATTAAAAGAACAGAGCCATTCAGTGGCACAGAAGTCTTTTCTAGGGTCTATGAAAAACCAGTGAAATCAAACTTTTGAAGCTAATTCATGGACCTTTACAGAAAGGCTTGTGCTCATTGAAGATACTGAAGCCTTGTTTTTTGATTGACAACTCAAGGCCAGCATCAATTACGGTTTCAGTCACACTGGGGTAACCCTGGTGATGCTCTAAATAAGATAGCTTATGAAGATATTGCACTTGGTTTAGACCTTGCAGGCTGCTTGAGATTACTGCTGATCGCTGTTAGCCCACAGTTGAATCCTTTATTATGGAGCATTAGCTTTATTCAGCCCTAGCTTATGAGTGTTCAGCTGGAGCATTTTATTTTCTCAATGAGTTACTTACCTGAACGCTAAGTACAAATTTTGGCGCAGTCTAGTTGTTATAAGCAGTGGTTATACATGTCAGTCGTGGCTCAGTGGCAGCACCCTCGCCTCTGAGTCAGAAGGTTGTGGGTTCAACCGCACGCCAGGGACTTGAGCACAACAATCCAGGCTGACACTCCAGTGCAGTACTGAGGGAGTGCTGCACTGCCGGAGGTTCCATCTTTCAATGAAGAGCAGGGGAGTTCTCCCCGGTGTCCTGGCCAATATTTATCCCTCAACCAGCATCACTAAAACAGATTATCTGGTCATTACCACATTGTTGTGGGAGCTTGCTATGCGCAAATTGGCTGCTGTGTTTCCTACATTGCAACAGTGACTACACCTCAAAAAGTACTTCATTGGTTATAAAGCGATTTGGGACACCTGAGGTCATGAAAGGCGCTACATAAATGCAAGTTCTTTATTTCTTTCTTTTTGGTTGAAGTGGAATTTGTTTAGCTGGGGTATTCAGCCCCCCAACCTATGTATATTTGGCCGTGCCCCCTAAAATGTATGACTCCACCCACATCTTTTGCAACCACCCTCATCCTCACCTGACATCGATAGTGAAAGCAGCTTTATATTTAACTGGGTTGAGATACCCCAATATTCACACTGAAACAAGGCCGGCAGGAGTCACGGTGAAGTGAGAGGGAGTGAAAACAAGACCTCCCAGGAGCAGCAGCAGCAGCAGCAATGCGTGATGGCTCAGGCACGAGATCTAAAGTCAATTTGCCTGCAGTCGTAACAGGCAGGTCTGCAGCAATGTGGGAAGAGGTCTGCAAGGACCAGGTGGGAGAAAGTCTTCTTCATCTTCTGATATCCAGCAGCCAGTGGGGGAAAAAACTGTAGAAATCTCAAAAAAATGAAAAAACTAGTCGGAGGGATCCAACCTGCAGCCCTCGGGGGCCCAAACCCTGACAATCCCACCCTTAAAGCCCAGGTGACTTGGCGCTATTTCTGCTGACATTTCTTATTCCCCATTCGCCCTCTTTGAATTGTGTGGGCTAGTTTTTAACACTGTTGCCTCATTGCTGGATAAATCATAAGTTAGAACATAAAGATCTATTGGTCTACGGAGCTTGGAATTGACGGAAATTACATATATATATATATATATATATACACACACGGATTTAAACTATATACGTGGCCCTGAGGTTCCATGACAAGTAACAATGCGGCCCATGGCAACAACTTGGGTATTTCTGCTATACATAGTCAGGAAAAGGTAAATCAAAGTTTTTTAAAGTTTGCTGATGAGGAGGGAGGAGACTCACGAGTGTTCTCCTGGCTCCACAATCATACTGTGGACCCCTGCCACTGTGGGCTTGCTCTCCCTCTCCCTGCCCCCCCCCAAATCCCCCTCCCCCCCCAATCCCCCTCCCCCCCCAAATCCCCCTCCCCCCCCCAAATCCCCCTCCCCCTCCACCAATCCCCCTCCCCCCCACCAATCCACCGCTCCCCCTCCCTCCCAATCCACCTCTCCCCCTCCCCCCAATCCACCTCTCCCCCTCCCCCCATCCACCCCTCCCCCCATCCACCCCTCCCCCCATCCACCCCTCCTCCATCCACCCCTCCCCCCATCCACCCCTCCCCCCATCCACCCCTCCCCCCATCCACCTCTCCCCCATCCACCTCTCCCCCCATCCACCTCTCCCCCCATCCACCTCTCCCGCCCATCCACCTCTCCCCCCAATCCACCTCTCCCCCTCCCCTCCCAATCCACCTCTCCCCCTCCCCCATCCACCTTTCCCCCTCCCCCCATCCATCTCTCCCCCTCCCCCCATCCATCTCTCCCCCCAATCCACCTCTCCCCTCCCCCATCCACCCTCCCCCATTCATCTCTCCCCCCAATCCACCTCTCCCCCTCCCCCCATCCACCCCTCCCCCATCCATCTCTCCCGCCCATCCACCTCTCCCGCCCATCCACCTCTCCCCCCTCCCTCCCAATCCACCTCATCCCATTAGTTATGTTTCAAATGAACTTGCAAGTCATAATTTGACATAAATGCATTAGAAGCCAGAGACAGGCTAAAAGAATGCATAACAAATAAATCCCCCATGTTCGACAGTTTGCACTAAGAGAGACAAGGGATGACATTTGTGAGGAGCTAGTAGTTATTATCAGGTGAGGTGATGAACACCAGTGAGTTCACACTAAATTGGAAATGGATGGATGTGGTGCCTATTTAAAAATGACTGACAAAAACACACAGCCTCACTTCAGACAGATAGATTAATGGAGGGTGATTTTCAAACAGAGGACTGAGGCGCAATGTTGGCAGAGCGGCTGTTCCGCCCGCTTGTTTGTGCCAGCGTGAGACCAGAGTCATTTGAGGCCCAGGCTTCATTAGCACGCGGGTGCCCCAAAGCAGCTCAGCGGTTCTGGGAAGAGGGAAATCAGGAGGAATTTTCTGAACGGGGCCGGCCGTGAGCTGGCGTTTTTCTGGGGGCCCAGGAGAGCACTTTTTTCAAAAGAATTGAAAACTTCCTGAGCCTCCAACAGTCATTTTAAAGACCACTGGTTAGGCCGCTCGACGCCCTGTCGCAACTGAGAAGTGCGTGAACGGCACACGCTCCACCGATTTGTACCCGAGAATTGCAATCATGGTTCTACAACCAGCCTAGGATCCCCATTTGCATATTTCAGGGGGGGCAGGCGGCTCGCCCATGTACAGGCCTGCCTGAGACTTGAATCAGGCAGGCATTATTCTCAAAACAATTAGCAGTTTTAACCAATATAAATACATTTGGCAGCCGAGAAAAGTCACAATCTGTAATTTTATTTATTACATGAATTTTTATCACCACAGCTGAAACTTTTGCTCCCAGATGCAAAATAACAAGCAGATTTTGACAAAAATCTTGAACTAACTTCTTATCAAAATAATCTGCACGTTTTCAATGACTTCTCAATTTTTCAGGCAACTTCATAAGATTAGCTGTTCTTTCTGTGCGATTCTGCAATATGCATCAGTAAGTTAGTTGCCGATTGGGTGGCGGGCGGGGGGGTGGGTTTGGAGGGAGTATTATAATTTTAAACGTTTTCTGCTAAAGCTGTCATTTTGAAATAAGTCCTATTGCAGTCTCTGGTCTTTACTTCCGACGTGTAGAGTGAGTGCAGACTGCAGAAAAAATGTGTCACAATAAGTAAATTTTTAAAAAATGGGAATGTAGTGACAGTAAATGCTCCTTTAAGGGACCTGTCACATCCAAATCATCTATTCATCCTTAACAATTACATTGTCCTGCACTCAATATGCAGCCAGGATTGTGCAATTGTCAGAATGAAGGGGCGTAAATGATTCACACTACAGAGCTATTGCACTTCAGCAACATCTGTTTTACAGTTTGTTAATAAATTATGCCATGAATAGAATTTGCAGTATTCAACTTTAAAGTCGTCCTCGAAATGTTAATGTGCTGCCATTAATATGGTCTCAACAACTACTTCTTTGTTTGTTAATGTTATTTTATATCTAATAATGTCAGTCTGCTTGAAATAGCTCAATTATTAGCCCGCTCAATATCCGAAAGACAAGTATCCATTTAATGACGACAAACAGCACCAATTGTGCTGCAGTAAGGAGGTTTAATTTTAAATTGTGGTTTACCAGTGACTTATCCATTCTTTTATACTGTTAAAAATCTACAAATCCTTGTTAGCTTTTGCTTTACATCAAAAAAACAGACTGAACACAATATATAATTGCAACGTCTGTTAAAAGATTTGACTCTAATTCACGCCTGTATAATGTAGTGGAATATTTTATTGAGCAACCTTTTCAGAGCCGTGTAGGATCTTAGAACCACAGAATCTTTGAACCATATCTGCAAAAGGCTAATTTGCATTTCCCATTTGCTTTAGGAAACGACAAGCTATTTCTTTTTTTTTTGCTGGGTGTCTTTTTCTCATCTTCTTTATGCGTATAGTATGATTTATTCGAGTTCCTATTGTCAAAAGGCTGCACAATGGGGGGAAACTGCTAGTATTCCTGAGTTTTAAAAGCGACTGCTGCAGTTTATTTGCAGTGATCTCACTAGGCCCTGCACGCTGCCTTCTTGACTTGGCTGGTTTCAGTGCAAAGATTGAATCATCTGATTGCCATCTGAAATGAGCACCATATGATGGTGACTGCCACGTGAATTAATGTCACAATTTAACTGAGGCATGGAAAGATGGATTACGGCAATGCAAATTCAACAAAATGTCAGATGTGTTTTGCTGAATAGGCGGCCAAGGCACAGTTGGGGTGACAAGCATGTAAAATAGGAACCTGCAGGTAGTGTGTTCCTGAAAAGTGATACGGAACTAATTAAATCCCCGGTTGGCAAAATAAGCAATATTGGAATCGGCTATAATTATTTTCAAACAGGCAAAGTTGTCTGATTTGCATTTTAGTTCTGTGTTTAAAAGCAATGGTGGGAGAATTAATTGAAGGTAAATGGACAGGAAGGTAAAATGAATCTTCTTTTAAAATCGTTTTTCATATCATGGTGCTGGGTGCTCACAAAGCATCTCGGCTGTTGATTATTGGGAAAGGGGAGGTTGGAAAAGGCACTGCTGTAATGAAGTGGGAGCCACTTGGTTTTGCTTAAATATCATGTTCTGTTTGGCAAATGAAAATATGCAGCCATGTGAAAGTATTACCTGACACAATGGTCGATAAGGCAGAACGTGATTGAACCAGAGGGTTGAATTATTCAGCGAAGCTGTTGCGTCACTGAGGAAAAAAAATTGCAACTGAAATGTCCTTCTCCGGAATTCTCAAAAGCCTCAGCCCGATTAAAATGCTGAATTCCAAGGCTGGATAGGGCTAGCTTAAAGAGCAAGAACAGGTCCATCTTGAGGAACAGTCCTGTCTCATCTGGTGAACATCATCATCCCATTAATAAATCCAGGTCCTGTCAACAGCAAACTCCTGCCCTGGCCTGCATCTTTAAAATAAAACAAAAATATTGTCAATATAAATGGATCAGCTCCTGAGAGCCCTGTGTTATAAGTGGTACTGATGCGGTACTGATGTCACTTCACCCGACGAAGGAGTTGTAACTCCGAAAGCTTGTGATTTAAAATAAAACTGTTGGACTATAACCTGGTGTTGTGCGACCTCTCAATTTTATAAGTGGTACCCATGATGTTGTGATAAATTAGCCCCGCTTATATATAGCTTTTCAAAATGAGTGTCGCGCTATAAAGAATCTGTGTATTAGTGACAATTCAGCATTAATATGTTTATTGGATTGTGGTTTAAATCGGCCTGGAGAGTTTCTCAATGGTTGTGTGCAGATTAACCAGACTAATCGGAATTATTTTGTGGTCAGGCTATTGTCATCCGTGCTGTGCATTTGTATCTATTCCCAACCAATTCATGCAAAGTTGTTTTCGTAAAGTGAAAAGAAGGCTTGATAAAATAAAACCAAGGCTGTTTAGTGCTAGCTTTGAATCTGCGTAGCTTTTCCAACCATTCACCTTTTGCACGGGCAATTCTTGTTGCAGGCATGCTGTTGGCGCATCCGTGTTTACATCCAGATATCCGCAGCGGTTCAAACTTCCCAAGCTGACCTGGAATTGCCCCATAATGCACCTGCTTTGGCCATGGAGCAGGTTACGCTGGTGGCGCCTGCACTACCAGAGCAGCGTGGAGAGACGAGGGGGGGACCTCCTTTGGTGTGTTCGCCACTGGACACAAGTAGAAGTGGTTAGGAAGGAAAGAATTGCCGGATTGGGAAAGAATAGATGACAGTCAAAGATGAAGGAGAAGATGGGTGGCAGTGAAAGAGCAGGGGGAGGATGGATGGAAGTGGGAAGAAGAAGCAGAAATGGATGGCAGTGAAACCTGAGGGGAGAATGGATAGAAGTGAAAACTGGGCAGAGTGGTTGTCAAATAAAGTGGAATTCGATGGGAGTTGAGGAGTAATGAAGGGAAGGGGAAATGGATGGCAATAGAAAGGAGTGGGGCATGAATGACAAATAAAAAGAGATGGAAGGTGGTAAAGGTGGAAGCAGTGCTTTGGGGGTAAAGAAAGGAGAAACTGGGAGCAGTGCCTTGGGATGGGGAGAAAAGACAGTGCCAGCAGTAACTGAGAAGGAATGGGGAGGGAGAATCCTGGTGTGAACTGGAGGAGGAGCAAAGAGTGCCAGCTTGGGATGGGGAGAGAAAAGTTCCAGCCTGACCAAAGGAGTGTGGGAGCAAAGTAACAGCTTAACTGGGCTGGAAAGGGAGAGGAGTGTCAGGTTGAATTGACAAGGAAGAGGGAACACAGTGGCAGTATGAGCTGGAGAAGAGAGTGCTTTTGTGAAAGGGTGGCAAGTTGGATGGGGTGGAGTTTCTCTGTGAACTGCATCTGGAGAAGATATAGGCCCGGATTTTCCATTCACCATTACAGCGTACGCCATCGTAAGCCTTCTAAAAGGCCCCGCAAGTTCCAGGCTTCCACGTGCACCAACACCCGGAACTTGTGATCTGTCGAGGTTCACCTCGACTGATCAACTTCACCGACCCAAAAAAAACACTTTCGCTGGCGCAGAGTGGGGCTATTTGCCCAACTACGGCCCAGCAAATGCCCACGAAACCCTTGCTCCTGGTAAAAGCAGGCGCAGGGCCTGCTTTCGCCAGAGTAAGGGTTAATATAAATGTTAAATTAAAAAATTTTAATTAAAAAACTAATACACAAACATTTAAAATTAGTTTATGTAAATTTTGGCCCGGGTTAAAATGTTTAATTATTTTTTAAAATTAATTTTTATTGTAAATGCTTCATTAAAGGGACTTTTAATTAAATGTGAAAATGGGAACATTTTTTTTATTCCAGTTTTATAAATTATTTAATTATTTGGGGATTCCTCATATGCTAATGGAGATTCCATTCGTAAATGGAATCCCCATAAGCTTATGAGGAATCCTCCTTTCTGATTGGAGGGCCGGGCCCACATGATCCCAGGGGCGCTTCCGAACCGCCTGAATCGCTGGGATCCGTGGGCCTTTACCCAGGACCCAAAGTCTCCGGAAGCCGGGAGCCAGCAGGCAGGTGCGGATTTTATTATCGGGTTGGAGGTGTACTCCAGCGATACGCCTCCGACCGCAAATTCCGGCCCATCGTACCGCTGTGAACTGAGGCAGTGGGGTTTGGTGTACGACAGTTGAAAACATTCAATAGTTTATTTGGTGCTCTCATGTTAAAATTTATTGACTGCTTGTTAGGCTTTGTTCCTCCTTACTTTAAAGTGCAAAGCGATGTCTTCCTGCTCTTGAGTGCTATAGAAATACAAGTTATTATGCTCTTTACATCAATGCTTGCTGTATTAAGAAGGTTCTATTATGTATTCATGTCTTTCAATAATTTTATGATGTTGTAAGTAAGCATACAGATGATTATTATTTACATTATTACCTCATTCAGCGACAGCACTTGCATACATGTAGGCCTGCGGTGTTGTACTCAGTGATCCCTTCTGATCATAGAAAAATCAGAGACAATTTTCACTCATAACAGCTCCTTTTATTTAACATAAATGTCTTTGTAACCATTCAAGAATATATGCTGAATCATAGTACACTTCAAAATGAGAACATAAGAAATAGGAGCAGGAGTCGGCCATTTGGTCCTTAGAGCCTGCTCCGCCATTCAGTAAGATCATGGCTGATCTTCTACCTCATCTCCACCTTCCCGCACTATCCCCATATCCTTTGGTTTCCTTAATATCCAAAAATCTATCGCTGTCTGTCTTGAATATACTCAACGACTGAGCATCCACAGCCCTCTGGGGTAGAGAATTCCAAAGATTCACAACCCCTCTGAGTGAAGACATTTCTAAAATGCTGGGAGGTGCACCAAAAAGTGTCAAAAAAGTAATTTTTTTAGGGGGGGGGATATGTCCCCTGACCTCTCCTCCCCCGACTCTGAAAATAAAGTTTCCATTGTCAGAGCTCACCTACCTCTTTAAAAAGATTCTGCATACAGCACTGGAAAAATTACTGTTGTGCCTATTTCAGTATTTTCCCCTGTAAAGGAATATTGGGTATACGTGTAGCTTAGGTTGTGACAAGGTCTCGTCCCATTCTGCCCCCATGGTAACAACTTCTTTTCCCATGTCATATGCAAGTATCAGCTGTGGCTCAGTGGGTAGCACCCTCGCCTCTGAATCAGAAGGTTGTGGGTTCGAGCCCCACTCCAGAGACTTGAGCACAAAAATCCAGGCTGACACTGCAGTGCAGTGCTGAGGGAGTGCTGTACTGTCGGAGGGGCCGTCTTTCGGATGAGACGTTAAACCGAGGCCCCGTCTGCTCTCTCAGGTGGACGTAAAAGATCCAATGGCACTATTTTGAATCAGAGCAGGGGAGTTATCCCCGGTGTCTTGGCCAATATTTATCCCTCAATCAAAATCTAAAACAGATTATCGGGTCATTATCACATTGCTGTTTGTGGGAGCTTGCTGTGCGCAAATTGGCTGCCGCGTTTCCCACATTACAACAGTGACTCCACTTCAAAAAAAAAAGTACTTCATTGGCTGTAAAGAGCTTTGGGATGTCCGGTTGTCGTGAAAGGCGCTATATAAATGCAAGTCTTTCTTTCTTCAAATGAATTTCAGTTTCCACAAAAAAAACACAGGATTGTGTTCCCAGAGCACTTACAAAAATCCTGAAATCTGATGTAATTAGAATGAATTGAACTTATTCAGTTACCTTGAAGCAGTGGCCTTGATCACAGGCTTTTATTCAGTGGCGTTTTTCCGTTGTACGTTGTTGTTTAAGTCTGCAGGGTTTTTTTTAGAATCTGTATCCGATTTTTTTGAAGTTTTTGTAGGTTGGCATGTCAGCTACTTCATTGTTGTCTGGTTATTATGCAGATTTGTTTATCCCGCACGGCTAAGAGACTCTGCAAGTGGATGTGGCTGAGGTTTTTAAAAAAAAAATATATAGTTAAAAATAAATGTGTTTGTCGCTTGCTCAGAATCTATGCAGATATAAAACGGTGTTTAAAATAAAGGAATGAACATTATTTACTGAATGCTATTTCATTGGTGTCCTGGAGGTCGATATTAAATGCTCACTATGTCAGGTTGTCTACTTGTCAGCGTTGTTTTATCTAGTGCTGGCTTTGAAAAGCTTTTAACTGATAATGTGTATTAATTAACATTAAAGTAGAGAATCGCAGGTACAGACCTGGGTCTACAACTGTATTCTAATGACTAGCAAACTGTTTTTATGTGCCCTTATTGGCCCAGGGAACTATTCCTTGCAAATTAATCAGCTTCATAATTGAGTTTTTTTCTCACAATTGGTGAGATAATGTGAGGATTTAATTGCTTTGTGAAATAATCTGTTCATTTTATATGCAGCGTGCTTCATCACTTTTTTTGTTTATTTAACTTACCGCAATTGAAAAAATTACTTTAAGCAAGTCGTTAGGAATATTCATGGTCACCGTGGTAACAGAGATTGGAGGAAAAGGAAATCCATGGAATAAAATCCAAAATGGCAGATGAAAGAACATCAACATTCAATTATTATTTTTTTTAATTTGTTCTCGGGATGTGGGTGCCGCTAGCAAGATCGGCATTTATTCCCCATCCCTGGCTGCCCTGAGAAAGCTGGACCCGTCTCCTCCTGGGGGAAAATAGGGCTGATGGTGGTTGCAGATATAGAGTGCGGCAAGGCCATGGGTGAATTCAAAAATGAGAATGAATTGCTTGTGCCTAAATCAGAGGTGCTGAGCAATCAAAACTGCCATTGATTTTATTATAAATTATTATTTTCATTGTGCAGAGTGTGTACTGAAGTTTGATTTCTAATGTGTTATTCATCAATTAAAGTGAGACATGTTAGGCCTGTAATCCTGGGGGTTGACACTTCTCAGGTACCCTTGCCATTTTGGGGGACCAAGTTTCAGGAGCCCTCCCATCCACACCTGTATAGGAGCACCAAACGTACAGCGAGCTTCACCTGCCCAGGTCCATGAGCGCCACTCATTCTTGTCCAGGGCAACCATGGCCTGGTTAGATCTCTGCCACAGACCCATCCTATTTGCCAGCAAAATGGAGAGGAAATTCACGCTTCTTAGGCCTGCAGCTGTGTTCCTAGACGCCAGAGAGCAACAGCCAGAAGGCCCCAAAGCTCGACGGTTCACTGGGCAAGAAAAAAATCCATTTGAAACTTGCCTTGCAGGGTCCTCTGTTGCCAGGCCCATCTGCCATTCCAATCCACGCGGGGTTCCTGGTGCAAGCCCAACACCAGCTTTTTAGAATACAGCCCTGTGACTGGACGCCCCACGGCTACAACTCCAGGAATGAAAGACATGAGGAACGCTTGCTCTCGCCTCCTATAAATCAGTGCAGTGGGCCAGCCCCTCCCTATTGCAGGAGCAGGCCTGGCTCTGCTCCCCCACAGGACACATCAGAAATTCTGGGGCAATGTAAGGGGATTGGAGACCCCACTGTAAGGTGGCTCCGCCCTCTCTTTTCCAGACCATTGAATTCAGGGACTGGGCAATACCGGGGGGGGGGGGGCAAAGGTCAGCAAAATCAGCCTGTGTGAGATTACCGCAGTAATATCAGTAAAATAAGTATGAAATTATTGGCCCTTAAAATTATAGTATAGAAGATTGAGGGGGTGATCTAATTGAGTTGTTTAAAATGATTAAAGGATTTGATAGGGTAGATAGAGAGAAACTTTCCTCTGGTGAGGGAGTCCAGACAAGGGGGTATAATCTTAAAATTAGAGCCCGGCCGTTTCAGGGGTGATGTTGGACGCACTTCTTCACACAAAGGGTAGAGGAAATCTGGAAAACTCTTCCACAGAAAACTAGGTCAATTAAAAATTTAAAAATTGAGATTGATAGATTTTTGTTAGGCAAGGGTATTAAGGGTTACGGAACCAAGGCAGGTAGATGGAGTTGAGATACAGATCAGCCATGATCTAATTGAATGGTGGAACAGGCTCAAGGGGCTGAATGGCCTCCTCCTGTTCCTGAGTTCCTATGTTCCTTCCTAAAAGAACTATTACGTACCCACAAGGGCTACTAATGACAATACAAAGGACATGGGGGGGTACTTTTCACCTTCACTACCTGAACATTACCCTGGCAAAGTAGACCACCCACCCATTGTAGTACCCACACAAGCTTCACCCAGTTAAAATTAATGGGAGGAAAATCAGGTGGTTCTACAATAGGGAAACGGTCCACTGCACCAGATTACTGCCCAGACGGTGAAGCTGAAAGTTTGCCGCATGTCGTATCCGACTGCAGTCAATATAACGGGCACGATTGCTTCGAGGCAATGCGCCTCACCAATGTCTAATACCTTAGCTTGTGTTGTGTATGTCATCGGCCTGACCCCATAAGCTGACCATGAGAGTGATGTTTGGGAAGCGGTAGAAAGATGCCTGGACAACTATGCCAGCAAATGCATGACCCGGAATTTGCGGTCGGAGGCGTACCTCCGGAGTACGCCTCCGACCCACTAAAAATATTCGCACTTATCTTCAGGCTCCCGCTTCGGCGACTTCGGGTCCTGGGCTTGCAGGCGTACGCCTGCGGGAAGGCCCGCGGATCCCAGGGACGCAGGCGGTTCGGAAGCGTCCCTGGGATCACGTGGGCCAGAAAGGAGGATTCCTCATATGCTTATGAGGATTCCATTTACAAACGGAATTCCCATACGCACATTAGGAATCCACAAAGAATTAAATAATTATACAACTGGAATAAAAATAAATGTTTCCATTCTCAAATCGAATTAAAAATTCATTCAATAAAGCATATACAATAAAAATTTAATTTTTTTGAAAAATAATTTTAAACATTTTAATCCGGGCCAAAATTTGCATAAACTCATTTTAAGTGTTTGTGCATGATTTTTTATTTTTGAATGTTTAATTTAATTTTCATATTAACCCTTACGCTGGTGAAAGCAGAACCGGCATACGCCGTCATGGGAACCGCAAATTCCGGGCCAGTATTTGATAGAGAAGCCGTTTAAAACTGCACAAGCTGTCGACAAGATGGCAGTGTCAGGCATGCTCTAATGTTATTCCTGGAATGGCATGGGTCCCAGTGATCTGTGGGCCATTCCGTAGCAATAGTGGAGCTACCTATGGCTCAAATGGGAAGCAGTAAGTAATAAACGTTCACCTGGAAGTTGAGACACAGATTCTGCTTTTAAATTCAGAACCTTTGGGTGAAGAAGGCCCTCCTGAATCCCTAATAAACTGCTTGCAATCAATAATTTGGCAATTGAAGAACACCAGCAGCATTAAATAAGCTAAGAATGCCTGTAGAAGTTGGGAATTTCAGAACTCCCCACAATAAAGAGTCAACAGCTATCCACATGAAGTAATTGATCCTCCGTAGGCAAGAGAATTGACCTTTCAGCATTTTTCTTGGCAATTATTTGCATTCAGTGAACAACTTTAACGAATGTCTAGGTCACTTGCAATATATTTGTATTCAAATCACACAACAAAGCATATCAGAGCATGGAAAAATAAAAGCTGATGTTTGCAGGTCTCTAACACTGGTGATTTGTAACCCTACTGTAATGTCTGGCTGCACTGCCATTTCTGAGGTTTGTGTTCTCAATAATGTTCTGTCGACGTGAGCTATTCCTCTTCCCAATACAAAACGATTTTTATCTCATTGAAATAGGAATATTAAAGATTTCCTCTCTAGTTGCAGGATAGTTTCTGTTTTAAAAAATGCAATTAAACAGCACTATGGAGTTTGAGAACCCTGGCCCATCAAGATGCAGGCTGTATTAGTATGTGTTTTAATAATCCCTCTCGACGTCCTCCTCTCCTGAAGGTGATGACTCGTGCTGGTCTATGGCTCCATGGCTGCCAGCCATCTTTTAGTACCTTGCCGAAAAATCAATTCTTTCTGTCTGCCTGTTCAGATGGAGGCTAAAGAGCGTCGGGAGTTCTCCCAACCAATATCACCAAACAAAAACCGATTACCTGCTCATTGTTCTGGTTTCTATTTGAGGGATATGACTGGCACAAAAATGGCTGCTGTTTTTGCCAGCAAACAAGCAGTGCACTAAGTAAATCATTGCATGAAGCATATCGGATGTTCTGACGGGGCCGAGGTGCAATATAAATGCAAGTGTCGTCCTGCAGGTAAGTGGATGCAAACTATTCGACTGTGCAAGGTGTCACAGCCAAGCCCGATGCGGTCCTCAATAAATGTCCATTCATATGCACTTCCGGCAGGATTCACTCAACAATGACCAGGAGCAGTATAACTGGCTTCCCCCCACCACCGCCACCCCCCCCCCCCCCCCCCCCCAATCTCTAGCTCACTGACATTGAGACCAATTGTACTGTTGTCTGACTAAACTTGCCTAACTCGGTACAGACTGGAGTCAACCTTAGGGCCACCTTGGCAGAGTCAGCTGAGGAGGGAATGTTGACCCATTATGCTATCGCACAGTACTGAGCATTTTCAGAAGATGCCACCTTGGGATGAGACATTAAACCAAGGCTCCATCTGTCGTGTTTGGCAACTCAGGTGGACCAGTAGGTCCAATGACAGGTAATGTATTTCTCCACTAAGCTATCAGCCTTCTTAAATCCATCTGATTAATAATACAGTGGCTCTGAGATGGCTGGTCTATAAATTCATGAAGAAATCCATTTGATTCCTTATTCTCCAACAATGTCAGAGGTGCTAACTTGACTGATCTAAATTTAAGACCTTTTGTCAGGGCTCTTTATTTAAACCAGGGAAAAATGCAACCATTGGGTGAGACCGAGTTCAATTTATTGCGCATCCGGTAATGATGGTTGGTACTGTTACCTGTCGGGATTTGTGAATGTGCTCTCCTCTTATCCCCACGCCAGCAGTTATAGTTGAGGTGATTTGACATTTATAACAGGTTTGTTCACCAGAAGCCATATGTTAAGACCGGGGCTTCTCCTTGACAGCTGGATTTTTTTCAGTATCAGTATGAGACCCTTGTGGCTGAGTGACAGGTGGAAATATCTGATATGGCTACCCAGGAGGAGTTTTATTTTCCAACTGCTGGGGGAAAGCATTGCACGGCAAGTGATTTAGCTGCTGCTGTGTACAGTCGGCGCACACATGCTGACTTGTAGACTAACCCTTTATTGTAGTACTTTTCCACAAAATAATAAATAACTTATTCAAAAAATATAAATTAGAGAGCAGTTAAATCTAAATGTTGGAGCCAATTCTTTCAAAACGTCACACTTTGCACTTTTATTATTGGCTGTGCTTTCCTTCTTGTTGGAAACTTTTAGTGTACATTTATTTTGATCACTTAGTTGCATTATTTTGAACAATAGCAGATCTACAGTGTTGCTCGCTCGTGTGACAACAAAGTGTGACAGGAAGTGAGTGTGGCGCTTACAGGAAGTGCGCACTATCTGCACGATTTTTGCTATTTTATAGATGAAGAACTTGGGGTGACTTGGCTCAACTGGTAACATCGTTATGCTGAGTCAGACGGCAGTGGGTTCAAGCCCCACTCCAGGACCTCAACACATACACGAGGCTGATGTTACAATGCAGTACTGAAGAGGTGCTGCATTATTGGACGTGTCGTATTTGGATGTGATGTTAAACCATGTCCCATGGCTCAGGTGGATATTAAAGTTTCCTTGGCACGACATAGATCAGGGAGTTCTCAGGTGTCCTCAACTAACACCACCAATTAAAAATGAGCTGGTCATTGCTGCTTGCCGAATCTTGCGATGGGCAAAATGCCTGTCATGTTTGCCCACATAACAAGTCTCCGTATTTCAGAAGCATGTATGTGAAGCGTTTCAGGAGGTGTGACAAGCTGCTATATTGTTGCATGTCTCCAATTCTCTAAACATCGTAGATAGCTGTCAGCCGTGGCTCAGTGGGTAGCACTCTCGCCTCTGAGTCCGAAGTTTGGGGGTTCAAGTCCCATTCCAGAGAATTGAGCACATAATCCATGCTGACACTTCAGTGGAGTACTGAGGGAGTGCTACACTTGTCGGAGGTGCCGTCTTTCAGATGAGGTGTTAAACCTAAGCTCTGTCTGCCCTCTCGGGTGGATGTCAAAGATCCCATGGCACTATTTCGAAGAACAGGGGTGTTCTCCTTGATGTCCTGGCCAATATTTATCCCTCAATCAACATAATTTGCTGTGCACACATTGGCTACCACGTTTCCTACATTACAACAGTGAACTACACTTCAAAAAGTGCATCATTGGCTGTAAAGCACTTTGGGATGCCCTTTTCTTTGTAAAAACATAAGAAATAGGAGCAGGAGTCAGCCATTTGGCCCTTTGAGCCTGCTCTGCCATTCAATAAGATCATGGCTGATCTTCTACCTCATCTCCACTTTCCTGAACTATCCCCATATCCCTTGATTCCCTTAATATTCAAAAATCTATCAATCTCTGTCTTGAATATACTCAACGACTGAGCCTCCACAGCCCTCTGGGGTAGAGAATTCCAAAGATTCACCACCCTCTGAGTGAAAAAATTTCTCCTCATCTCAGTCTTAAATGTTTCAATGAGATCATCCCTCATTCTTCTAAACTCTAGAGAATATAGACCTAGTCTATTCAATCTGTCCTCATAGGACAATCCCCCCATCCCAGGAACCAGTCTGGTGAACCTTTGTTGCACTCCCTCTATGGCAAGTATATCCTTCCTTAGGAGACCAGTACTCGAGCTGTGGTCTCACTAGGGCCATATATAATTGCAGTAAGACGTCTTTACTCTTATACTCAAATCCTCTTGTAATAAAGTCCAACATACCATTTGTTTTCCTAATTGCTTGCTGTACCTGCATGCTAACTTTGTGATTCATGTACGAGGACACCCAGGTCCCTCTGAACACCAACATTTCCCAATCTCTCACCATTTAAAAAATACTCTGCTTTTCTCCTATGACATAATTCTTAAAAATGATGGTCATAGAGCAGACAGTCATTCTAGCCACAAGTCCTGTGTGTGTAATTATCCCCCATGACTCTCAAAGGCAACTAAGTCCCTCAACAGATGGTTTGAATTAAAGGAACTGTGCCACAGAGAACTAGAATTCTTTTACACTAAGAGGAGAGATAAGCGAGTGTCGTAACTAAGGGAATGATTGCAATTTAGCTTCATTTTGAGAAATGTCAAACCTTTTTATGCTTAGAGTATTCAAAAGCAAATATTTATTTTAGAAAAATATTTGGGTAGACACATATTTTGAAACTTTCTGTGACCATCAATTTTGAGAGGATTCAATGATTTTGCAATTTATATGGTAGTTTATCAAAATGATGCCTTCTTAAATGAACTGTGCTATTTAGTTTCCTTTAAACTATTTATATGTTGAATGGATTATTTGCTGTGAATACAATTTTTAAAATCTATCCTTTACCTTAACAGAGTGTGCTGTAGGGGATCAAAATGTCAAAACAAGTGGCATGATATTGGAAATTAAGTGCATACACATGCATGTTTCTTCAACATATTGGTCATTTGAACCTGTGGTATTGAAACATACAGACATAAAGTTGCCAGGTTCAATTGCTAGTCTGTGCTGAGTTAGCTGATCTTGGCTAGATTGGCAGTAAGGGCACGACACTGCCCAATTGTTATCCAGTAACCGCTCCGGGAAAGTGTGCCTGTGTGAACGTAGGGTGAAGACTTGGGTCTGATGCCATCCACTGGCCAATAGCCTGCTGATTCCCACGGTCTTGGCTCACACATGAAGAATAGCCATTATGGTGATGGTGGCCAGTCCCAGCACAGCATAGAAGTTAGCAGCACAGAAGAAGGCCATTGTGTTTCTTGCTCCACCAGTCCAAAAGAGATTTCTCCTAATCGCCATTGAATATCTCCCATTCCTTGTTCCCTCCCCCACCCCACAAAATGCTTCACCTTCCTGTTCTCTGCATTAAAATGCATCGACAACAAGTCTGCCCAATCTACTCACCTGTCCATATCCTCATGACATTTTTCAGTCAGCCTCAATGTTTGCCAAGCCCTCTACTTTTGTGTTGTCCGGATACACCAATATCGTGCTCCCTATGTCCAGGTGAAAATAATTTCTCTATCTAGACCCTGGGGTGCGCCACCTTTCAACATTTTCCCATCTGAGCAGCACCCATTTACCCTCAGGCTTTGTTTTCTGTCAGTCAACCAACTTTCTATCCAGAAGCTAAATACTGCGGATGCTGGAAATCTGAAATAAAAACAGAAAATGCTGGAAATGCTCAGCAGGTCAGGCAGCATCTGTGGAGAGAGAGACAGAGTTAACGTTTCAGGTCGATGACCCTTCGTCAGAATGGGAAAAAGCTGGAGATGGAACAGGTTTTTAAGCAAGTGCAGGGGCAGGGAAAGGGGGGAGGGGAGGAAAGAACAAAAGGGAAGGTCTGTGATAGGATGGAAGGCAGGAGAGGTTAAGAGACATTAAGAGATGGTGCAAGGCAAAAGGAGATGGTAATGGGACAAGTTAAGAAACAAAAGATGGCTCTAGATGAAGTGCAAATGGCAGAATGAAAGACAGCCTGCCGTGTGGGAGAGAGAAAAAAATATATCATAAATAAAATTTTCTATCCATGCTGGTACCATGCGATTACCATACACCTGAATTTTTCTAACAAGTGAGACACCTTATCTAATGTCTTCCAAAAATCTACATAACACTATAACTATTGCTTTCTCTTTATTCCATCATTCCCTCAGTTAAAAACACAGCTTATCAAACACAAGTTGCCTTTAACAAATCTGTGCTGGTTGCCCTTGATTTTCCCATGCCTCTCAAGATGCTCAATAATTTGATCTCGAATTATAGATTCAAAAGCCCCGATTTTAACTCGGGACGCAAGGGGGCGGGCGAGGTGGACGGGAACTGCCGCTGCCTTCCCCCCCCCCCCCCCCCCCCCCGCCCCCACACAAACACCCCGGCAAAGAGTTCAGCGTGAGGCCTAGGCTATATTAACTCCTGGGCCTCATTTCTTTAGTGCTGAACTGTCTGCTACCCAAAGTCAAGGGGGCGAATTGGGGTGGGATCCAGACATCACCGGGCACCCACAGAAATGGTCCTTGGCAAGGTAAGTCGGGAAGGATGGGAGTCCGGGCCAATCGTGGCCGGAGAAGGTGGTGGGGGGGCAAGTCCAGGCCAGAGGTAGCCTAAGGTTTCTTTAAGAGGAACACTCCTGCTTCGCCTGGCCCACAAGGAACCTCACTGAAAGTCCATTCATTAATCCTTACTGGCCTGATGCTGATTGCTGCCAAGTTTTGCAGACAGCTCGGCGACTCTGTGTGAATCGCACACTTCGGAGTTAAAACTGTGTCGGGAGTCCAAATTATATCATCAGACCCCAACAATTCAGTGTTTCTGAGGCCCCAGCCTGCCTACGGCGGGCAGCCTCCACACTCCAGGAGTTAAAATCTGGAGTGGGACTTGAACCCACAACCTTCTGACTCAGGCGAGAATGCTACCCACTGAGCCACAACTGACACCGATCCGTAGTTTAAAATAATGAGAGACTTGCAAAAGCTAGGCACCTCCTGAAACGCTTCACATACACACTTCTGAAATACAGAGACTGTGAGCAAACATGACAGGCATTTTGCCCATGGCAAGCTTCTGCAAGCAGCAATGACCAGCTCATTTTCATTGGTGTTAGTTGATGACCTGGGGGAACTCCCTGATCTATGTCGTGCCATGGAAACTTTAATATCCACCTGAGCCATGAGACATGGTTTAACATCGCGTACAAATATGACCCCTCCAACAATGCAGCACTCCTTCAGTACTGCATTGTAACATCAGCCCAGTGTACGTGTTGAGGTCCTGGAGTGGGGCTTGAACCCACTGCCGTCTGACTATGTAATGTTGCTACCAGTTCAGCCGTGTCACCCCAAGTTCTTCATCTATAAAATAGCAAAAAGCGTGCACATCATCTGCACTTACAATAATGAAAACTATCGAATCTACTAATATTTAAATTGAAACAGCTGAAATAGCCTTCAGAACATGGGAACGAATGAAAAGAGAGGTTTTTTTTGGATTTCCACATTTTTGTCCTCCTTTAAGCCTGCATTAGAATCTTATTTATTTGTCGACATGGAATTCAATCAATATGTTAGAAAGAAAAAGAACTGCATTTATACAGAACCTTCCGTGTCCTCAGGACATTCTAAAGCACTTCACAGGCAATGGATTACCTTTTTTGAGATGCAGTCACTGTGGTTTTGTAAGGCATTTGAATGAGCAGGAATAAAATCGGGGCTTCCGATTTTGCTCATAGCTGACGTTCGACAAACTGGTCAAAAGTTACATGGTTTATCTTTCTCTCCCTTCTTGAATAGACTTGTTACATTGGTTGCCCTCCAGTCCCTTGGCCTGATTTGCACATTGTGGAGCCCTAAATGTTATGGTCAAAGCCTCTGCTATTTCCTCTCTGAGTTAGACGGTTGTGGGTTCAAGCCCCTCTTCAGGCCTTGAGCACATGATCTAGGTTCAATGCTATACAGAGGGAGTGCTGCACGATCAGAGGTGCTGCCTTTCGATGAGATATTAAACCGAGATCCATCTGCCTAGTCAGGCAGATGTAAAGACTTCCATTCGATTTTTATTTTGAAGAAGAATGAGGCGATCTCCCACTGTCTTGCTCAACATTAACGAACACCAGCAAAACAATCAGTTGGGTCAGTTTTCCCTCACTATTGTTTGTGGGATCTTGCTTTGTGCGAATTGGCTGCCGCGATTGCCGACAAAACCACAGGGACTACACCTCAAAAAAGGTAATCCATTGCCTGTGAAGCACTTTAGAACACGAAAGGTTCCGTATATAAATGCAGTTCGTTTTCCTTTCTAACTCCATGTTGACAAATAAACAAAATTCTAATGCAGGTATAAAGGAGGATAAAAATGTGGCAATCCGAAATAAATAACTACCGTTGCATTTGTTCCCATATTCTGAAGGCAATTTCAGCTGTTTCAATTTAAAAATTAGTAGATTCAATAGTTTTCGTTGGAAGTGCAGATTAATGATAACATACACACAATGTATCAAGAGAGGAGGCTTTGAAAGATTTATCACAATGGAATGTGCGCAGTGGAACTAAAGTGGAAATGACATCTTAGAATTGTAAAACATTTTACTTTCTATGCGTACAGTCTTCAGACGATGTATAATTAAAGATAATAGAATATTTTTGATAAAGCAGGACACTTTATGAATTTCAAATAGACAACATACTGCTTTGAAGAATTTCTAACTTCCCTTTGATTGCTTCAGTTTGTTGCTACTGCTGGTTCAGTGTTTGACGTGTAGGCGAGGCTGATCTTATATATTTGTGCCGATTTCCCTCGTCACTGCGCTGGGGGGAAACGCTCAGTTCCCAGGAACTGCAAAGAGGAAAAGGGAGGGGGGGGGGGTATACCTGCTAAAACAGGTCACCGCCCCACTGTGACTCCTGGGGTTTGCTTAACTGGGTGTAATTGGTCAGGTGCAGGCCCAGCATTCATATTGAAATGAGGCAGGAGCTAAGCATCGCTGGTCGGATTCCCAGCCCTCCAGTCTCCAGGAATTGAAGATTAACCTCCTGGACAGGACTGCTATTCTTCACATACAAACCTAGACAGGACATGCTAGACTGTAGGGCAAGCCTTTTTATTTGTTAGTTTGCCGAGATGGAACACAATGAAATAAATTGCGTCATTACATCACTTGCCCGCCAGATCATTGTGACAAAAAGATACACGACTCTTCAGGTGCTTATCTCAACAAGTAAAAGGTTTGCGGCACACTTCTTGATGGGCAGTGCACCTTGAATTATTATTTAATTGGGCAGATGAAAGACAAGAAACACTTATGTGTTCAAGTTTTAAATATAAGAATTATTGGCTCATACTGGTAATGTGATGAATTGGAGGTCCTTCTTATTTTGCAAAATATCTTTCGCAGGCAGTAGAGGACTGAATTCCTGTGGTTGGAATGTCGGCTCAAGTCCCACCTTCAGCTTATGTTTGCAACCTCTTTTCCAAGTGGCTGCAATTAAAGGCTCTTGCCTGAAACTCTGTGTAGTGTTCAGTATTGGATGGCCCAAACCCATTCCAACAATTGTGGCTACAAAACAACAGTGACGACACTTCAAAAGCAAGTAATTGGCTGCGAAGTGCTTTGGTACATGCTGAGGATGTGAAAGGCACTTGGGCACAGAAGTTCATTCTTTTACAGTTTGTGCCTTTGTCCATCCAATATGAAGGAATATGGACCATATTCAGCCGAGACTAAATTGTCCTGTTGATCAAAGTAAAAGGTTTAATCAACAGGGCAACATAAAAGGTTACTGCACATGATAAGACTGCACGGGGTTGGGGATAATATATTGGCATGGATAGGGGATTGACTAACTAACAGAAAATAGAGAGTCGGGATAAATGGGTCATTTTCCGGTTGGCAATCAGTAACTAGTGGGGTGCCACAGGGATCAGTGCTGGGGCCTCAACTATTTACAATCTATATTAATGACTTGGATGAAGGGACCGAGTGTACTGTAGCCAAATTTGCTGAAGATACAAAGATAGGTGGGAAAGCAAGTTGTGAGGAGGACACAAAGAGTCTGCAAAGGGATATAGATAGGTTAAGTGAGTGGGCAAAAATTTGGCATATGGAGTTTAATGTGGGAAAATGAGAGGTTATCCACTTTGGAAGGAAGAATGAAAAAGCAAATTATTATTTAAATAGAGTGAGACTACAAAATGCTGCGGTACAAAGGGATCTGGAGGTCCTAGTACATGAAACACAAAAAGTTAGCATGCAGGTACAGCAAGTAATTAGGAAGGCTAATGGAATGTTGGCCTTTATTGCAAGGGGTATGGAGTATAAAAGTAGGGAAGTTTTGATGCAACTTTACAGGGTGCTGGTGAGACCGCACCTGGAGTACTGCATACAGTTTTGGTCTCCATATTTAAGGAAGGATATACTTGCATTGGAGGCAGTGTAGAGAAGGTTCACTAGGTTGATTCCTGGGATGAAGGGGTTGACGTATGAGGAAAGGTTGAGCAGGTTGGGCCTATACTCATTGGAGTTTAGAAGAATGAGAGGGGATCTTATTGAAACATACAAGATTCTGAGGGGGCTCGACAGGGTAGATGCTGAGAGGATGTTTCCCCGAGTGGGGGAATCTAGAACTAGGGGGCATAGTTTCAGAATAAGGGGTCGCCCATTTAAGACGGAGATGAGGAGGAATTTCTTCTCTGAGGGTTGTGAATGTTTGGAATTCTCTACCCCAGAGAGCTATGGAGGCGGAGTCATTGAATATATTCAAGGCAGAGATTGACAGACATTTGAACTACAAGGAAGTCAAGGGGTATGGGGAGAGAGCGGGAAAGTGATGTTGAGGCCAAGATTGGATCAGCCATGATCTTATTGAATGGTGGAGCAGGCTCGAGGGGCCGATTGGCCGACTCCTGCTCCTGTTTCTTATGTTCTTATAAAATAGCACCTACAGGAACGCAGTGGAGTTGAGCATATAAAGGGAGCAAAAATGTTAGAAATTCGAATAGTTTTTAGCATTTCCTGCTGATTGACCCTCGCAGGGGACTGCCTTTCTGCGAATGATGTGAGGTGGCAGTTAAAACCAAGATATATTCCTGATATCAGAAAGCACAGTTCTTTGTCGGGATTTCAACCTTTTGAATTGGTACCTTGCTCAACAACAACAACTTGCATTTATATACTGTAGCACCTTTCACGTAGCAAAAATGGCCCAAGGTGCTCTGGGTGTGAGCGTTAAATGGGAGCCTTCCTTGAGAATAATCTCGGGTACTTCATGTGTTGCAGGCCCTGGAATTACTTAACCTAGCAGCAAATATTAGTTTGGGCTGTTTCAATCTGAGTATCCAATCTAATCAGAACTGAAAATCTTATTGTATTGCTGAATATTTTCCACAATGCAAGGTTAAACTGTTGTGGGGTATTGATGGAATACATTGGCCCAGATCTTACGGGTCCTATGACAACGTAGCATACGCTGTCGTAAGTGCCTCACAAGTCCCGGATTTCCGCGTGCGATGCTCATGCACGAAAACCCAGAACTTGCAATCTGTCAAGTTTCTCCTTGACAGATCGTACCCAACCACTACAAATTCACTTTCGCTGGCGCAGTGTTGGGCTGCTGCCTGGCGAATACCTACGAAACCCTTACGCCTGGTAAAAACAGGCATAAGGCCTTCATTTGCCAGCATAAGGGTTTAAATAAATGTTAAAATAAAATTTTGAAAACGATTTCAACATTCACTTACATTTAAAATTAGTTTCGGTCAATTTTGACCCGGTTAAAAATGTTTAAATTTATTTTTCAAAAAATTAACATTTTATTTTAAATGTTTGTTTAAAGGGTATTTTAATTAATTTTGAACTTGTGATCGTTTATTTTTATTTCACTGTTGTGAAATTATATTTATTATGTGATTTCTATTATGCTTATGGGGATTCCGTGCGTCAATGGAATCCTTTTAAGCGTAATAGGAATCCCCCTTTGTCATTGGCTGGGCCAGCCCACGTGATCCCAGGGACGCTTGCGAACCGCCTGCGCCCCTGGGATACGTGGGCCCTTATGCAGGCCCAGGACTGCAGGCCCAGGACTGCAAGAGATGAAGGCGTACGTGGGCGGCAAGCCTCCGACCGCAATTTCCAGGTCAGTGTTGAGGGCATCAGTAGGGATGATGCAGTTGGCCTCAGTGCACACCCTGTCCTTGGGAGAAGAAAAATCAGCCTGAGTTTCCACTGACCCCTGCCCAAAAGAGCACGTGTGAACATTGGCTTTGGCTGTGACGATGATGCTCTCACTGCCCAGGTTCACACATGAAGACAACACTCAGATGAGGGAGCAGAGGTTTACCAGCACTAATGAAACTGTATCCCAGCACAGGGAGCTTCAGGCGATGAGAAAAGGGAAGCAAATTGGAAAAATAAAATGCAGTGTTGCCTTTAGGATCCTCACCATCTTTGAGTGCTGGGTGGACTTGGCTCGCTCTTCCTCTCCAGCTCACCCTTGGGCCTCCCTCTGCTGAACTCCCTCTGCTTCTCACCGTCGCCCTCCCTCCCTCCTTCTCCCACCTCCCCTTCTCCCCCATCTTCTGCTTCTCCCCCCTCCTTCTCCCACCTCCCCTTCTCCCCCATCTTCTGCTTCTCCCCCCTTCTTCTCCCACCTCCCCTTCTCCCCATCTTCTGCTTCTCCCCTTTCCTTCTCCCACCTCCCCTTTTCCCCATCTTCTCCTTCTCCCCCCTCCTTCTCCCCTCTTCCCCCATCTTCTCCTTCTCCCCCTCCTTCTCCCACCTCCCCTTTTCCCCCATCTTCTCCTTCTCCCCCCTCCTTCTCCCCCCTTCCCCATCTTCTCCTTCTCCCCCCTCCTTCACTCCCCCCTCCTTCTCCCCCTCCTTCCCATCTTTTTTCCCGCTCTTCCTCCCCCCCCATCTCCTCCTTCTCGCCCTTCCTCCCCCCTCCTCCTTCCTCCCCCCCTCCTCCTTCCTCCCCCCCTCCTCCTTCTCCCCCCCTCCTCCTTCTCCCCCCCTCCTCCTTCTCCCCCCTCCTCCTTCCCCCCACAATTGGACATAATTTGCAGAAGAAGCCTTTGAGTGTGTAATATAGGCCCTCAGCCTTCAGTGTCGAGCTATTTCTGCAGTCTTTGGGTGATAGCTTGTTATTAGAGCCCTCAACTATCAGTATCTGCGTAAAATATACATGGCCTGCATAGCTGAAGCTAAATGCACTTGAAGTATGCTTTAATATATATAAGACATAGATTCTTTTGCATATGTTAACGAGTCTGGAGTAAGTATATTTACATTATTTAATTGCCAAATATTCAGACTTCTTTGAAATATATGATGCATATTTATATCTTGTTTAATGTGCAACTCTTGTGTTTCTGGTTGAGCAGAGGATTTATAACTGACACAGGCAGCTAGAATGCTCCAAATACTATTGCAAAATCAAAATAGCAGATACCCAAGAGCTAAGTCTAAACAAAATACCATGCATTTCTCTTAATGGTCTCACTGAATGTTTCACACATTTATGCACTTGAAAATCAGGGTATGCGGATTATGTTATATTACCAACATCAAACTAATTTGGAGAAGTTCCAATAATTACAGTCATAGAGAGATTTTTTGCCTATTAGCTGGCATAGCTAGGTTCAGCCAACAGAAACTAATGAGAATAAATGTCTCGGGAGTTTAACCCTAGTGATTGCTGAGAGCACAGAAAACCCTGGAGAAATTTTTACTGTGGTGCATTTAACAAGTCAGCAATTCCCAGCCTCCGCTTAATGCATGCTCCAACTAGCCTGGTTCAGGAAATATTGGTCAATTCTGTATTTGAACTTGAATATGCAAGGGACAGAGTTCCAGTTGGTAGCACCGACTGGGAAAGGGGTCCACAGGCAGCAGACATGGTGTGTGAAGGTCTCTCTTACTGGGACTCTGCACCGACATTTTAGATTGATTTTTAAAAAAAAACATTGAGCTGCACCTGCAGCAGCCCTTCTGTTCCTGGCATGAATGAAGTTCCGTCTTAAATGCCAGAGCTGATCTGATCTTGATCTTGTTGAGGGCTGACAGCCCAGTCAAATCTTTCTGACATTATAGAGAATGGAGTCTGGCAATGAATATTGGCCTGTTTGTCTTTAGATTGCCCAGTTTCAGAAAAGATGGGCAAATTATTAAATGTGACGACAGTATTGCATCACTCGTTGGTTTGGGGCAGTTTAAAGAAACAATTACATCAAAGTAAAGATGAACACTGGCTAATCTCTGGCTGTTGATGATTATGCATATAAGAAAGGATGGTATGAACACGACCATTTGGCCCATCAAGCACATTCCCTTCAAAGACCATGTACAATCTACCCATCATGGCTTGTATCTCCACCCGCCCGCCCCATTTAATCTCCTGAGGGAAAATTTTCCATAAATGCTCCTTGAAATGTTAACAAACAAAATACAGAATATTCATCCAATACAAAAGCAAAATACTGCGGATGCTGGAAATCTGAAATGAAAACAGAATATTCATCCATGTTTTCATTCTAATTGTTCAACCCTGGCTTGCTGTCCTCCAAGCATCTATCCCCACGTCTTAGCACAGCCTACTCCAATGGTGCAAGAATCATTGTGTTCTGTGCAGTATTTGATCATCTGTATTTCTTGCTATCCCTATAACCAGCAGTCCTGTTTCTGAACAAATATTTATCCAGCTCCTTTTTGAAGGAGTTAATTATCTCAGACTCTACTGCCTTTCCTGAGAGTCTATTCAACTATTCCAATCTACTAGTTAATTTTAAATCTGTCCCCTTGTATTCTGCGCTTAGAGTCTAAGGCATTATCATATTAGTCACCATTGTCTACTTACCAGATCATCAAGAGATTAAAAATATCATGTTAATCATGTTCACACTATAGAACCATATTGTTTACAGCACAGAAGGAGTCCATTTTGCTAGAGCAATCCAAAACTAATCCCACTGCCCTGCTCTCTCTTAACTTATCAAAGATTGATTTTTAAATTGAACATTCCCAATAAAAACCGTATCATCTACAAGATGCACTGCAGCAACTCACCAAGGCTTCTTCGGCAGCACCTCCCAAACCTTTGACCTCTTCCACCTAGAAGGACAAGGGCAGCAGGCGCATGGGAACACCATCACCTCCAAGTTCCCCTCCAAGTCACACACCATCCTGACTTGGAAGTATATCGCCGATCCTTCATCGTCGCTGGGTCAAAATCCTGGAACTCCCTCCCTAACAGCACTGTGGGATTACCTTCACCACACGGACTGCAACGGTTCAAGAAGGCGGCTCACCACCACCTTCTCTAGGGCAACTAGGGATGGGCAATAAATGCTGGCCTTGCCAGCGATACCCGCATCCCATAAACGAATAAAAAAACAGTATTACAATAGTATGGGAAAAGTATACATTTAAAAGGATCCTCATCTGTGTCAGCTGTTGCTCAGTTGGCAGCTCTCTCGCCTCTGAGACAGAAGGTTGTGGGTTCAAGTCCCACTTCAGAGACTTGAGCACAAAAATCTAGGCTGACACTCCAGTGCAGTACTGTCGGGGGTGCCGTCTTTTGGATGAGACGTTAAACCCGAGGGCCCGTCTGCTCACTCAGGTGAACGTAAAAGATCCCATGGCACTATTTTGAAGAAGAGCAGAGGAGTTATCCCCGGTGTCCTGGCCAATATTTATCCCTCAACCAACATAACAAAAACAGATGATCTGGTCATTATCACATTGCTGTTTGTGGGAGCTTGCTGTGCGCAAATTGGCTGCCACATTTCCTACATTATAACAGTGACTACATTTCAAAAATTACTTCATTGGCTGTAAAACGCTTTAGGACGTCCGGTGGTCGTGAAAGGCGCTATATAAATGCAAGTCTTTCTTTTCTTTCTATTACGCTAGCTTTATTCTGGAGTATTCTTCATTTCATGAAAACATAATTTGCCCACAAAAAACAATTAATTTTCAATGTAATGGATTCTATATGAATATAGGAACAGGAATAGGCCATTCAGCCCCTTGAGCCTGTTCCGCCATTCAGTGAGATCATGGCTGATCTGTATCCTAACTCTATCCTTGGCTCTATATCCCTTAATACCCTTGGCTAGCAAAAATCTATTGATCTCAGATTAACATTTTTTAATTGAGCTAGCATCTACTGCTTTTTTGTGGGAGAGAGTTCCACACTTCTATCACCCTTTGCGTGAAGAAGTGCTTCCTAACTTTGCTCCTGAACGGCCTGGCTCTGATTTTAAGGTTGGTCCCCTTGTCCTGGACTCCTCCACCAGCAGAAAAAGTTTCTCTCTATCTACCCTGTTAATTTCTTTCAAAATCCTAAAAACCTCAATCAAATCACCCCTTAACCTTCTATATTCCAGGGAATACAAGCCTAGTTTATGTAATCTCTCCTCATAATCTACCCATGGAGCCTTGGTACCATTCTGGTGAATCTGCGCTGCACTCCTTCCAAGGCCAATATATCCTTTCTATGGTGCGGTGCCCAGAACTGTAGACAGTACTCCAGATGTGGTCTAACCAGGGCTTTGTATAGCTGCAGTAAAACTTCCTCCCCTTTATATTCTAGCCCTCTAGTTATAAAGGCTAACATCTATTAGCCTTTTTGATTATTTTTTGGCTCTGAAGCACTGGTATGTTTTTTTTTTAAGAGATGTGAGAAAGCGCTGCGTAAATTTTAATTTCCATTT
Source organism: Squalus acanthias (assembly GCA_030390025.1). Lineage (NCBI taxonomy): Eukaryota > Metazoa > Chordata > Chondrichthyes > Squaliformes > Squalidae > Squalus > Squalus acanthias. The sequence continues at coordinate 16,441,772 of CM059448.1, forward strand.
TTTTTCTAGTATAAAACACGCATGACTGCTGTCTGAATGGAACCACCACCTTCATACATTTTCTCGAAGCATGAGAGGCTGGGAGCACCGTGGCACTTTCATCTTAGTGCTAGCCTGCTGCTTTCAGCACAGCCCGTGTTCTCTGTTCTAAATGGACTGTTTCTTAGCCACTGACAGCTTTCATTTGCTTAAGTGATTTTTGCAGCGTAGTCACTCTTCTAACAGGAAACATGGCAGCCAATTTACACAAGGACCAACAAAGAGAAATGTGATAATGACCACACGATCTGTTTTTTTTTTAGTGATGTTGGTTGAGGGATAAATATTGGCTCGGACACCGAGAAGAACTCCCCGCTTTTCTTTCAGCTCCATGACCATTTATAAGAATTATGCCGTAAGAGATTTTTACAAAGAAAGGAAGTGATTTACAGCGAATTATGCACCTTTTGAAGTATAGTTCACTGTTGTAATGTTGGGAGCTGAATTGTGCACTGCAAATGATGTTGGTTTTGGGCTAAATATTGGCCAGGACATCAGGGAGAACTCCCCTTTCATCAGAATGGTTCCAAGTGATCTTTTACACATAAATACTGTGGCAACAAGAGCAGGTCAGAGGCTGGGTATTTTGCGGCGAGTGTCTCACCTCTTGACTCCCCAAAGCCTTTCCACCATCTACAAGGCACAAGTCAGGAATGTGATGGAATACTCTCCATTTGCCTGAATAAGTGCAGCTGCAACAACACTCAAGAAGCTCGGCACCATCCAGGACAAAGCAGCCCATTTGATTGGCACCCCATCCACCACCTTAAACATTCACTCCCTCCACCACCGGCGTACCGTGGCTGCAGTGTGTACCATCTACAAGATGCACTGCAGCAACTCGCCAAGGCTTCTTCGGCAGCACCTCCCTAACCCGCGACCTCTTCCACCTAGAAGGACAAGGGCAGCAGGCGCATGGAACACCACCACCTCCAAGTTCCCCTCCAAGTCACACACCATCCTGACTTAGAAGTATATCGCCGATCCTTCATCGTCGCTGGGTCAAAATCCTGGAACTCTCTACCTAACCGCACTGTGGGAGTACCTTCACCACACGGACTGCAGCGGTTCAAGAAGGCGGCTCACCACCACCTTCTCAAGGGCAACTAGGGATGGGCAATAAATGCTGGCATTGCCAGCGACGTCCTGATCCCATAAACGAATAAAAACTTTTTTTTTTTTAAACCCACCCGAGAGGGCAGACAGGGACTGGGTTTAACATCTTGTCCGAAAGACAACGCTGCCGACAGCACAGAACTCCCTCAGTACTGCACGTTTATAATCTTACCACAGTGAACAAAGGGAGTTTTTTTCCCCACTAGTCTCCGCCTCAGCTCATCTGCTGCTGAAACCATCACCCATGCCTTTGTTACCTCTAGACTCGACTATTCCAAAGCTCTCCTGACTGACCTCCCACCTTGCACTCTCTGTAAACCTGTGCTCATCCAAAACTCTGCTGCCCGTATGTTAACTTGCACCAAGTCCTGTTCACCCTTCACCCCTATGCTAGGGGGTTGGAGTATAAAAGCAGGGAAGTCCTGCTACAACTGTACAGGGTATTGGTGAGACCACACCTGGAGTACTGCGTACAGTTTTGGTCTCCTTATTTAAGGAAGGATATACTTGCATTGGAGGCAGTTCAGAGACGATTCACTAGGTTAATTCCAGAGATGAGGGGGTTGACTTATGAAGAAAGGTTGAGCAGGCTGGGCCTATACTCATTGGAATTTAGAAGAATGAGAGGTGATCTTATTGAAACATATAAGATACTGAGGGGGCTCGACAAGGTAGATGCAGAGAGGGTGTTTCCCCTCATGGGGAAATCTGGAACTCGGGGGCATAGTTTCAGAATAAAGGGTCGCCCTTTTAGAACTGAGATGAGGAGGAATTTCTTCTCTCAGGGTTGTAAATCTGTGGAATTCTCTGCCCCAGAGAGCCGTGGAGGCTGGGTCATTAAATATATTTAAGGTGGAGATAGACAGATTTTTGCAAGATAAGGGAGTGAAGGGTTATGGGGGGAGCAGGCAAGGAAGTGGCTTTGAGCCCAAGATCAGCCATGATCTTATTGAATGGTGGAGCAGGCTCGAGGGGCCAAGTGACCTATTCCTGCTCGCATTTCTTATGTTCTTATGCTTACTGACCTACATTGGTTCCCAGTCCAGCAATGCCTCGATTTTAAAATTCTCATCCTTTTTTCAAATTCCTCCATGGCCTCACCCTTCCCTATCTCTGTAAGCTCCACCAGCCTTACAACCCTCGGTGATCTCTGCGCTTTTCCAATTCTGATTTTCATCGCTCCACCATTGGTGGCCTGTGCCTTCAGCTGCCGAGGCCCTAAGCTCTGGAATTCCCACCCTAAACCTCTCCGCCTCGCTACCTCACTCTCCTCCTTTTAAGACGCTCCTTTAAACCTACCTCTTTGACCAAGCTTTTGGTCGTCTGTCTGAGTATCTCCTGCGGCTCGGTGTCAAATTTTGTTTTGTTAATGGCTCCTGGGAAGCACCGTGGGACGTTTTACTATGTTAAAGGTGTTCTATAAATGCAAGTTGTTGTTGTCGTCGTATTTCGTAATAACAGCATCATGCCAATGACCACACATTTTGAGATCTTTGCAAAGCACAGCTATATTTAGACAGATTTTTGAAGGAAAAAAACTGCTTCAGGGGAAGAATCGCACAGGGATGAAATCATGCTGCAGTGCAATCTGTTCCCCAGCTGGGAAACGGTGGGACAGATTTATCTGGAACTCAATTCACTATAAAACCTACTGAGATTCTTCCAATAGAATATATGTTTGATTGGCAAACGCTTAATAGGAATAAGTGAATTCAGTTAGCTGCTTAGGTTGGTAATTTTAGGTATTAATTTTATTACCTGCAGTGCTCTTTCATTGTGAATATTCTTTTTGTGCTAACTTCTGTATCAATGGATAATCAATAGGCAGCATAACAAACCAGTTAAGCCGCTTTGTTTTTTTTGGCTTGTAGAAGATCTAACCCTATGTTTGTAATTGTATGACAGAAAACTGTGTTGGTGAGGGAGAGCCTCTTGGGTTGTAAGATGTTTATTCATTAAGCGTACAGCACAATTCCCTGATCTACAAACCTCATACACTCAATGGCAGATCTTGTGATGTATTCTGCACGCAGTGTAGTCACTTAGGCAGGGGTTAGGGGTGTGCTGAATTTATACACTTACTGGGAAATTTCCCTGGAAGGGTGCTGGAACATTTACTGAAAAAAGGAATGCAAGAACAAGCTAAATTGGCGTCACAACACCTTCTCAACAGGAGATCGTGTTTATGCAAGGGTTGGTATAGCAGCACAAATTCTCGATGTGTTTAACTTGCATCAGTCAGTCCCAGAATGCCGCTCAAATGCCAAGCGCAGCCGAGTCAGATGTTACTTTGTGAAACTGAGGGAGAGCTGTGCCACTCGAGAGCCGCACTTGTGAAAGTATTCCCGCTACTGAGGCTGGCTAAGGGGCCATCTAACAAAAGCAAAAAAAGAGTTTTAAGATTTGTCCGACAGCTCATTGAGAAATGCAGCCTACTCAAAGAGAAGCGATCATTGCAGCTCACTCTGTGCATGCACTCATCTCCTCCTGCCCACTGATTTCCTCCTATGAGTATGGCAATTCAGCGGAAGGGTCTCGCATTGTTAAAAAAAAAACTTGCATTTACTTAGCACCTTTCACAGGCTGAACCAGACAATACAAAACCTTAGTGTCCTGTTCAAACCCGAATTGAGCTTCAAACCCCACATCCTATCCATCACCAAGATTTCTCACTTCCACCATCGCAACGTTTCCGACTCCTACCTTACCCCACTAGCCCTGCAACCCTTAGTCATGCTTTTGTCACCTCAAGACTCAATTTGTCTAAAGTCCTCCATGTTGCCTTCTCATCTTCCAGTCTCCATAAACTTCAATTTGTCCAAAACTCAGCACCCCATGTCCTATCCACACCAAGTCCCACTCACCCGACAGACTTTTGGTGACCTGGATTGGCTCCCTGCCTCTCAATGCACTGAATGCAAAATCTTCATCCTCGTCTTCAAATCACTCCATAGCCACAACCCACCCTACCTCTGCAACCTCCTCCAGTCTTGTATTTGCTCCTCACCTTGCAGTCCTCCAACTCTGGCCTTTTGTATATTTCCTTCGGCCTTCATCTCCCCATTAGTGATGGAGCTTTCATCTGCTGGGATCTGAGCCTCCCTCTGCTAAACTCCTTTTCCATAGTTTAAAAACCTACTTAAAGCCCATCTTTTTGACTAAGCTTTAGGTCACCACTCCTAACTCATGCATCATGAAGCTGCATTCATTTCTTTATTTTTTTTTAATTATCTATTTTTTGCACTCTTTCCCCCCCCCCCTCCCCCCAGGATATTTTCTACATTAAAGTTGCTATATAAATACAAGTCATCTTCATTCATTACATTGATTACTATTCCATCTATGCAATTACTGTTCCTTAATCCTCTCGTCAGACCATATGGGGCTTACTTATTTAGGAACTTTTATTTTCTTTCTACCTCTGGACAAAGGATGTTCCTATGAATTCCTAATTTTTGTGTAAACCAGTGCTTTATATTATAAATCAGAAGCTATGGGGGTGGTGTGAAAGGATACCCTTTGTTTTACACACAAAGTATGGGCTGGATGTGAAAATGGCAAGAAGGACGCCTGGCACTATTAAGTGTTTTACGTGGAAATCTGAAACGTTTCCAATTTCAAAGCACTTCATTTTTATTTCCGTTATTTTATATGGAACATTGTGGTGTTATTGCATTAAAAGTGAAGTGATGCATCATCTGCCATACCTGCGGGGAAGTTGCATCTGGCGAACAAGCTCCAGAATTCATAACGGGCCAACATGGCATAGTTCCTAAAGATATCATTAGCAACGTCAGATAGGACACCGGAGAGCAGGGAGATAAGTAATTAACTTTCCTTTTGATTTACTTGGGGAAAAAAATCCTATGGGACATTTCTATAAGGAGAATTGGGGCTGTTTATAACAAGAGATGAATTTTGTGCATTCCGCATTCAAATGGTGTAAAACGGTAAGTCTCTTGATATAAATAACAGTTGAGCTCGAACATTTGTGGGCCAAATAAGCTCTTCAATTAATGTTGGGGAATTTTTTGAAAATAGGCCCCCAATGTGTCTTTAGTTCAACTACTTACTGTTAATTCTCAACAGGAAGAGTATGTTACAGGAAAACAAGTAGCCTCAATCAGCGAACACAGAGCACACTAACCAGAGGGATAAGAAATAGCTAAGGAATATTTAGCAGTGATTAAACGAGGAATGGAATGAAATGAATAATTTAATTGAAAGAATTTCAGCACTGGGATTTCATTCTCTTTTAAACCCGATACCTGAAAATCCCAGTTTAGGAAGGAGAACGCCATGGTAACAACAATTGTCTCTCAGCTGAAAGGTAAAAGATGTTTTGCATCCGGTGAACAAAGCTGGCAATGTCAGCAACTGCAAGCAGCTCACTTTAGGCCTCGTTTATAATTGTAAATGGGAGCTGAATTTGTGAAATGAAGTTGATCAGTTTGCTTGCCATTCCCGACCGTGAATATACCAAATTTGGTTCATTCTAATTAAAATCTGCCTCTCTGGGAAGGCTTCACCACAATTGACGGGAAAATGGGACAGGATGTAAAACAGGCAGCTCAGGACTAAAGGACAACAGCGAACCGGTTGGGTTTGTACAACAATCCAGCGATTTTCATGGTCACTTTTTCTGACGGTATCTCACAAATTACCAGATTTAATGAATTCAGTTTCACTACTTTCCATGGCCCCAAACTCTGGGTTGTTATTCACTTACCAGAACCACTACACTACCGTGCCCATTATTATGAGAGTCTGGAACCAGATGACCCCAAGCACAGCAGCGTTTAGATACGTCTCAAATCAGCCTTAACCAGTTGACTGAATCAACTGCCCATTCTTACCCATAAGTTTGCTATTTATGCATGCACAAGTCATCAGAGCTCCAATGATTCAATACGTTGCTGAATGACAATTATTGTACAAAGTGGATAGAATTGGATAGAATTTTTCAAAAGTACAAGATTGCAGTTGAACTGCACAAGCCAATCTGAGGCCAGCTTGTGGTCAAGTGCACAGTGGTTGTGTAGCCCAGAGTTATACTGCCACTTAGATCTCTTGAATTCTTCAACAATTATATAACCGATTCGATGCATGTTAAGGACAATGGTGTAATCACAGACACACTTAAAAGTGAATAAATCCCCAGGCCCTGACGGGATGTATCCCAGGCTGCTGTGTGAGGCAAGGGAGGAGATTGCAGGGGCTCTGACACAAATTTTCAGAACCTCTCTGGCCACAGGGGAGGTGCCAGAGGACTGGAGAACAGCTAACGTAGTACCATTGTTCAAGAAGGGTAGTAGGGATAAACCAGGGAATTACAGGCCAGTGAGCCTAACATCAGTGGTCGGGAAATTATTGGAAAAAATTCTGAGGGACAGAATTAGTCTCCACTTGGAGAGGCAGGGATTAATCAGGGATAGTCAGCATGGCTTTGTCAGGGGGAGATCATGTCTGACCAATTTGATTGAATTTTTCGAGGGGGTGACGAGGTGTGTGGATGAGGGTAGTGCAGTTGATGTAGTCGACATGGACTTCAGTAAGGCTTTTGACAAAGTCCCGCATGGGAGACTGGTCAAGAAGGTAAGAGCCCATGGGATCCAGGGCAATTTGGCACATTGGATCCAAAATTGGCTTAGTGGCAGGAGGCAGAGGGTGATGGTCGGAGGTTGTTTTTGTGACTGGAAGCCTGTGTCCAGTGGTGTACCGCAGGGATCAATGCTGGGTCCTTTGCTGTTTGTAGTGTACATTAATGATTTAGATATGAATGTAGGAGTTATGATCAGTAAGTTCGCAGATGACACGAAAATTGGTGGAGTGGTAAATAGCGAGGAGGGAAGCCTCAGGCTACAGGATGATATAGACGGGATGGTTAGATGGGCAGAACAGTGGCAACTGGAATTTAACCCTGAAAAGTGTGAGGTGATGCATTTTGGGAGGACTAACAAGGCAAGGGAATACACAATGAATGGTAGGACCCTAGGAAGGACAGAGGATCAGAGGGACCTTGGCGTGCATGTACATAGATCCCTGAAGGTAGCAGGACAGGTAGATAAGGTGGTTAAAAAGGCATATGGGATACTTGCCTTCATTAGACGAGGCATAGAATATAAGAGCAGGGAGGTTGTGATGGAGCTGTACAAAACGCTAGTTAGGCCACAGCTGGAATACTGTGTGCAGTTCTGGTTGCCACACTATAGGAGGGATGTGATATCATTGGAGAGGGTGCAGAGGAGATTCACCAGGATGTTACCTGGGCTGGAGCGCTTCAGCTATGAAGAGAGACTGGACAGGCTGGGGTTGTTTTCCTTAGAGCAGAGAAGGCTGAGGGGGGACCTGATTGAGGTGTACAAAATTATGAGGGGCATAGATAGGGTAGATAGAAAGGAACTTTTCCCCTTAGTAGAGGGGTCAATAACCAGGGGGCATACTTTCAAGGTAAGGGGCAGGAGGTTTAGAGGGGATTTGAGGAAAAACTTTTTCACCCAGCGGGTGGTTGGAATCTGGAGCTCACTGCCTGAAAGGGTGGTAGAGGCAGGAACCCTCACAACATTCAAGAAGCATTTAGATGAGCACTTGAAATGCCACAGCATACAAGGCTACGGACCAAGTGCTGAAGAATGGGTTTAGAATAGACAGGGCTTGATGGCCGGCGCGGACACGATGGGCCGAAGGGCCTCTTTCTGTGCTGTATAACTCTATGACGCACAGACACAAACACAGACACATACACACACACACAGACACACACAGACAAACACACACGCAATAATAAAAACCAGCATTGAAAGTGAAAACCTAAAGAAACCTTTGCTGTTCAGAGTTATAGTTACAAAAATGGACAGTTCCATTAATATATTCCGTTGCTGAGTTGCAGTATTGGGCCTTTATCCAACATCGCTCTGTACACTCAGACCCTGGAAGGACCAAGTTGTCCTGCTGTCTGCAAACTGGAAAACTGATTTGAAATCCCTGACTCCTCTTACTGAGTTAGATTATTGGTCTAATTTTTTTCTGTGCTTCAAAGTGACCCAAAAGTGACAGTATAACTGCGACCTAAGAAAAGTAAAATTACTTGGGATTACTGGATTGCCAGTATGAGAGAGTTTGCAAAGCAGGCAAGAGGAAGTGACAGTATCACTGTAGCAACTCCTCTTCAAAATTCTGCAGTGGCTAAACCTGCCAGACTGCAGGCCACTCGTGTTACCAGCTGACCAGATTGCATTGTTACTGGCAATTGGAAACTGGATTGTGGTGGGACGATTGGACGACTCTGATTTCCAGTGAGCAGAATAAAAAGAGCATTATATTCACTTGCCTCTCATTCCTGTACTGAAATGGAGCTGAAGGACTATTTGTTATCAAAATGCACACATGCCAACATGTAGTGCATACAAATGTAAACGAGCACTAATGCAATTCAAATCAGTTTAATCTTTTGCAACGGTGAGAAAATAATTTCAGTTGAATGTGGGTCAAGTTTAAAGCACTTACGGGGAAGGCTGGCAGTAGCCATGGGTTTGTTTCCCATTGTCACAGGCACGTTTGTTTCCTTTTATCCTCTCGGTTGAACTTGCCCCACAACATCGTTTCACTAAAAGGACAAGATGCCTCTAAATGCTCAGACCTGGATTCTGGATGCAGATCTGAATACAGATGGCGTATTGCGGTTGTGGAAACATCGAGGACTATAAATTTGTCTTGCAAAACGGGCGGTAAAGAATCGGCAGCCTCTTTTATTCTACATTGATGTGAAAGGAAAATAAAATCAAGCAGAGTGTAAACCGGGCCGCCGATTCACTATCGCCCGGTTTGCGATACCGCCCAAGACCAATATATGCCCCAGAGGCTCAAATTTCAGAGCTGTGCTGGAAAAGTTTTTTCCTGAGCAAGGCAAGAACATTTTTTCAGGATCAATAATTCTGACCAGTCCGACACCAAAACATTTGTGACAGCAAACGTGTAGCTACATAGAATGGAGTTCGTCGGAAAAATCCTCCTTCAGTTAACCGTTATGCCAGAGAATGCAGGAAATGAAATTAGTGGCCTCTGAATTATTGATGGTGGTCTTGGCGAAGGAACTCTTGCGGTGTTTGCATGACATTCCTTCATCCACTATCTTAAAGTGCCTGTTTATTTTAAATGGGTTAATGCCTCCACTAAAATAGTGGATAAAGTAAACTCATCTAAATACATTAAAGGTTTGTCTGCTAACGGTCATTTCCAGACTATTGTAGGTTCGTTCCTGGGGAATGGGTTAATAACTGCTTGCCTCCAGGATTTACCTGATGCAGCATTTACCCACATAAAAGTGGATTCCGGTTCAGCTGCAAAGGCAGAAATATAATCCTTTAAAGGTCAGAGTGATGAGGTATGTACCAGATTGCATTGCTTAAATATGAAATGATGAATGGATTGGATCCCTCTAGACTAAAGAAGTAGTAAGGAGAAGAGCAGTGAAATAGATCTTGGTCATTATCGCCAGCGCAAGGTCTTAGGGCAGTTTTATCTGAAATGTACATTCCTTAATGAATAAAAAATAGTGGGGAGTCTAAATTAGAAGTTGCATTGTCTTAGAATTAAAGCTGCAAAAGGTTGAAGGTTGTACAGGCACCTGAACTTCTTGTGTCTCATATCTGGGCAGATTCTTGAATGAACCGTGGCTGAAGCTACCTAACTTGGCGAAGTTGGTCTTGGTTTTCAGCTGTCTTGCATCTATTTATACCAGCCAAATGTTCTGCTGTCTTTACGATATTATTAAGAACAGTGTGACAAATTGGCACTCTGTTGAAAGGCATTGTAGGCAGTGCAGATGAATGCATAAAATTACAAAGAGATATCGATAGATTAAGTGAATGGGCAAAACTGTGGCAAATGGATTTCAGTGTAAGCAAATGTGAGGTCATCCACTTTGGACCTAAAAAGGATAGAACAGGGTACTTTCTAAATGGTGAGAAGCTAAAAACAGTGGATGTCCAAAGAGACTTGGGGGTCCAGGTACATAGATCATTAAAATGTCATGAACAGATACAGAAAATAATCAAAAAGACTAATGGAACACTGGCCTTTTTATCTAGAGGACTAGAATACAAGGGGGTAGAAGTTATGCTGCAGCTATACAATGCCCTGGTTAGACCACACCTGGAGCACTGTGTTCAGTTCTGGGCACCACACCTTTGGAAGGATATATTGGCCTTGGAGGGAGTGCAGCGTAGGTTTACCAGAATGACACCTGGACACCAAGAGTTAAATTATGAGGAGAGATTACACAAACTAGGGTTCTTTTCCCTAGAATTTAGAAGGTTAAGGGGTGATCTGATCGAAGTTTTCAGGATATTAAGGGAAACAGATAGGGTAGATAGAGAGAAACTATTTCTGCTGATTGGGGATTCTAGGACTCGGGGGCATAGTCTAAAAATGAGAGCCAGACCTTTCAGGAGTGAAATTAGGAAACACTTCTACACACAAAGGGTGGTAGAGGTTTGGAACTCTCTTCTGCAAACGGCAATTGATGCTAGATCAATTGTTAATTTTAAATCAGAGATTGATAGCTTTCTGTTAACCAAAGGTATTAAGGGATATGGGCCAAAGGCGGGTATATGGAGTTAGGTCGCAGATCAGCCATGATCTCATTGAATGGCGGAGCAGGCTCGAGGGGCAGAATGGCCTTCTCCTGTGCCTACGTTCCTATTGTTGGTTGAGGGATAGAACTGATTGGAAAAATAGCCATGTGAGAGTTTGGATAATCCCAAACAGCAACACTGCCTGTCAGACTGTGCAACAGGGAACTGTTCTGGTGAAGAATGTGACAGACATGAGTTAAGTATTCATCTGCAGGTTTTGATGTTGCAACAACTGTAGATATCACAATTGCGGCACTGTGTAAAGGTGGCTGCAGGAACAGTTTATTCCACCCTGATACTGCCTTGTAACACTTCAGCAGTCAAGGGCATTCAGCCTCGGATCTGCGGGTTAGCGTTCTCCAAGGCGGCCTTCGTGATACACTACAACGCAAAATCATCGAGCAGAAACTGATAGCCAAGTGCCGCACTCGTGAGGACGGCCTCAATCGGGATATCGGGTTCATGTCACGCTATAGAACGTGACTTGACATCGTTGCCGGTCTTTCCAGTTTTTTAAAAAAAACACAAGAAACAAACACAAAAAATGGAGAGGATATGCAGCCAGCAGGTGTTCTGACGCGTTGGACCCCCTGGGACACATCTCATTGTCTTGGCTGTGCTCTTAGTGTGTCTTTGATGTAGGGAAAGATTTAATCTATGCATTTTCTCTGTGTTTTTATATTCTGTGAATTCTGATAGATTCTCTCACAGTAACTTTGCCTGACGAAGGGGCGACAGCTCCGAAAGCTTGTAATTTTAAATAAATCTGTTGGACTATAACCTGGTGTTGTGCGACTTCTCATTTTTGTAATAGTTAGCATAGGAAGTCAGAGTTAAATGGCTTACTTTATAATGCAAATTATTCATTTTAGATTTATAAACTTTTTGATCCTGTCCTTTGCCAATGAATCAATTTGCTTTTAACAAAACCATGAAGACACAGATATGAAGAAGGGGTGGGGACATCAATATTTTGGTGATTTTACACGAAGTCAGCCTTGGTGATCCTGAAATATTTCCCCATTAATTTGGTACATTTTTAAATCTAAGCAGGAAGATTTCATGGCAATCCAGTTATTTTGTTCTTCCATTAACATTTTCTTCTATTCATTCTGATACTGTCATGCTATTAATTATATACATGAACACAATTAACCACAAGGCTTAATGTGGGACCCTGTTAGCAAGATAAGAAAAATTATAGCAGACAAATAAAAGCAGTAAAAACGCATTACAATTAAAATTATAATAAAAGATTGTGTTCCTAATTAAAATGTCATTCACCCATAATTGGACTGGTATTGCGCGATAGAAAGCATCAGCTATCCTTTACATTTGCAAGTTTGCAGAAAATTCTGTATTGGTTAGTTTAGTTCTGTGTCGCAAAGTGATATTTGTATTGCTTTGCGAGAGTGGGCAGCTGATGAACGGAAGCAGGGATACCGATGCTCGGCAATTCTGTCATGATGGGACAATGGTTCTCCTCCAATTTGCCATACAGTGACTTCACAATCTGGGGAGACTAAGCGAGGCAATGTCTTCCCTCGAAAGGAGGAATCCTCTCAGCATGGCACAGTAGCCTAGTGATTATGAGACTGAAACCGCAACCCAGTGGTCATGAGTTTAAATCCGACCATGTCAAGTTGTGAATTTGAATTTGATGAATCTGGCACCAGAATTGCAAAAACCCAACTGATTCAGGGAGGGGAACCTGGTCTGACTCACATGGTTGAGTAGGGATGAGCAATAAATCCTGACAACAACTGGGGGGGGGGGGGGGAAATTCAGTTAAGGCAGAAGCTTAGGTGTGACCTACTCTTCTCTGAATTAGAGACGGAGAGATGGTATCAGGAGATAAAAATAGATGCGGAAATTGTGTTCTGTAACTTACGTTTGTCGAGGGGTGGACTTTCAACAGTTATGTACTCCCTGTTTTCAGTTTTCCTTTCCTATTACTGTCTCCCAACGCTGCACAATATCCGCGACCCAGAATGACCTGCTGACTTGTTCGAATGCTATTCTGACACTTGATTAAAGTGGGCTGGAACAGTCTGATATGGCAGTACAGCTCTCGTAGGAACCAAAGATAGAATTAACAATGTTATAGCCCTAATTTGCAACCAATGTTTCTTTATGACGCAACTCAATGCCAGGAGCACTGGATCATTGAATTTGCATTTAACTAAGATTTAACTCGAAGGGCTGCTCAGTTTAACATCTATACATAAATTCCTCGATAAAGTTAAATGTATGTATTTCTCCATGACGGAGTTTATAAAGGTATTCTGTTGCTGCTCCAATGCCCACTCTGCTTTGCTCAAGCCAAAACACATTGGTAATTGGCCATTTTGTAACGATGTTTTCCACACAATCTGTCTGCAGGTCAAAAACATCAGCCTGTCTGAAGGAGAGATGTTAACAATTGAAGGGCTTGATGGAGATAAACCAACTGTTCTTGCCAACGAGTCGATTTTAATGAAGGGGCAGGTGATTCGCAGCCCAAGCAATCAAGTTTCTATCCATTTCCAAAGCATTCAACTTGGAAATCCAGGCTCATTCCAATTCCATTATCAAGGTAAGTGCTCACACACCAGGGGTGGGATGATGAGATGAAAGCAATGCCAATATTTTGTGGCCGAGTATTTTTTTTCAAATCTGAAAGCAAGAGGCTTTACTTAGAAAAGAGCACTAGCCTGCTAGATCCTGCACAAATGAAAACTTACATCCATTGGAGTGGAATTATACTGATACTTGTCAGGAGCTGTGTAAGAGAGACACACGTGCAACACATACTCGCACTCACACATTCAATCTCGATGCCTTCCGATTGGCTCAAACTGAGCTCTTAAAGGGAACCTAATGTAAAATATCTTTGTGTCAACAGAGAATACATTTGCGCCTTATTTAATTGGAAGGTTGTTTAAGACGTAAATATAAACATAAATATGTCGCGCTGTTTTCTACTACTTAGTGTTTTTTTCCATTGCTCTGTCTTCAGACATGGGTAGGTGGTAAAGCAGAGCTTTTATGTTAACTATAGGAGCCGGAGGTGACTACGGCATATATGAGTAATGCAAAATATGATGAGTGATGAGAGTCCACTGTGATAGTTACAGCAACAAATGAGGAAATATTTCTTCTATTCATTATTTGTAGTAAAATTGTAAATATGAGTATAAAGAATGTTTTTATGAATAGCAAACCAACAGAGAAGATGGGCAAATTTTTCTCTGCTTACTCTGTGCTAGGCATGTCAAAAATCTGTTGGGTTATTTAGGGTGTTTTTTGCTGGCAATATTGAACGTAGAAACGCAATGCGCTTTGTTTACATTATCATTCGTGCACTTGAAGGAATCTCCCCCCCCCCCCCCCCAGCCATTTAAATGCTTTAGAAGTACAATCATTACATAAAATCTTTTAATATGAAATTTGTACTTCTACAGCGCTCCAAAAACATCATTCCAATACAACAGACTTGTATCTTTGTCGCCATCTTTGATGAGTGTATGTCAATTGTTTCACGTAGGCCATCGGTGTTTTTGATTTGGTGTCCGATTGTCCACATTTGTGGATGGAAATCAGCACTGGACCCAACTCCACCCCTCAGTGCCACTCCTGGCTCCTCCCTCAGTCCCACTCCAGGCTCCTCCCCCCTCAGTGCCACTCCTGGCTCCTCCCTCCATCAGTCCCACTCCAGGCTCCTCCCCCCTCAGTCCCACTCCTGGCTCCTCCCCCTCAGTCCCACTCTTGGCTCCTCCCTCCGTCAGTCCCACTCCTGGCTCCTCCCTCTCCCTCAGTGCCACTCCAGGCTCCTCCGTCTATCAGTCCCACTCCAGGCTCCTCCCCCTCAGTTCCACTCCAGGCTCCTCCCTCTATCAGTCCCACTCCAGGCTCCTCCCCCTCAGTTCCACTCCAGGCTCCTCCTCCCTCTGTCAGTCCCACTCCAGGCTCCTCCCCCTCAGTCCCACTCCAGGCTCCTCCCCCCTCAGTCCCACTCCAGGCTCCTCCTCCCTTCATCAGTCCCACTCCAGGCTCCTCCTCCCTTCGTCAGTCCCACTCCAGGCTCCTCCTCCCTCAGTCCCACTCCAGGCTCCTCCCGTCAGTCCCACTCCAGGCTCCTCCCCCCCCTCAGTCCCACTCCAGGCTCCTCCTCCCTCAGTCCCACTCCGGCTCCTCCCCCCCTCAGTCCCACTCCAGGCTCCTCCCACTCCAGGCTCCTCCCTCAGTCCCACTCCAGGCTCCTCCCTCAGTCCCACTCCAGGCTCCTCCCTCAGTCCCACTCCAGGCTCCTCCCTCAGTCCCACTCCAGGCTCCTCCTCCCTCAGTCCCACTCCAGGCTCCTCCCCCCTCAGTCCCACTCCAGGCTCCTCCCCCCTCAGTGCCACTCCATGTCGCCATGGCAAATATAAAAACAACTTTAAAACAATTTAACAATTGGATTTAGCATCAAGGAACACACGTGCATATCCACAAGAGCTCACATTTTCTACTCAAGAAATAAGGGAAAATGCTCACAATTTGTGCCACAATCTTTCACTATGCAAGTGCTGGAATGTTGGGTATATTGCAGCATACATTATGACGAGCCACGTCCCATTGTACTTTCTGTGTAACCGCCAAGCATAGGCCTATATTTCGGACTGATTTTAGAACATAAGAAATAGGAGCAGGAGTAGGCCAATCGGCCCCTCGAGCCTGCTCCGCCATTCAATAAGATCATGGCTGATCTGATCCTAACCTCAAATCTAAAGAACACAAGAAGTAGGAGCAGGACCCGGCCACTCAGCCCCTGGGCCCGCTCCGCCACCCACAGGGCCCTGACCGATCCGAACTCAGCCTCATGTCCAATTTCCTGCCCGCTCACCGTAGACCCTAATTCCCTTTACCTCTAGGAAACTATCTATTTCTGTTTTAAATGTATTTAATGATGTAGCTTCCACAGCTTCCTGGGGCAGCAAATTCCACAGACCCACTACCCTCTGAGTGAAGAAGTTTCTCCTCATCTCAGTTTTGAAAGAGCAGCCCCTTATTCTAAGATTATGCCCCCTACTTCTAGTTTCACCCATCCTTGGGAACATCCTTACCGCATCCACCCGATCAAGCCCCTTCACAATCTTATATGTTTCAATAAGATCGCCTCTCATTCTTCTGAACTCCAATGAGTAGAGTCCCAATCTACTCAACCTCTCCTCATATGTCCACCCCCTCATCCCCGGGATTAACCGAGTGAACCTTCTTTGTACTGCCTCGAGAGCAAGTATGTCTTTTCTTAAGTATGAACACCAAAACTGTACGCGGTATTCCAGGTGCGGTCTCCCCAATACCTTATATAACTGCAGCAATACCTCCCTGTTTTTATAATCTATCCCCCTAGCAATAAAAGCCAACATTCCGTTGGCCTTCTTGATCACCTGCTGCACCTGCATACTAACTTTTTGATTTTCTTGCACCAAGACCCCCAGATCCCTTTGTACTGCAGTACTTTCCAGTTTCTCGCCATTAAGATAATAACTTGCTCTCTGATTTTTCCTGCCAAAGTGCATAACCTCACATTTTCCAATATTGTATTGCATCTGCCAAATCTCCGCCCACTCACCCAGCCTGTCTATATCCCCTTGTAGGTTTTTTATGTCCTCCTCACTTTCTACTTTCCCTCCCATCTTTGTATCATCTGCAAACTTTGATACGTTACACTCGGTCCCCTCCTCCAAATCGTTAATATAGATTGTAAAGAGTTGGGGACCCAGCACCGACCCCTGCGGAACACCACTGGCTACTGGTTGCCAGTCCGAGAATGAACCATTTATCCCAACTCTCTGCTTCCTGTTAGATAACCAATCCTCCACCCATGCCAGAATATTACCCCCAATCCAGTGATTTTTTATCTTGAGCAATAATCTTTTATGTGGCACCTTGTCGAATGCCTTCTGGAAGTCTAAATACACTACGTCCACTGGTTCCCCTTTATCCACCCTGTACGTTATGTCCTCAAAGAACTCAAGCAAATTTGTCAGACATGACTTCCCCTTCATAAAGCCATGCTGACTTTGTCCTATTAAATTATGTTTATCTAAATGTTCCGTTACTGTCTCCTTAATAATAGACTCCAAAATTTTACCCACCACAGATGTTAGGCTAACTGGTCTATAATTTCCAGCCTTCTGCCTACTACCCTTTTTAAATAAGGGTGTTAAATTAGCAGTTTTCCAATCTGCCGGGACCTTTGCTGAGTCCAGGGAATTTTGGAAAATTATTACCAAAGCATCCACAATCCCTACTGCCACTTCCCTCAAGACCCTAGGATGTAAGCCATCAGGTCCAGGGGATTTATCCGCCTTGAGTCCCATTATTTTACTGAGTACCAATTCCTTAGTGATTTTAACCGTATTTAGCTCCTCCCCCCCCTAGAGCCCCCTGTTTGTCCAGTGTTGGGATATTCTTAGTGTCCTCTACCGTAAAGACTGAAACAAAATATTTGTTCAGCATTTTTGCCATCTCCATGTTTCCCACCATTAATTTCCCGGTCTCATCCTCTAAGGGACCTACGTTTGCCTTAGCCACCCTTTTTCTTTTTATATAAGTATAGAAACTCTTGCTATCTGTTTTTATATTTTTTGCTAATTTATTTTCATAATCTATCTTCCCTTTCTTAATCAATCCTTTAGTTACTTTTTGCTGTCTTTTGAAGACTTCCCAATCTTCTATCCTCCCGCTAAGTTTGGCTACCTTATATGTCCTTGTTTTTAGTCGGATACTATCCTTAATTTCTTTACTTAGCCACGGATGACTGTCATTTCTTTTACACCCTTTTTTCCTCAGTGGAATATGTTTCATTTTAAAGTTGTAAAATAACTCCTTAAATGAACACCACTGCTCATGTACCGTCTTACCCTTTAATCTATTTTCCCAGTCCACTTTAATCAATTCCACTCTCATACCATCATAGTCTCCTTTATTCAAGCTTAGTACGCTTGTTTGAGAACCAACCTTCTCACCCTCTAATTGGATATGGAATTCAACCATGTTATGGTCACTCATTCCAAGGGGATCCTTAACTAGGACATTATTAATTAATCCTGACTCATTACACAGGACCAGGTCCAAGGTTGCTTGCCCCCTTGTAGGATCAGTTACATACTGCTCAAGAAATCCATCCCTAATACGCTCAATAAACTCTTCCTCAAGGCTGCCCTGCCCAATTTGATTTGTCCAGTTAATGTGATAGTTAAAATCCCCCATAATTATAGCTGTTCCCTTATTACATGCCCCAACTATTTCCTGATTAATACTTCTTCCAGCAGAGTTGCAACTATTAGGAGGCCTATATACTACTCCCACTAGTGTTTTTTCCCCCTTATTATTCCTTATCTCCACCCAAACTGTTTCATTATCCTGATCCTTTGACCCAATATCATTTCTCTGTATTACAGTGATTCCTTCCTTTATTAACATAGCCACCCCACCTCCCCTTCCTTCCTGCCTGTCCTTCCTGATTGTTAAATACCCTGGCATATTTAGTTCCCAGTCGTTGTCACCCTGCAGCCATGTTTCTGTAATGGCCACAAGATCATACCCATATGAAGTTATTTGTGCCGTTAACTCGTCCATTTTGTTACGAATGCTACGTGCATTCAGATAAAGAACTTTCAAATATGTTTTGTGACACTTAGTTCCTGCTTTTTCCTTTTTTAACACTTTACCTTTTACTCCATACCTTCTGTCCCTTCCTGACACGCTTTCCTCTGTCTCCCTGCTCAGGTGCCCAACCCCCTGCCACTTCAGTTTAAACCCTCCCCAACAGCACTAGCAAACATTCCCCCTAGGACAGCGGTCCCGGCCCTGCCCAGGTGCAGACTGTCCGGTTTGTACTGGTCCCACCTCCCCCAGAACCGGTTCCAATGTCCCAGGAATTTGAATCCCTCCCCCTTGCACCATTCCTCTAGCCACGTATTCATTTGAAATATCCTCCTATTTCTACTCTGACTAGCATGTGGCACTGGTAGCAATCCTGAGATTACTACCTTTGAGGTCCTATTTTTTAATTTACCTCCTAACTCCCTATTGTATTGTTTGGCCAGTTTTTGCATGTTTTCCAGCTTGTGTCTGTTACTTCTGTTTTGGGGAGAGAAAAAAAAAAATTCCTGACATCTTAGACAAGCAAGCCATTCTCCTCACAGAAAATATAATTTTTTTGTAATTCTCTGCTTTGCTGCTCTCACTCGAGCCATTTGCTTCGCCCCAGGTTATTTTGTCACCCGCAGATACAATCTGTAATTTACAGAAATTGCACTGAAAGAGATAGCAGTGGGAGCAATAATACAGGAAGGCAAGATAAAGGAGCCTAACTTTGGAGAAAAAGAATATAACGCAGGCAAAAATATTTATAAAAGTGTGCCGTTTTTGGAAGATACTATTCCTGATTCCAGTTGAGGTTGGAAGAGCAGCCAATACCTGTTGCAAATTCCAAGCAGCACTATTCAGACCAGCGCAGGGATGGTAGATTAGACTTAGATTTGCCATCTCTGAGCTTTTATTACCAGCAATTGCCTAAGGAGTGCAACGTGTGCGGACTCTTTCCTTCCCAATTATTGTCTTCAAACACACACAAACACAATCGACTGCCCATGCAACTGAGGAGGATGGGGCCATCGACTTGTGTATTGGAGTCTTGTCATCCAGATGTCTGGCTGGAACAGTAACGTGCTGGGCAAAACTGCAGCTGGTTGTGACACAACATGTATTTTATTTTAATAAAAAGAGATCGAGTGTCAATAGCGTCTGAGACTATGAAGATTAAGTACCAGCCTTAGGGGAGGGCACAGAGGGGATTGTGTATCAGTTAAGTGATTAAAAAAGAAGTTTGTTAGTTTGTAATTTGATAATGTCTTATCATATTGTGGAAGCATCTCAAAATGTTCCACATAATGAATTGCTTTTTGCAGTGTAGTGACTGTTATGTGTGAGTCGGTTTCTGGACTGCAGCTAAATTGAATGCAGTGTACAATAAGCACAGCTGACAGGATTTCTGGGCGAACCTGGCATCCAAACCAATTGCACCTCCAAAAGTGGCAACATGATGGGAGGAAGCACCTGTACCCCCACCACCCCCGTCAAAATCCGTAATGGAAAACTGACAATAGCAGAGTCTCTGTACCCATCTCCCCCCCTTCAGCGTGGCTCAGTGGGTAGCGCACTCGCCACTGAGTCAGAAGGTTGTGGGTTCAAGTCCCACTCCAGGGACTTGAGCACATAAATCTAGGCTGACACTCCCAGTACAGTGCTGAGGGAGTGCTGCACTGTCGGAGGTGCCGTCTTTCGGATGAGACGTTAAACCGAGAAGTCTGCTCTCTCAGGTGGACGTAAAAGATCCCATGGCCCTATTTCGAAGAAGAGCAGGGGAGTTGTCCCCAGTGTCCTGGCCAATATTTATCCCTCAATCAACATCATAAAAAAAATTGCTGTTTGTGGGAGCTTGCTGTGCGCAAATTGGCTGCCACATTTCCCACATTACAACAGTGACTACACTTCAAAAAGTACTTCATTGGCTGTAAAGCACGTTGAGATGTCCGGTGGTCGTGAAAGGCGCTATATAAATGCAAGTCTTTCTTTCTTTCCAATTCCAACCCCTAAGCCGCAGTGTGTTAATTACGCACTGAAAATAGCACAACATTCCATGATTCCTAACTCTATCTGACCACCATCAACTTTCTTTTTGTTTCGCTTCTTTTAGTTAACCAGCAATACTGCTTTGTGCACAATCCGTTGCTTCACAATAATGTATTTGGGTGCTGGGGTCAAGGAAAGGTCAATTCTTGGGGATGAGCTGTGGCAAATCTGTCTCGTGCGCTTGGGTCGAAGCTATGGAGAAATCCATGGCAACGCTTCACTCCAACTTCCTGAGCTAAAATGGCTACATTGAGATGAGGGAAAAATGGAAAAAGTAGCAATCGCTGCGTATACTATTCCGATTTGCAGCCACCTCTGATATAACGCGCAGTTTATGGCTCGATCACTGAGAGAATCCCCATAAAACCTCCTCCAAATAACATCCCTCCAAGAGACAATCTTATAGAGATAGTCTACTTAAATAAATGCTATTTCTTTGGTATCATTTCTGCTCTGTTCACTTCTTTTCTCTGATCTCTATAAAGTGCACTGTATTAGCAATAAGCTGCCGAATACAGCATCTTTTCAGACAAGTGTGTGGGCATTTTTCAGCAATTTCCTCTGCTGCCCTCTCCCTGTGAAAGTGTGGGGCCCTTGCTGGGATACAGTTCCACAAAGCTGGGTGCACCCAGTACATTGCCCAAGTGGCTATTACTTAACTCTTCAAGGAATATAAGCATTCTCATTCAGGCTAAACTGTAACATTAGCATTTAAGTTATTTTTTACCTACTTTTGCATGTTTGTACGATCTCTAGTGATTCAGAGGTATCCTACAATCCAGTCATGTTTCTGTGCTGCGTTAAGTGATTTGTCTGTTAAACATGAGGCTTGGTCGGACCCCAGGTCTCTTCCTTTGCCTAAGTAAAGCTTTACAGCCTCCATCGTCAAATACTCATTCATAAGAACATAAGAAATAGGAGCAGGAGTCGGCCCTTTGAGCCTGCTCCGCCATTCAATAAGATCATGGCTGATCTTCTACCTCATCTCCACTTTCCTGCACTATCCACATATCCCTTGATTTCCTTAATATTCAAAAATCTATCGATCTCTGTCTTGAATATACTCAACAACTAAGCCTCCACAGCCCTCTGGGGTAGAGAATCCCAAAGATTCACCACCCTCTGAATGAAGAAATTTCTCCTCATCTCAGTCCTAAATAGCCGACTCCTTATTCTGAGACGGTTACCCCTGGTTCTAGACTCCCCAGCCAGGGGAAACATCCTCCCTGCATCTACCCCGTCAAGCCCTGTAAGAATTTTGTATGTTTCAATGAGATCACCTCTCATTCTTCTAAACTCTAGAGAATATAGGCCTAGTCTACTCAATCTCTCCTCATAGGACAACCCCCCATCCCAGGAACCAGTCTGGTGAACCTTCTTGGCACTCCCTCTATGGCAAGTATATCCTTCCTTAGGTAAGGAGACCAAAACTGTACACAATACTCCAGCTGTGGTCTCACCAGGGCCCGATACAATTACAGTAATATGTCTTTACTATTATACTCAAATCCTCTTGTAAAATAGGCCAACATACCATTTGCTTTCCTAATTGCTTGCTGTACCTGCATGTTAACTTTCAGTGATTCGTGTACAAGGACATTTCCCAATCTCTCACCATTTAAAAAATACACTGCTTTTCTTTTTTTCCTACCAAAGTGGATAACTTCACATTTCTCCACATTATAGTCCATTTGCCATGTTCTTGCCCACTCACTTAACCTGTCTTTATCCTCTTGAAGCCTCCTTGCATCCTCCTCACAACTTACATTCCCACCTAGCTTTGTATCATCAGCAAACTTGGATATATTACATTTGGTCCCCTCATCCAAATCATTGATATAGATTGTGAATAGCTGAGGCCCAAGCACTGATCCTTGCGGTACCCCACTACTTACAGCCTGCCAACCCAAAAATGACCCGTTTATTCCTACTCTCTGTTTTCTGTCCGTTAACCAATCCTCAATCCATGCTAGTATATTACCCCCAATCCCATGAGCCCTAATTTTGTTTAATAACCTCTTGTGTGGTACCTTATCGAATGTCTTCTGAAAATCCGAATACACCATATCCACTGGTTCCCCCTGATCTATTCTGCTAGTTACAACCTCAAAAAACTCTAACAGATTTGTCAAACACGATTTCCCTTTCATAAATCTGTGTTGACTCTGCCCAATCCTATTATTTTTTAAGTGCCCTGTTACCACATCCTTAATAATAGATTCTCGCATTTTCCCTACTACTGATGTCAGGCTAACTGGTCTGTAGTTCCCCGTTTTCTCTCTCCCTCCTTTCTTAAATAGTGGGGTTACATTTGTTACCTTCCAATCTGCGGGAACCGTTCCAGAATCTATGGAATTTTGGAAAATGACAACCAATGCAACCACTATCTCTATAGCCACCTCTTTCAAAACCCTAGGATGTAGGCCATCAGGTACAGGGGATTTATCAGCTTTCAGTCCCACTAATTTCTCAGTACTATTTTTTTGTACTAATACTAATTTCTTTCAGTTCCTCATTCTCGCTAGAGCCTTGGTTCTCCATTATTTCCGGGAAGTTTTTTGCGTCTTCTTCCGTGAAGACAGGCACAAAGTATTGGTTTAATTTCTCTGCCATTTCCTAATTCCCCATTATAATTTCTCCTGTCTCAGCCTGTAAGGGACCCACATCTACTTTCGCCAATCTTTTCCTTTTTACATACCGATAGAAGCTTTTACAGTCTGTTTTTATGTCTCTCGCTAGTTTACTCTCATATTCTATTTTCCCTTTCTTATCAATTTCTTGGTCCTCCTTTGCTGAATTCTAAAATCCTCCCAATCCTCAGGCTTATTACTCTTTTGGCAACATTATAAGCCTCTTCCTTTGATCTAATACTATCTTTAACTTCTCTTGTTAGCCACGGTTGGACCACTTTTCCTGTGGGGTTTTTGTGCCTTAAAGGAATGTATATTTGTTGTAAATTATGTATTAATTCTTTAAATGCTAGCCATTGCTTGTCTACTGTCATACCTTTTAATGTAGTTTCCAAATCTACCGTAGCCAACTCGCTCCTCATACATACATAGTTAGCTTTGTTTAGATTTAAGACCCTAGTTTCAGATTTAACTAAATCACTTTAAAACTCAGTATAAAATGTTATTATATTATGGTCACTCTTCCCTAAAGGCCCCTTTACCACAAGGTTATTAATTAACCCTTTCTCTTTGCACAACACTAGATCTAAAATAGCCTGTTCCCTAGTTGGTTCCTCAACATACTGATCTAGGAAACTCTCTTGCATACATTCCATGAATTCGTCCTCCACACTATTACTGCAAATTTGGTTTGCCCAGTCTATATGTAGATTAAAGTCCCCATGACCACTGTATTAACCTTGTTACATGCGCCTCTAATTTCTTGATTTATACTCTTCCCTACATTACACCTACTGTTTGGGGGCTTATAAACAACTCCCACCAATGTTTTCTGCCCCTTACTGTTTCTTAGCTCCACCCAAACTGATTCTACTTCTTGATTTTTGGAGCTGAAATTCTTTCTCTCTACTGTCTTTATCCCATCCTTTATTATCAGGGCTACCCCTCCTCCTTTTCCATTTTTGCCTATCTCTTCGAAAAGTTAAGTATCCTGGAATATTTAGATCCCAACCTTGGTCACTTTGCAACCATGTCTCCATTATGGCTATTAGATCAAACCTGTTTATTTCTATCTGCGCTATTAATTCATCAATTTTGTTGCGAATGCTTCGCGCATTCAGGTATAGTGCCTTTAGCTTTGACTTTTCTATTTTTCCCTGATGTCACCTTAGTTGCAGATGCCTTAATACCTTTGTTACTCTCTCTGTCCCTTCCTGACCCACTCTGCTTTTTTACCCAAAACTCTACTCTGCTCTAGAGCCTTGACATTTCTCATTCCCAATCCAGCACCCAGAATACAAACTTCACTACAATAGCATATTATTGATGAAATACATTTTTCACCAAAGTTAGAATTGTAACATTAATTTTGGCGCCTGACATATATTCCCAGTTTTAATAATTTAAAAAAAATTCATTCCTGGGATGTGGGCATCGCTGGTGAGGCCAGCATTTATTGCCCATCCCTAATTGCCCTTGAGAAGGTGGCGGTGAGCCGCCTTCTTGAACCACTGCAGTCCGTGCGGTGAAGGTACTCCCACAGTGCTCTTAGGGAGGGAGTTCCAGGATTTTGACCCAGCGACGATGAAGGATCGGCGTTATATATTTCCAAGTCAGGATGGTGTGTGACTTGGAGGGGAACTTTGAGCTGATGGTGTTCCCATGCGCCCGCTGCCCTTGTCCTGCTAGGTGGTGGAGGTCGCGGGTTTCTGCCTTAGGCCATGATCTACTCATTGAGAATGCTGACAACCGGTGTTGGCACAATAGGATAGATGAGAAATATTCCTGTCCCTTGTACCAAGGTCGTGGACAGCCATTTTGATTATGTTTGCTCTATGTTTTGTTTTGTTAATGTTTGGATCCTTGCCTTTTGCTCTGCTCCCAATGTCTGATTGTCCACTGGTGCTGGGTGTCACACGGTTATGACATTTATTTGTGAGCCTGATGCTTTTTACATCCAGATACATGTTCAAAATACGGTCGTGTCATTTGCTCGAGTTCAAGTTGAGTCCCTGGCTATGTGCTATTGACAGTTTGTGGCACAGGTACCAGGGTTAACCTGTGCACTCATGTTGAACAGGTAATATTATATAGTTATGGAGTGGAGAAAGGCATTAATATTTATGTTGGGATTTATGATGTGTGTGTTTTAAACCAGACGCTTGCATTGCTCTCTCCTACATGCTGTGGTACTTCAATATATTGATGGGTCGGGATGCTCTAATATAAAGTGTATTGATATTGGAGAATGACCTTTCAGCGAAGAGCTTATGGTTTGCTTGTATATCCTAAAATAAGCTTGAGCATGGATGAATAAATGTGTGGTGAGGCAGACCATTGTTCCCTATCTCAGGATGTATATATTGTAATGGTTTAAAATGTCAGTGTGCAGGCAACAATCTATAATTCAGTGTTGCTCGATCGCGGATGTAAGGTCCGTGCTCAGAAGTCTTTGTTGGTTGTCTTAGTTGAAGTAGCTGCAGGGAGCCCCAAACAACGTCCCCCACCCCACTCTCCCCAGTAAACTTGGGTTCTCGAAAACTGTCTTTTGGACACATTTGTCAACAATCGCTCAACCTTTGGTGACCGTGCCTTCTGTTGCCTAGGCCCTAAGCTCTGGAATTCCCTGCCTAAACCTGTCCGCCTCGCTACCTCTCTTTCCTCCTTTAAGACGCTCCTTAAAACCTACCTCTTTGACCAAGCTTTTGGTCACCTGCCCTAATTTATCCTTATGTGGATCGGTGTCAAATTTTTTGTCTTAAAATACTCGTGTGCAGCGCCTTGGGACGTTTTACTACGTTAAAGGTGCTATATAAATACAAGTTGTTGTTGTTGAACCTTTTCCTCATAGCTTGTGGAGCTTGATTGTTTGTCATGACGACAGGCATATTTATGTATATAGAAGATCATTGTTTTTTGGCAGTTGAAACCAACAATCAGAAGAGAACAACTTGCCAGACATGGCAAAAGCTTCTTGGTGCCAATCCTGGAAATGGAAGACAAAATATATAATGTTTCAGATGCTAAATTTACATTTATCCCATTCCCTCTGTACCAGTTCAATTGACACTTGCCACAGAAAATAGCATGCATTGATGTCATATGTTATTGCAAATGATTTCCTTGACCTTGAATTGGAGACAGTCCTCAAGTCATTCCTACATTACAACAGTGACTACAATTCAAAAGTATTTCATTGGCTCTAAAGCGCGTTGGGATAGCCTGAGGTCCTGAAAGGTGCTATATAAATACAAGTCTTTTTTTCTTCAGCTGGTATATTATTGTCAACCAATTATGCTGATAATTAGGGTGCAGTTTTTTTTGGGGGGGGTTGGGGTGAAGCTGGTGATGCTTTTCACTCGGCTCTAATTTGAGATCTTAGTGAAGTTTGCAACTGAGACCATGTTGCCATTCACTTGCAAGGAACATTTGCACATGTGCATTCCAGTAGGCTAACCTGGCACCATTACCCACCACTAGAATAGCAGTGGATACAACTGTGTCTCCCCCAGGCCATCACTGACATATTGGGGAGTTATTTAAGGCCCATTATTAGCCCCTTAGAGCAAATAAAGAGCTCCAACATTTATTTTTGGCAGATTTATACTTTGCCCCTACATCAGTAGCAATTGGACACTTGTCTCTGATCCATTAACAACTGGTTGCATGCTCGCCCCTAAACCATGAAGAGCTAGACCGCCCTACTATGAAAATGTAAAAGAGACCCATATCTTTGATATCTGTGGCAACAATCGCAGACATCAGCTGTTGTGCAGTTTGCAGGTTTCATGAGGGACATTGAAATGGTGACGCACGCACAGAGGGCAGAACCATTTTTGAAAAAGGTACAGGTGGCCAAATTCGAATCGCTTCAGATGACGAATCGATTTTTCACTCCTCCCCAATAATGCCACTACTTCAGGCTACATGCACTCATTGAGACTGCAGCCAATGCACTTTGTAATCAGAGCATGTGCCTCTTGCTCAAGGCCGGAACCCAAACCCTGACCCGAAAAGTGCAGAGAAATCTCTCAGCCACGAAGCATGCCCTTTTTGAGCTCATGTTATAACCTTATCACTTCAAATGCAATGCAAATCAAAAGAGGTTTGAAAGCACCCATCTCAAACTCCAGAGCTGTGATTGGTATGGACAGAAGTTGTCCTGCTAACACTTGTTCATATTAGTGGGAACTGAGCTGTCATAAATTAAATTGGTTTGGAAACTTGATGCTAAACGGCTCCAATGCTTTCAGTGCTGACTTCAACATGTACGCTAATACTTAGCACAAAAATCAACTTTAAAGGAAATCTGTCACATTTGACAGTGTACAAAGATGCATCCAAACTGGTCTCCATACTATAAAAAGGATATCGAGGCAATAACAACTTGCATTTATATAGCACCTTTAATGTCGTAAAACGTCCCAAGGTGCTTCACAGGAGTGTGATCAAACAAAATTTGACCAGGAGCTAAGGAGACAGGCAACCAAAATATTGGTCGAAGAGGTAGGTTTTAAGGCGCGCCTTAAAGGAGGAAAGAGAGGTAGAGAGGCGGAGAGGTTTCGGAAAGAAATTCCAGAGTTTAGGGCCTCGGCAGCTGAAGGCACGGCCACCAATGGAGGAGCGATTAAAATTGGGAATGCGCAAGAGGCCACAATTGGAGGAGCGCCGAGATCTCAGAGGGTTTTCGGGCTGGAGGAGGTGACAGAGATAAGGAGGGGCAAATCCATGGAGGAACTTGAAAAAACGAATGAGAACTTTAAGTGGACTGGAGAAGGTGGAAAAGAGATTTACAGTATGATACCAGAACTGAGAGGTTATACCTATCCAGAAAGACTGAACAGGCTGGGGCTCTTTTCTCTACTAAAGAGAAGACTGAGGGGTGACCTGGTGGAGGTCTTTAAGATTATGAAAGGGTTTGATAGGATAGATGAGAAGTTGTTTTACTTGTGATGGAGTTCAAACCTCGGGGTCATAAATATAAGTCAGTCACCAATAGATCCAATATGGAATTCAGGAGAAACTTATTTACCCAGAGAGTGGTTAGAATATGTTACCACAAGTAGTAGTTGAGGCAAATAGCATAGATGCATTTAAAGGAAAGCTAGATAAACAAGTTCCTCCATGGATTTGCCCCTCCTTATCTCTGTAACCTCCTCCAGCCTGACAGCCCTCTGCGATATCGGCGCTCCTCCAATTCTGGTTATACTAATAGGGTTAGATGAAGCGGGGTGGGAGGAGGAGGCTTGTGTGGAGCAAAAACCTTTTGCGGGATCCATTGAAGTTCACAACACAAAAGGAGCCATTCCGACTATCGTGGCAGGGATTTTCCTGCTCCGGTGCCACAACTTCACTGGAAGTGCAGTGGAAACAGTAGCACAGTGGTTACGTTACTGGACTAGTAATCCAGAGGCCTGGACTAATGATCCGGAGACGTGAATTCAAATCCCACCACAATTGGTATCCATAATGGTGACCTTGAAACTATAGGATTGTCGTAAAAACCCATCTGGTTCACTAATGTCCTTTCGGGAAGGAATTCTGCCATCCTTACCTGGCCAAGATGTGACTCCAGACCCACAGCAATGTGGTTGCCCTCTGAAATGGCCTAGCAAGACACTCAGTTCTAACAAACCGCTACGTAAAGCAATAATAAGAATAAAACCAGGCATCAACCAAGGCACCGGCTTCGGACACGACAACGGCACACCCAGCCCATTCGACCCTGCAAAGTCCTCCTCACTAACATCTGCGGACTTGTGCCAACATTGGGAGAGCTGTCCCACAGACTAGTCGAGCAACAGCCTGATTTAGTCATACTCACAGAATCATACCTTTCAACCAATGTCCCACACTCCTCCATCACCATCCCTGGGTATGTCCTGTCCCACTGGCAGGACAGACCCACCAGAGATGGTGGCACAGTGGTATACAGTCGGGAGGGAGTGGCCCTGGGAGTCCACAACATTGACTCCGGACCCCATGAAGTCTCATGGCTTCAGGTCAAGCATGGGCAAGGTAACCTCCTGCTGATTACCACCTACCGCCCTCCCTCAGCTGATGAATCAGTACTCCTCCACTTGGAAGAAACATTCAGGGTAGCAAGGGCACAGAATCTACTCTGGGTGGCGGGGCTTCAATGACCATCACCAAGAGTGGCTCGGTAGCACCACTACTGACCGAGCTGGCCGAGTCCTGAAGGACATAACTGCCAGTCTGGGCCTGCGACAGGTGGTGAGTGAACCAACACGAGGGAAAAACCTACTTGACCTCGTCCTCACCAGTCTACCTGTCACAGATGCATGTGTCCATGACAGTATTGGTAGCAGTGACCACCGCACATTGTGGAGACGAAGTCCCGTCTTCACACTGAGGACACCCTCCATCGTGTTGTGTGGCGCTACCACCATGTTAAATAGAATAGATTCAGAACAGATCTAGCAGCTCAAAACTGGGCATCCATGAGGCGCTGTGGGCCATCAGCAGCAGCAGAATTGTATTCCACCACAATCTGTAACCTCATGGCCCGGCATATCCCTCACTCTACCATTACCATCAAGCCAGGCGACCAACTCTGGTACAATGAGGAGGGCAGAAGAGCATGCCAGGAGCAGCACCAGGCGTACCTAAAAATGAGGTGCCAACCTGGGGATGCTGCAACACAGGGACTACATGCATGCTAAAAAGCGGAAGCAGCATGCTATAGACAGAGCTAAGCGATCACACAATCAACGGATCAGATCAAAGCTCTGCAGTCCTGCCACATCCAGTCGTGAATGATGGTGGACCATTAAACAACTAACGGGAGGAGGAGGCTCCATGAATATCCCCCTCCTCAATGATGGCAGAGCCCAGCACGTGAGTGCAAAAGACAAAGCTGAAGCGTTGGCAACCATCTTCAGCCAGAAGTGCCGAGTGGATGATCCATATTGGCCTCCTCCTGAGGTTCCCACCATCACAGAAACCATTCTATTCGATTCACTCCACGTGATATCAAAAACGGCAGCACCTCCCAAACCCGCGACCTCTACCGCCTAGAAGGACAAGGGCAGCAGGCGCATGGGAACACCATCACCTCCAAGTTCCCCTCCAAGTCACACACCATCCTGACTTGGAAATAAATTGCCGTTCCTTCATCATCGGGTCAAAATCCTGGAACTCCCTCCCTAACAGCACTGTGGGAGTACCTTCATCTCATGGACTGCAGCGGTTCAAGAAGGCGGCTCACTGCCACCTTCTCAAGGGCAATTAGGGATGGCCAGTGATGCCCACATCCCATGAACAAATTAAAAAAACACGGGCATAGACCATTGGTCCAAATGGCCTCTTTCTGTGCTGTAAATTCTGTGTAACTCCATTCTCCTAAGGGCTAAAGAATTTTGGGGATATCTTTTCGATCAGCAGGGTCAGTTCATATCGACAGAGAATGTGCGTGCAAGAGAATTGAATGGAGATGCCTTTTGCGGGATCCATTGAAGTTCACAACACAGAAGGAGCCATTTAACCTATCGTGGAAGGGATTTTCCCACTCCATTGCCACAACTTCATCGGAAGTGCCGTGGAAACCCTGTTTATGTACCACACTTCTGGCAAAGTGGAAGTGGCTGCAAGGAAATTCCCAGTCCATGTCTGTGCCAGCTCTTTGCTGGAGCAATCCAAAACTAATCCCAATGCTGTGATGGCTCCCCATGATCCTGCTCAATTAGCAGAACACGCAATCTTTTGCCTGCCCCCTTAAATTGACTTAAGTGTTTTTCTTGTAAAATGCGTGAGACCTTGAATCAACGATTAAAATGTAACCTATAACATGTAAATTGACCCTAGCCTCCATCCATTTAGAATGGGATTATAAGAACATAAGAACATAAGAAATAGGAGCAGGAGTAGGCCAATCGGCCCCTCGAGCCTGCTCCGCCATTCAATAAGATCATGGCTGATCTGATCCTAACCGCCAATCTACTATCTATCACAGAACCATCTCCTGCATCTAACAGAATTGCACACACGAAATAGGAGCAGAATCAGGCTACACAGTCCCTGGGCCCGCTCCACTACCCACAGGGCCATGACCGATCCGAACCTAGACTCATGTCCAAATTCCTGCCCGCTCCCCGTAACCCTTAATGCCCTTTACTTCTAGGAAACTGTCTATTTCTGTTTTAAATTTAATTAATGTTGTAGCTTCTACAGCTTTTTGTGGCAGCATATTCCATGGACCTACCACCCTCTGAGTGAAGTAGTTCCTCCTCATCTCAGTTTTGAAAGAGCAGCCCCTTATTCTAAGACTATGTCCCCTAGTTCTCGTCTCACCCGTCATCGGGAACATCCTCCCCGCATCCACCCGATCCAACCCCTTCACAATCTTATATGTTTCAATAAGATCGCCTCTCATTCTTCTGAACTCCAATGAGTAGAGTCCCAATCTACCCAACCTCTCCTCATATGACCACCCCCTCATCCCCGGGATTAACCGAATGAACCTTTTTTGCACTGCCTCGAGAGCAAGGATGTCTTTCCTTAAGTGTGTGTGTGCTCTGCTCATCTGCCTGGAACATAAAATGCTGGATTTTACCAACCCTGGCGGGTGATGTCGGTGGCGAGTCCCAGCCTCGCTGCTGGCTCCAGGCCGCTGTCCAAAATGATTTCCCCCTGATTGGGCCTGTTAAGCCCGCCCAACGCGTTTGCCGGCCAATTGAAGGAAGCGGTTCTGATGACCCGCTGTCAAAAAAAAACATTTTCCCACCCGACCCGCCACCGATTGCGCCCGCTGACCCCCCCGAAAATTCTGCCTAAAGGGAAGCTCCTCTTAAAGGGATAGAGCCCATTTTATCTGATTTCGTATTCCCAGGGGCTATATTTTCTCTCACTTTTTTATTGCTAGTGTTT
Organism: Squalus acanthias; assembly: GCA_030390025.1. NCBI lineage: Eukaryota > Metazoa > Chordata > Chondrichthyes > Squaliformes > Squalidae > Squalus > Squalus acanthias. The sequence continues at coordinate 16,473,744 of CM059448.1, forward strand.
TGGAGGACATTTTTGGGGGGGATTTTTGTTCTATTTTCATTGACATCAGAACACGTAGGGAATGTTTCGACAGGAACAAAGCCAGCTGGATATTGTCTGCAAAATCCCTGGAAAAGTAACTAATCTGTCCAAAGTGTCTGTGACAACACTGCAATCCTCTCCACTCCAAATCACGACTTCAGGGTCATCTGTGAGGACAAAGATAACTCCTTACTCAATGACCAATCGTCTCCTCCAACACTTCCCTCCAGTCCCTCTTTCCTTACCTCCTGAAGCAAGTATAAGGATCTTATGGACTTCCCAAAGATCAAGAGACTGCATCCTCCTCCTTCTCCTCCTCCTCCTCCTCATCCTCCTCCTCAGCCAGCACATCCCCAGCCTGTCCCCATATCAATCTGTAGATTCGCTCCATCCTTCCCTGCCCCAGCCCTCAACAAATCACTTTCTGCTCCCACAATTCCTTCTCTACACAACTCGTAACTGCTTAACTACCTTACCTTGCACCAATGCTCCGATATCACTTTTGTTTGCCCCCCCTCTTTTTTTTCCCTCCTAGAAGCTGGCAGCTGTCCTTCATTCTGCCAGTGCATTTCACACTTCTTTTAGCCTCAACTTGTCACATTAACACTACCTCTTGCCTTGATCATCTCTTAATGTCTCTTAATCTCTCCTTTTGTTCTTTCATCCCCTCCCCCTTTTCCCAGCTTTATCCTTGCCTTAAATCTATTTCATTTCCTGCTATTTCCAGTTCTGACGAAAGGTCTTCGACCTGAAACGTTAACTCTGTTTCTCTCTCCACGGATGCTGCCTCGCCTGCTGAGTTTTTCCAGCGTTTTCTGTTGTTACTCCCGATATCACTTATAGCTCCCTTTGCCCAGGTACCATTTTCCTCCCCCTCAAAATTACCAGCATCATCCTGCACCCTCAAAAAGTCCAGTCATGTGACCCCTCCCTCACTTCCAACTACCATCCATATCTAACCTCCCCTTCCTCTCTAAGGTCCTTGAATTCACCATTGCTACCCAGATTCATATTCACTTTTCCCCAAATTCTCCCTTTCAGATCCCTTCAATCCAGCTGCTTCCCTGCCTACAGGAGCAAGATTACACTGGTCTAAGTCATCAACAGTATCTTCTGTCAGTGTGAAGCATTTGTCCTCCTCAACCTCGAAACAGGTCTACACATCGACCACTCCATCTTCCTCCACCTCTCCTCCACGTTCCACTTCTTCAGGGCTGCCTTCACTTGGTTCCATTCTCACCTTTCCAAACGCAGCCAATGGATTCTACACTTGCCCCATATAGTTGCCTTTGGAGAACCCCGAGGTTCCATCCTTGACTTGCTCATTTTCCTCACTTATATGTTGCCCTCTTCGGCAACATCATCTATAGGTATAAGGTTAGTTTTCATGTGTGCACCACAAGTACATCTGTCTTGCCAACATCTAGTCATGGATGAGTCAAATTTATCTCCAATTGAACAGTGGAAAGACTGATGCCATTATATGATTTTCACAAACTATTTATTCCCCCCAGCTGTTCCCTGGCTGAATCAGATGGTGCACAACTATAGTGTCCCATTTAACACTGAGCTGAGCTTCAAACTGCACATCTAATCCATCACTGAGTCTATTTATTTCCACCTCTCCAGCCTTGTCCATCTCTGCCTCACCCCCCGCCCCACCAATACTAAAGCCTTTATCCACACTTTCATTACCTCTAGACTCAACTTCTCCAAGGCCCATCTCACCAGCCTCCCGAGTTCCACCCTCCACAAACTCCAACCCGTGCAAAGCTGCACCATTCACATCCTGCCACACACTATCCTGCTTGATCGTCATCCCTGTTTTCATTCACCTTCGTTGACTCCCTAACTTCAAAGCCCTCATCATCACTTATGAACCCCTCCATCGCTTCACCCATTTACCTCTGCAAACTGCTTCAGCCCGACACCCCAGCCTCTGCTCTCTGACTCTAGTGCCAGAGCCATCTGCTGTCTTGGCCCGACTCTCTGGAACTCTCACCCTAATCCTCCCCAACTTGCTACTTGTCTGCTGCGTTCGAAAGCCTCATTAAAAACCTGCATTTTCCCCCAAGCTTGCCATCATTTTTTCCTCACTCTCCCGAACACTGTTTTGGCATCTGTTTCCCCTCTTTGAAATGCCTTGGGATATTTACTATTTTAAAGGTGCTATATTAATGCGAGGAGCAGAGCTGCAAACAGTGAGCTCTCTTAAAGACAGGGCCTGCTGAACAACTTTGTATTTTAATAGGTTGTAATTTTTTAATCAGGTGCAAATAAGAAGCGTAGACTTAATTAATAAAGTTCGTGCAGTTGAATAATAATCTTGTGCAAGGACTGAATCAACACAACCAAGGGTCAACATCTCCACTATATTAATTCTCCCAGAGCCTCAATACATTTTAATCGTATGCCATCTGGTATATAAGGAGATTCATTCTCTCACTCAGCAACTCCCTGAGCATCAATATAATGAAGGGCCTAACATTCTGTCAAGAAGATGCATTTGGAGTTGCAAGCTATGTGGAATTTTTATTTTCTCTATGGCCGGGCATTGCACAGCAGACTCTTGTCACATTTTGACATAACGGTAACCTGCTGTAAGCAGGATTTATGCACTCTTTAACCAATGCCAAAGAGGATGTTGGCAAGTCACACAGGGAAGGCTCAAAATACATGAAGGAGCGAGGGGGGGCGAGGGGGGGGGGGGGGGGGTGCGGTTCAGTGGTATTGTCCCAAATTATCAGATGGATTCCCTACAGAATTTTAAACCAAGAGGGTTGCGTCTATGAATGCTACTAAAATATATGTATCTATGTTTCCAACAAACCTGTAAGCCTGAACTTGAACCCTGGGAGCTTGAAATTCCTCTTTTAATGAACAGTGGCGGAATACATGTTTTTCTCGTAATTAAGTGCCTGCGAGCAAAATTGTATTGTCAGGAATCTCATTTCAAAGCCGAGCATTCCTGTGCAAAAGCAAAATACTGTGGCTGCTGGAAATCTGAAATAAAAACAGAAAATGCTGGAAATACTCAGCAGGCGTCCTTGTACATGAGTCACTGAAAGTGAATGTGCAGGTGCAGCAAGCCATTAGGAAGGCAAATGGTATGCTGGCCTTCATTATACGAGGATTTGAGTACAGGAGTAAGGAAGTCTTACTCCAATTATATAGGGCTTGGTGAGACTACATCTGGAGTACTGTGTACAATTTTGGTCTCCTTACCTAAGGAAGGATATAGTTGCCATAGAGGGAGTGCAACGAAGGTTCACGAGATTGATTCCTGGGATGGCGGGACTGTCGTATGAGAAGAGATTGAGTAAACTAGGCCTGTATTCTCTTGAATTCAGAAGAATGAGAGGGGATCTCATTGAAGCATACAAAATTATTACAGGGCTTGATAGGATGGATGCTGGGAGAATGTTTCCCTTGGCTGGGGAGTCTAGAACCAGGGGCCACAGCCTCAAGATAAAGGGTAGGCCATTCAGGACTGAGATGAGAAGAAATTTCTTCACACAGAGGGTGGTGAATCTTTGGAATTCTCTACCCCAGAGGGTTGTGGAGACTCAGTCATTGGGTATATTCAAAACAGAATTCGATAGATTTCTGACTAGTAAGGGCATCAAGGGATATGGCGATAGGGCCAGTGAATGGAGTTGAGGCAGAAGATCAGCCATGATCTCATTGAATGGCGGAGCAGGCTCGAAGGGCCGAATGGCCGACTCCTGCTCCTATTGCTTATGTTCTTAGGTCAGGCAGCATCTGTGGAGAGAGAAACAGAGTTAACGTTTCAGGTCGATGACCCTTTGTCAGAACTGGAAAAAGCTAGAGATGGAACAGGTTTTTAAGCAAGTGCAGGGAAAGGGGAGAGGGGAGGAAAGAACGAAGAGAAGGTCTGTGATAGGATGGAAGGCAGGAGAGATTAAGAGACAAAAGGGATGATGGTGCAAGGCAAAAGGAGATTTTATAGATTCCTATGTTTATTTTCATGGGCTCTAATTAAAAACAGACATGCTCCCATTCTTTTGCTAAAAGAGCGATCATACCCCAATAGCTCTTCTTCCTCCACAGCTAATGGTTCTGCCCATCCCCGTTCCCCCTTCTGTGCCTCCTGTGTCTGGCATCCAATAATTAGGTGCTCCTCATGATCTCGTAATAACATACAGTTTTGGGACAGCACCCTCATGTTCACATCTGCATGAAGTGAATGGTCAGAAGAAGGGGGAGGAAGATGTGCCTTCATATTTTTTTTTTTAAATGCCTTTCATTTATTGTACCAATTATTCTGAACAAGTAAAGCTGTACTGCTCTTGTGACACTGTGGAGGCACTGGTTGCTTTGTGTAGCAAAATCATAAACGTATTCTTTTTGAACATGCTTGCCATGTTGCTTCAAGCACTATGACCAGAGCAATTCTTCCCCGCTGTGCTATTTCACCACCAAGGGAGAGCCTATTGTATCATTTTCCCGCAATGAACTACGATCAGAACGATACCACAGGCTTGGGCTTCATGGGTATTTTATTTGACTTAATATCATAGAAACTACAGCATAGAAAGAGGCCATTTGGCCCATTGGGCCTGTCCTGATGCTAACTCTTCAACTGGAGTTGTCCTTCCTATTTGTCTTTTTAAATTCATCCTGTTCAAATTTCCTTTAAAAAAAATTATATTCAAGTTTCTGCCTCAATAGTTCCTTGTGGTAAAGCATCCCATTTTCTAATAACCCAATTATGAGCAAAATAAATCTTCTAAAGTCCTCCTTCATACTTCATAGACAATTTAGTTTGTTTGGAATTAAAATGTATTTCCATTTTTTAAATCTTCATTGTTAAGTTAGCATAAGCCAAGGGCTGGGATTTAAATCAGCTGCATATTAAGCAATCTCTTGTTACTGTTGCACCGTTAGCAGTGATTTGGGGATCAATCCTATTCTTTTTGCAGCTATCCAAATGCCTTGTCTTTCCTCTCGGCACATTTCAGATTCCTGCGCTTATCTGTTTCTTCAGCTTACATTTAGATTAATGGTGCCTGGAAGGGAATTACAAGCTGGAACACAATTGAGGGATTCAGATGACCTCTTTAAGTAAGAGATTTGCGCTCAACAAGTTTATTAATGTCATCGGAGCCCTAATTGTGTGTTTTTTTTTCTGCTGTACTTTTGGTGCTACTCGCGCCATGCTGGGATTTCCAGTTCACTGGTGCCATAAGCCCTGGTTTTGGGGGGTGGGGGGGCGGGTGGGGTTAGGTTATTGCTTTGATTTTACAACAATCAATCCAAAACCTACACTTTAATAACAAAAAAAAATGTTAAATGATGGCAGCTGGTTGTACTTTCCCTTCAGCTATTTTCAATCGAAAAAAAATCTCATTGAGGTCAATAATCAGCGCTTCATGCATATACATTGAGATCTGTCACTCCCATCTCACAGCAATATTACAGTACTCTGGCAGTACTACATAATGACAGCATAAGAGCATTTGGGATTTAAACACGCTCCTAGTTATTAGTTATTTAATATATTTCCATCGATATATATTAAATTTGTTGTGTATGTCGTGCACTCCTTATTTGGGCATTGTGTCGCTAGGCGATGTCCCAGTAGGATTTTCCCATTACTGTATAAAGCCACCGGTTCATCAGTCGCAGCTGCAGCTGCACATATCTGCCATTAGATGGCGCTCCAGAAGCTGCAGATCCCCATACCTATAGCCTCACCAGTGCACTCTGAGGGAAATTTGCATTGTCTAGACTTCCTGTGAACAACTCCATGAGGAGATCCACTAGTATTAACTTTTCAAAGCAGATTTTGAATAACATGGGACCTGAAATTACAGTGTCGGATGTATGAATACTTTTCTTAAAATTCTTTTTGGAATCATCGAAATTTACAGCACAGAAGGAGGCCCTTCGGCCCATCTTGTCCGCGCCGGCCAACAAAGAGCTATCCACCCTAATCCCACTTTCCAGCACTTGGTCCATGGCCTTGTAGGTTACGGCACTTCAAGTGCCTATCCAAGTACTTTTTAAAAGTGATGACGGTTTCTGCCTCTACCCCCCTTTCAGGCAGTGAGTTCCAGACCCCCACCACCCTCTGGGTGAAAACATTTCTCCTCAAATCCCCTCTAAACCTCTGACCAATTACTTTAAATCTATGACCCCTGGTTATTGACCTCTCTGCTAAGGGAAATAGGTTCTTCCTATCCACTCTATCTGGGCCCCTCATAATGTTAAACACCTCAGTTAGGTCTCCCCTCCGCCTCCTCTGTTCCAAAGAAAACAACTCCAGCCTATCCAATCTTTCCTCATAGCTTTTTGATGTATTAAAAAAATCCTGACATGCATTTTGGGGAGCTGCTGTACCGTTTTGTTGCACATTACATTCATGAGCATACAGTGAGACATTGAGGTTGTTTGTATGGTTAAGAGTAAGCAGGGAACCTTTGGGGGGTCAAGGTAATTAAGTGGCTTCAATCAGGTTCAGCTGCATTAGGGGGACCACACAAGGGGTCTCACAGGACTGGCTCTTTGGCTTATGTCGAGCTTTCACGATCTAGTCATGCACAAGAGAATCCTTGAAGGCTTATGACCGTGTTTCCAGTTAACCCATTCTTAGATGAATAATTCACTTGTTTTTCTGAAATTCGCCTCTCTCGTTTTAGTGGAAATAAGAACATAAGAACATAAGAAATAGGAGCAGGAGTAGGCCAATCGGCCCCTCGAGCCTGCTCCGCCATTCAATAAGATCATGGCTGATCTGATCCTAACCTCAAATCTAAAGAACACAAGAAGTAGGAGCAGGACCCGGCCACTCAGCCCCTGGGCCCGCTCCGCCACCCACAGGGCCCTGACCGATCCGAACTCAGCCTCATGTCCAATTTCCTGCCTGCTCACCGTAGACCCTAATTCCCTTTACCTCTAGGAAACTATCTATTTCTGTTTTAAATGTATTTAATGATGTAGCTTCCACAGCTTCCTGGGGCAGCAAATTCCACAGACCCACTACCCTCTGAGTGAAGAAGTTTCTCCTCATCTCAGTTTTGAAAGAGCAGCCCCTTATTCTAAGATTATGCCCCCTAGTTCTAGTTTCACCCATCCTTGGGAACATCCTTACCGCATCCACCCGATCAAGCCCCTTCACAATCTTATATGTTTCAATAAGATCGCCTCTCATTCTTCTGAACTCCAATGAGTAGAGTCCCAATCTATTCAACCTCTCCTCATATGTCCACCCCCTCATCCCCGGGATTAACCGAGTGAACCTTCTTTGTACTGCCTCGAGAGCAAGTATGTCTTTTCTTAAGTATGGACACCAAAACTGTACGCAGTATTCCAGGTGCGGTCTCACCAATACCTTATACAGTATAACTGCAGCAATACCTCCCTGTTTTTATAATCTATCCCCCTAGCAATAAAAGCCAACATTCCGTTGGCCTTCTTGATCACCTGCTGCACCTGCATACTAACTTTTTGATTTTCTTGCACTAGGACCCCCAGATCCCTTTGTACTGCAGTACTTTCCAGTTTCTCGCCATTAAGATAATAACTTGCTCTCTGATTTTTCCTGCCAAAGTGCATAACCTCACATTTTCCAATATTGTATTGCATCTGCCAAATCTCCGCCCACTCACCCAGCCTGTCTATATCCCCTTATAGGTTTTTTATGTCCTCCTCACTTTCTACTTTCCCTCCCATCTTTGTGTCATCTGCAAACTTTGATATGTTACACTCGGTCCCCTCCTCCAAATCGTTAATATAGATTGTAAAGAGTTGGGGACCCAGCACCGACCCCTGCGGAACACCACTGGCTACTGGTTGCCAGTCCGAGAATGAACCATTTATCCCAACTCTCTGCTTCCTGTTAGATAACCAATCCTCCACCCATGCCAGAATATTACCCCCAATCCAGTGATTTTTTATCTTGAGCAATAATCTTTTATGTGGCACCTTGTCGAATGCCTTCTGGAAGTCTAAATACACTACGTCCACTGGTTCCCCTTTATCCACCCTGTACGTTATGTCCTCAAAGAACTCAAGCAAATTTGTCAGACATGACTTCCCCTTCATAAAGCCATGCTGACTTTGTCCTATTAAATTATGTTTATCTAAATGTTCCGTTACTGTCTCCTTAATAATAGACTCCAAAATTTTACCCACCACAGATGTTAGGCTAACTGGTCTATAATTTCCAGCCTTCTGCCTACTACCCTGTTCATCCATTGATTTTAAATGGCTTAGTACCTCCGCCAAAATGGTGGTGAAAGGAATTTCAGACGAGCAAGATAAGCATTTTAACATAGTATCTCACGGAGTAAGTTCAGGACCAAACCAAATTCCCTGCCCACAGTGATCTCAATTGGTCCAGTTTGGATTGATAAGCCAAATATTCAAGTTTGGACAATTCTGCACTATGTGCTAACAGACAAAATACTTTCAAAATCCTGCAATAAATGTTCATGTTATCACGGAAGTTGGAGCCACCTGGAGCCAGAGTGAGGGAGATAAATATTTAATTTTATTTATTTCCAACACTTGTGTGAGGAAAATAGGAATTTGTCTCCTTGGTTTTATATCATATTAAGTAGCAAAATTACTAAAATGGAAGGTGCTCCTTTGTCAAGTTCAAAATGGCTACTCAAACACATTTCAACTCACTGGCAGCTGAAGAAATCTCCTTGCTTGATCGACGAGTTAAATGGTATGTTTAACTCGTTTATGCTGCTAAACCCTGTAAACTAGGCTAATGGGTGGTCAACCGGAGGCTGATTTCTAAGTCTAGAACAGACGGGGTGTAATGGGTAGAAAAAGGGGAGAAGATCTTTTGTGCATTTCATGCATTTCTAGAAGGCCGAGGTGGGGTTCAGAGAATGCACAGGCCAGAGCTTCACTATCATAATCACATGATGCCGGAGTAACACAATAATGCCTCCCCGTCCTTCGGCTGGGTCCATGCTGCTTCAAATCACACCCACATAAATGGACATCCAGGCTTACAGATATATATACAGAACTTAAAGATTCAATCAACAGTTTTCACAACAACAACTTGCATTTTTAGAAAGAAAGACTTGCATTTCTATAGCGCCTTTCACGACCACTGGATGTCTCAAAGCGCTTTACAGCCAATGAAGTACTTTTGAAGTGGAGTCACTGTTGCAATGTGGGAAACGTGGCAGCCAATTTGCGCACAGCAAGGTCCCACAAACAGCAATGTGACAATGACCAGATAATCTGTTTTTGTTATGTTGGTTGAGGGGTAAACATTGGCCAGGACGCCGGGGATAACTCCCCTGCTCTTCTTCGAAATAGTGGCCATGGGGACCTTTTACGTCCACCTGAGAGAGCAGACGGGGCCTCGGTTTAACGTCTCATCCGAAAGACGGTACCTCCGACAGTGCAGCACTCCCTCAGCACTGCACTGGAGTGTCAGCCTAGCTTTATGTGCTCGAGTCCCTGGAGTGGGACTTGAACCCACAACCTTCTGACTCAGAGGCGAGTGCGCTACCAACTGAGCCACAGCATAGAAGAACACCCCAAGGTGCTTCACAGAGGCTTAATCAGACCAAAATCAACACCAAACCAAAGAAGGAGATATTAGGAGGGGTGAATTAAAGCTTGGTTAAAGAAGTGAGTTTTAAGGAAGGTCTTAAAGAAGAAGAGAAAGGTGAAGAGGCAGAAGGGATGAGCAAGGGAATTCCAGATCGTGGGGCCTAGACAGTCACCAATGGCGGGGCGAAAGGAGAGACATGAGGATTAGGAAATGACGGGCAAAAATCAAGGGAAACAAACCCCAGTTGCAGGCGCAAGGCTTGGTCTTGATTTGTACAAAACACATTGCAGAAATCTCCCCTCCTAACAAAAGCTGAAAATTTGGTCGAGGAGGTGATCGTCAAATGGTCTTTGACTTCTGGAACTGCCCCAAACCGCAAGTCGTGAAAGGAGGGCTGGGACAGAGTGAAGATTACACAGTGATTAATATTGTCAGTCACGTGAACATGGCAGGAGAGCTAAAAAGTGTGTTGATGACATTAAAAAGGTAGATGAGGAGAAATTAGCCCGGCAGATGACCACAGATGTGAAAAAAAATCAGCAGAAGAGAAATTCTTCCAAATTACACAAAACAGAAAATGCTGACAACACCCGGCAGGTTCATAAGCACATAAGAAATAGGAGTAGAAGTAGGCCATTCGGCCCTTCAAGCCTGCTCCGCCATTCAGTAAGATTATGGTTGATCTTCGACCTCATCCCCATATACCTCGAGTCCCTTAGTATCCAAAAATCTATCAATCTCGGTCTTGAATATACTCAACGACTGAGCATCCACAGCTTTCTGGGGTAGAGAATTCCAAAGATTCACAACCCTTTGAGTGAAGAAATTTCTCCTCATCTCAGTCCTAAATGGTCGACCCCTTATTCTTAGACCGTGGCCTCTAGTTCTAGACCCACAGCCAGGGGAAACTTTCTCCCAGTATCTACCCTGTCAAGCCCCTTAAGAATTTTTTATGTTTCAATGAGATCACCTCTCATTCTTCTGAACTCGAGGGAATATAGGCCTAGTCTACTCAATCTCTCCTTGTAGGACATCCCCTCATCCTGGGAATCAGTCTAGTGAACGTTCGTTGCACTCACTCTAAGGCAAGTATATCTTTTTTAAGGTAAGGAGACCAAAACTGTACGCAGTACTCCAGGTGTGGTCTCACCAGGGCCCTATATAATTGTAATAAGACATCTCAGCATTTGAGAAGAACAAAAAGAGAAGTTAACATTTAGATCCTATCTCAGAACATTCTTGATGAAGGGTCTGCGCTGCAAAGGTTAACCTGTATTCTCCCTGTTCAGATGCTGCCAAACCTGACTGGTCTTTCATTTCAGATTTCCAGCATTTCCACGTTTTTTTCTTCTTCCCAAATTATACAGTTATTTAAGGAGTTTCCTTCACACCTCTATAATCATACATAAAATCCTTGTAGAAATCAGCACTCCAACCACCTTTGAATACACGGATAATCTTTTGCGCGATCTCACACAGACTTGTCTTCCGACAGCAGAGCAGAACTGCCGATCTGTCAGATGTGTCCCTCCTATCAATTAACTCCTAAGGTGGCATCGATGTTGGAAAGCCGCATCTGCGAATTCTTACTCATTGTCTTCACTGCTTCATGATAGCATAGAGCTTAAACGGCTAAGAGAAAGGGACAATAACTGAGTCATAGTAGGAAGTTTGTGAATCTGGCATCCGAATATGCACCATGCTGTGAAGATTGATGGGCCAATAGGTAGCTCAAAGCTATAATCAACTTTTCTTAAATAAATTGATGTTTCAAGTACGTAGGGATTCTAATGTTCTTGCTTTATAATGGGATTGTGTGGTGTGTTTTGAAAATTAGATTTATAATCACATCTATGATTCATTGAGGTGGCAAGAGAATTTTGAGCTCATACTTTATTAATCCTCCAGTTACTGTTCTAATTATGTAGAAAATAACCATCGATAGCACAGCGCAATGAAAGTTGCTGCAGAAACAAATCTTTTGCAGATTAAGTCACAATCATAATTATTTACAGGTCCAAACAGAACTTAGAAGGTAATATGCCATCATTTCCCTTTACTATAAGCAGGATTTACTGTGCATTTCTTGAATTGGCAATCTAATTTCCCAGAGGACTAGGAGGTAGATCTCGGTTTAGTATGTGTGTGTTTGGAGACTATGTACCCAAGATTTGCTCAACACTGACAGGAATGTATGAAGGTAGGTTATTGAACCAAAGAGATCTGTTGTTCGAAGGTAACTGGATAGTGTAAAATGTCTTAATGTGTTGAAGGGCCCCGTCCTTCCTCCATATTGGGATCTGTTTTAATGCTTATTACACATAACGGTCAAAGAAAAGTACTTAAGATTAAGGAGCAGGATACTTACCTGGTTTGGTTATTGAGTTGGTGGATAGAACAGATTATGGTGATCCACAGAACACATTTTGGCATGATACTTCCTGGAAAGTTTCCGTGTTACTATGGCATAAGAGTTGCACTTTTTTTTTCCTGAGGAAATTTGCGCGTAACTGATTTATGTCGGCTTTACACTGAAATAGCGCTGTGCGAATTTCCTCGATGATTTACGTTACCCCTGAGTTACATCTGGCGAAACCGCCCCTTGGCTCATTAACACTGCTCCACCCCATGCAGACGACCAGAGAATGTGAGTTTCCTGCACTTACGCCCGTTCTGAACGGGTGTAAGTTTACACCCAAAGTTTTAGATGCAGCAGGACCCAAAGTTATTGTTTCTGATGTTTTATAGTGTTGTGTTTTTTTTAAATTTCCCCTGACTGAGACCCCCTGCTGTATTTTCTGTATCTTTGAATGCTTTTTAATGGTATCAGAATGTGTTGCATTAAAAAGAGAAAAGCTTCCACAATTGTATTTTCTTAGACGTGCTGTGCTTAATGTGCATAAATAATGGTTCGATGGCTTCAAGCTTTAATTTTCATAACATCAATACGATAAAGAGGGACTTCAGGAAGGAAGATGGCGCATGTTCCTTGCTTTCCTCAGGCCCCGATTGTTTCCGCTGAACTCCGCTTGTTTTCTGCGATTTTTTTTTTTTAAACGTCCTAGCTATTGTGATTCTCAGAAAATTTGAGGGCAAGTTCCCACCGGCAACAATGGTGTAGAAACCGGTGTAAATTTCAGCGTAAATGCGATTCAGGAAACTGCGGACCACTGTTGTTGTGGCGGGGGGGGGGGGGGGGGGAAATGTTGGGATAGATTTTTTCCACTCGAGCGGACTTCAGGCAGCCGATCAATGGCGCGCGCCCTGCCAGCCTCCCCCCTGATAAGCCCAGCGCGAGGCCTAGTCCATCTTGAGGGACTGGACTCCATTCGCATTCGCCCAGTTGGTGGCGAGTGGGAAACGAGCTTCCCAGAGGTCAGCCTGCCAACTCTAGTCCAGCACGATATCGGTTGGTCCGGTTGGCCTCCATGTTGAGGGAGGGGGTGTCCATTCTGGGGATGTGGGGACCGAAGTGGCAACGACCCAGGCTGGTTTTGGGGGAGCCCGGAGGAGCACAAAAATAAACAAAGACTTACCTGCCAGCTCCATACTGGCCTAAGATGTATGTCATAGGACCCCGATTTGCATTTTAAGTGGTCCTACCACTGACTCAGACAGGTGTTTCTGTAGACTCAGGAAGATGGCTTCGACCACAACAATGGTGGGAATGGGCCGATAAGTCATTCCCCACTATTTTTTGGGGCACTACAGCCATGTTTCTGCCAGGAAGCCTCAAAATTGACCCCATTGTCTAGAGGAGAGCAGACCAGGGCTGAATAGTAGAGATGTCAAGTTGGATGTATATGCCTTCTGTGCATTGAATTTACCTCATCATTGACTCCACCCCATCCATTTAATTTCCCGAGGGAAATTTTGACCTAAATAGATTCCCAAATATAATTATGCAAAATCCCAGAATATCTATTCAACTCTGCTATTCAGTCATGGCTTGCTGCCTTCCGTTCTCCCACCCTCCGCACCCCCCCACTCCCTCACCTATTCCAGCCCCAAAGCATTACAGAACGAATTGTGTCCAATGGAGTATTTAATCATCACAAACCTATCCCTAAAACCCCCAGTCTTGTTCTCAAACAGATATTATACAACTCTTTTTCCAGTGTTAGTCAACTTCGTATCAACAGGAGTCAGGAACGACTTTTTCTCCCGCTTTGCCTGTGGATGCTACTGACAATTGTAACGCCCCCACAAATGCAGTGGCTGAGGTTGGCTATCTTAGTACCGTTAGGGATTAGACCATAGAGCTTCCTGGTCTGTGGAGCTCATTGCTGTGGTTCATTACTATAGCACATGGTGTGTACACCTGCTGAACAGTCAGGTGAGCACATCAACATAAGAAAAAGAAGGCCATGTAAAAGTCAACTGGCCCATCAAGCCTGCCCTTTCCTGGCATGGTGTAATTTTTGGACACCATCACCCCGATCTGCCCCTCACCCGCATGCAACCGCCTCATCTCCTCGGAACAAACTTTGGGAAATTCCTCTCCTACCCTCTAAAGCAGTCAAACAACCTCCAGAAGATCTTGGTACCTGGGTGACGCAACCTCCAATGACCCACCAATCTTCTGTATGCAGATCTGTTGCCTCCTGTCAGGAACTCTCCCAGCTCCCTTTTGAATCTACACTCACGGCACATGCCAGCAACTTATTCCAGAGGTCAATGACTCTCTGTGGAAGGAAGTACATCCGAGCATCTAACCTAGGTCTGTGCTTGGGTGACTCATGCATATGTCCCCTAGTCCTCCCCAACCCGTCTAGCTCGAATACCCTATCCTCCAGGACCAATCTCCTCAAAGTCTACGTTTTTCAAGAGTAAAAAACCCCATCTCACTAAACCCAATGTGGTAACTGAGGGGCCTTGAACAAGGATATTGGTCCAGTGATCCTCCTCTGAACCTTTTCCAGGACCTCTACATCACCCACCATGTGAGGGGTCCAAAACTGCAAAGGAGCAGCAGCGAATGATTAAAGTTTTCTGCAGCGAATGTGTTTCTCCCAGGTCGTTGGGAGCCTGAATTCAGTTGCTGAAATTTAATTTTGAATTGTGGCCCAACACTTCATGCCGTCGAGAACCGTTATTGATGATCCATGGCTGCATGAATGTTTTTTATTTTCACTGGAGTGAATCTTCATGTCATTGACAATGAGTAGATGACTAATGGCCATAGAATTGATCGGCGTTTACTGCACAAGTTGAAAATACTCAAGAGTAATTGCACTGCGCTTCTCCGCATCAAATGGTTTTTGCAGTCGGGGCCCATTTCTGAATTGAGTGAACTTTTTGAAAAGACTTTAAGCCTGATTGATTTGTTTTGGGTTGAGGGGGGTTTGAAGGGGGATTCCAGTTTCCTTGCCTCTTCTCCTGAAGGCGCTGATTGTTGCTGCAGTGTCAGCAGTGCTCCAGTACCTCACTTAAGCGACTATTTTTCCTGTGTACGCCTAGACAGTGAATGTCAGAAGGCTATTTAACAGTGGAGGGCATCACAGCTGAGCTGACTCTGTCCACAAGCCACACCCACAAAAGTGCACTATCCATTGGAGAGCAAACTGGAAGAGTAACCCTGACTTAACTTCCCTCCCACCCCCCTTACCATAATGTAGTATCCCTCCACCCTCCTGACCATAATGTAGTATCCCTCCCACCCCCCTTACCATAATGTAGTATCCCTCCACCCCCCTGACCATAATGTAGTATCCCTCCCACCCCCTTACCATAATGTAGTATCCCTCCACCCCCCTTACCATAATGTAGTATCCCTCCCACCCCCCTTACCATAATGTAGTATCCCTCCACCCCCTGACCATAATGTAGTATCCCTCCACCCCCTGACCCCCCTTACCATAATGTAGTATCCCTCCCACCCCCTTACCATAATGTAGTATCCCTCCACCCCCCTTACCATAATGTAGTATCCCTCCCACTGCCCTTGTTAAAATCAGATCTCTCAGCACATATGTTAGAAGCACAACCCAATGACTTTTTTTGCTTAATTTAATGTTAACCAGTACTGATTGTAGTCCTAATGATGAGAATTTGCTTTTATTAGCGCAGAATGTATATATGTGCCAATATATTTAACACGCTGTGCCACAGTGTTGTCTAATTATTTTTAATGTACTGATGTGCCATGTTTTTTTCCCCCCTGTGCTATTCCTAAGTGATGCCCTATAGGCAGAGTTTGGTGTTGCAGGTTCCTAAGAACTCTCTTGAATACCTGTTTGACACACCGCTGGCCACCTTCCTCTACATGTTGCAGACCCAGATGGCTCTGCCTGTGCACCAGGAATAGCCTGTCAATTTCTGGAGGCCAACATGCTCTGAAATGCTTCTTCGATCACTTGTCCTGTGGCAGGTGCTGGCAAGGAACTGGCAGTAACTTGAGAGGTTATCTGTTGCTGAAACCCTGTTCATATCCTTCTGCAGGCATGCCAATATTGGAGGGCAGGTCTTGATAGTGTGTGGAGAGACCAGTGCATGTTTTGTGAGATTTCAGAAACCCTCCTTGATGGCTGTTTCATGCCATGGACTGTGGACCTCACTGCCTTTCAACATTGGAAGCAGAGGTTTGGAGTTGATAGCATGGATATCAGAATTGCCTCCACGTGTTGGTACTGTTCAACAGAAGAAGCAAATTTAGGCAGTGAGCTAGTAGCAATTTAAGCTCATTCCCTTTTCAAACAGCCAAATGTCAATCCAGAAAAGGACCCATCATCTCAATCTCAACACAATTGGCAGTTCACAAATTGTACTGTTCATCACTGCCAACACTCAGGAACGTTGGGCTCCAAGAGTTCATGCCTTCAACTGTTTTTCAATCCAGCAATAACAACAACAAAAATTGGATTTAAGCTAACAACATTTTTTGTCACTAATTTCATCCTTCTTCTGAAATATTAAATCAGATAGATTGTCACTGGCAACAAAAGAAATGAACTTTTGTTGTATTCAAATTGGATCTTTAAATGAACAAGAACTTTTGGAGAAGCCTTAAGGAGTCATTAAGGTGTGTTGTACAGATTTGATGGTTTGGGCTGTCAATAAAATGAAACATTGTTATAAGGAGAGTAACTGAGAAAAGCTTAACCCTTTAAAGATAAGATATAAATTCCCTGTGATTCACATTTCAATATGATTCATTGTCTTCAACTTTTAATAAATGTTGTAACTTGTTCCAGATAAATTAATGTTTTTGTAACAATCCTGTTAAATGAGTTCTTCTATTTGTTATCATCTTTATATATATATATATATATATATATATATATATATATATTAGGATAAATTTAGCAAGACTCTGTTTTTGGCATGGCGCCTGTCTTGGTAAGAGCATGAATTGGTAAGAGCATGAATCAAATACAGAGGTCAGCGCCTCTGATTCACAGAATTCCTAATTTTCCAGTGATTACATTAAATTGATGCTTACACCTGACCAGTATGGATTCAGATGTTGGCATAGCATTGAGGTCTCTAAGACCAATGTATTGCATATGGTAATTGCTGGAATCCCGCACTACTGTCTTAGAGGAAACATCAGTTCAAATCTGTAGCAATATTTCTGCATTTTTTTTTAAAATACAGTTGTACTGTAGATTCAGATCAGGCCAGTATTTTAGTTGTAGTCGATCCCCAAGTTATAAAAAGTTAGCAATTCTGAATGACTCCGAAGGTGAATTATTTCCTTTACTTGCAAGAGTGACGAGTAGATTCATGAAGTGATAATTATTTTCTCTGTAGAGCAATTCAGTAAGTCCCATTCACCCGCTCTATCCCCGTAGCCCTGCAAGTTTATTTCCCTCAAGTGCCTATCCAGTCTCCCCTTGAAAACACTGAGTGTCTCCGCTTCCACCACTTCCGTCGGCAGCGAATTCCAGGTCATCACCACTCGCTGCGTAAAAAAGTTTTTCCTCACGTCCCCCCATATCTCTTGCCCAAAACCTTAAATATATGTCCCCTAGTCCTTGTACCATCAACTAGTGGGAACAGCCTTTCCCCGTCTAACCTATCCAAACCCGTCATAATCTTGTACACCTCTATCAAATCACCCCTCAACCTCCTTTGCTCTAATGCAAACAAATCCAGCTTCTCCAATCTGTCCTTGTAGCTAAGATCCCCCATCCCCGAACCATTCTGGTAAATCTCCTCTGCACCCTCTCAAGCACCTTCACATCCTTCCTAAAGCTCTTCTGTGTACATCAGAAGTATCAGCAATTTGAAACCAATCATGGCAAGCTGCTGGAACCCTCATCCATGCCTTTGTTACCTCTAGACTCGATTATTCCAATGATTTCCTGGCCGGCCTCACACCTTGCACCCTCCGTAAACTTGAGCTCATCCAAAACTTTGCCTCCCGCATCCTAACTCGCACCAAGTCCCGTTCACCTATCACCCCCTGCGCTCGCCAACATACATCCGGCATCGCCTTGATTTTAAAATTCTCATCCTTGTTTTCAATTCCTCCCTATCTTTGTAACCTCCTCCAGCCCTACGACTCTGGGATCTCTGCGCTCCTCCAATTATGGCCTCTTGGGTATCGCCGATTTTTAATCACTCCACCATTGGCGGCCGTGCCTTCAGCTGCCTGGGCACTAAGCTCTGGAATTCCCTGCCCTAAACCTCTCCGCCTCTCTAGCTCTCTCTCCTCCTTAAGTGGCTCGGTCTCAAATTTTGTTTGATAACACTCCTGTGAAAGCGCCTCAGGACGTCTTACTACGTTAAGGGCGCTATATAAATGCAAGTTGTTGTTCTGTTAGAGCAGACCTGCCCGAACCAACAATGTTTGCAGGGCTCCAGAATGATGAAGAATCAAACCTTTGCTTAACCTAAAGCCCTCTTTAGGGATTTGGCTCTATTATATGACTGGTACTCACTTTCTGATCCAAGAAAAATGTGAATTACTCATTTACCATGACTATCTTCGCTGTTCAATTACCTCTGCCTCTGTCAGCCTTTGGAGGCAAACCTGTTCATTTTTCAAGTCAATGGTTTCCAGCAGCAGAGCGCCGTTTTGGCTCCCTTGTGCCAGGTTTGACATATTTGGGCCATCCAGACAGATTCCTCCTGTCTTTGTGCAGTCAACATCGAAAACTGGTTAACTCTTCTGAAACCAAAATATCTTTTTTTTTTCCAGATGTAATAAATCTTAATCAATGTAATATTGCATGTCTTTTGCTACAGCGTATAGAAGCAGTGGGATTCCCAATGAACTTTACTGCAAATCTCTCCTTGTGATGAGCTTGTTGCCTAATCCTGGCAGAGGTTTCTTGGTAATTTCAGCCCTAATAAGAAGAGCTACTTCCCCAGTCCTCGCAAGTTTGTAGTCTGGACGTTTGGCTCTGAATGGTGGGTACACTAAAGAGGGAGTATCGTTCAGGATAAAGCTGGAAGATGTGTTGGATCATTTCCCACAAGTTATGAAGAAATAATGGCCCGTATTTTCCGATCGGAGGCTTCCTGCGTGCGGAGGCCTCCGATCTGGAAAAGATCTACGGACTTACTTGAGGGCTCCAGAGATCCGGCCATTTCCGCTCCTGGGCCTCTCCACGATGAAATGTGCAGGGCCCACGTATCCCAGGGGCGCATGCGGTTCGCAAGCGTCCCTGGGATCATGTGGACCATGGGGAGCCAATGGGAGAAGGGAATCCCCCTTCATACTTTTGACAGGTCTCTCAGCTTAGACACGTCAAAAGTATGAATGGAGATCACTCCAAAAACACATCAAAACATTGAATAAATTTTTTTTTTAAATCACGTTTTTAAAATTAGTTAAAATTACATTAAATTCAATATTTTAAATAAAAATTTAATTTTTTGAAAAAAATTGAAGTTTCTTACGGGGCTAAAAATAAACTTACCTTTTTTAAAAGTATTTTTAAATTATAAATGAGTGGGGAAAAAAATTATTTTTTTTTTTTACTTTTTTAAACTCTTATGCTGGTAAAAGCAGGCCTTATGCCTGCTTTTACCAGGCGTAAGATTTTTTAAGGTTTTCAGCGGGCGGAGGTCCTGCAGAAAGCGGAACTCCGCCCACGGAGGTCCTTCTCCAGGGCAGGCGGAGCATCTGTCAAGAGGATTCTCGACAGATCGGAAGTGCCGGTTTTCAGCGCATGCGCTGTGCATGCCTGAAACCGGCACTTGCGAGGTCCCTACGGGTGTGTACACAGCTCGGAAAATATGGGCCAATAATTCATGTAATGACATGCCAACTGGGTTATAAATGATTGCATCCTCCTCACCTACAAAGAATGATCCTTATTTACCCAAGCGTTGTTATTGAGAGAAAAAAATACAAATTTTCACTTTGTTTAATGCGCATCATCTTCAATAAAGCCAGAAGCAGAGTAAAAAGTGCAGCAATTTTTTTAAAAATCTGCCCCGCCACCCCAAAAATAGGGACAAAACCTCACTATTGCGCCTTTAAAGAGAGTGAATTTGGGTCGTATTGCTTATCCCCAAGTGGAAGTTACTCATCTGTACTGAGGGTTTCTCAGTGCACTGAATATTTTGGATGATTTATTGCATTTCCACCTTATTGCTGTGTGGAATTATTTTCATCTCGCTCAGTTTATGACTAGATTTTAATAAACGGTGAGGTTCAGCTCATCATTTAAGAGTTGTCACTCTGCACATTGACGGACCTGACTGATGAGATGGTGGTTTCTGATGCATACCTTTGGTATCTGATTTTATTGCTTGTGCGATGAGTTACTATTGGACAGCCTCCTTAAGGTAGAGTTAATGTTGACAATTTTGATCTGTTCTGTTGCTTTTGAAAGATATCGTGAGATTCATTTGTTGACTTGTTCTCAAGTTCACCTTGTATTTACAGAGCTGATTTATGATGGCTCCTCCAACTGCCAATCACACTGCTTGAATATAAATGGCCATAAAGACTGTTGACGTTATGGCTGTGCCTTGACGTCCCAAGACATGCACACGGGGCAGTTAGTTAAATTTAAGAACGGTTACAAAGATTTTTGTCTTGTTATCCCCAAGACGGACAAATTAATTCATGAAAGATTTTAAAATTAAATTGCCAGGTTATTTCCCTCCCTTGCTGGCAAGGTTCCATCTGTGCCCTCCTCTACTCTGTTCCTGAAAGGTGACGTGCAGAAGACCATGTTTGCACTGCAGCCTGTGATATGTAGTTTGGGTCTCAAACCATCAGTTGCTGGAGGTCCCACTTTTTGAGCCAGCAGATCAATGTAATGCTTATGTATTGTCATTAGCATTGTGGCAATGCTAAAGATGGCATGTCAATCATCAATTAAATGGGAATACTGAATTCATTTAAGCTTCTTTATGCTGTCTGAAAGAAATTTATCAAGCCATAGATGTTATGTCATCCTGAAGGTTTATAACCAATATTATTCAGCACCTGCAAGTGGTTTTGATTGTCATGGTCCTTATTTTTTTATTGAGAAACCTGGATGAAGGGCTAAGATCCAAAGTGCATAAGACTAACAAGAACAGTAGAGGATAGGATGATCTGTTCTCATTTGTTCACATGATGTGCACGACGCTGGCAAGACTACATTTCTAGCCTATCCCTAGTTGCCCTGAGAAGATGATGGTGAGTTACCTTCTTGAACGTCTGCAGTCCTTGTGGTGATGGGGCATCCACAATGGTATTGTGTAGGGAGTTCTAAGATATTGACTCTTCAGTGATGAAGGAATGGCAATATATGTCCAAGTCGGAGTGATAAATGACTCTGAGGGGAACTTGGAGGTGATGGTGTTCCAGTGATCTTGCTGCTCTTGTCCTTCTTGGCGGTAGAGGTTGTGGAGCTGAGTGATCCTGTTGAACTATGCTTGCTGAGTTACTCAAGAAGTAATTGTTAGTTGATACCAAGTTTGGGTTTTAAGGGTTTGTCTATTCTAGGAAGCAAGGAAAACTAGGGGAAAGCCGAGTGTTCGCTACTTCGGTGTCCTTGATCCCAAGCTGAGCTTTGGACCCCATATCCTTTCCATCACAAAGACCGCCTACTTCCACCTTTGTAACATCACTGGCCTATGCGCCTGCCTCAGTCTATCTGCTGCTGAAACTCTCACTCATGCTTTTGTCACCTCCAGACTCGACTATTCCAATGCTCTCCTGGTCAGCTTCCCATCCTCCACTCTCCATCAAGTTCAGCTCATCCTCAACTCTCTTGCATCTATCCTATCCCCCACCAAGCCCTGCTTGCTCCTCACCCCTGTCTTTGCTGACCGACATTGACTCCTGCTCCCTCAGCACATCCAATTTTAAATTCTGATCCTCATGTTCCAATCTCTTCATGGCCATCACCCACCCTCCTCTCCACCACCACCACTATCTCTGTAACCTCCTCCAGCCCTACCGCCCTCTGAGAGCTCCGTGTTCTTGCTTCTGGTTCTAGCTTCTTGTGCATCCCCCACTCTCTTCGCTCCCCGTTGGCGGTTGTGCCTTTCATCATCTAGGCCCTAAGCTTCCTCTCTAAACCTCTTCACCCTCCACTTTTCTCTCCTCCTTTAAGACCCTCCTTAAAACCTACCTCTTCGACCAAGCTTTTAATTCGCTCTCCTAATATCTCATTTTTTGGCTTGCCATCAATGTTTGTCTGATTACCCTTCTATCAAGCGCCTTGGGACATTTTTCAATGTTAACGGTGCTATAAAATGCAAAAGAGAAAAAAGCAGGGTAATATTTAGGTGCAGCCCTTCATCAGAACTCATTACTATGGTTTTAATCAGCACCCCCTAAATCCTTGAAAGAAGGAACTCTGTGGTTTGGAAGTCTTGCAAAAGAATGGGGCTAATTGTAATTGCCTCTACCCAGAATAAATGAGGCAGTAGTGGCCTGTCAATGGCATCAAGTCGCTTGTCGCCCTGTTTACACTGGCTCTTGGGCCTCCACATCTTGGGTAATGTCCTGTGAAGGGCAGCACGAGCACCCAACTATTTCAATTGGGAGGCCATTTTTAATACGCAAACAAGGGTCCTATGATGTACATAAGACCCCGATTGCAATTCTGAGGTGCAAAGCAGGCACAGCGCCCATCTGTACCAGTGTTGAGCAGCCTAACCGCTGGAAAAGGCCATTCAAAAAAAATAGCTCAAGCAGATTTTTAACCTTTACTTTTTGTGAGACCAGCAGAGCATTGCTCCTCCAGGCTGGACAAAAATACCCTAGTCTGCTGCCAGCCTGTGTGCATCCCCCACCCCTTCAGGATCTCCTTCCTCTCACAGGGCGTTGCCGCGGAGCTGGCCGATTTTCCACCCTCCCCAACTGGTGATCTGCCTCGCACCACCGGTTTGGCGCACACGGCTCGCCGGCAAAATAAGGCCCGGGCCCCAAAATGACCACCGGGTAGTTCCAATGAGCGGCGGTGAGCACGCTCTGAGCACCAACTGCCCGATGTGCAGTTAAACTGAAAATTGGCCCCAATTAGTCAGAGCAGAGGAGAATCCAATGAGACTTGATTACCCCCATAGTAATAATGCAGGGAGGATGAACACGAGAAGAAAGTTCAGAGAAACAGTCACAATAGGAGTTTTGATAAAAATAGATTTCTCCTCAATTTGAATGCGTCTGTGTCGAAGTCTACTTGAATACATCCAGATGCAACACTGACATAAAAGTATCTCATCGTAGTGTCCTACCATGAAAGACTTGGGGGGGTTGGAATTCCTCTAGTTATAACTTCAGCCAAAATGTCGGTGGGAGTACAAAATTGGGTCCTATTTAGACGAATGCTGACTTTTGCACTGAAACTATTGATGAGGAATTTCACCCCTCCCCTCTTTACAGAGTAAGTAATGGCAGAGACAGTCCTGTTCTGTGCAAGGTTCTATTCTGTTCTAATCTGTCTGCCCACAACTCTCTCTGTCCATCCAGACCTGTTGCAAGTAGCAGGATTCCGCAGTGCTTCCGAAGAATATAAAAGACAATGTGTGTTTTTATTTTATCTCTAATTATGCTGAAATACAAAAGGAAGCCAATTTGTCTCTGATTGAATCCTTCATGGAAATGACTACAACTGACGGAATGCTAATTAGTTGCTACAGAACACAATATGCAGATGTGGAATGGTGGTGCTTGGCTGAGGGTTAATTATAATATCAGGTGCTTGCTGAAAGGGCAGACTAGTTTCTCCAAACACAAATTATCCTGGGGTACATATCTTTAGGAATGGAAGCTTATAATAAACACTATTAACCTCAGGAACAAATGGAAGAGTGTTTAGAAAAATAAGAGATAAGCGCGTAACAAAGGGCAAGCGGGTTAAATCTTCCAAATTAACTGGATGCGGTGTGCGGCTCCAGCACTTCACAATGCAGAAATGCATTTTCCCTCATCTTTAATCTGAAGAGCACCAAGTCTACACTGGTCTAAACCGGATGGACTTGAATTTATTCAGTCCGAGTTGGAATCGGTTCAGATTGTACCATGTAAACAAAATGGGTGAGTTGGAACACTGCCCTTTCGTGCAATGCCATTTTGTAGCTTTCCCATCACTGGGGCAAAAGGTGGGGCTGAACATTTGGCCTGTTTTGTGAAGCTTTCGTGGGTTTGATCCCATTTTTGTTGGTGGTCTCTGATGGCTATTTTTCTGAGCTTATTGTGGTCCTGTTGTGTTCGGGGGGGGGGTGGTGGGGAAGAGGGATAGTGTTCGGTCTTTGTCTGGGTCTGTAGCAGTCCATTGTCCTACAGTTCTACTCGGGGCATTTGAGCCGAGACCAGAGGTGGTCCTCACCCTGCTGATTCAGTGCAACATTAACTTCAAATTCAGATCCAAAGTTATCTCATTTTGACCCGACAGAATCGCACGGTGAAATTTATGCAAACGCTCATTCCCAACTTGAAATTGAGATCAATGTGTAGCCTCTGTATCAAATCCGTTATCTATTGAAACAGAATGTAAATAAAGCCAGACATAATATTTCATCTTTTTTTATATAGCATTCCCTTAAAATGAAGAGTCAATGAAAAGTAAAATTGGGCAGGTTGTAAAATGGGCAGCCGCTCCAAACCAGTCAGTGTCTCTATTGGGGCAGCTGTTCGGTTAAAATAACACCCATCATATTTTAATAGAATAGCCAAACTTAAAGCTGAACAAGACTGTCTGTACCATTACTGAATGTGTGCGTGTAGTATAACTAGATTTAACGGGACTAAGTGTACTATTAATGAATGTGTGAGGAGTGTATAAACCGACTTGCACACTACAGGACTGTGCTATATATGGCCTTCAATTTTTTTGGCATGTTTTTCTTTCCTTCCCAGTCACAGCCTTGCACACCCTCCTGGAATCTGACCAGGTGGGCGGGCAACCTGTTGCCAAGCATCTGTAAATGCAACTGATCGTATTAGCCACTCAATACACACCGTGCCAAACAGACAGCACTGAAAATGGAATTTAAAAAAAACTTTGTTATTTAAACAAATCTGCAAGGGCACAAGGAATGACGAATGTTCTGTGATTACAGCGCGCTGTCCCACAACGTTCAGGTGCCGGTGCCGTGGAATCAGACAATAATTTGTTAACTTTGGGAAAGGGGTCATTTTTATTAAGATGTGAGTCATAAAAAATTTGAATGGAGTCAAACTGGAGCTCTTGTAACGTATAATAGAACAGCTCAAGCTTTTTGACCTCCTATTCAGTGTAGTTGTCAACTGGTGATTGGGTCAATCACTTTACTATTGGCCAAGCAGCAGGAGTCCCAAAATGTAGCAGTCAGACCTCTCCAGTTCATTACCCCTTTCTGCATAAATTCTGTACTTTCAGCCTAATCCAGGATAATTTCCTACTAAGTGCCCCATTGACTTCCTACTATTCTACAGCTAGTGGAGTTCCTAATTCTCTATGAGGAGACTGTAAAATGGCTTGTCAGGATAAGAGTTGAAAAAAAGTAAAAAAAAAAAATTCACTCATTTAAAAAACTTTAAAAAAGGTAAGTTTAATTTTAGCCCCATAAAAAACTTTAATTATTTTTTTCAAAAAATTAAATTTTTGTTTAAAATATTTAATTTATTGTAATTTCAATGAATTTTAAAAAGGTGATTTTTTTTTACAATTTATTTAAAGTTTTACTATGTTTTTGGGGTGATCTCCATTCATATATTTGACAGGTCTATCTGTCAAGTGTATGAAGGGAGATTCCCTTCTTCTATTGGCTCCCCATGGCCCACGTGATCCCACGGATGCTTGCGAACTGCCTGCGCCCCTGGGATACGTGGGCCCTGTGCACTTGGAGTTTGGAGCAGGAGGTCTCCGATCGGAAAATACAGGCCCATTATCTCTGTATCTACTCTATCAAATCTTTCATAATTTTAAAGACCTCTATTAGGTCACCCCTCAGCCTTCTTTTCTGAAGAGAAAAAGAGACCCAGCCTGTTCGTCCTTTCCTGATATGTACACCCTCGCATTTCTGGCATAACTGGAGGCCATCAATATAAAATAGTCACCAAGAAATTCAATAGGGAATTCAGAAGAAACTTCTTTACCCAAAGAGTGGTGAGAATGTGGAACTCGCTACCACAGGGAGTGGTTGAAGTGAGAAGTATAGATGCATTTAAGGGGAGGCTAGACAAGTATATGAGGGAGAAGGGAGTAGAGGGTTATGCTGGTAAAGTTAGATGAGGAAAGATGGGAGGAGGCTCGAGTGGAGCTTAAACGCCGGCATGGACTGGTTGGGCCAAATGGCCTCTCTCTGTGCCGTATATCCTATGTAATCCCTATGTAAGTAATTCCTCAAGCTAATAGGGTTCAAAGGTATTGATTGGCTTTCATAGGTATTAAGCATACAATGATAACTATTATTACTAATAATTACACATATACAATTATAATTATTAATAATTACACATATACTTAAGATCACACGTACGGTACAAGTTACCGGAGAATTCACACATTACAGTTCTTGAGCTCAAGGGGAACAGCTGACCAGGCCTTTCTCGGATTCTGAATTATCTATTCTAACACCCACCTTTTAAACCTTTCTTTCCACCCTGCTACGTGTCACATGCTCCATGGCAATTACCTCATTCAATTAGCTGCAAGAACTTGTATTTTAACAAGAATCACTCCCCAAGCCTTAACCTTGACTGAACTGTCAATCAAGTCATTGAACTGAAGAGGTTACAGGGACCGAAGACTCTCCGACAGGCGAGTTATCACTTGCCTTGCGCAGATGTGTCCTTGGAGGAGTTAATCCCTCGGAGGACAGCTGAGATTTCTATAGGGCGAGGACAAAGAAAGCTTGTAGCTGAATGCTTATCAGCTGAAGTCTCTGTCTGGTAACTTTAATTCCCACTGAATATTGAAGCTCATTTAACAGGCAAAATCTAAAAATTAGTACAAAGAATTAACCCTTCCACCTGCTGCAAACACCATCACTAACAGTATGCTCATCGGAGAGAGAGAAAAGAGCCCCAAGATTCCTGGTGGCACAACCGCACCACCAAAAGTGCGGTGGGGTGGGACTTCCGCCTGCCCTCACCATGACCCCCATCCCGTAACCTGAGGACGAGGCGCCTACACCAGCTGAAGGGGTTAAAAGTTAGATTAGCGGCTGAACTGACTAGCGGGCTGATGTAATAAAGGAGAAGTCTGGCAGAACAAAGACAGTTGGAAAAAGCACATTACACGATGATTGGGGGAGTGAAAGAAGGCGCAGAGGCCATGCATTGAACAATGGGCCGCCAATGTGATTTGCGAAGATGCGGTTAAGTGTACGAAATTGGATAAGAGCGAAAGAGTAGAACAATGGCAGATGTGGAAACAGGGCAAATGAGATAAACAAGATGTGTTTTGTGGCGATGTGATTAAGTGTACGTGACTTGGACAATTAATTGGCCAAGTCCCAAAGGTGTGAAGGAAACAAGATGTAAGATTGTATATAAGCCAACTGCTCGAATGTAAAAACTAGACTCCCGTCTCAGCTCAGACTGAGAGGGCCTCTCCCTGCACGTGCTTGAATAAAGATCGCTTGGAACCAGTACACGCTCATCTCCATCTGCTTGGTGGCAGAGAGAAATCCCACAACACCAGCGATGGTGCTACTGTGGTGCTGAACCCATGGCGCTGGCAGGTTCCCAGAACAGCACCTTGCCGCTCCATCGGGCGAAGGGGGCACGTGCCAGTTTAGCTGAAGATTTAATGGTGCCCATTTTCCTTTTCTAATGGTCTTTCACTGATGGGGCTCCAAATTCAAAAGGCAACCAATTGCTGTGTGACTATGGCAGAGTGGGGCCCACTTCATCCAGGCGTACTTACCATAAATGTACAGGAGGCATAATTGGCAGGATTTCCAGCGATCCTGGGGCCTATCCCAAAAGTGATGTCAGGACGGAGGGAGACGGGCAAAAGAAGCAGTTCCTGACTCCCTGGAATTTCTATTTGGAGCAGGAATCAGATAGAAGTGGATTCTGTTCCAGTCTCCTGTCCCTCCACTTGCACCCCCCCCCCCCCCCCTAAAAAAAGCAACATTTCTAGCCCAGGGAATTTATGGGGAAAGGAAAAATTGGGGAAATTTATTTTCATGGTTTCTCCACAATACATTTTTAAGACAAAAAATCTAACGTTATGAGCCAGCTACATAATTTTATTGTTAAATCAGTTAACACATAAAAATTGCCAGCCCTGAGATGTATATGCGGGTTTTGTACTGCATCATAAATGTGTTTATAAAGAAAATGTTCATGATTTTGCTACAAGATGTGCACACTGGATATCTTTCAAATAATGAACAAAGAGGTGGAAGTGGCAGGATGAGCTCATCAGCTGGAAATCCCACTTGTTCACCACTCCCCCCTCCCCACCACCTCTTCAACTTCAATTCCTTTCAGGACCACACTTTAAGAGCTTCCTTCTAAGCGTTGAGCAGCAGCATTAGCACAGTGAATGCAAACATTGTTGCACTGAAGGTGAACTAATCTTGTGCAGTGCTGTTTCCTATTCATTCCAAATCTGCAGAATGTGCTTCACCGTCAATTCTTATTAATAATGAGACACAAGTAACAACAGTGCCAAGCTTCAAATATCTTGATGCCAGAATGGATTCTAATTTAACTCCTAAGATGCCAATTCATCTATATAGGCCCTGAAATTCCTCTGTGTCGGGGTGTAATAGTGGTGCGATCTGAAATGGGTGGGCGAGGAATTTAGGGGGGGCGGGGGGGATTCAATCACACCAGCTTTCCAGCCCTTTTCCTGTGCTGATCAGGTGGTGCTGCATTTTACCTGGCCTTTCCCTTTCCAGGTGACAAAATAGAGCAGCAATCTGACTTCAGACTCGATCAGCTACTCCCTATACTGAAGTGTTTTAAATACGCACTGCGGTCAGTTAGAGGCTAATTGCAATTGCTCAATGATTTCAGCAAAAGTTTGTCTCTACATTAGCGCCTTGCTCAAATCCCTGGCTCTCCCAGCTCTTCTCAAGTTATTGTGCTTAGCAGGAACTGGCTGGTTTTCTCCCAACTTGTTACTTTTTAAAGATTTTTGCGGTGTGATTTGTTCTGCATTATTTTAAAGACCTCAATCAAATCTCTCCGAACTTTACGCTATTCTAGAGTAAAAAAGACCCAGCTCTCTGGGCCTATTGTGCTAACAAAGGGCTTTTAAGCTAAGAATGAAAGTAATGGCACTCTTTTGAAGCTTTTCCAGAGCCTCAATCACCCACCATGTGAGGGGACCGAAAGTGAATTATATAGTAAGAAAGAAAAGAAATACTTGCATTTATATAGCGTCTTTCACGGCCTCAGGGCGATCCAAAGCACTTTACAGCCAATGAAGTACTTCTTGAAGTGCAGTCACTGTTGTAATGTAGGAAACACAGCAACCAATATGCGCACAGCAAGCTCCCACAAGCAACAATGTGTTAATAACCAAAACCCTCCTAAACATCTAAAAAATCTGTTTTTATGCTGTTGGTTGAGGGATAAATATTGGCCAGGACCCCTACTCTTTGTCGAAATAGTACCATGCGATCCTTTACAAACACCTGAGGGCAGACGGAGCCTAGGTTTAACATCTCATCCGAAAGACGGCACCTCCGACAGTGCCGCACTCCCTCAGTGCCGGACTGGGGTGTCAGCCTAGAATTTGTGCTCAAGTCCCACTCCAGTGTATTATGTATGACACCATGATAATAGTTTATTATCCTGGAATGCATTGTTGCAGATATTAAATCAGCTTCTATTGTGAATTAGTTTAAGATAGTTTGGAGCCTTTATTTACTTGGAACATAGATGTTATTACTGTTCTTCATTTTTATAAGAATCCATACACAATCTCAATCTTATTACCCTTCCTTGCAAACATTGTTACTTCTATTTTAAAGCTCGGTATCTTTTCAGATGCTCATATCCAATACATGGGAATCCATTTAAGGATTCAAGGAGTCAGGCTTGGTGGATTAATTATGTTCTCGATATTATTGTCTTGCTTTGTAAATAGAACGCCCACCATTTAATACAACTTAAACAGACCAGTTTAATTCTGGAAGTGATATGTACCACGTGCTGGTGATTTGATTGCATTAAAAGCACGCTATTTTTTTAATGTAAAAGTATTTGAGGGGTCTGGACAGGGTGGATGTGGAGAGGATGTTTCCTCTTGTGGGAGAATCTAGAACTGGGGGTCACTGTTTAAAAATAAGGGGCCGCCCAGTTAAGACAGAGATGAGGAGAAATTTTTTCTCACAGAGGGTCGTGAGTCTTTGGAACTCTCTTCCTCAGAGGGCAGTGGAAGCAGAGTCTTTGAATATTTTTAAGGCAGAGGTAGATAGATTCTTGATAAGCAAGGGGGTGAAAGGGTATCGGGGGTAGGCCGGGAATGTGGAGTAATCAGATCAGCCGTGATCTTATTGAATGGCGGAGCAGGCTCGAGGGGCTGAGTGGCCTACTCCTGCTCCTAGTTCGTATGTTCGGCAAGTGTCTATTGGTTGAGGGAGAAAAACTGGAAGAGTTGTGCATCATTTTTGTCTTTTAATGTTTTCACACAGGTGACAGATTTTGCCATGGTTCATATCATCACATTGTGTGTTTGTTAAGATGAAAAATGGTTTCCTACATTTCCTTGAAGATAGTGCCCCTTTAATATATTGGAATGAGGAAATTCCATTCACGGGCATTTAGCTTGTTTACAGAATTTAATCTGATGCTTCACCGGGTCGGCAGTGTTGCCTCCAGCGGGCTGATTTTATGAATGTATGGTTCCGACCTGGAGCTTCACCCACTGGGATAACATTTGGAAATCGCAGGTGTGCTCTCCATGATTTTCTGTCCATTAGTCCATTCTGTCCATGATTTGCCAGCGGAAGAGGATCCCCATTTGTAAGATTGGCCCTCAGATTTCTAACTGAGGCCAAATCAACAGGACTGTGCGGATGATACTAATTCTTCCTCCCACTTAAAATCAATGTGTTCCTTCCTGCACTTTCCCCCCAAGAAATGGCCAAACTTGTCTCATGGAAGGGCTCCACCTGCAATTCCTTACCCAGTGATGCCAGGATTTCAGTAAGGCCACCAGGTGAAGGTGGTGTGGAGAGGATGGACATTTTGTGACCAGGAAAGGAGATGGACTCAACACAGCCGCCAGTTCTTAGCCATTACAGGGCAGTGTTGATAAGGACCTACAAGCACCCATCAACTCAGCATGCTAATTAAAAGATGGTTGGGGAAAGCAGTTTAAAATGTAATGTTAGTAAAACAGGCCAGCGGAACTTGAGTTTTTTTTTTAAACTTGTATTTTTAAAAATGTGACTGCAATGAAAAACAGTATCACTCTACTGAAGCACACTCCAATACAATGGAACTGCAGAAGGGCATCCAGTCACTAGGATACACTAAAATATGAGTGTATATCGTAACCAAAATGTGCTGAAAAGTGGAATTACTACATTCCCTTTAAAGATATGTGTTAATAAGTGATAAAACCATCATTCTAAATGAGCTGAAGCCAAGCCCTGATTGCTACAGTCTCTGTTTGAGTCTTAAAAAAAAATGCTGATTAGCTCTGCAATCAGATGTTTCCTGCAGTTCCAGATTTACCAGAAATGATATTCCATAGGAGTGCGTCAAGGATCAGATTTTCAAAAGTGTTCCTTGTGATTCTTTAGGTCTGCGGTGTGTCCTTTCGCAAGTACAGTTCTAATTAACAACAAGAGAATGGTTTTGAATTTGGTGTGTTAATCTTCTAGCTGTTGTCCTGAATAATCTTCCTCTCCCCGCCCTGACTTCTCCGATCAGCTCATTCAGATTTTGAAAATGTCTCTGGGCGTCTGTGGTACTAAACAGTTGCTAAAGGCGTGAGCGTTGAGCCATTCAGAATGTCGGTCTGCTCTTCAAAGGTACAATCAAGCACAGCTGCTATTTTCTTTAATTGTAGCTTACCATTGTCACCCAGTGATGATGTTTCAATATGAAACAAGGGGCTTATTTCTGAGGCTGCAAAGATGAGTTCAGATTATTGAATGTGGATTGATTACTGCTTCATGCTTCTTTGTCAAAACATTCTCAAAGATTGATCGAGGTCGAACATAAGTGAATGGCAAGCTGGTGTGAGAGTGCAGTGTCACAGAGTGATAAAATGAAGTTATCATCTCTGATCCCTTATTGGGTGTCTCCCATTGAGTGGGAATGGTGCATGGCACTTTTAAGAAATGAAGGATGGAAAAGACAAAATGACTTTTCTGACAAAAAAGTCATTTGAAGAAATTCTTATAAACTTTAGTAGGAAGAATCTAACAAGGGGCAATACAGCAAGTGAGGAAGATGGAGGTTGAATGGCAATCAAAGTTTCAGGCTGGATATCATTCTTTGCATCTCAGTTCTCCACTAGTCTCAAGCTCGAACATAGTTTCAGATGCTGGCCTGTGTTATAAAGCTATTGTCAATGGAAAGCATTTCCAATAAGGAGAGCTGTAAGATATTGCGCATCACTTCCAGCAAAGTTGTCATTGCCATGGAAACCACATTGATATCGAGAATAACAATATGATTTCATCTCATTTCAAAGGTTAACGTGAACTTTGATATTTATTAAGAATTCCATTTTGGTGTTGTAGTTGTTTGATCGATGACGAAAGAAAACCTTGAGGATTAGGAAGGCAATATCCCATTTATATGGGCAAGCTCAACTTTGATTCGTTTTAAATTTATTTTTTTTAATTTATGTTTTCCCATTTGGCATCTTCAGTTTGAGTTAAGTCATGCTTGAGACAACATTTTATTACATTATAAGGACAAAAAAATTCTCCGCTGTTTCCATTCCAAGATCAAAGCTGCAACGGTTCAAACAGGCAGCCATTTGGAGAACTTTAGTGAACATTAACTGGTGTGCTTTTGGCGTGAACTTTATTAACATCACAATTCAACAACACTCACAGTCTCCTGCAATTTGTGGATCCTGTTCTTCGTTATTCAAATAGTAACCAATGGGAATAAATCATTCACAAGAACTTTCACTCCAGACTTTGAAAGGTAAGTGAGTTTACCTGTGTCATGGTGTGAATAGTTGACTAATTTTCACATCTACCGCCATTTTTCCAAGTCAATTATGCCACATAACCGTGTTGTACAGTCATAAAATAATTGCTAAAGTTGAACAGCCAATGGTGCAGGGTGACTCTTCCTCCAATCTCCCTCCCTTCCTGTGGGGATTTGCCTATATTCCACTCAGGACATTACCGCAGTGAGATTGGGAATGCAACATTATGGACGGTCATTGGCAAGGCCAGTGGAATATTGATTTTGCATTAAAAAATGTACAGAGTTGTTCAATTCGTTCTTAAAAAAAAAAAAAATTCATTATCCCAGAATCACATAATAAAGTGTAAGTTAAGTTATTCAGTTACTGGAAACAACTAGTGATGATCATGGATAGATACCGTTCTCTGCAGCCGCGACCGAGAGTTCCGAGGGTTGTATTGCCTGCCCGGTGCCAGGGTTAAAGACATCTCCTTGCGGCTGGAGAAGAACTTGGAGTGGGAAGGGGAGGATCCAGTTGTCGTGGTCCACGTAGGAACCAACGACATAGGTAGAACTCGGAATGAGGTTCTGCTGAGGGAGTTTGAGGAGCTGGGCTCCAAATTAAAAAGCAGAACCTCAAAAGTAATAATCTCTGGATTGTTACCTAAGCCACGTGCCAATTGGCACAGGGATAAGCAGATTAGAAGGTTAAATGCGTGGCTGAAAGAGTGGTGTGGGAGGCAGGGGTTTTGCTTCATGGAGCACTGGCACCAGTACTGGGGAAAGAGGGAGCTGTTCCGTTGGGACGGGCTCCACTCAAACCAGGCTGGAACTAGTGTCCTGGCGAATCGAATAACTAGGGCAGTAGACAGGGCTTTAAACTAATGAAGCGGGGGTGGGAGGATTCAGGAAAGAGTAAATTTAAAAGCAGCCAGAGAAATGTCAAGGCTCTAGAACAGAGCAGCGTTTTGGGTAGAATAAGCAGAGTGGATCAGGAAGGGACAGAGAGAGTAACAAAGGTAATAGGGCATCAGTGACTAAGATGACATCAGGGAAAAATAGAAAAAAGTCAGAGCTAAAGGCACTATATCTCTGTGCACGAAGCATTCGCAACAAAATAGATTGATTAATAGCGGAGATAGAAAGTAATAGGTTTGATCTAATAGCCATTACGGAGACGTGGTTGCAAAGTGACCAAGGTTGGGAACTAAATATTCCAGGATACTTAACTTTTAGAAGAGATAGGCAAAATTGAGAAGGAGGGGTAGCCCTGATAATAAAGGATGGGATAAAGACAGTAGAGAGAAAGGATCTTAGCTCCAAAAATCAAGAAGTAGAATCAGTTTGGGTGGAGCTAAGAAACAGCAAGGGGCAGAAAACATTGGTGGGAGTTGTTTATAGGCCCCCAAACAGTACTTGCAATGTAATGTGACAGTATTTTATAAATCAGGAAATTAGAGGTGAATGTAACAAGGGTAATACAGTAATCATGGGGGACTTTAATCTACATATAGACTGGGCAAACCAAATTTGCAGTAATAATGTGGAGGACGAATTCATGGAATGTATGCAAGATAGTTTTCTCGATCATTATGTTGAGGAACCAACTAGGGAACAGGCTATTTTAGATCTAGTATTGTGCAATGAGAAAAAGGTTAATTAATAACTTTGTAGTAAAGGGGCCTTTAGGACAGAGTGACTATAGTATGATAGAATATTATATTGAGTTTGAAAGTGATTTAGTTAAATCCGAAACTAGGGTCTTAAATCTAATCAAAGTAAACTACGTAGATATGGGGGGCAAGTTGGCTAAGGTAGATTGGGAAAATACATTAAAAGGTATGACAGTAGACAAGCAATGGCTAGCATTTAAAGAATTAATCCATAATTTATAATAAATATACATTCCTTTAAGGCACAAGGAAAAGTGGTCCAACCGTGGCTAACAAGAGAAGTTAAAGATAGTATTACATCAAAGGAAGAGGCTTATAATGTTGCCAAAAAGAGTAGTAAGCCTGAGGATTGGGAGGATTTTAGAATTCATCAAAGGAGGACCAAGAAATTGATAAAGAAAGGGAAAATAGAATATGAGAGTAAACTAACAAGAGACTTAAAAACAGACTGTAAAAGCTGCTTAAGGTATGTAAAAAGGAAAAGATTAGCGAAAGTAAATGTGGGTCACTTATAGGCTGAGACAGGAGAAATTATAATAGGGAATAAGAAAATGGCAGAGAGATTAAACAAATACTTTGTGTCTGTCTTCACGGAAGAAGACGCAAAAAACCTCACAGCTACAGTGGAGAACCAAGGGTCTAGCGAGAATGAGGAACTGAAAGAAATTAGTATTAGTAAAAAAAAATAGTACTGGAGAAATTAATGGGACTGAAAGCCGATAAATCCCCTGTACCTGATCGCCTACATCCTAGGGTTTTGAAAGAGGTGGCTATAGAGATAGTGGATGCATTGGTTGTCATCTTCCAAAATGTCATTGATTCTAGAATGGTTCCTGCGGATTGGAAGGTAGCACATGTAACCCCACTATTTAAGAAAGGAGGGAGAGAGAAAACGGGGGAAATACAGACCAGTTAGCCTGACATCAGTGAAAAGTCGCACAACACCAGGTTATAGTCCAACAGTTTTATTTGAAATCACAAGCTTTCGGAGTCATCAGTAGTAGGGAATATGCTAGAATCTATTAAGGATGTGGTAACAGGGCACTTAGAAAATAATAATAGGATTGGGCAGAGTCAACACGGATTTATGAAAGGGAAATTGTGTTTGACGAATCTGTTAGAGTTTTTTGAGGTTGTAACTAGCAGAATAGTTAAGGGGGAACCAGTGGATGTCGTGTATTTGGATTTTCAGAAGGCATTTGCTAAGGTGCCACACAAGAGGTTATTAAACAACATGAGTGCTCATGGGATTGGGGGTAATATACTAGCATGAATTGAGGATTGGTTAATGGACAAAAAACAGAGAGTAGGAATAAATGGGTCATTTTCGGGTTGGCAGGCTGTAAATAGTGGGGTACCGCAAGGATCAGTGCTTGGGCCTCAGCTATTCACAATCTATATCAATGATTTGGATGAGGGGACCAAATGTAATATATCCAAGTTTGCTGAGGATACAAAGCTAGGTGGGAATGTAAGTTGTGAGGAGGATACAAAGAGGTTTCAAGGGGATATAGACAGGCTAAGGTGAGTGGACAAGAACATGGCAAATGGAATATAATGTGGAGAAATGTGAAGTTATCCACAGAGTATTTTTTAAATGGTGAGAGATTGGGCAATGTTGGTGTTCAGAGGGACCTGGGTGTCCTTGTGCACGAATCACAAAGTTAACATGCAGGTACAGCAAGCAATTAAGAACGCAAATGGTATGTTGACCTTTATTGCAAGAGGATTTGAGCATAAGAGTAAAGACGTCTTACTGCAATTATATAGGGTCTTGGTGAGACCACACCTGGAGTATTGTGTACAGTTTTGGTCTCCTTACCTAAGGAAGGATATACTTGCCATAGAGGGAGTGCAACGAAGGTTCACCAGACTGATTCTGGGATGGGGGTTGTCCTATGAGGAGAGATTGAGTAGACTAAGCCTATATTCTCTGGAGTTCAGAAGAATGAGAGTTGATCTCATTGAAACATACAAAATTCTTACAGGGCTTGATGGGGTAGATGCAGGGAGGATGTTTCCCCTGGCTGGGGAGTCTAGAACCAGGGGTCACAGTCTCAGAATAAGGGGTCGGACATTTAGGACTGAGATGAGGAGAAATTTCTTCACTCAGAGGGTGGTGAATCTTTGGAAATCTCTGTCCCAGAGGGCTGTGGAGGCTCAGTCGTTGAAACATAGAAAACATAGAAAAATAGGAGCCAGGAGTAGGCCATTCGGCCATTCAAGCCTGCTCCGCCATTCAATATGATCATGGCTGATCCTCTGTCCCAATACCATATTCCCGCTCTCTCCCCATACCCCTTGATGCCTTTTGTGTCGAGTATATTCAAGACAGAGATCGATAGATTTTTGGATCTTAAGGGAATCGGGATATGAGGATAGTGCGGGCAGGTGGAGTTGAGGTAGAAGATCAGCCATGATCTTATTGAATGGCAGAGCAGAATTGAAGGGCCAAATGGCCTACTCCTGCTCCTATTTCTTATTTCTTATGGGCTCAGACATCTGTCCTACCATCCCATGACAGTGTGCTGCTAGATCAATGAGCTGTCTCAAGTATATTTGTTTCTACTTCTCCAATTTTCTACCTTGTCCTCACACTGAGAAATGGTCCTGTGACACCAACAAAATCAGTTTAATATCCAACACATGACGTTCATGACCCCAAGTATGATGTAAATTATTACTTACGGGACACAAAATAACCGAAGTCTGCCAATCAAAAGGCTAATATTTAAAAAAAAAGTTCTATTTTTGATAGTAAAATTATTTCAGGGCTTTTACAAGATTTATTTTGTAAAGGACTACAACCTAACAGCCTGGGGCCATGGATTTGGGCTTTGACAGCCCACATGCCACACAAAGTTGTTGAACCGTTTGAGCTCTCAGTCAGTGATGTGTCCTGACAAATAACATTTAATCTAATGAGATCGACAATCATCCCACTGTACATAAACAGCTGAAATAGATGTGCTGTGAATTGCAAGTGGCTTGAATCTGGTATAAACATGAAAGGCAATTTGAACATTATTGCAGAGTAATAGAGTAGTTATGGGATTGGGGACCACTGTTACCAGTGATGAATGCACGCAGCAAATGATCGCCCTCCTTCATAAAATAGGCTCATTTACAATCCATCTCTGGGATTTAAATAAACTCCATTTAAATACTATTCGATACCAGCCATTCAGAGATTTGCTTCACCATTTTAAATCCCCATTTATTGGTTGATTATAAGCAAACGGTATGAAGTTATTTACTCTGATGGAATTTCAAAGCAAACACCACGGGCTAAAAGTTGAGTAGCGCCAGCACCCCGGAAAAATTAGCACCCCCGCGCCGGAAATTGAGTGGTAGCGACCCAAGAGGGAAGCGGGGTGCTACTGGAAGCGCCCCGCATCCTCCTTGGGGCGCTGCGAGTCACGCTGCGGCACGTTGCGCCACGGTATTGCAGGCCTTCCTCCCCTTCTTAAAGGGGAGGGGCCATGCGCAGCGCGACCCGGGGCCCAGCTGGACCCCCCGGATCGGGAGTGCCGGCAAAAGAGCCCGGCATTCGAGAGGTGCGGGGCCCTTGGAGCGCAGCCGGCACTCTGCGGGGGGGGCCATTCAGGAGGCCGGGGACGTGAGCGGATGCAGGTGCTGGCAGGCGGCCAGCAACAAAAATGGCCACCCCGCACCTCGCCTTTAAATAGCGCCTCCCTGGCCGCAGGTAGGCCCCCCTGACCCCGTCGGACATAGCGTCCGGCGGTAAGTCAGGGGGCGCTCCCGAAGATCGCGAGCGGGGCGCTGCGCACAGTGATGACGTCATCGCTGGCGGTGTAGCGCCGCAGGGCGCTACCGGTTAGCGCCGCCGCTAACCTCCCACTGAATTTCACGGGAGGCGTGGGTGGCGCCGCGCCCGGGCGCTAGTTACTTTGCGCCCCGTTAGCGCCTAACAGGAGGCGCAAAGCAGCCCAATTTTCCCCCCCACCTGTTTCCTCAGGAATTAATGATTTGAAATTTCTCCCTTCATCCCACGGGAAAAGTCTTATACCCTTGGTGGCTTTCCCCATAGAATAAGTGTTACACATGGAGGAATTTTTCTCCATGTACGTCAGTGCAAAGTGGAAGGCTGTGACTGAGCCGCTGTTGGGCCTGATTTAAATCCTCTGATGATTTGTATAAATTAATCAAAATTAGGTATTGCAATGGGGACCAGTTCATTTGAACATGATTTTTTTGAGATAGGTGAAGCTATGTTCTGGAACACCAAAAGTGACACAGTCCAAAAACCTATTTTGACCGCTAGAGAAATTTACATAACAGCAGATGCCTAATCTTTTCCAATGCTTTTTTGGTTAAATTTAAACATTCGGAGGGGTAAATGCAACCATTAATATGATAATATCAGTCACGCTACTCGGCAGCCCTTTCTTTGCAAACATGTCTGGCGAGAAACTTTACCAGAGGATAGGATTTTTCTGATGTAGTTGTAATGTGAGCTTGTGGGGTTGAAAGTAGCAAATTGCCGTTAGCTGTTCAAAAATAATTTGCTCCTTCCCTCAGACTTCTCTCCTCCTCTCCTGAAGGCAGTGACTGGAGCTGGGTCGAGCAGCCCTCTGAGATCTCACCCAAATTACCATCCCTCCTGCTTGAATGTAGGCAGTGAGCATTGACAGGCTAGTTGACCACAGGATGCAGGACCATTACAACTGAACTTGATCCTCCCCTCACCCCAGGACCACATGCACAATCATATTGGTACCTAAAGTACTTTTTTTTTTTATTATTCATTCATGGGATGTGGATGTCGCTGGCAAGCCCAGCATTTATTGCCCATCCCGAACAACTGAGTGGCTTGCTAGGCCATTTCAGAGGGCAGTTAAGAGTCAACCACCAACTGTGTGTCTGGAGTCACATATAGGCCAGACGGGGTAAGGACAGCAGATTTCCTTCCCTAAAGGACATTAGTGAATCAGATGGGTTTTTACGACAATCCGGTAGGTACATGGTCACCATTACTGATACGAGCTTTTTTTAAATTCCAGATTTATTGAATTAACTGAATTTAAATTCCCCAGCTGCCGTGGATTTGAACTCACGTCTCCGGATCATTAGTCCAGGCCTCTGGATTACTAGTCCAGTAACATAACCACTATGGTACCGTTCCTGTTATGATTGACTCTATTTTCTAATCTTTTCAACGTTGATTCTGTCCTCCACTGTGGACCTTGGCCCTTCAGCGTGGTTGTTTAATTTAAGGCAATACTGGACAGGGATCAGGAGTGAGAGCCCTCTCTGCTTTATCGTCTCCTTCACCTGGAGGCTAGTTGTGTCCTTACCACTAGCCTGGCTTGAGATCAGCAAACAGCACGTGATCAGGGATCAAACCTGATCTGTATGGCTCAGACAACACAATAAGGTAAATTTTCATCTCTAGCCCACCCAACTCATGGGCCCACATTCTCTGTCCATTAAAATTAATGGCATGCGCCCAAGTTCCATGATGTGTACTCATGGGGTGCGTGAAGACAAAAAGTTACCCCATACCTTTAGCGTTGAAGAGCATTGTCTTTGTTTCAATTAAAAGAATTGTTCAGTAACAATGTCTCGAATGAAAATATCCTGCAGTTCACAAATAATTTCTCCATTTTGGATAAGTGAATTGGCTGACAGCATTGGAGTTCCCACTGTTCACAGCAGGAGATCATATAGAAAAAAATAGAAAACAATCAATGTGCTACTAGGAAGTAACTTTAAAAGTTATTATGTACACTGGAAGTGTTACTGCATCTCCCATGACACTGTGTCTTGTGTTTGAATCTAAATCACTGCCTCAAGTCAGTGAAGATGAGAGATTCTCGGGGCTAGTCACAATTTAATGAGCACAGAGCAGCAGTGGAAATAAGAACGGCAGTTTAAAGAACGAGGGAGGGATTAGTTTTACTCAAAATTGTGGGGTTTCGGGGTAAATCCTCGGATAAGCAATTAGTTGAAGGATAGGAAACAAGTACTCGTTTGAGGAGTTTTGGTAGATTGGGGAAGGGTGGGGGGGGATTTACTGAGTGAGATGCCCCAGGTCTCAGTACTGTGACCACTACAGTTTCTAATATACATAAATGACCTGGATTCAGAAACTCGCAGACAATGCCAAACTAGGAGGGGCAGTGGAAATGGGAGAGCAGCTGAGAATTACAGAATAGGTTAGACAAGATATGTAAGTGGACTGGGCAGTGGCAGATGAAATTTGATGCGGATAAGTGTAAAGTGCTGCACATGGGGAGAATGATGTTGAAACAGCTAAGGATGGAGTTGAAATAGACTTAGGAGCTTGAGTAAACTGAAAGCTAAATCTGTCCAATCAATGGAGAGCAGCAATCAGCAAAGCATGTTGAACTTTCTGGCTAAAACAGTATATTATCAGTCAGAGGGGGTCATGATCAAACTTTAAAGTCAGACCACACCTTGAATTCTGTGGCCAGTTCTGGTTGCCAAGAAATGAGAGACATTCAAGCACTGGTGTCAGGGATCTGAATTATGAGGAAAAACTGGAGAGTCCTTGGGCTTTTCAGCCTAGAAAGGAGGCAACTCGGAGGTGATCTTACAAAGGTATATAAGATCATTGTTGGTATAGAAAAAGTTAATTCTGGAAAATTTGTTTAAATTAATCTGTGGGACTGGAACAAGGGGACACAGGTTCAAAATAGGAAAACTATTTTTAGGATAGATATCACACAAATCATCTTCACACAAATAGTGATCATCATGTGGAATAAACTTCCAGATCGGGCAATCGAGGCAAATCATTTCAGAAACAATTGGCGGTGAATCAAGTTGGGCTGAATGGCATTCCGCGTCTGTAATTTTCTTGTGAAAAGAGAATTAAGAGAAATAACAGGGAACAAAAGGAATAATTCCATGCATGTAAATATTTCACAGTGTAAAAGATAACACTAGTATGTATACTGCATGCATATCATATATTTTGTATGGGAAGGGACGTGTGCTTTTTGTACACCATTTATACAGCTGTATACGTACCTGAGATTTTAGATAAATCATTGCCACCTATTTCACCAGCAAAGCAGCTTGTCCTGCTCTGATATCGGCCTCGCTGGTACAGTAGGCATGCAGTTCTTCAGTTTACAGCATAAATATGTAGAAATAAATGAACAAAACAGGAATTAATTTTAACTTTTCATCCAGCCTTTTAACAGTATAAAATTGTCTACCTTTTTAATTTTCTTTTGTGAGGGTCAAATCCCATCTGCTTTTCAAATTGGTTTCTCCCACAGGCCGATTGTCCAGCTCCCAGGCCTCTGCCAATGAAACACCCTCAGTGAAATGTACACGAGCTTACCGATGTTTCTCCATCCCTACCCTCACCCTATGGGTGTCATGAGGCACAGTAGTTTAATGTTATATTCAAAACCCCTCACAGACAAACACGTTTTTTCACGAGTGGTCCTCTTGAGCAAGGGATTCACCGTAAGTGGGCTCCAGTCTATTCAGCTGTTGAATGTGTCCCATCACTGATGGGAAGTCAACAGGAGTCCTACCACCAGGAATTTCATACCACTGGCTCCAGCTCATTGGAAGACACACGAGCAACTCCCTCTGTAGCTGGCCTTTGATCAGGAGCCGGGTGCAGGGCAAGTGTCTTTACATTTAGCCTTCCATTGGATAAGCTCCTGACCTCCACTCCAAGGCAAATAGGAGGTGATTAGCAATTCAGCTTGAAGGGTAAGGGCAGGCATGAAGCCCCCACTCAACAAGTTGAACAAGATGATACCTGCCAAGGTTAACATACAAGCCAGTCAGCCAATTAGCCACAATGACGGATTCCACCTTTATATAAAATGTTAAATTTGAACGTGTGTGTGTGTGTGACCATATGGATCACATATTGCTTCTGGGTCATTGTTTTAATAATGCAAGACTTTAAGCATGATTTCCCAAATGAAGAAACTGGTACCACGGACATATTCTTAATATCAACTCCTTTATCAGAAATTCATGATGAGCATTGACAAATATTTTCTGTTCAGTTTCTGTATGCTTTCAGTTGCAATGAAGGATTTTCTAAAATGTAAATGTTTTGTACTCTTATTACATCTAACGTGCCTTGCTTAAGTTTGATAGATTATAGCAATACATATCCTAGAACTTGATATCCAGCAGTGAACCATGTGAAACAGTGCTGTTAACGTACATAAACCTGCAATGTAGACAAAAAAGCATCTACTAAACA
The DNA here is from genome assembly GCA_030390025.1 of Squalus acanthias. Classification (NCBI taxonomy): domain Eukaryota; kingdom Metazoa; phylum Chordata; class Chondrichthyes; order Squaliformes; family Squalidae; genus Squalus; species Squalus acanthias. Next base: position 16,516,664 of record CM059448.1, read on the forward strand.
GAATTGAAATTGCAGTATGAAATATGAATAACTCATGCATTAAGAAGTTTATATGAAATGTTTCTGTTCACTATTTTAACAACCAATGAATGTTATGCATACCTACATCCCTCTCCTCGCTGACCTACAATGGCTCCCAGTTCCCCAACATATGAAATATAAAATCCTTGTGCTCGCCTTCAAATCATTCCATGGCCTTGCCCTACCCTATCTCTGCAACATCTGCAATCTTATGTTCCCTCGGGCAACCTTTAGTTCTCTAATTCAGGCCTTTTTGTGCATCGGGATCTTGCTTCTGGCTGGGGGGCAGGGGGAGATCCCCTTGTACCAAAGGTAGCTACTGCATGGCATTATCAGAGCCAGGCCTGGACTAGTTTTGATTGCCTACAGTGGTCGGAGGGAAATTTCCCAGTTTTTTTTCCCCCAAATAGGCCTGGGTTTTTATCTGGTTTGTCGCCTCTCCCAGGAGATCACGTGGATTCAGGTGGGGTGCAGAGTCTATATATTGTGAAGCACAAGGCCTCACAACTGTGTTGGACAGGCTGGATGGACCATGAGAACATAACATAAGAAATAGGAGCAGGAGTCGGCCATTTGGCCCCTTAGCCTGTTCCGCCATTCAATAAGATCATGGCTGATCTTCTACCTCAACTCCACTTTCCTGCTCTATCCCCATATCCCTTGATTCCCTTAGTATCCAAAAATCTATCGATCTCCGTCTTGAATATACTCAATGACTGAGCCTCCACAGCCCTCTGGGGTAGAGAATTCCAAAGATTCACCACCCTCTGAGTGAAGAAATTTCTCCTCATCTCAGTCCTAAATGGCCAACCCCTTATTCTGAGACTGTGACCCCTGGTTCTAGACTCCCCAGCCAGGGGAAACATCCTCCCTGCATCTACCCTGTTAAGCCCTGTAAGAATTTTGTATGTTTCAATGAGATCACCTCTCATTCTTCTAAAACTCTAAAAAGAAAAGACCAGAAGGTCAATGTTATTCGTATGTTTGTATCTCCCTTTCCTTCACACCAGCTTTGGTAGCAGAGGCTTCTGCCACTTTAGTCTTACTCTCTGGAATTCTCTCCCTAACTCTCTAGGGAATTTTCTCCCGAACCAGCACAGACACGATGGTCCGAATGACCTCCTTCTGTGCCATAAATTTCTATGATTCTATGATTCTCTCTGCCTCCTTTCCTCTCTGCACCACATAAAAGCCTTCTGAAAAGCCATGCTTTTGACCAAGCTTTCACCCCTGCGAATCTCTTCCTCCATGGCTCAGCACCTGTTCTCTTACCTATTTTTTTTCTTCTCCTCTGTACAGCATCTTGGGACATTTCTACATTAAAGGCACTCTATAAATACTGTTGAACACCTTACTGTTGTCACACAACACAATTTGAAAGGCCTTTTGTTAAAACAGTGGACAAAATAATTGCATACAGATGCATTAACTCATTTGTGGCCAATCACATCGTGTAATTTCAAACAATTAAAGGGCTAATTTTCTAAACTTTGGACAAGTTTAATACAGTGTCCACGAGGTCTTGATTTGAAAGTGAAGTACTGTTTCTTTGATTATATTTGAATTGACAATTCTCCGATGATGTTCCTTGCAGGATGGTTATAGAATAAGTAAAAGGATTAGTTCTGCCCATATTAACAGTTACCATGGGAAACTCTGAGTAATTTGTTTTCAAAGCTTGTAATGATTTCTATCTCCTTTAAAGGAAAAGTCAGTCAATTAATCTAATGTGTTATCCCAAGGGATAAGATGTTAACAGTAGCAAACAGTTATTGCCTGTCTCCCCACACATATAAACAGTTCCTCACCCCATTTCTTTTTAAATCCATCAATGCTGGAGCTGAGTTCCTTCCTTATCTGTCGGTATTTGCTGGAGAGATAAGTAGAGGTGAGTGTAGCTATTCCCCAAGTGTAATGTGTGCTAGTGCACATATTTGAAAACTGGTGATATGCTTTACAATACATGAAGTTCTGTGATATGCATCATTAAGAGAGTGTAATAGATAATTCAGAATGGCATTGCTATGTGTTCTGATTGGTCCAAGCACTTTCATAAGGTATCTGTGCTGGTAAGCAAACCTTCCCCCTGATAAATTGTCTTGTTACGGACTTATTAAAAATCATACTCATTTGGAATGCTCCTCACATAGTTCATATTTTTATTCCCGAACCCGTGTGTTTCAGTTCATGTCCATTGAAATTACCTTGAGTTGCGAGTTGGAAAAAACAAGCAAATTAACTTGCACAGCTGCCACTAATACTGTTGAATTAGACAACTAAGGAAAGCAAACTCCTTCCCCCCCCACCCCCTTCCCATAGTCCGTGCAGATACGCGCACACACGTGCACAGGCACACGCAGACACCAAAGATAGAAGAGCTTCCATAATTTTACAGGCTTCCGCTTGCATTCCATTTAACAAATGATGGAACTTTATCAAGTATTACTAAGTATTTACAGCACAGAAACAGGCCATTCGGCCCAACAGGTCCATGCCGGTGTTTATGCTCCACTCAAGCCTCCTCCCATCTTTCCTCCGCTAACTCTATCAGCATAACCCTCTATTCCCTTCTCCCTCATGTACTTATCTCTGAAATGCATCTGTGCTACTCACCCTAACTACTCCTTGTGGTAACAACAGAAAATGCTGGAAACACTCAGCAGGTCAGGCAGCATCTGTAGAGAGAGAAACAGAGTCAACGTTTCAGGTCGACGACCCTTCGTCAGAACTGGAAAAAATTGGAGAAGTAACAGATTTTTAAGCAAGTGTAGGCACAGGGACAGGGGGAGGGGAGGAAAGAACAAAAAGGAAGGTCTGTGATAGGATGGAAGGCAGGAGAGACTAAAAGACAAAAGGGATGATGGTGCAAGGCAAAAGGAGATGGTAATGGGACAAGTTAAGAAACAAAAGATGACTCTCGATGAGGTGTAAATGACACTGGCAGAATCATCAACAGCTGCCAGGTGAGAGAAAAAAGTAAACATAGGGGCCGAGGTTATGGTCTGAAATTGTTGAACTCGATGTTGAGTCCAGAAGGCTGTAAAGTGCCTAATCGAAAACTTTTTCCAGTTCTGACGAAGGGTCATCGACCTGAAACGTTAACTCTGTTTTCTCTCTACAGATGCTGCCTGGCCTTGCTGAGTGTTTCCAGCATTTTCTGTTGTTATTTCAGATTTCCAGCATCCGCAGTATTTTGCTTTTGTACTTCTTGTGGTAGCAAGCTGTTACCATTAAAGTGGCTAGGTGGGCTTGAGCCAGCACTGTTTTCTTTATCTTGGTTAAAGCATTTATTTTTGTTCATTCCACTTTCTGCTTCTTGGCCTTTTGGTCCTGAATCCAACAACTCGTGCTGGGTCAGTTCCACAGCCAATATCCAACCTCTCGTACCCTTGCCTAAGCGGCTAGTCTTCATCTACTGTCTGTGGACTATTTGACTGTAACAAGACATCACAACCGAGCATGATGCTCTCCTCATCCAGCATCCAAATGTGCGTTTCCAGCAAGACACTGGATGAGAAATCAGGGGCAAGAATCTTGGCTGCTTCTCTCCCCCGTGGATTATAGCAGCCAACAGTTGCTGCTCCCCTGGGTTGAGTGCAGCTGTCTCAGCACATGACCGAGATTGAACCTGGGAACCTTTCTGGTCTGTACGGCTCAGTACCACACAACCCAGTGCGCGAGCTTTATATTTACCGCGATTTTTTGTTGTTGCTGTGTTTGGCCATTTTGGCTTGTCTGGTCATGGTGCTAGTAGGAATATCGGGCGGGGGAAGAGCACCCACCTGTAACTGACCCTGCCCCCCCCCACCCTGATTTTCCATCCATTAGTTTATTCAATACACCAGACGAAATAACAGGAAATCTTGCCCTTGTGCCAATAACCAGAAACCGTTAAACGACCTCAGTATCGCACGTGTTTAGATAAACTGTTGGGTTTATGTACAGTTCAATTTGCTTGAATAAATCTTGCATCAAAATCTATTCATGCAGCAGTTCCTTTAAAACTATGCCCCCCCCCCCGCCTTCCTTCATAAATGTGCCACTTTGATGTGTGTTAATGCAATTCACTTCACTATATGCAAAATCTATTAGGCTGTACTCAGAAGTTGATATCTGTTTATAAGCAATTCATGTAGGCCAAATGGGGGTCAATGAAATCTAAATAGTTGCTTGATTGCTCTCGATTAAGACTCTTGTAAATGCATTGCCACTTGTCTGCCTTCTTTGTGCTGTTGAAGGCAGATGTGAAAGATTTTTTTTAATATAAAATAGTTAATTATATTCCTGGCTTGAAAACATCCCTGTCTGTACTTCATTTAAAAAAAAATCTCTTCACGAGTTCTTATTTGATTTTCTATCTACAAAAATGGCATTTAATTATTAATCCAATAAATATTTAACACCAGTTTTTGTTTTATGTTTGCAATGCATGGGTTACTATTTGGTTGGGTAATGTCCTTATGATTTGTGGATAGAGTATTCAAAACTATTCTCACTGTGACTTCAAATGCGGCCCATTTTTTTTTAAATGTCGCAAAAACACATTTAAAGAAACAAAACTGGAGTGTAATCATTAAGTAGCTTTTTGTTAACGTTAAAACCTTGTCGGTGTGATGGATTAGTCAATGGCTTTTCTCCTTTTGGTCTCAGGTTCGAATTTAGCCCAGAGCATAAAAGTCATCTCTGTATGTTGCTGATAAAGCCTGTGTAAAATGAGTTTGGGCAGCCCCAAACCAATTCCTAGTGGGATTGAGCTAATGGCACAAAACCGCTCCTAATTCAGCACTAAATCAACAATGGAAAATAAAAATGTATCGCACTGATTCAGTTGGGGGTGCTATTCTGAGCATGGAGCTGACGCACATAGCTGAAGCAGAGTAAGGAGAGCTTTATTATGTATCTAACCGTGCTATGCCTGACCTGATCTGGGATTGGGTGGAAAACATTAACACCCCTCACCTTAGGGGGCTCAATATTTGCAAACAAAATACTTCTATTTCTACAGGGCTCCTCCCATACAGTGAGACATCTCAAAGCAGTTTACAGGGTGAAAGGAAATACAACATGAAGCAGCAGGGAAAAAAGGGAAAACAGAAAAGTTACAGGGAGCAAAGGCAGGGTCAAAGAGAAGGGCGTTCAGGAGGCTTTTCAAAGCAGAACCAGGAGATGGTGAGTAGTGGCATATAGGTAACTGTAGAGGAAATTGGATCGGTGGTTGGTGTCAAAAGCAATAGAAAGATCCAGGAGATGAGAGACTTTAGAGTCATGGACACAGTCGCACAATATGTCATTTATGACTTTGGCCAGTGGAGTCTTGGTGCTGTAGTAAAGCAGGAGTCGGACTGGAAGGTTTGAACAGAGATCAGTAGGAATACAGTTCCCTGCTTTTGTCAAGATTGAGAGGGCTGGAGATAAGGTGGTGAAGAGAAAATGGAGGGTTGAGGATGGATTTCTGTGGAAAGGCATGATATCAGTTTTGAAGGAATGAGAGAGTGTGTTGGAAAATAGTCAGGTTAATGATGGCAGCAAGCATGAGGCTGAAGGAGAGGAAATCGGATAGTCAGGAGCTGGAATGGGAGGCAGTAGATAAACCAGGTGGTGGGCTTTATAAAATAGATGAGTATGATGAGCCCTGAGGAGGGATATGGAGGAGATGCAGAATATGGGCTGGCTGAGGGCTTGATTGGGTGGAGGGATGACAGAGTCAGGTGGGGGCAGGGAAGAGATGGGGTCAGGTGCGCTAAGGGCAGCTGTGCAAATGGATTTGACTTTGGACATGAAGAAGTCCTTGAGTTTATTTGCATATAGTGTCCTCCTTCTTCTTAGGCAGTCCATCGGAACCAAGGATGACTTGCTTCCACATTAAAAATGAGTTCTCAGGTGACTGATGAGTCCAATGCGGGACCTACAGTCTCTGTCACAGGTGGGGCAGACGGTGGTTGAAGGGGCGGGTGGGGTGCTTGGGTTGCCGTGCGCTCCTTGCGCTGGGCTTCCGCTTGCTCCCGGCGAAGAGACTCGAGGTGTTCGGCGCCTTCCCGGATGCTTCTCCTCCACTTTGTGCGGTCTTGGGCCAGGGATTCCCAGGTGTCGGTGGGGATGTTGCACTTTTTCAAGGAGGCTTTGAGGGTGGGTGAGGATGTAGGATGCAATGGAGAGTGCAGTGGATGCAAGGTAAGGATCAAGGATGCAATGGAGAGAGGTCAGAGGAGATGGATGGTGGTGAGGTCATAGGAGATGGATGGTGGTGGAGAACAGGAAAAGAAAGTTATTTCTGCTCCCCAGAATGACCTTGGAGTAATCAGTAGATTTGATTGTGGAAGAAAAGCAAGAGTACAGTCTTAACGTTGGTCAAACCAGATCTGCCAGTGGGCAGCATGTCAGGTGATACCGTGCGTTTGAGCCTGTGCCCTACAGAAACTATGGAAAATTGCTCTTCCCCTAATAACGATAGTCCACCATACTTGCACATATAAGCCTCTCTATCTCTATTCCCTGTTAGATGTACACTGTGTGTACCATTTTCATGAAATTGAAATACTGCCAGAGTTTCTATTACCAGGATTTGATTGCAATCATAATTGTGTAGCCGTTCTGGCACATTTTCATCACATCCTATTTTCATGTTTTTTTGTCATTCAGAATATCCATTAAATTCTGAGTGATTATATCTACTAAATTGGCAGCAAATACTTTACAGAACACAGAGGTGATATCATACAAGATTATATTCTGTGTAACTTGATTAATATTGGGAACTGGCAGAGAAGAACAGGCAAAAGGTAATGATTATAAAAACTTAATCAGTCATCAAAAGCTAGCGCACAACTGAAAAGACAGCTTCTCCTTGAGCAGGCAACAGCGGTCAAGCTTGCTAAAAATAGTCTGCGCACCATGCACTTCATTAACTTCAGCACAATGGGGTGGAATTTCCTGTGGGGGCGTAATCTGGAAGTTACACACGAATAGGCCCATTCGTGCGTCCATTTTGCCAATGTTTATTTGCGGCCAAATTTCCTGCCAATCTCATTCATCGCATTGGGCCAACATTTGCGATCGAACCCGTGGGCAGACGCCTCCGACCTGCAAAATGTGTACGGAAGTACCTGGTGGGCCGGGTGGAATGGCGGCTTGCGATCCTGGGCGCCTCCGGGTCCGCGCGGGCAGAGCCCCACATATCCCAGGGCCGCCTGCGATTCGTAGGCATACAGAACTGTCAAAAGTATGAATGGGGAAACACCTAAAAAAAAAATACACCAACACATTAAATAATTTTTTTTAATTACATATTTAAAATTAATTAAAATGCCATTTAATTAAATATTTTAAACAAAGATTTAATTTTGGGGGTGGGATAAATTAATGTTTTTACGGGGGCTAAAAATAAACTTACCTTATTGAAGAGTACTTTTAATTTATAAATGAGTTATCAAATTTCATTTTTCTATTTTTTAAAACTCTTAAGCTGGTAAAAGCAGGCCTTACGCCCGCTTTTACCAGGCGTAAGAATTTGACAGTCATTCAGGGGGCGGAAGTTGTGCAAAAAGTGCAACTCTCCACCCGCCGAGGCACTTTTCCCGGGCAGGCGGATGATCTGTCAAGAGAATCCTTGACAGATCGCAAGTGCTGGGTTTCAGCGCATGCACTTCGCATGCCTGAAACCGGCACTTGCGCGGCCCCTACGGGCGCGTACGCACCTCGTACACACCCGTGGGGGTCGCAAAATACGGCCCATTAATCCCTCAATCAACCTGCTGTTTGTGGGAGCTTGCTGTGCGCAAATTAGCTGCTGCGTTTCCTACATTACAACAGTGACTACACTTCAAAAAGTACTTCATTGGCTGTAAAGCGCTTTGGGACGTCCAGTGGCCGTGAAAGGCGCTATAGAAATGCAAGTCTTGCTTTCTTAACGTGCGCTGGAACATAAAAATGGGCGGAAATCAGCGTAAACAATCGGGGCCCGTGGAAAGTGCTGAACTTGCACCATATATTCCTCCTTTACGTGTGAAAATTAACGTTTCAAGCCATCTAACGATCACAATAGGCACAACATGTTTAAGAACATGCAATGGTGGAAGCTTTTCTGTTGTTAGTGTGAGCTATACCGATACCACAAAATGCAAAGAAACAAACAACACCGAGCAGGTCTCAACAAGGATCAATTTTTAAAAATCGCTCAAAAAAATCAAACACCAGAAAACTGACTCTGTTTCCTGCTGTGCCGAAAATTTAGGACTTGATTTTACACCTGATTAGTGCCAGCATAGCGGCAGGAAATTTGTGCGCACGGCTCTTTGGGCGGGGGGCAAGAGTGGGGCCATTATAATGAGCCGACATGCGTTCGGGTGCAGGAATCGAAAGGCGGGCATAAAAGAGCATGGAAATTCAGGTGTAAGGTAATTACGTGTTAAAACGCCTAACTTTCCTCGATCTTTTACGTTGGCTATTTGCTTTACGTGTCGGCGCGAATACACAGGAAATTCCAGCCTTTGTATGAAAACTTTTTTTTAAATTCAGTCCTTCCTCATGATTCCATTTCCATGCATCAGTGTCTTCAGCATCCATTTCTCTGTCTGTCCTGCTTTTTTTTTGCAGGATTGAGAGGGAAATCGAGTAAGGAATACAGCAATTTCCAGAATCGGAAGAGACCATTGCTTTCCACCTTGCCAGTCCCAGTTGTGTGTAGCCATTTTCTTTAATGTTGTGGCACTAGAGAAGCTTGCTCAGGTTGGGTTGGGTCAAACCCCAAAACTGAGGAATGCAAAGTTTCTTGAACAGGCCAGTTCAGATTGAGGTTTTTTTTCTACCTCCTCACCAAAGTTGGCAGTCTGGCCATATGTGTCGCCTGATCCAAATTGAGGCAGTTTCAATTCAGAAATCGTTTCCATGCTCATGCCTATCTGGTTGATTTGAAAAATGCTACCTCTCTACCTGATATCACTGTTTTTCTATTTTGTCACTTCTGATGTACTCGTCTGAATAGCAAACATGCTGAAAACCAAGCAATTCAGATTAAGCTGATATTTTAACAGTGAAACAGGCTCCTGATATTGGCACTCCAACTGACAGCAGACGTATTGAATTTCTGCATTCCAATTAATGCGTGTGAATTCACGTTGGGGTGCTTTGTTTTGAAAGGAATATTTGCAAGTAACAGAAGTCTCAATTTTGAATTAATTGTAATGTTTCCTGCCTGCCCCGCTGTTTGCCAAGGTTTCTAACTGATAGAAGATGAAAAGAGTCCATAGGAGAATCACAGTTTTGTCTAAGGTGATATATGGACTGTTCTTAAAAGCTATGTGAGTCTTTGATTTAAACCCTGGTGTATCAGGAGGGGTCAAGACTAATACTCGGTTGAACCTACTTATTTGATTCTTCTAATTGTGTATTGCCTTTTTGTTGCCATGGTGATTATTTGGCCTGTTTTGTAATTATTATTTAGTCAGCAGTGGTATTCAGCTTCACTTGACTCCAGGCTGAACATTCTGTTCATCAAACACATAGTAACAATTGGGCACAAAATTCTGCCGTCGCTAATCTGCCATTGGAAAAGTCGCACAGTGGGAAACCCGGCCATCTGAGGATATTGGGCCCACCCCAAATCTTGGAATAGGACTTGAACCTATAATTTTATGACTCAAAAGTGTGAGCGTGCTATCGACTGAGCCAAGTGGACGCTATCTCGGCACTCTACAGTCACATTAGCTAAAGTGAAAACAAAACAAAATACTGAGCATAACAACAGAAAACGCTGGAAAAACTCAGCAGGCCAGACAACATCCGTGGAGAAAGAGAGTTAACGTTTCAGGTCGAAACCCTTCGTCGGGTTCAGACAAACTCTTTGTCTGGCCTGCTGAGTTTTTCCAGCGTTTTCTGTTGTTATTTCGGATTTCCAGCATCCGCAGTATTTTGCTATCAAAATACTGAGCATGCTGGATATCGGAAATAAAAACCGAAAATGCTGGAAACGCTCAGCAGGTCCGGCAGCACCTGTGGAGCGAGAGAAACAGAGTTATTGGCCCGTATTTTCCGATCGCAGGCCTCCCGCGGGCGGAGGCCTGCGATCGGAAAAATCTACGCTCTTACCTGAGGGCTCCCGGGACGCACACACTTCCGCTCCTGGGCCTCTCCAAACTCCAAGTGTGCAGGACCCACGTATCCCAGAGGCGCAGGCAGTTCGCAGCGTCCCTGGGATCACGTGGGCCATGGGGAGCCAATAGAAGAAGGGAATCTCCCTTCATACACTTGACAGGAAGACCTGTCAAATATATGAATGGAGATCACCCCAAAAACATAGTAAAACTTTAATTACATTTTTTTTTAAATCACATTTTTAAAATGACTTGAAATTACAATAATGAAAAAAATAATTAAAGTTTTTTACGGGGCTAAAAATAAACGTAACTTTTAAAGTATTTTTAAATGATAAATCAGTGAATTTTTTTTTATTTTTTACTATTTTCTACTCTTATCCTGGTAAAAGCAGGCCTTACGCTTTTAGCAGGCGTAAGATTTGTAAGGGTTTTCTGCGGGCGGAGGGTTTCCAAAAAGCGGAACTATCCGCCCACAGAGGCCCTTCTCCAGGGCAGGCGGAGGATCTGTCAAGACCATTCTTGACAGATCGGAAATGCGGGTTTTCAGCGCTGTGCATGCCTGAAACCGGCATTTCCGATGTCCCTACGGGTGGGTGCATGGCGCGTACCCACCCGTAGGGATCGGAATATCTGGGCCAATGTTTAAGGTCGACAACCTTTCATCAGAACACTTTATAGCCAAGTGGAATTTGCCCTCGAGCTTTACAGAGTAGTCTCACCAACATTCAGGAGCATGGGTACACAAATAGGATTTTTAAAAAATTGAATTTTAAGCATCCAGCTTGCAGGATGGTTCACCATGGGCCGGAATTAGCGATCGGAGGCTTCCCGCGGGCGGATGCCTCCGATCAATAAATTTTCTATGCATTTACCTGATGGTCCGGGAGATACGGAGGCTTGTGATCCTGGGCCTCTCCTGGTAGAAATGCGCAGAGGCCCACGTATCCCAGGGACGCATGCTGTACGCAAGCACCCCTGGGATCACGTGGGCTGGCCCAACCAATGAAAGAAGGGAATCCCCTTCTAACTTATGGGAGTTCCAGATGTATGGAACTCCCATAAGTATGAATGTGGATGGCTTAAAAAATACACGAACACATGAAATAATTTTATCTTTAAATTACATATATAAAATTAATTAAAATGGCATTTAATTAAATACTTTAAACAAAAATTTAATTTTATGAAAAAATGTATATGTTTTAACGGGGCTAAATACAAACTTACCTTATTGGACAGGGTTTTTAATGTATAAGTGAGTGATAAAATTGTATTTTTCTATTTTTTAAAACTCTTACGCTTTTACCAGGCGTAAGAATTTCACGGCCTTTCAGCGGGCGGAAGTTGGGCAAATAGCGCAACTCTCCACCCACAGAGGCCCTATTCCCGGGGATGCGGAGGATCTGTTAAGAAGATTCTTGACAGATCGCAAGTGCCGGGTTTTAGCGCATGCGCTTCGCATGCCTAAACCCGGCACTTGCGCGGCCCCTACATACCTCGTACCCACCCGTAGGGGTCGCAAAATACGGCCCCATGTTTTACACTGATAAATTTTAACATTAGTTGATGCAGGCAAAAGAAGTAACTTAATTAAAAATGGTGGCATTTTTTCCGCCAATTTAGTGTCATTTGCCATGAGCAATATACAACAGAACTGAACTCTTCTGAGAACAGCAGACATAGAACGGAAATTAAAATCGATCTAGTGAAATGAAAATGCTGTAGAAGGCATCATCTTAGGTGGATGAACATCTGCTCGAAACAACTGTAAATAACATGTCTGCCAGAGTGCGGGGCTCTGGCCTTGGAGTGAGAGGATGGGCTTGTCCATGTTTAATCAGTCTCAACTGGGATTATGGAGACGTGGCTCCAGGGTGACCAAGATTGGGAATTCAACATCCAGGGGTATTCAATATTCAGGAAGGACAGGAAAAAAGGAAAAGGAAGTGGGGTAGCATTGCTGATTAAAGAGGAGATTAACACAATAGTAAGGAAGGATATTAGCTCTGATGATGTGGAATCTGTATGGGCAGAGCAGAGAAATACCAAGGGGCAGAAAACGTTAGTGGGAGTTGTATACAGACCCCCAAACAGTAATGCTGAGGTTGGGGATGGCATTAAATGGGAAATTAGAGACACGTGCAATAAGGGCACAGCAGTTATCATGGGTGACTTTAATCTACATATTGATTGGGCTAACCAAATTAGTAACAATACTGTGGAGGAGGAATTCCTCGAGTGTATACGGGATGGTTTCCTGGACCAATATGTCGAGGAACCAACTAGAGATCAGGCCATCTTAGACTGGGTATTATGTAATGAGAAAGGATTCATTAGCAATCTTGTTGTGCGAGGCACCTTGGGGAGGAGCGATCATAATATGATAGAATTCTTTATTAAGATGGAGAGTGAAGTAGTTGACTCAGAGACTAGGGTCCTGAATTTAAATAAGGAAACTACGATGGTATGAGGCATGAGTTGGCTTGGATGGATTGGGGAACGTTACTTAAAGGGTTGACGGTGGATAGACAATAGCAAACATTTAAAGATCACATGGATGAACGACAGAATTTGTTCATCCCTGTTTGGCATAAAAATAAAACAAAAATGGTGACTCAACCATGGCTAACAAGAGAAATTAGGGATAGCATAAGATCCAAGGAGAGGACATGTAATTTGGCCAGAAAAAGCAGCAAACCTGAGGATTGGGAGCAGTTTAGGATTCAGCAAAGGAGGACAAAGGGATTAATTAAGAGGGGGAAAATAGATTATGAGAGTAAGTTTGCAGGGAACATAAAAACTGACTGTAAAAGCTTCTATAGATATGTGAAGAGAAAAAGATCAGTGAAGTCAAGCATAGGTCCCTTGCAGTCAGAATCAGGGGAATTTATAATGGGGAACAAAGAAATGGCAGACCAATTAAATACATACTTTGGTTCTGTCTTCACAGAGGAGGACACAAATAACCTCCCAGAGATGTCGGGGAACATAGGGTCTAATGAGAGGGAGGAATTGAATGAAATCAGTATTTGTAGGGAAATGGTGTTAGGGAAATTGATGGGATTGAAGGCCGATAAATCCCCAGGGCCTGATAATCTACATCCTAGGGTACTTAAGGAAGTGGCCCTAGAAATAGTAGATGCATTGCTGGTCATCTTCCAAAATTCTATAGCCTCTGGAACAGTTCCCATGGATTGGAGGATAGCTAATGTTACCCCACTATTTAAAAAAGGTGGTGAAGAGAAAACGGGGAATTACAGACCGGTAAGCCTGACATCGGTAGTGGGGAAAATGCTAGAGTCCATTATAAAAGATGTAATAGCAGAGCACTTGGAAAACAGTGACAGGATCGGACAAAGTCAACATGGATTTACAAAAGGTAAATCATGCTTGACTAATCTACTGGAATTTTTTGAGGATGTAACTGGTAGAATAGATAAGGGAGAACCAGTGGATGTGGTGTATTTGGACTTTCAGAAGGCTTTCGATAAGGTCCCGCATAAGAGATTAGCGTGCAAAGTTAAAGCACATGGGATTGGGGGTATGGTACTGTCTTGGATAGAGAACTGGTTGGCAGACAGGAAGCAAAGAGTTGGAATAAATGGGTCTTTTACCCAGTGGCAGGCAGTGACCAATGGGGTACCGCAGGGATCGGTGCTAGGACCCCAGCTATTCACAATATATATTAATGATCTAGACGAGGGAACTAGATGTAATATCTCCAAGTTTGCAGACGACACAAAGCTGGGTGGGCGTGTGTGCTGTGAGGAGGATGCAGAGAAACTCCAGTATGATTTGGACAGGTTGGGTGATTGGGCAGATGCATGGCAAATGTAGTATAATGTGGATAAATGTGAGGTTATCCACTTCGGTGGCAAAAACAGGAAGACAGATTGTTATCTGAACGGCAATAGATTGAGAAAAGGGGAAGTGCAACGAGACCTGGGTGTCCTTGTGCACCAGTCGCTGAAGGTAAGCATGCAGGTGCAGCAGACAGTTAAGAAGGCAAATTGTATGTTGGCCTTCATAGCGAGAGGATTCGAGTACAGGAGCAAGGATGTCTTGCTGCAGTTGTACAGGGCCTTGGTGAGACCACCCCTTGAGTATTGTGTGCAGTTTTGGTCGCCTTATCTGAGGAAGGATGTTCTTGCCATGGAGAGAGTGCAGCGAAGATTCACCAGACTGATACCTGGGATGGCAGGAATGATGTATGAGGAGAGATTGGGTCGATTAGGCTTATATTCGCTAGAGTTTAGAAGAATGAGAGGGGATCTCATTGAAACTTATAAAATTCTAACAGGACTAGATGCAGGAAGGGTGTTCCCGATGGCGGGGGAGTCCAGAACCAGGGGTCACAGTCTAAGGATAAGGGGTAAGCCATTTAGGACTGAGATGAGGAGGAATTTCTTCACCCAGAGAGTGGTGAACCTGTGAAATTCTCTACTACACAAGGCAGTTGAGGCCAATTCATTAAATATGTTCAAGGAGGAGTTAGATATATTTCTTAAGGCTAAAGGGATATGGGGAGAAAGCAGGGACAGAGTACAGAATTTGGATGATCAGCCATGATCTCATTAAATGGCGGAACAGGCTCGAGGGGCCGAATGGCCTACTCTTGCTCCTATCTTCTATGTTTCTATCCTCACCTGAGCCATGTATGGCAGAGCAGGAGAGAGAACAGGTTCAGGGTCCCTGTTACCGTTACTCAATCATGCATGAAGGTGAGTCAATCAAGAAGCAGCTTTGTAAAACCTGTGGGGATTGGTCCAGCTCATCTGACCAATGAATTAACTAAATTTCTCCCTCAAAAAAAATTTCTTTCAATTATTCACAAAAGAAAATGCGCTATTATTTGAGCCCCATTGACTGTAAAGCATCTCATAATCCACAGGTTGTTTATTTTTAGGATGCTCAAATCTCCCATCCTCTGTCATGGCCAGACCTGGTGGCCCTCAGCCTTCTCTACAATTTCCAATTTGGATTTGGGGTGGGGGTAGGGAATGAATAATTCCTATGTTGCCTTAGTAAGATTGGCAGATCGTGCTGGCTCTCTGAAAGAACTACCAGTTCATCCCATTCCCCTGCTCTTTCCCCACAGCCCTGCAACATTTTCTTTTTTTTTTTAAGTAGAGATCCAATTCCCTTTTGAAAGTCACTAATGAATTTGCTTCCACCGCCCTTTCAGGCAGTGCAATCCAGATCATCACACATTACTCACTGGTGGTTAAGTGAAGCTGCCTAATATCAAGGGGCTGTTAGGAGGAAAAGGGGAAACGTCAACAGTAAAAAATAGAAATGAAAATATAAATGTTTGAATGAGACTGAGTGGCTTCCAGCATCTCAAAGTCCAATATGTGTTACATTATTGATGGTTGTGAAGAATATAACGCATTTCAAATGAGTAGAATTGGGATTTGTTAATTCTATTATTCCATTTATTCTTCCGCAGTAAAATGAAGTTGTTTTCACTGCAGTCTACAGCTTTACTGTTCTGTAATTTCTTGTTTCATCAATGCAATTTGACAGAGAAATGCAATTTAATATGTATGTGCTAAACAGATTTCTACTCATCCAAATCAGTGACGACAGACTGTACGGCGTCTGAAATTTTAATTGTGTCTGAGCTCCTCGGTACATCTCTCAAGCCCACAAACCAACTGAATTTTCAGTTGCTGTTGCAATTACTATGTTTTCAAAAAGGAATTGAGTATTTTAATCCAGGACACTTGCCAGACTTCCAGATGATGGGATTCAGAGGGCTGAAGATAAAAGGGTAAAAATAAACAGTAGCAGTTCCTGCCAAAGATACCTTTTTAATTGCAATGCCCATTAACAAACTGAGTTTACCTGGGCGGTAATCACGCATTCTGTCTGTTATTAAAACAATGCATTTGAATGTGAATGTAGTGAACTTAACCCCTAAATTAAATAATTAATTACTTCTATGTGCTATTTTAACATGATCATTAGCCTATTTATTGTTTACGTGCATCACTTAATGCAGTACTTTAAGTCATGCATGTAAAAAACACTCAAGCAAAATATAATTTCTTAATTCCCTTATTCATATTCTAGTATGTTTTGAGTTCTGAATTCATACATTCAGTTCTATTGCCTTCCAAACTTGCTCCCCTAGGGCTCAACCACTCAGTATCATAAATTTAATGTCTGTGTCCATGCCATCGTTTTTTTTATATTAAATCACATGCCCTGTACCATCACCTTGCTGAATTATGGGAAGCTTATAAGCCCCCTGACCCCGTTCAGTGATACTTTTGAGTTGACTGATGAGAACTGCAGGACAGCAGTTTTCAGGCGAGTTGGCGGCTGATTGTCCCCTCCCTCCTTCCCTCTGGAGACCTGCCTGGGCTTTTATCGGTCTTGCCCAGCTGACATTACGGACTCACCAGGTGAGAACACGGGAGCACTAATGTTGCATCTAGGGGTTAATTTTCTAGTTCACGCAACCCATAATGAGTCTCACCTGCCGACCATACATAATCGGAACGTGAACTCCAAAATACTTAATAACGGGGGTATGGTAACCTAAAATTAGAAAAACATGAAGAACTGTGGAACATTTCTTAATTCATAGCCTTCACTGAAAATAAATTTGTCATCTTATTTTATTCGGGGCCAGAGGAGTCATCCACTCTGATTCAGTGTTCAACATTTTCAGCTTCCTGCTGTTCCTTAAATGTACAAACAGCAAAACTCCTGGGGTGAAAATAGTTAAGATCAGATATCCAACCAGAATAATTATTTATAAATGTAGAGAAAGAGCAATGTGTCTCTTCATAACACTTATTATTTATTAGTTTCAATCTATGCCTTGAACCCATTCAGAGGAGGAGTGGGGGGAGGAGAAACCTTGGTCATGCAAACCTGAAAGAACTATAAGATGAGTTGGCCATTCAGCCTATCAAGCCTACTTTGCCACTTTTGTTAGCCATCGCAGTTCTATCTTTTTAACCCCAGTTCTCTGCCTTGCCTTCACATATTGCAGAGGAAGAGTTAGTATCCAAAAACAAAAAGCTCTCTTAAAGAAAAAGGAAAAATAATACGAAAATTTCTGAGGAGGAAATTTAGACCTGAAGAGTAAGATAATGTTTGATCAGTTGCCCTTCTCCAAACTGTTCCATTGATGGTGTAATCTGTCAGTCCTGCTCTTTTAGCAGTTTACCCCATGGACCGGTTGTCATGACAAAACAGGATCGATGCCAATTTGGCAATTACTTTCAAGGTACAGTATATATTCAGCAACTTGAACTTTTGAACATTACAGATTTAATAAGTGACCCTTCACTTGTCAGAATTAGAAACGGGAGATGACGTGCAGCACCAATCTATGCTCGACAGAATGTTGTTAGGACGGTAGTGAATTGGAATAGTTGTCGCACAGTCTACTTAATGTGATTGGGGTCAAATAGTTGATTGAAAAATGTAATAAAATTCTCCTCCTGTGCTACACATCCTGAATTAAATGAAGATATTTGACCCCACGATGGAAGAGAAAGTGATTGGAAGGCTGTATAGCATCAAACAAAAAGCATAAGATTGCAGTTCATCATTGTGAATAGTGCCTCTGCTTCCCAGTTGTTCTGTTTGTTCTAGGTTTAATTAACAGCAGCTTGATGGTAGTTGTACAGGGTAACCGTTATTTAGGGCTGTGTAATAGTCCAACTACTAATAGTGCAACTAAAGCTGGTTGAATTGTGTTTTTAATGTTATAATTTTTATGTACTACACGGGTACGGTAGCATAGTGGTTATGTTGCTGGACTAGTCATAGAAAAATAGGAGCAGGAGTAGGCCATTCGGCCCTTCGAGCCTGCTCCACCATTCAATATGATCATGGCAAGCCTCTATCTCAATATCATATTCCCGCTCTCTCCCCATATCCCTTGACGCCTTTTGCATCCAGAAATCTATCTATCTCCTTCTTAAATATATTCAGTGACTTGGCCTCCACAGCCTTCTGTGGTAGAGAATTCCACAGGTTCACCACCCTCTGAGTGAAGAAATTTCTCCTCATCTCAGTCCTAAATGTCCTACCCCATATCCTGAGACTGTGACCCCTCGTTCTAGACCCCCCAGCCAGGAGAAACATCCTCCCTGCATCCAGTCTGTCTAGCCCTGTCAGAATTTTATACGTTTCAATGAGATCCTCTCTCATTCTTCTAAACTCTCGTGAATACAGGCCTAGTCGACCCAATCTCTCCTCATACGACAGTCCTGCCATCCCAGGAATCAGTCTGGTGAACCTTCGCTGCACTCCCTCTATGGCAAGTATATCCTTTCTAGGTAAGGAGACCAAAACTGCACACAGTACTCCAGGTGTGGTCTCACCAAGGCCCTGTATAACTGTAGTAAGACATCCTTGCTCCTGTACTGAAATCCTCTTGCAATGAAGGCCAACATACCATTTGCCTTTCTAACTGCTTGCTGCACCTGCATGTTTTGCTAATCCAGAGGCCTGGATTAATGATCCGGAGATATGAGTTCAAATCTCACCACAGGCAGCTGGGGTATTTAAGTACAATTAATTCAATAAATCTGGAATTAAAAACTACTATCGGTAATGGTGACCATGAAACTACCAGATTGTCGTAAAAAAAAAATCTGGTTCACTAATGTCCTTTAAGGAAGGAAATCTGCCGTCGTTACCCAGTCTGGCCTACATGTGACTTCAGACCCACAGCAATGTGGTTGACTCTTAACTGCCCTCTGCGGTTCAAGAAGGCAGCTCACCACCACCTTCTCGAGGGCAATTAGGGATGGGCAATAAATGCTGACCTTGCCAGCGACGCCCACATCCCATGAACGAATTTTAAAAACTGAGGGATGTCATTGCTGAGAAATGGAACATTTTTCCATTTTGTGTTGGTATTTCTGTAGGTCGAGTAACTCCCTCTCTGCTGCAGACCTCCTGCACCCACACATGGCCAACCATCGGGTAGTGTCTGCTTGACGGCATTTAATGATTAAAATCAATTACATTGCCGATGTCACGGCAGAATGCTGCTGGGCAAAGGTGCTCTGCTTGTGCAGGATTCTTCTGCAGGTTCGGGGCCTCCTCACACAGTTCTGTTGTACAGTGCTTAACTGTAAGTGCAGAAGCTGTGCCGCTCTACTCCATTGTGACCACCATGTTTGAGAACAAGAACTGTTGGGGTGTGTTACTGAGTGTCCAGGTTCCCTTGTGCAAGTCTCAGTAGGTAAATAGTTTGAAGGATAGAATCTTCTGATGCTTGAGAAGTTCATCCCATTTCAACTTTACCACACAATGAACGTCAGTATTCCTCAGCACACGTCTCTCCAAAAATTATTGGCAATGTCTGTCCGCCTCTGTGCAAACTCTGGTGCTGTCTGAGAGCCTTCGGATCCATTTGGACACTTAATATGCTGATCTTGTCCCTCTACCTCAGAGCCAAGTCTCTATTCTCATAACTGCAACCCAGACCGTGTCAGAACCCTTGGTCATAGTTAAAAGTTTTTCAGTGGACCTGCTTCTCTTATCAGAGTTTAGTCGAGGTCCTCATTCTTTTTCGAATGTCAGCACCCCATTGTAAAGGGGGATAAGGGACTCACCATCCATTACTGTTTAAAGTGAAACAATCAAAATAATTACCACCAACTTTAACCATTTTTTTCTCACTCTCTCTTCTGTTATTTCTTGGACTGTGTTTCGATGACCAAGAAATTGACTTTGAGTTGTTGCTGAATCGGACACCGTTAACCTATAGTGTTTCAGTAATCTTGTCGTTTCAACTGTATTCCTCGATTCCCTGGTTTCATTACTCATGTTACTTCAGTAAGAAGTCCACCCTGTGTGTCAGCAAAGCCTGAAGAAACACCCCAGGGCTGATCAACAAACACTTTACCCCTTTTGAGAAGTTTGAAACAAGATGAATTTCTCTAACTCTTTGATTTCCAGGGTAAAATTCCACAGCTCCAAAAGAGTGGAGAGTCTCCTGGGTGCAGCACTGATGATGTCATTTGTACACTGGATTTTATTGAAGAGCGCTCGTTACAGAGAGAAATGGAGAATGCTGCCATACATGCCAACTGCAGCATTTTATGTTGATGGTCAACATTTAAAGCATTTATTTTAAGCAGTAGATAGAGGATTGTCATACGAATGTATTAAGCATTCACCCATTATCATCACCAACAGTAATTTATAGCCTTGTGTTGTAAGGTTTTAAAAACTGAAAATGTTTGAAATGCACAGTAGGTTGATCAGTTAAAATCCTGATCGATATGCTGCCCCTTGCTGAGATCATCCAAAGCATTGGTTCAGCTTCCACATATATGTTGACAACACCCAGCTCTACCTCTGCACCAACTCTCTCGTCCCTTTCACTATCTCTATGCTACCAGACTGCTTCCAATCTTGGATGAGCAGACATTTCCTCCAGCTAAACATTGGGAAGACCAAAGCCACCATCTTCAGCTCCCAATACAAATCCCTTGCCACTGATTCCATCCCTTCCCTAGCCACAGTCACAGGTTGAACCAGGCTGTTTGGAACCTTGGCATCCTATTTGACCTCGAGCTCAGCTTTCTCTCCATCACAAAGACTGCCTACTTCTACCTCCATAACATCACCCATCTTCCATCCTTGCCACCTGCTGCCAAAACCCTCATCATGACTTTGTTACCTCAGGACTTGATGATTCCAATGCTCTCCTGGCCGGCCTCCCGTCCTCCACCCCCATAAACTTCAGCTCATCCAAAACTTTAATACCTGTATCCCATCCTGCACCAAGTCCACACCCATCATTCCTGACGTAAATTGGCTCCCGGTCCCCCAACATCTCCAATTTAAAATTTCTTGTCCTTGTGTTTAAATCCCTTCATGGCCTCGCTCCTCCTTATTTCTGTAAGTTTCTCCAGACCTACAAACCCCCCAGAACTCAGCGTTTCTCTGACTCTGGCCTCTTGTGTATCCCCCCTCCCCCCTCCTTTCCCTCCCCCCTCCTTTCCCTCCCCCCTCCTTTTCCCTCCCCCCTCCTTTTCCCTCCCCCCTCCTGTTCCCTCCCCCCTCCCCCCTCCTTTTCCCTCCCCCTCCCCCCTCCTTTCCCTCCCATTGGCAGCCGTGTCTTTAGTCATTTAGATCCCAAGCCCTAGAATTCCACCCCTACATCCCTCCACTAATCCACCTCTCCACCTTTCCAACTTTCTCTCCTCCTTTTAAGGCTCTCCTTAAACCTCCCTCTTTGACCAAGCTTTTGGTTACTCCATTGTCTCGGTGTCCATTTCTGACTGAGTACGCCTCTGTGAAACACCTTGGGATGTTTTTCTGCATTAACGCCATATAAATGTAAGTTGTTGTGAAAGGGAGAAAAAGCAGGATAATGATAATAATCCTTCATTAGAACTCATTTATAAGGCTTTAAGCAACATACCATCAATCCAGGTAATCCCCAGCTGCCTCTGGGCAGCCATGCAGTCTGCGAGAGGGACAGATATGATGGTGGAGCCAGTTTTGTCTTGTGAATGTGGAGCTTACTGCCTGTTGAGACTATTATACGTGCATATTGTAAAAGGTTTCAAATCACAGATTAATGTGATGTATCTTGGGTAGTTTCCCAGTAAAAAGCACTGACTCTTGTAATGTTGTATTGCAGTTCTTAACATTTATTTTTATTTTCATAGTCAGAATAACAGTAACCCTTCCAGGATTCATTGTTTTAGGCTTGAATTAGAGCAGGCTCCCAAGCTATCAGAAAATGCACCAAATGATGCGTCACAAATTAAATGTTCTGAAGTGGGGGGGTAGAAAATGAATCTGACGCTTACAGAACTCGCACCTCCCTTCAGTAATTCCTAAATCTACCACTGCTGCAAATTACACATTGTTTACATCAGCTTTATCTCCCAGCCATAAACGTGGCTGAATGTTGCCGTGCCTGCCGTTTAACTGCTGACGAACCTGTGTCCGATTGCACTCTCAGTGTAACTCCTTGGGGGCTAAATTCGGTGGTTTGCGCCTCCCGTTAGCGCCCCCTTGTCTTGACACGTCAACAGGTCTACTTTCAGGGCCGTTTGTGAGCTATCAGTCAGTATTTGCTAGTTTTCTAAGTTGACATATATACGCACCAGTATAACCATCTCTTCTTTCTGATGGTAACAGCCCCAGTTTTTGAGTTATTTTCTCCCTTTTCCCACATTAAATCTCCCCACCAGATTCACCACCTATGGTGGGGCTGGCAGGCAGTAGGCCTTGTACTAATCCACATCTTAAGCCAGTTACATTGGGCAGGGGCTGAGCTTACTCTCCCTCCATTTTTACAACCTCACCGAGGGGGAAGTACATGGCCATTTACGTAAGAAAACTACTCGGCACTTGGTCTAAGCGTTAAACAAAGCTTTAATCAACTGTTTTACAACATGGAGGTCTAGTTGTGTCCTTCACTAGTTCCTGTTAAGAATGTCCTGCGCAAGCTGGGCCCATGCCCAAGTATTTATACTCTCCCTGGACAGCGCCACCCTGCAGGCCACTCAGTATTATTTCATAAGTCTTTCTTTCATGAATGACAGATTCATGTCAGCCTTCATTTGCTTCTCGTCTACAACCATCCAGCTGAAGTAAGTAACTCAGCAATGTTGGGGGACAGCAGACCCGGACCCATGTCTCACCATATCTATTATGTGCTATATTTTATATGTGGCCTAAATATGACTGCAGTTCCCAGAAATTCATTGTTAAATTTCAGAATTTAATGCTGAACTTACTATCCGAGCACGACTGCTCTCCCCCATTCCCGTGTAACATTTCCACTCTGGTGGCTTCTCTGTCAAAGTAAGAAAGCCTTGAATTTATATCGCACCTTCATGTCCCAAAGCGCTTTACAGCCAAATAAGTACTTTTGAAGTGTAGTCACTGTTGTAATGTACGAAATACAGCAGCCAGGCAGTGTACAGCAAGATCCCACGTACAGCAATGTGATAATGATCAAATCATCTGTTTTAGTGATGTTGGTTGAAGGATGAATATTGGCCCCAGGACACCGGGGAGAACTCCCCTGCCCTTCTTCAAAATAGTGCCATGGGATCTTTTGCGTCCACCAGAGTGAGCAGACGACTCGTTTTAACGCCTCATCCGAAAGACGACAGCTCCAACAGTGCAGCACTCCCTCGGCACTGCACTGGAGTGTCAGCCTAGATTTTATGCTTCAGTCTCTGGAGTGGGACTTGAACCCGCGACCTTCTGACTCCGAGGCGGGGGTGCTACCCACTGAGCTGTATTGTAATGGCCATCAGCATTGAATATAGACAGCTCTGTTCTTCAGGTTCATACCCACTGGGACCTGAGTTGAGACCACCTATACCCACTTTCCTTCGGAACTGTATTTCCATTGGAGAGAAAGAAGACTTTTACCTCATCAGCCTGTGTAAGATTCAAAGTCAAATTTAGGCCTCAGATGTAAAAGGACAATGTGTTCCGTGTTTTTGAACATGTAGAAGATGGTTTTCTGTGGTAGTGGTGTCACGTGCGGAGATATAGTGCCGGAGTTTGCTGGAGCCGGGCATCTCATGGCGTGCCCAGTTAGTTAGACTTTTTCCTGCACCCTTCAGCTCAAAAATGTTTTGCCCTGTAAGTTGCTGCGCAGCCAGAGCAATGTGTCATCTGGGACCTTGGTGAACGACGGAACCAACAGTGTCTCTCCTTAACCAATGAGATTAAAGGATTGAGAAATAAACTGAGAAGGAAGGTGAATTCAATGTCAAATCAACTACAGTAAGAGAAATAAATAGAGGGAAAGAAAGATTGGATTAAGAGAGAGAGAGAAAAGAGACAAAGAAAAAGTAAGAAAAAATGTAAAAATTAAAAATTTGCCGTTTTAAAAATCTCCAACAACAATTCACTACCTGAAGGAATGAGACTCCGCACTTTTAATTGTTCACTTTCTGGGCCAGAGAGCTTGCTTGGCAGTCATTAGCAATTATCATGTCGTTAAAAGGGTTCTTGCGCTATTAATTGCAAGACTTAACTTTCTGTGGCGAGTTTAATGGGCAATTAATGTGCAAATGCAGCAACTTCATGAAACTCATGGGGGAGGTGAAATGCGAGATGCTGTTTTCGCGAAGCTAACAGCGGAGAGCCGCAAATCGACCAGCAACTTGTAGCGATTCACAATTCATGGGGCATCCTTTCCTCGCCCCAAGTTGCTGGCCGATTTGTACATTAATAACATTGCATGCCATTATTTTTTCAGCAAATTCTGACCCAATAGTCCCCTTTGTTGCTATTGTGTCACAGTATGATATCTAGGGGTGCTTTAACACTGGAATATTCTCAATGTGTGCTGCAGTTGTGCAAGGGGGAGAAAAAAAGCTGAGAATAGTTTTTGCAGCTGATGTACTTGCGTTATGAATTATTTGTCGATGATGTAAATGAAAAACAGTTCTACCTACTCCCGAGCTCTTTAAAAATTTAGAAAAAGCTTCTTGATGAAGCAAGTGAAGCACATCAAAGTTGATTCCAGACTTTGCCAAACCAAAAATAAAGTCTGCACTCAAGCATATCCACAGGGAATGTCAGCATCTGTAAATGAGATTAATCTTTACATTTTTAAAAGATATCTGAAAACAGTAAACCCCAAGTGTAACAAGATAGATAAAAAGGCAGAATGAAAGAGCGAGCCTGCTTGCATTTATATAGCATTTTATCACATTGCTCAGAATGCCTCAGACTACCTCATGCTCAGTGAATTCCTTTGCAGTACAGGGGGCGATTTTAACCCGACTCGCTCAGCAGAAACCTGGCGGGTGGGCAGTTAAAATCGCCCTGGCTCTTATCTGGCCAGAAGCCGCCATGATCGCAACATCTGCAATTTTAACCTGCTTCTCCTGAGCAGGCATCAAGCACGTGTGCCCAGAGCCAACAGGGTCCTCCTTTACATATGCATGTTGCGACCCAATGACCTCATTGAGACCCGACTGTAATTTTAACTCGGGCTTGAGCGGGTAATCCACCTGGAGTCTGTTGGTGAAAGTGGCAGCCATTTTGTGCACAGACAATCTAATTTTGGTGGAGTTCGTCAGGGAGGATTGTTGGCCAGGGCACCAGGATAGTTCCTTTTCTTCTTCAAATAGTGCCATGGGATCTTCAACATCCACCTGAACCACAGAACAGGCAGAAGGGACTTCAATTTAAACGTCCTATCTGTAGGGTGGCGCCACGCACAACGCAGAACTACTTTGTAATTACACCAAAGGGTCACTTCAAAGTCCTGAAGTGGTGTTTGAATCCACAGCCAATAGAACCATGCTGAAGAAGCCTGGTGATATGTGACAGCTGCACTACCAGTTTAAACTAATCTCTAATTAGAAATAGAGCTCTACCTGCCTGCCTTCATTCTGGAAATGTGTTGTGGGCTAAAGCAGAATAAATTCACAGGACTGAACCAAACACAGCAAGGCAAGTGTCAGTAGATCATTTGAACCTCCTCACACATTTCCTTCACTTTTCATTTCTTATCTATACTTAGCACTATGCCAGTACTAAATTGGAAGCTGGATTAGGCAGCTGTTTAAGGAACTAATGCTCTCACAGTGGGAACAATCCATATTGCTGCAGTTCTGTGACTTGGTCTTTTTTTATCGTTCTCTCTTTTTTTCTCTCTCTCTCTCTCTCCCTCCATATATCTCATGGGATGCTCATTTGCTCTATCTATCATTTTCTTACTGTTTCTTTCTTTGTCTGTCTCAATTCTTCCAGTTTTATTTTCACTCCCGGCAGCCATTTTCCCTCAGATCAAAACAAATGTTGTTGGCAAGACTCCTGATTTTTGTTTGTCAGTAGCGAAGCTCATATTTTTTTTAAATGTAGAGCTCCAGACCTAATTTTTTGTTGGTGAGGCACAGTTCTCACAGACTTGAAAAGTCTAAACTGGAGTATTGTGTCCAATTCTGGGCACCGCACTTTAGGAAGGATATGAAGGCCAAGGTGCAGAAAAGATTGACAAGAATGGTTCCAGGGATGAGGGACTTCAGTTACATGGTTAGACTGGAGAAGCTGGGGTTGTTCTCCTTAGAGCAGAGAAGGTTGAGAGGAGATTTGATAGAGGTGTTCAAAATCATGAGGGGTCTAGACAGAGTAGATAGAGAGAAACTGTTCCCATTGGTGGAAGGGTCGAAAACCAGAGGACACAGATTTAAGGTAATTGGCAGAAGAACCAAAGGCGACATGAGGAAAACTTTTTTACGCAGTGAGTGGTTAGGATCTGGAATGCACTACCTGAAAGGGTGCTGGAGGCAGATTCAATCGTGGCTTTCAAAAGTGAATTGGATAAATACCTGAAGGAAATTATTTTGCAGAACTACGGGGAAAGGACGGGAGAGTGGGACTAGCTGAAGTGCTCTTGCAGAGAGCCAGCACGGGCCGAATGGCCTCCTTCAGTGCTGTCACCATTCTATGATTCTACACATAACTGGACTATTTCAGAACTTGTGGCTATGCTCTATTCACCTGTGGTCCCACTTTTCCTGACACCAAATCAATGCAAAGCAGCTAAAATAAAAACTCATCAAAAATACATACCAAGGATGTTAATCCAGTCGTCCATGTCGAAACACCTACCTCTATGTGGAATTTCAGATTCGTCTGCCTATTTTTATGACATTGTGACATAAAGAACTCATCCTTTCAACACACAATCACACAGTCAACAGCTTACGATTGACACCTCTTGTGTTTTTTAAGAGCATTGTCATTAATACTAGATGTTCACTTATGGCCTAATTTTTCCAAGTAGGCTTTTTAAAAATTTGTTTATGAGATGTGGCCGTCGCTGGCAAATCCAGCATTTATTGCCCATCCCGAGTTGCCCTTGAGAAGGTGGCGGTGAGCCGCCTTCTTGAACCACTGCAGTCCGTGTGGTGAAGGTGCTCCCACAGTGCTGTTAGGGAGGGAGTTCCAGGATTTTGACCCAGCGACGCTGAAGGATCGGCGATATACTTCTAAGTCAGGATGGTGTGTAACTTGAAGGGGAACTTGGAGGTGGTGGTGTTCCCATGAGTCTGCTGCCCTTGACCTTCTAGATGGAACAGGTCGCGGGTTTGGGAGGTGCTGCCGAAGAAGCCTTGGCGAGTTGCTGCAGTGCATCTTGGAGATGGTGTACACTGCAGCCACGGTACGCTGGTGGTGGAGGGAGTGAATGTTTAAGGTGGTGGATGGGATGCCAATCAAGCGGGCTGCTTTGTCCTGGATGGTGTCGAGCTTCTTGAGTGTTGTTGGAGCTGCACTCATCCAGGCAAGTGGAGAGTATTCCATCACACTCCTGGCTTGTGCCTTGCAGATGGTGGAAAGGCTTTGGGGAGTCAGGAGGTGAGACACTCGCCACAGAATACCTGACCTCTAACCTGCTCTTGCTGCCACAGTATTTATGTGGCTGGTCCAGTTAAGTTTCTGGTCAATGGAGACCCCCAGGATGTTGATAGTGGGAGATTCGGTGATGGTAATGCCGAACCTAATGCTCTCTTCCTGCACATCAATTTTGTATGTAAAGTGGCCCACCGTTATCATATATTGGAAAATCAAGGATGTGCACTCAAGCTATTTAAGCTTATATTGTACCAGAGAATTTAGGACAGGATGAGCGCCTAAGGCAAATCCTTTAATCATCCAATGCTCCATTCCCCAGTGCAGTACAAGTGAAGCCCATTAGAAAGAAAGACTTGCATTTATATAGCACCTTTCACAACCTTCAGACGTCACAAAGCGCTTCACAGTCAATAAAGTAATTTTTGAAGTATCATCACTGTTGTAATGTAGGAAACACATTACAATGGCAGTAGCCCATTTGCAAACAGCAATGCGATAATGACCAGATAATCTGTTTTAGTGATGTTAATTGAGGAATAATTGTTGGCCAGGACACCAGGCATAACTCCCCTGCTCTTCAAGTAGTGAGATATTTTATGTCCATCTGAGAGGCCATATAGGGCCTCAGTTTAACGTCTCAACCAAAATGCAGCACTTCCGACAGGGCAGTACTCCCTCAATACTGCACTGAACTGTCAGCCTAGATTATGCACTTAAATGTTTGGAGTTGAGCTTGAATCTACAACCTTCTGACTCCGAGGAGAGAGTACTACAGTACCACTGAGCCAGAGCGGACACCTTTATTATACTCACCGTAGTTTCAGCTATTGTTTGAGCTTCACATTGTTTTTCTATGCAGTTTTCAGTGATCACTACCTGAAATTCCCCAGATGTTAGTGAGAAGGACTTTGCAGTGTCGACTGGACTGGGTTCGCCTTTGTTGCGCCCTGATTCGATGCCCAGGTCGCAGCCAAGTGGTCCGTAAGGTTTAATTCTATTTTTCCTTTCTCGTGGTTTGATACAATTGAGTGGCCAATTCAGAGGACAGTTAAGAGTCAGCTATGTTGGTGTGGGACTGGAGTCACATATAGGACAGACCGGGTAAGGACAGCAGGTTTCCTTCCCTAAAGGATATTAGTGACCCAGTGGGTTTTTACGACAATTCAACAGTTTCATGGTCATTTTTACTGGAACCAACTTGCAAATTTTTAAAAATATATATCTTCAGCGCCAGGCCCGGCTGTGACTTTCCACATGAGGCAGGTACCCCAGTTTCGCCACTTATGCCACAGGCAACTGCTCGATACATGCAAGTCGCCCTAACCCTCGAAAGCAGAATGATGTCGAGCACAAGTGACTAACCCCACCCTGCGATAGATTCGGCAGCGGGTCCAAGGAAATTGGGGGCCACTTTCTCCGAGTCATGCAGACTAAGGAGGTCCCATGGTTAAACCTAGGTCTATGATGAGTTCATGCACTGTAGCCTGGGAAGCAACATGGGCACTACAATTGGCCTCAGCAACTCTAGATTGGAGAGGAAAAGTCTGCTGGATTTCCACTCCTGATCACCGCTGGAAGTGCACATGTGGTTGTTGGACGAGGATATGATCAAGTTGTCCTCTACAGTGGAAAAGGCTGCCAGCATTCACTGTCAATGGTCCCAGATGTTCAATGAAGGCTCGGTGATCACGTCCATGGGCTTGGTCACACTCATGTACCAAGAGGGGTTTTGCCAGTTATCATAACATTACAGTGCACCAGAGGGAAGGATATTTACCCTGCCTGGCTCATCCCAGTACAACTGCAGTGATCATTGTAGAATAGTCAGTTACCTGCACAGATACATGCTAACGATTGATCGATGTCACTTGATAGCAAAACAATGGGCCGGATATTCCGATCCCTACGGGTGGGTACGCGCTGTGTACCCACTCGTAGGGACATCGGAAATGCCTGTTTCAGGCATGCGCTGGAAACCGGCATTTCCGATCTGTCAAGAAAGCACTTGACAGATCCTCCGGCTGCCTTGGAGCAGGGCCTCTGCGGGCGGATAGTTCCGCTTTTTGGAGACCCTCCGCTCGCAGAAAACCCTTACAATTCTTGCACCTGGTAAAAGCAGGCGTAAGGCCTGCTTTTACCAGGATAAGAGTTGAAAAAAAGTTTTTTTTAAAAAATGTTTTTCACTGATTTATCATTTAAAAATACAGGAAACTCTTGTTTAACCGGCACCTAAATATCCGGAATTCTCTCTTAACCGGCAAAAATCATACTCCGAAAACTCCTCTCAAATAACCGGCAATGTTGCCGAGTCCAAGTCCGAGTCTCCCGCGAACTCCGAAAACTCCTCTCAAATAACCGGCAATGTTGCCGAGTCCGAGTCCGAGTCTCCCGCGAACGCCGAGTTAGTCAGTGGGGGTAGTTCTCCAAAGTGCCACTACTCGGCCTCCTGGCGCTGTCGGAAGTCCGAACACTGCAGTAACAGGAGTCTGATTATCCCGCGCTGCCGGGAGTCTCACTTACTGTTAAGTAATTAAAGAGTTATGGATTACCCTCAACTGGCAGTACTGTACTTAATCAAGCATCTTCCACCATCCATTTAACACAACATTCTGTAGGTGAGTAACCAAATACTGTATACTGCACATTTCTTGATTTTTTTATGTTAAAAATAGCCTCGGTAGATATAACTCTCCGTTATCCGGAACTTTCGATCAACCGGCACCACGCCTGGTCCCATCGGTGCCGGATACCAAAGAGTTTCCTGTACTTTAAAAAAAGGTAAGTTTATTTTTAGCCCTGTAAAAATTTGTAATTTTTTTTTCAAAAATTAAAATTTTTGTTTAAAATAGTTAATTTATTGTAATTTCAAGTCATTTTAAAAATGTGATGGTTTTTAAAAATGTATTTAAAGTTTTACTATGTTTTTGGGGTGATCTCCATTCATATATTTGACAGGTCTTCCTGTCAAATGTATGAAGGGAGATTCCCTTCTGTGATTGGCTCCCCATGGTCCACGTGATCCCAGGGACGCTGCGAACTACCTGCGCCTCTGGGATACGTGGGCCCTGCGCACCGGCAGTTTGGAGAGGCCCAGCATCGGAACTGTGTGCGTCCCGGGAGCCCTCGGGTAAGGGCACAGATTTTTCCAGATCGCAGCCCTCCGCCCGCGGGAGGCCTGCGATCGGAATATCTGGGCCATTATGTAGACAGTTACCTTTGCACCTTCAGGCTCCTTGTCTTTGGTGTCTCCACTTCCCATCCTATTCTGGTGCTACTTGACTTTCCCCACAGTCTTCTGTCCAGGTTGCCCCGCATCCTATTCAGGAGCACTCCAGCAAACACTGCCCCTGGCACAGAGAGAACATTCATGCCTTTGAAAATCCTACACCATTTCATGTCAACCTTCTTGTGCAATAGAATTATCACTGGCCTGTTTCCAAACCTGAGGTGCTTTTATTATTTATTTTTTTTGTTCTCCAGACTGTTTTCATGTGATGAATTTCTTTCACCACCTCAAGCTCCCCATCTTTAAACTTCAGCAGGCACACCACACACGCCCGAGGCTTCTTCTCTCTTCCTCTGCCGTCTAATGTGCAAAAAACAAAACGTATACTTCTCCAACACCCCCATGCTCTCTGTCAGCTCAGAGGGTGGGTAAGTGAGTAGCACAGCATCTTGTCCACACCTCTGGTAATGAGGTACTCTGTTCAACTGACAGGAGGGTGCACTGGTTGCAAAATTCAAGCTGTCAGATTTTTATTTCTCTTGCGGGAGATGTTTCACATCTGCCACTCGTGCCCTGTAGAGAATTTTATGGAAGAGCAAGGTTATCAGGCACAGCAGAAAAGGGCGGCCCCTTCAAAAGTTCAAGTTTTTTAATTTTGCCGTGTCTGGAAAATTGAAGGAAGCCTTGTATTACAGCTAACCTGCTTTGTCCCTGACATCAGAGTGCTCAGCACTATATAAAGGACATCGTGAAAAAACATTTCAGTCTTGTAACGTTCTTTTTGTCTTGATGAAAAAATCCGCTTATGCAATGTACTGTTTCCTTTCCGATAAGATTCCAGGATTTTGCCTAGGATTTTAAAATATATGGCAGCAGCCCCAGGAAAATCATCAGCAAGTTTTTTTTAAAAATTTGGGGGTGGGAGAAAAAAAAAAGCTTTATTCTTTTCCCGTTGGAGCTGTCCTGTCAGTGTTGAAAAATATCTGAAAGGCAACCAACTGGCGAATGTCTGGCAGAAGCCACAAAGTCAGCTTCAGAACACTACCGTCCCGGTCAATTGATTTTGTGAATTCAGCAGCAAGGTCAGTTTGAAAGAATATCTCCCAAGACATTCGAATATTGCTGCTCATAACAAATGAGCCATAGGAAAGGATTTCCGACATGTTTTGTAGTTGTTGTGTTACTATGTAGTAATTCTACAACAAACTCTCACTGTCGTAATGCAATCTGTTGTATGTGAAATATACTATAAGCTGGATTTACATTATCAACAGTGGAACAAGGAATGGCACAAGGAGGGCAAATTGGCCTTTTCTGCTGCAGTTGTCAGTCACATGCTTGCACAACTCCATGATCAGTACCAGGCCATCACCCTTCTGCGCAAAGCTGTTTCGCCTCCTCGGTTTCCCGTGCATTCGTAAGTTCAAAGCTGTAGTCCCTTCAGCACTGATGGATTATGCTACATATGAGAGACATTGTTAACAGCTTGTACCCCTCACTGCCTGGTAGAGAGTGCTCGCAGTTTTGAACTGAGGAACTTATGTATGCAATGCACACTGAGGAAGAGAAACTTCAGCAGCTTTGCACCACCATAATCCAAATGCCTCCATCTCCATCTATACTCGGGCGCATCCAAATTGATCTTGCAGCTAATTTTTAAGGGCGGTTGCCTCATTCTGTGGCTTTTTGCACGAGTTTCACCAGCCATGGTATCAAACCATAACTTTACTTACCCTTGTAGATTGAAGGATGCTTGTAGATTGAAGGACCCTAGCAGGTCTCACAGTCTTTGTCATCCTCCTTAGAAACAAAGCAACTGTACATGAATTATGCAAAATCGTGCATAAATCAGAGGGAATTTGCTGCAATGATACTTTGTGCATTTGACGTGAACTGAATGTGGGGAGAGTGGCTTTTCAGAGGGAGCCTTTATCTTGGTGTGTGTGCAATCAGACACATTCTCAACTTTTGCAAACAACCCTGCAATAATATAGAACATTTGCTGGCTTTATAACGGTTATTCTTTTTGAAACATGGCGAATTATGGCCTTTAAAGGCTCAAACACCTCCTGAATGCAATTTGACATTGTAGTCTGAACAATGTCAGCTCCATTTCCCCCAGCAGCTTGGAAGAATCTTGCGGCAAAACTATTCAAGGCAGCTGTAGGTTTCATTGCTGTGAGTTAAGTTGATTGTTGCGAAGCTGAATATTGGCCCCGAAATTGGCGTGGGGGGGAGGTGGTGCGTTTGTGGGGTGGAAACCCGGAAATCTCGGGAAGTCGGAGGTCCTGACGAAGATCGCGGGGTATGAGGGGCGGGTCGTAAAAGATCGTGTGGTATGGGGTGGGCCGTGGTCGACAAAGATCGCGGGGCATAAGGCTTAAGATTGTGGGTTTGGAGGTGGGGATCAGCTGATCGCATCAGAAGATTTGCTTGGGGAAGCACTCCTGCTCCTCCTGGCTCACAAGCAGTGCTATAAAAGGTACTTTCCTGCTGGGCTATGCTGTTTCCCTCTCCATTTAGCTGCCGGGTTTCCCGAGCCCTGGGAAACCCAGCCGGCCAGCGTTAAATTTAGATCGGCTTCCAAACGGCACTGTGGGAGCTTGATTTAAATATTGTAATGAACTACCCCGCCCCTCTAGAGCGGGACACACATGACTCGCAACTCGCCATCATAAAAATGGAGGCAGGCGTGTAAGTGGCAGGTTGGGATCGCGTTATGCATTTTTTATTGTTTGACCCCCTCCCCGACCCTCTTCCGCCCATCTTGGGCAGGGGATGGGGGTTAAAATTCTCCCCACACTGTGTCTGTTAATCTCACTATTAAGGTCTTTGGAATGACTGCACTATCTGACCTACATCGCCTCACACACTGCTCGTCAGGTAACAAGGACGTTAATTCCTGAATTGTAAAGCCTTTCCCCCTATAAGTAGCTCTTCTGATTTTTTTGTTATTATTTGGAAACTTAAATAATGGGCCAAGGCCTGTCTGTGCAAAACATCACCAAGGTTGAATAGAGAAGGATGGAAGATGAAATGAATTGAGTTTGGGTTTTAATTGCCTGTAAATTGTAGGAGTTCCACAGTTAAGTTTTAGAATTAGAAATGGTACAAAATGAGTCTTGATTTCAACACAGTAATGGTGTGAGGAGAAGGAGGAGGAGGAAGTGTGTATGACGGGATTGGAAAGAACAAGGTAGAAACGATCATACAAGAAAGGTTGCAATGGAGAGAGGCCAGAGGAGCATCTCACAGATACCAAACTTTATTGCCTTATCATCTGTTGTTGGACCTGTTGAATCATAAGGTGCTCCTCGGAGAGAACGATCACCAACTATTCCAACTGAAGGCATCTTTAAAATAAAAAGCAAAGAGCACAGGTAGAGATTTTATGTAGTTTTTAAACTTCTTCCGATTGTGTCTGGGCTTTCCAAAAGGGCAGAACACTGTAATTAAGGC
This sequence comes from Squalus acanthias, assembly GCA_030390025.1. Lineage (NCBI taxonomy): Eukaryota > Metazoa > Chordata > Chondrichthyes > Squaliformes > Squalidae > Squalus > Squalus acanthias. The sequence goes on from CM059448.1 coordinate 16,550,795, forward strand.
AAAAAAAAGGGGCAACTCACAAATAGTCCAAATAAGTGGATAATTAGCTTCTTTTAATGCTCTGCAGAAATTTTTTTCTACTCAAGTAAATGATGTCTGTGGACCGATCCAGCAGGTGGACTATCCCATCCTCCTGACCCAAGAGGTTAATATAAATGCAAAGCACTGCCTCGAAGGGGAACTAATTGTGCAATTTTATTTTAATACCATAATAGAACAAACGATGTACAGTACTGTGATAGTCTCCCCCCTAATGATGATACAATGAAAATTGCACTCTTGCCTTGTAACAACAATGTAATGATATGGCAAAGCCGAGCGCATAATGAAATACTGCTGCCTCTCGGCCTTTCTCAATTTTACGGAATGAAAACTGATTTCAGTAACTTCTGCAAATTAGCACTGGATACCAAGGATTTAAAAAAAAAATTCAACAGCCACATTGTGACTGAAGTTATAGATCAGCATGAATGCAAGGGAAGCTGTTTATTCATTATAATTATGCCTTTAGTAGTCCCAGCTGATTTTAACCAATCATTTAACCGCAGAGTACTGTATTGTTTGCAGCTTCATGTACTATCATTAAAAATAATCAATTGCCCTTACTTAAAACAGAAATTAAGTCTCGGATCCAATAATCACCATAGCGCCACTGTGATACAGTTTTATTAATATAAATAGGTTAAATAATTCAAAAATCAATTAAGATGACAGCAGATTCAATAGAGCCATTACCAAAATGACTAGCAGTACCTTAATGTACTGTATATAAAATATTTTATCAGGTTAACGCAGCAAGTACAGTAAGAACCTGCATACCAATAAGCACTCCACTGAATGAGTTCACTCCTTTGTCTTTCATTATCTTCCATTTACATTGCAGATCATTATCATTTAAATTATGCATGCTTACATAATGAAATAGAAATTGATTTAAAAAGACCAATTGTTGCTCTCATTCTTTTAGAAAGAGCGAGCTTCACATTAGCAAGTCTAAATCGCCAGTGTTTTAAACTGTCATGATTCATCCAAACCTACGCTTGAGTTTTATTTATAGGAGCTTTCCTGTTAAATTCAATCTTATTTTATTTAAAAAAAACACTGACTTAAATCAAAAATAACAACTCCTCCTTTTGACCTTGAGAGGGTGCTGAGGCGAGCAGCAAAGGTCATTTCTGACTGGAATTGCAGTCATGAGGAGAGGTTAATAAGTAAGTTGGGTTTGTTTGCTTTGGTGTAGAGGTGGCTTTAAGGTGACCCAGCTGAGGTTTTCAAAAGGTTATGTGAAGGTGGTGGACAAAATTGATGCAGGGAAAAATTGCATACACTGAAAGATTTCAATACCTGAGGGAACGCATTAAAATCATGAAATTAAGAGTAAGGTGGTACTTTTTCACCTGAAGGATAATAGAGTTGCAGCAACACTGAGGTTGAAAAGGAAGAGAAAATGAGGAAAATCAGGAGGTACTGATTCAGTAACACCGTACTTGGGTTTTACCAGCCTGAATATTCAAAGAGCAAGAAAAGGTTGAGGGGAGGTAAGAAATTTCAAGTTTTGAGATCTCGGGAGCAGGAGACAGTTATTTTTATTTGTTCTTTGTTTTCTACGGCTTTGAAATATTATAGTCACACCGATTTAGACCCCATTTTGCAAACTGGACTCTGAAAATAGATGGAGGTAACAGTTAAGCATGTCTTGTCTGCCACAAGTAGTGGGTTGGCAGGCACTGCTATAAGTGGCACTTCCACCTTTCTCTGCACCCAGCATGCGTGTTCTGCAGAGTCTAATTGCAAAAACCCTTTCTTTCTTGCTTTCTTGTATTAGCCCTGTACTTCGCAGGAGTTCACAGAAGTAATCAGCGCAAGTGTTTCAAGGTAGCTGCAGTCATTATCTGCAGCAAACCCTATTTCAGGATGATTGATGCAAGGACCTGGAACAGTTGACACAGGAAGGCCTGCTTGTGTTGCTAAGCGTCACGCAATCTCTTTCAAATTGTTGTCAACTGAAAACGCAAAGTGCTTTTATGTACATCACCCCAGGTTTTGGTAAATACTTTGACGCCACAATATTGGATGTGCAGTTTTAATTGTTTGAGAAATTTGCGACTCCGCGGTTGGACTGCTGGGCATAAAGGCACTTTAGCCAATATCCTGTCATTAAAGAGCATACGTTTGCCCCGAGCAATTATTGCTGCACATTGCACTTCATCAGTAAGTTAATACGTTCAATGAGATGTTAGTTGAAATGAATCAAGCTTGCCACTCTAATTATATGAGGCTCAGTGGAATTCATACTTGACCTATGAAGATGAAGATGAGAGGGCCGGTTTAACGAAGGTGGCTAAAATGGGGACAACTGATTGGGAAGAATGGGAGGCGACCCATTGCACTGGAATGCCACCCATTTAACGCTCCCTCCAATTTTCCAGTCACGTTTTGTACTGGTGTCTGAAGTGCCCACCTGATTGAGGTTAATTATATTAAAATTATATATTATATTAAAATTACTTCCACTGTTGTTGGTTTATTTATTTTTTTCCTTTCATTTTACACATATTTTCAAGAAATGAACAGGGGGCTGCCACATCAGTGCAAATACTATAAAGACGCATGCTATTTTTTATAAATGGTTTAGATTTATTTTGCTTAAACAAATAACATTGCATGAGGTTAACTGCATTCCATTTAATGCAAGAATTTTATTTATCTGGTTAATCAACAGACTCATTTTTATCACTTCTTTGTCCAATGTCGTCGACGCTCCTCCATTCTTCACTACCAATTCAGATACAAATTGGAAGCCTGCAGCATATTGCCCATTCTTTGCTGCAGGTCTAACAGTCTGTGGAATCTTCTGTAATATGTAACACTCTGTTATCCTGTGGCTACGCGAGCATTCTTCGAACCATAAATTTGCCAATATTTAAAATGCACTCAAGCCCCACATTTTGCTATTTTTTTTTTAGCACTTGAAATCACATGGGAACTTTAAAAGTGGCTTTCTAAGTGTTTAAGTTTCTCACATGAATTATGAGCATGAAACAAAATTCTTGCATTTCAAGACTCATCAATGAATCACAATCCCTTTAAACATAGAAACATAGAAAATAGGTACAGGAGTAGACCATTCGGTCCTTCGAGCCTGCACCGCCATTCAATGCGTTCATGGCTGAACATGCTACCTCAGTACCCCATTCCTGCTTTCTCGCCATACCTCTTGATCCCCTTAGTTGCGAGTGTTATATCTAACTCCCTTTTGAATATATTTAGCGAACTGGCCTCAACAACCTTCTGTGGAAGAGAATTCCATAGATTCACCACTCTCTGGGTGAAGAAGTTCCTCCTCAGCTCAGTCCTAAATGGCTTCCCCTTAATCCTTAGACTGTGACCCCTGGTTCTAGTTTTCCCTACCATTGGGAACATTCTGCCCGCATCTAATTTGTCTAAACCAGTCAGGATTTTAAATGTCTCTATAAGATCCCCCCTCATTCTTCTGAACTCCAGAGGATACAAGTTCAGTTGACCCAATCTTTCTTGATATGTCAGTCCGGCCATCCCAGGAATCAATCTAGTGAACCTTCGCTGCACTCCCTCAATAGCAAGAATGTCCTTCCTTAAGTTAGGAGACCAAAACTGCGCACAATACTCCAGGTGTGGCCTCACCAAGGCCCTGTACAACTGTAGCATCACCTCCCTACTCCTGTACTCAAATCCCCTTGCTATGAAGGCCATCATTCCGTTTGCTTTCTTGACTGCCTGCTGCACTTGCATTCCCACCTTCAGTGACTGATGTACCATGACGCCCAGGTCTCGTTGCACGTCCCCTTTCCCTAATCTGCCACCATTCAGGTAATAGTCCGCCTCTCTATTTTTACCACCAAAGTGGATAACCTCACATTTATCCACATTGTACTTCATCTGCCATACATTTGCCCATTCACCCAACCTGTCCAAGTCACTCTGTAGCCTCCTAGCATCCTCCTCATTGTTCACACTGCCTCCCAATTTAGTGTCATCCGCAAATTTGGAGATATTACATTTAATCCCTTCGTCCAAATCATTAATATATAATGTAAACAGCTGGGGTCCCAGCACCGAACCCTGCGGTACCCCGCTGGTCACTGCCTGCCATTCTGAAAAGTACCCATTTACTCCTACTCTTTGTTTCCTGTGTGCCAACCAGTTCTCAATCCACGTCAACACATTACCCCCAATCCCATGTGCTTTAACTTTGCTCACCAATCTCTTGTGTGGGACCTTGTCGAAGGCCTTCTGAAAGTCCAAATACACCACATCTACTGGTTCCCCCCTGTCCACCCTATTGGAAACATCCTCAAAAAATTCCAGAAGATTTGTCAAGCATGATTTCCCTTTCACAAATCCATGCTGACTTGGACCTATCATGTCGCCACTTTCCAAATGGTCTGTTATGACATCTTTAATAATTGCTTCCATCATTTTACCCACGACCGATGTCAGGCTGACCGGTCTATAATTCCCTGCTTTCTCCCTCCCTCCTTTTTTAAAAAGAGGGGTTACATTGGCCACCCTCCACTCCATCGGAACTGATCCAGAGTCTAAGGAATGTTGGAAAATGATCGTCAATGCATCCACTATTTCCAAGGCCACCTCCTTAAGTACTCTGGGATGCAGACCATCAGGCCCCGGGGATTTTTCAGCCTTCAGTCCCATCAATTTCCCCAATACCTTTTCCCGACTAATAAGGATTTCCCTCAGCTCCTCCCTCTTACCAGATCCTCTGACCCCTTTTATTTCCGGCAGGTTGTGTGTGTCCTCCACAGTAAACACCGAACCAAAGTACTTGTTCAATTGATCTGCCATTTCCTTGTTCCCCATTACGACTTCCCCTGTTTCCGACTGCAGGGGACCTACGTTTGTTTTTACTAACCTCTTTCTTTTTACATATTTATAGAAGCTTTTGCAGTCCATTTTAATGTTCTCTGCAAGCTTCCTTTCATATTTTATTTTCCCTGCCCTAATCAAACCCTTCGTCCTCCTCTGCTGAGTTTTGAAGTTCTCCCAGTCCCCGGGTTTGCTGCTACTTCTGGCCAATTTGTATGCAACTTCCTTGGTTTTAATACTATCCCTGATTTCCCTTGTTAGCCATGGTTGAGCCACCTTCCCTTTTTTATTTTTATGCCAGACCGGGATGTACAATTGTTGTAGTTCATCCATGCGATCTCTAAATGTCTGCCATTGCCCTTCCACTGATAGCCCCTTAAATATCGCTTGCCAATTTAACCTCGCCAATTCACGCCTCATACCCTCAAAGTTGCCCTTATTTAAGTTCTGGACCATGGTCTCTGACTTAACTGTTTCCTTCTCCATCCTAATGTAGAACTCCACCATACTATGGTCACTCTTCCCCAGGGGGCCTCGTACCACAAGATTGCTGATTAGTCCCTCCTCATTACACAACACCCAGTCCAGGATGGCCTCCCCTCGAGTTGGTTCCTCAACATATTGGTTTAGGAAACCATCCCTTAAACACTCCAGGAAATCCTCCTCCACCGTATTGCTTCCAGTTTGAGTAGCCCAATCTATATGCATATTAAAGTCACCCATGATAACTGCCGTGCCTTTTTTGCACGCACCTCTGATTTCCTGTTTCATACCCTCCCCCACCTCACTACTGCTGTTTGGAGGTCTGTACACAACTCCCACTAACGTTTTCTGCCCTTTGGTGTTCTGCAGCTCAACCCATATTGATTCCACATCCTCCAAGCTCCATCACACAGGGAGCTTCCCTCGCACCCACATAAAATGGGCTTTGAAGGTTAACCCTGACACAAAAACGAACTTACAGCCCAGAAACAGGCCACTCGGCCCATGCCGGACATTATAAGAACATAAGAACTAGGAGCAGGAATAAGCCACATGGCCCCTCAAGCCTGCTCCACCATTCAATAAGATCATGGCTGATCTTGGGCTCAAAGCCACTTCCCCGCCCGCTCCCCATAACCCTTCACTCCCTTATCTTGCAAAAATCTGTCTATCTCCACCTTAAATGTATTTAATGACCCAGCCTCCACGGCGCTCTGGGGCAGAGAATTCCACAGATTTACGACCCTCTGAGAGAAGAAATTCCTCCTCATCTCAGTTCTAAAAGGGCGACCCTTTATTCTAAAACTGTGCCCCCGAGTTCTAGATTTCCCCACGAGGGGAAACATCCTCTCTGCATCTACCTTGTCGTACCCCCTCAGTATCTTATATGTTTCAATAAGATGACCTCTCATTCATCTAAATTCCAATGAGTATAGGCCCAGCCTGCTCAACCTTTCCTCATAAGTCAACCCCCTCATCTCTGGAATTAATCTAGTGAATCGTCTCTGAACTGCTTCCAATGCAAGTATATCCTTCCTTAAATAAGGAGACCAAAACTGTACGCAGTACTCAAGGTATGGTCTCACCAATACCCTGTACAGTTGTAGCAGGACTTCCCTGCTTTTATACTCCAACCCCCTTGAAATAAAGGCCAACATTCCATTTGCCTTTTTGATTACTTGCTGTACCTGCATGCTAACTTTTTGTGTTTCATGCACAAGGACCCCCAGGTCCCTCTGAACTGTAGCATTTTGTAATCTCTCTCCATTTAAATAATAATTTGCTTTTTTATTTTTCCTGCCAAAGTGTATAACCTCGCACTTTCCCACATTATACTCCATCTGCCAAATGTTTGCCCTTAGCCTGTCTATATCCCTTTGGAGGTTCTTTGAGTCCTCTGCACAACTTGCTTTCCCACCCATCTTTGTATCATCCGCAAACTTGGCTACATTACACTCGGTCCCTTCATCCAAGTCATTAATGTAGATTGTAAATAGTTGAGGCCCCAGCACCAATCCCTGTGGCACCCCACTAGTTACCGTTTGCCAACTGGAAAATGACCCATTTATCCCGACTCTCTGCTTTCTGTTAGTTTGCCAATTCTCTATCCATGCTAATATATTACCCCCAATTCCGTGAGCTCTTATCTTATGCAGTAACCTTTTATGTGGCACCTTATCGAATGCCTTCTGGAAATCCAAATACACCACATCCACTGGTTCACCTTTGTCCACCCTGCTCGTTACCTCCTCAAAGAACTCCAGCAAGTTTGTTAAACATGATTTCCCTTTCATAAAACCATGCTGACTCTGCTTGACTGCATTATGATTTTCCAAATGCCCTGCTACTGCTTCCTTAATGAAGGACTCCAGTATTTTCCCAACGACAGATGTTAGGCTAACTGGTCTATAGTTTCCTGCTTTCTGTCTCCCTCCTTTCTTAAATAGGGGTGTTACATTTGCGGTTTTCCAATCCGCTGGGACCTCTCCAGAGTCCAGGGAATTTTGGTATATTGCAACCAATGCATCCACTATCTCTGCAGCCACTTCTTTTAAGACCATGGGATGCAGGCCATCTGGTCCAGGGGACTTGTCATCTTTTAGTCCCATTATTTTACCAAGTATTATTTCCTCAGTGATAGTGATTGTCTTTAGCTCCCCCTCCCTGTGGCCCCTTGATTATCCATTATTGGGATGTTGTTAGTGTCTTCTACTGTGAAGACAGATACAAAATATTTGTTCAGAGTCTCTGCCATTTCCCCGTTCCCCATTATTAATTTCCCAGTCTCATCCTCTAAGGGACCAACGTTTACTTTAGCTACCCTCTTCTTTTTATATACCTGTAGAAGCTCTTACTATCTGTTTTAATGTTTCTTGCCAGTTTACTCTCACAATTCATCTTCTCTCTATTGGGCCAAAAATTCATCCCGGTGCGCGAGAGTACGCACTGCGTACTCTCGCGTATTCACTCTCCAATTGCCGGTTTTCTGCATGCCCTGCGCATGCGCTGAAAACCGGCAATTGGTCTTTTGAAAAGGGGGCGGTTCCTCGGTGCATCGCGTGCGCGCTACAGGCTGCGCGCACGCTGTGCACTTCATGCTTTGGACGCGCAGGTAAGTACTGAAGATTTTAGAAACGAAAAAAGGAGGAGTAAGAACCACTTTTAACAAGGTAAGTAGTGAATTAAGTATTTTTTTGAATTTTTTTTAACAGGTATATCTTTTTTAGAGACTTTAAAGACAGGTAAGTTTATTTTTATAACTTTTTAAAAGATTTTAAATTTTTTCAAAAATTTAATTTTTTATTTAAAATGGTTAATTTATTTAACTATACTTATTTTATTAATGTGATGGTTTTTTTTTAATTTAATTGAGGTTTAGCTGTTATTTTGGGGGGGTGTAAGATTCATAGATTTCACAGCACGTATGTGAAACTTATGAATGGAAGATGGTGTGCTGCCATTGGCTCTAACTGAGTCACGTGATCCCACAGCTCGCACGAATTCACTACGCCGGTGGGATATGCAAGCACTGCCCAGCTGATGTCTGGAACATCAAGTTTGTGCGAGCTGGATCTGAAAAAGCACAAGCGGAGTGAGAGATCGCGGGGAAGGCTTACCCCCGCGGGAACAGAGCGAGATCAATTTCTGGGCCATTATTTTTTTAGTCATCCTTTGCTGGATTTTAAAAATTTCCCAATCCTCTGGTCTCCCACCAATCTTGGCAACATTGTATGCCTTCGTTTTCAATTTGATACCATCCTTTACTTCCTTAGTTAGCCACGGATGGTGCTCCCTTCTCTTAAAATCTTTCTTTCTCACTGGAATATATTTTTGTTGAGAGTTATGAAATATCTCCTTAAATGTCTGCCACTGCATTTCAACTGTCTTACCCTTTAATTTATTTTTCCAGTCCACTTTAGCCAGTTCTGCCTTCATGCCACTGTAATTGCCTTTGTTTAAGATCAGGACACTGGTTTGAGATACAACTTTCTCACCCTCCAACTGAACTTGAAATTCAACCATGCTATGATCACTCTTTCCTAGAGGATCTTTTACTATGAGATCATTTATTAATTCTGTCTCATTACACAGTACCAAATCCAAGATAGCCTGCTCCCTGGTTGGTTCCATTACATACTGTTCTAGGAAACCATCCTGGATGCACACTATGAACTCCTCCTCAAGGCTACCATGGCCAATTTGATTTGTCCAATCAATATGGAGATTAAAATCACCCATGATTATTACCGTACCTTTTTTACAGGCCTCCATTATTTATTGACTTATACTCTGTCCAACAGTATTGCGACTGTTCGGGGGCCTGTAGACTACGCCCACCAGAGACTTTTTCCCTTTATTATTTTTCATCTCCACCCAAACTGATTCTACATCTTGATCTTCTGAGCCAATATCACTTCTCACCACTGCACTGATCCCATCCTTTACCAACAAAGCCACCCCACCTCCCTTTCCTTTCTGTCTATCCTTCCGAATTGTCAAATACCCTGGAATATTCAGTTCCCAGCCCTGGTCACCTTGCAACCATGTTTCTGTAATGGCGATCAGATCATACCCATTTGTATCTATTTGTGCCGTCAACTCATCTATCTTGTTACGAATGCTGCGTGCATTCAGATATAGAGCTTTTAACTTTGTCTTTTTACCATTTCTCCCGCGCACCGGGTGTTAATTTAAATATTTTGGTAGGACGATGGAATGAAAATGATGCAAGCACTTCAGTGCACAAAATCTAACCAATCGGAAAATCATGGGCAGAGGGCATTGGACAGAGATCACGCACCAGTGCAACCCATGCAGCTACCCTGTAATGCTGACGTGCGCCTTCTAAAAGATATGTAGCATGGCTTAACTTAATTAGATCCGCCCCCTATTAATTGGCCCAGTTGGTGTTTTAGTTCAACAGCAGTAATCATTGACTGCTGTGTTAAAATTATGTTGGGACACGTGGGGTGGCGGAGTGCTGTTCGCGATGCTCGGTGTTCCCTTCGCGCAGAGACTTGACATCTTCCACTTGGCAGTAAAATTACCAACAGTCTGAATATCTCGTGGTAACCATCTCCTCTGCGGGATGCCCTCCTGCTGTTTACAGCTGGCTGAATTGTACAGGATACACAACATTCTAAAGAGAATTTTTTGTTGGTATTAAGGTCAAACCAAGTGGTGAATAATCTTAATGCTGAGCTATTGTTCTTGCACAGTCAACACAGTTTTCCGCCTTCTTAACACCTGTGTCCCTACCTTTTCCATTCTGGTGCTGAAATCCTAATCCATGTTGTCACCACCTCTAGAACTGACTTCTCATATGTTTTCCTCACTGACCTCCCCTTCACCACTCTTCACAACCCCATTCAATCCAGAGCTCTGCATTTCCTTTCTCACACACAGTCCCTGTGTTTGCCAAGCTCTGTTGGTTCCCGTCCCCCAGCATATTGATTTCGAGCTCCTCATTCCAATTTTCAAATCCCTCCATAGTCTTGCTCCACCATAAACCGAGCAATCTTCGATATCCATATGTCACCACCCATACCCATTGCTCCTGCAATCCTGGATTGCTGCTCATCTCCCATTCCCTCTGCTCCACACGAATCATAGAATGGTTACAGCACAGAAGGAGGCCGTCGAGCCCGTGTCAGCTCTCTGCAAGAGCACTTCAGCTAGTCCCACTCCCCCACCCTTTCCCCGTAGCCCTGCAATTTTTTTTCCTTCTGGTACTTATCCAACTCCCTTTTGAAAGCCGTGATTGAGTCTGCCTCCACCACCCTCTCAGGCAGTACATTCCAGATCCTAATAACTCGCTGCGTGAACATTTTTTTTCCTCATATCGCCTTTGGTTCTTTTGCCAAATCTGTATTCTCTGGTTCTCGACCCTTCTGCCAATAGGAACAGTTTTTCTCTCTCCACTCTGTCTCGACCCCTCATGATTTTGAACACCTCTATCAAATCTCCTCTTAACCTTCTCGACTCTAAGGAGAACAACCCCAGCTTCTCCAGTCTATCCACGTAACAGAAGTCCCTCATCCCTGAAACCATTCTGGTAAATCTTTTCCGCACCCTCTCTAAGGCCTTCACATCCTTCCTAAAGTGCGGTGCCCAGAATTGGACACAATACTCCAGTTGTGGCCGAATTAGTGTTTTATGAAGGCTGCTTTTTCAGCCACTACAACCCCTACTCGTCCCAAAGTTATTTTCCTCTCTCTTGCCTTCAAAAGCCTCCTAAAGATTATTGCATTAACCCTGCCTTTGTTCGCTCCTCTTAATCTCTTCCCATTTTCTGTTCACCCTCCCTTTCGCCCCCCTCCCATCTAAAGCAAGCGACTTGAGGGCACTATAGGGGTAGATTTGTGATTGTGTGCAGAGCCCACCCCGGAGCTCACCCCGCATCTGTATTGAGTGATAATCCAGGAAGATCGGGTTAGGGCAGAGAGCGGAAGTCCTGCTCCTGAGAAAAATTCAGCCCACCACCTCTTAAGGGAGAATTCCATGCTGCCAGCTACTGCATTATGCAGGAGATGGAGGAACTTTATTTGATCAGCAAGCACCATAGCATGGACACCTGGTGTTCACCAGTGATCTTTCCAAAGCAGTTCATGGCTCCTTTCAGTTAAGTGGAAAATATTCACTTTGAAATGAATTGACGCTGTTGACAAAATGATAAAGTATATTTGATGCCAGGAAATAGTGTTCCATGTTCCAGGAATTCCTGGTAGAGATGCAGAAGAAAATAAAAAATAAAAACAGAAAATGCTGGAAATACTCAGCGTCTGTGGAGAGAGGAACAGAGTCAACGTTTCAGGTCGATGATGACCCTTCGTCAGAACAGAAGAAAATAAATCATACTTGTTTGGACAAGAACCAAAAGAGATCAAACTAGAATTCTTTATCTGAAGAAATAAAACAATTAAAAGTAGTATTTGGTAGGGAATCGATTCACTATAAAGTTTTAATTCTTCTTGGGAGACCTCTGTTGGCACCAAACAGTTGGTGGAGGTGAACGTCCATTGTGCAGGCGACAGAGCTTCTGTCTGTTCTGCATTTCTGTTTAATGCATTGTTCAGTCCTTACAGCTCCATTGTCTGATTTGCTATTCTGTTCATAGGCCTCCTTCTGTATGCTTCGCTTAACACATGCTGTTCTATGGCAAGCAGTGCACTGCAGTTGTCCAGAAAGAGTACTGATATGGAAACAATGAAAAGACATCTCTGGGAATACTAGGCAATGTCAGAGAATGTTTACACGGAAACAAGTTAGGTTGTCTGGTTCCTCCCAGGCTTTCTGTGAGAAGTGTCTAGACATTCTGTCACGGACATGACAGTTTGTTTCTGTCAATAATACAGCACTGTGGATATATGGATAGTTTTCTAGTTCAGTACCAAGAGCTTACTATATTATACCTACGCAAATGTTTTGTTTGAGTCTCCTTAATACTTGGCGGATTTGTTAAATGAGGTGTGAACTAAAGAATCACTGCAGAAGAACAGTTGTGTAACATGTTTTAGTATCTGTCAGTGATGCTTAAATGATCAGTGGAAACCTTTCTGCAATTGAACGTCCAGACACGCACGTCTCTGCATCTTTCTGACTCATGAGTGGCAGTCAACATTCGACGGGATACAATGATGACTATTCGATAAAGATGGTGCTTCAATGCTATGATGTCTAATTATCTGTGTCCAAGCGAAGAGCAATTCAGTGTGCAGTTCACTCCATGGCCAAGAGATTTGATGGCGCTTTGCCATTTTACAGGAGCAAAATGGGCTCTTAATCCAATGGTTGGGGTGTTCGTGCTCATTACAAGCCGGAAGTGCGCCTCTCCCCCTGTTGGTTGAATGCAGAAAAAAAGAAGCGTCCAGGGCCGCGCCTGAACCAGGCATCGGGCCCTTTGCATATGCAAATATGGGGCCTAACACATGGTTGAGGCCACCTATGCAAAATTGGACTGCCCCGGTTGCAGCCGGAGTTGGGCCGGCTGCATTCAGGAAAAGGTGGCCGACATGCGGCCTAAACCACGGTCTTTCAAGGGACTGCTGCAGGCTACCACCAAGAAGGTAAGTTTAAAAAAAATACCGATCTGAATGTGGAGCCGAAAGGTGCAGAAGTGCTCCACTGCAGTGCCAGAGACAGTTGCTAACCACTGATTGGCCACTTCGCTTCCCCCCCCCACCCCCGGTCGTCTACAATTCCTCCTCGATGGCTTGCTCTCTTTCCCAGGACCTACCCGAGGGCCGCTGCCAGCAGCACAACGGCTTGAAATTTGGATCCTCTTTGCTGGCGAGCTGCCGAGGGGCACGTCTGCTGCTGGCCAGCCTCATATAAGTGAGGCCCAAGGCCCATTATCGAGTGTTCCTCAGGCCTACCCATCCGGCGCAGGGATCACTCGAGCATGCCAATGTCTAGACCCAATTTTTAGGCCCATATCTCTTTTCCTCCACAGTGGTCTAATTTTATAAAGATTTTCCCTGTCAATACGATCACACCAGTATCTTCAATTTCCTAAATTAGCTCCATAGAGGCCAGGCCTTGCCCCATAGAGACATCTCCCTCATCTCCCTTCTTAACTATAGGTATAATGTTAACTATCCACCAGTCCTCTGCCACTGCACCTTTTTCCAACGAATTATTAAATCTGTGTAATAGTGCCTCTGCTTTCTCTTCTCTAGATTCTTTTAAAATGCGCGGATACAATCTGTCCAAGCCAAGGGTTTTATCCTCTTTGATTTTGACTAGTTCATCTAATATTTCTCCTTTTCATTTTGTATCATTTCTAACCTCATCTTCTGATATCATGTCCACCTGATCCATCTCCCTGGTAAATACTAAAGCAAAGTAATTGTTTAATATTTCTGCCATTTTGCTATCACGACCTGTGATTTTATCCTGTCCATCCCTTAGTGGCCCTATTCCTATTCCAGCGTTCCTTCTTTTATTTATGTGCCTGTAGAATATTTTACTATTTTGTTATGTTCCTTGATGATTTCATTTCATAGTTCCTCTTTGCCTTCCTAATTGTTTTTTTGACTTCTCTCCGAACCTCTTCATATTCTCCCTTATCATGCTCTCCCCTGCTGTCCATTTACTTAGTGTATGCCTCTTTCCTCAATTTTTCCCTTATGTCTTTATTCATCCATGGTATCTCTCTAGTTTTTAGTTTGTTCTTGTTTTTTAGCAAAATATATTTTTCCTGGACTCTGTTGAACATCGTTTTAAATGTTTCCCATTGCTGTTCTACATCATTGTTTGCCATAAATGTTATCCATTTTATTTTCCCAAGTTCTACTCTCAGCCCCTTAAAATCAGCTTTTAGAGTCATAATGGCACAGAAAGAGGCCATTCGGCCCATCGAGTCTGTGCCGGCTCTCTGTAGAGCAATCCAGTCAGTCCCATTCCCCCGCTCTATCCCCGTAGCCCTGCAAGTTTATTTCCCTCAAGTGCCTATCCAGTCTCCCCTTGAAAACTTTGAGTGTCTCTGCTTCCACCACTTCCGTCAGCAGCGAATTCCAGGTCGTCACCACTCGCTGTGTAAAAAATTTTTTCCTCACATCCCCCCCTGTACCTCTTGCCCAAAACCTTAAATCTGTGTCCCCCTAGTCCTTGTACCATCAACTAGTGGGAACAGCCTTTCCCCGTCTAGCCTATCCAAACCCGTCATAATCTTGTACACCTCTATCAAATCACCCCTCAGCCTCCTTTGCTCTAATGAAAACAAATCCAGCTTCTCCAACCTGTCTTTGTAGCTAAGATCCCCCATCCCCGGAACCATTCTGGTAAATCTCCTCTGCACCCTCTCAAGGGCCTTCACATCCTTCCTAAAGTGTGGTGACCAGAACTGGACGCAATACTCCAGTTTGGCCTAACCAGCACATTATAAAGTTTCAGCATAACTTCTCTACTTCTGTATGCAATACCTCTATTTAGGAAGCCCAAGATCCCATATGCTTTGTTAACCATTCTCTCAATATGTCCTGCCACCTTCAGGGACCTATGCACATTAACTCCCAGGTCCCTCTGTCCCTGCACACTCTTTAAAACTGTGCCATTAAGTGTATATTTTCTCTCCCTGTTCCTTCTGCCAAAATGCACCACTTCACACTTCTCTGTATTAAATTCCATCTGCCACTTGTCTGCCCATTCTGCTAGCCTTTCTATGTCCTGTTGCAGTCGATTGATATCATCATCACTGTTTGCCACACCCCCAAGTTTGGTGTCATCGGCAAATTTAGAAATTCTACTCTGTATTTCAATATCCAGGTCATTTATATATATCAAAAAAAGCAGTGGCCCTAGCACTGACCCTTGGGGAACGCCACTGTCTACCATCCTCCAGTCTGAAAAACAGCCATTTACCACAACTCGCTGTTTTCTGTCCTTAAGCCAATTCCTTATCCAAGTTGCCACTGACCCACCTATTCCAGGAGCCTCAATTTTGTTAATCAGCCTACTATGTGGTACTTTGTCAAACGCCTTCCAAAAATCCATGTAGACAACATCCATTGCATTCCCTTCATCAATCCTCTTTGTTACTTCATCAAAAAATTCAATTAGATTAGTCAAACACGATCTTCCTTTTACAAACCCGTGTTGGCTCTCCTTAATTAGCTTAAACCTCTCCAAATGCCCGTTAATTTTTTCCTTGATTATTAGTTCTAAAACTTCACCCACCACTAATGTTAAACTGACCAGCCTGTAGTTACTAGGATTGTCCTTACACCCTTTCTTGAACAATGGTGTCACATTTGCCACTTTCCAATCCTCAGGCACCTCCCCCGCATTTAGGGAAGATTGGAAAATTATGGCAAGCCCTTCCGCTATCTCCTCCCCCGATTCCCTTAGCAACCTGGGATGCAATCTATTACCCTAGTCTTTTTCATACTTATGTCTTTCTCAATTATTATCTTGCAGCGTATTATATTATGGTCACTATTGCCTAGATGTTCCCCTACTTTTACTTCTCTTATCGGCTCTGTTTCATTCCCCGTTATTAGATCCAGTAGCAAATCCTCCCTTGTTGGACTTCTTACATACTGGGTTGGAAAGGAGTCCTGTACACATTGTAGGAACTCCATTACCTTATCCCCTTTACCTAACTCTTCTGGCCACTTAATTTTGTGGTAGAATAAATCACCCATGATTATTATTCTATTTTTTTTTTACTAATTTCCCGAATGTGTTTGCATATTTCTTCCTCCACCTCCCTTCTACTATTAGATGGTCTGTAGACTACCCCTATTACTGTGATTAATCCTTTATTATCTTTTAACTCTATCCATTGTTGAACCGTTGCAGTCCGTAGTTCATTGTAGCAGTTCGATACAACTTGAGTGGCTGCTCGGCCACTTCAGAGGGCAGTTAAGAGTCAACCACATCAGTGTGGAACGGGAGTCACAAATAGGATACAGGTAATGATGGCAGGTTTACTTCCCTAAAGACCATCAGTGAAGCAGTTTGGTTTTTACAACAATGTGACAGCTTCATGGTCACTTTTTTTTTACTGATACTAGCTTTTTATTTCCAGATTTATTTTTTAAAACCGGATTCAAATTCTCAAACTGCCATGGTGGGATTTGAACTCTCGATCTCTGGATTGTTCACCCAGGCTTCTGGATTACTAGTCCAGGACCACTATTTTACTATACCTTGTATATTTAACTAAAAAGTTAGCTCGACGAGCTTTTACTCTTGGAAGAGGCAAAAAAAAATTGAGCTGGAGCAAATTTAAGCCAAGAAGCAATGATCTCATTTCCACTGTGCTGTTTGATGGATGAAGAGTAGGCCACAGGCTTCCACCCATGACTTGTCATACAGTGACTTCTCAATCTCAAGTGTGATATTGTCAGAAGCCACTGAGCAGCGGCCAGGGACCGGCCAACGGAGAGCGAAAGAAAATTGTTACGCTGCTCCCATCCATCTCGCAGCAAGACAGCCATAGTTACAGCAAGTGATTTAGCAGAGTGCAACAAATGTGCAGAGTTCTGTGTTTGCCACGCGTAGTGCGATTGGCTGCCTGTGCACCGCAATCCTGTAAAAGTATTCCCGGGGGCGGTGAAAATGCCTGTTATCGAGTGGAGCTGAGTGATAATCACTTGCCACAACAAATCCCTCACCTAACGGTACCTCTGGCAGAGGCCTGGGACCAAACCTTCGGTGAGTCTACTATTTCTTACCTTCTTATTCAGTTGGAGGAACTGCACGACACCGAGAAACTCTCGAAGGAGAAAATAAATTGTCACCCCCTATAAATAGATAAGAACAAAATATAGGCCTGTCTTATCTTTTATTACTTGTTTACCATGAGCAATTTTGTTATTTACGCAGATGCTAAATTAATCTTGAGCTGCAGACGTGCAAATAGCTCACCGTGTTTACTTATCCTACAAGTCCCATTGCTCAGAGACCACACAGGTGGCATAAATCTACTTAACTAAATGTAGGCGCTTCGAAGATAATCCTAATTACTGCGCTGTTCCAAAGTATTTCTTTTCAGGTAACCCGTCCTTCTGCTGCAGTGATTGAAAACTATGAGTGTGACTGATGTCCGGACTTTTACAGACTTAGTGTTGTGTTTTTGTGCTAACAGCAGGGCTGAATGTTTGGGGTTTTTTTTTACCTGGAGGGCAGTCTCTTAAGTCAGGGGGGCTTCATAGAAGTGTCTTCTTTAGATTTTATGGGTGGAAATTGCATAGTGCCAGACATCTGCCTGGGACACCCAAAAAATAGGCCCCACAAATTTTCTAGTGGGATCAAGGCCTGCGCAGATTGGGCACAGGCCGCCCCACTGCGAAATTGGTCTGCTTTGCACCCGTTTTACGACAGAAAAATGGGCACAATGCATACCAATTTCTACCCCTCTGAGACGCATGAAATTCATTGAGTCAGCACCCTGTTGTAGAGCTTTAGTGACTCAGTGGGATACATGCGTTACGTGAAAAATGCACATGGGTCTTCTCTTCTTCTTAGGCAGTCCCTCGGAACGGAGGATGACTTGCTTCCACATTAAAAATGAGTTCTCAGGTGACTGATGAGTCCAATGCGGGACCGACAGTCTCTGTCACAGGTGGGGCAGACGGTGGTTGAAGGGGCGGGTGGCTGGGGTGCTTGGGTTGACGTGCGCTCCTTGCGCTGTTTGCGCTTGCTCCCGGCGAAGAGACTCGAGGTGTTCGGCGCCTTCCCGGATGCTTCTCCTCCACTTTGTGCGGTCTTGGGCCAGGGATTCCCAGGTGTCGGTGGGGATGTTGCACTTTTTCAAGGAGGCTTTGAGGGTGTCCTTTGAAGCGTTTCCTCTGCCCACCTGGGGCTCTCTTGCTGTGTCGGAGCTCCGAGTAGAGCGCTTGTTTTGGGAGTCTCGTATCGGGCATGCGACGATGTGACCCGTCCATCGGAGCTGATCGAGCCTGAGCGAGAACACTGACGTTGGTGCGCCTATCCTGCCAATGGATTTGCAGGATCTTGCGGAGGCAGCGTTGGTGGTACCTATCCAGTGCTTTGAGGTGCCTGCTGTACATGGTCCATGCCTCTGAGGCATACAGGAGGGCGGGTATGCACATGGGTATTGGTCAGAAAGCTCTCATCTCAGTTGGCCACTACCAAGAATGGGAAGGCAAGTCATTGTTGTAGGTCTGAGACTTTTGAACTGAAGAGGAACTTAACGACAGGAATCCTGTTAGTGATTTGGGGCTAAGTCAGCAATCTCTTTCAATTGGAGCAAAATTTAACCAGTGGCTGAGAGATATTTGTGCGTTTCAATCACCCAAATCCAGATTGGACTGACCTTATTCACCCCTATTATGGAAAGGTTCTGACCTCTATTTCAACCCTCTCAGCTGGAAAAGACGACTTGGGATTGAGAGGACAAAAAGGTTGAGGAAAAGGCAATAAAAGAAAATGAGGAAATGAAAAAACTATTAAAAAAAATTAGCCGTACGTTTGGATGCATTTGAAAATGACTGTTGCTACTGATTAGTTTAATTTCACTTCGAGAGGTCAGGGTTTAAACGGGAGCAAGTTTTCTGGTCATAAACGGCATGTATTCAGAAGCAAACGCAGACTGGGGAATAAAGGCAGTCGTCAGTGTGGTAGTAATTAGCATAACAGGAACTGTCGACTTAATCAGCCTTCATGGTCTTTCATGAAAGAACTTGCAGAACATTAAATTATATCATTTTTGTGATGATACAGTCAGCTGTCTGACAAAGCTGCTTTCTGATCAATTTGCTGTGTCTCCTCAATTAAAATGAAGCTTGGCCATTTACCGCTAAGTCATTAGTCACGCTGCATGGTCTCACTGCCAATGAAGACACACGATTGTCCACAGCGGGTAAATGTAACTTTGCAACAGGACAGTAGCTTTATACAGTATCACATTCTAAGCAAAAGTATAGCTTGAAGTAAACTATGCTGCTAAAGGACAGAGAAGATTGAGATATTAGTTGAATGAATGCTTTTTTTTTTGAAGGTATGAACACCTCTCTTCCCTGGTCATGCATTTTCTTCAACCACCTCTTGAAGGTGATGACCTGCGACTGGGATTCTGCTAATGTTATCTTTCAGTGAACTGCTAATGGTCATCCAAAAGTCGCCTAATAATGACTGTTCCTCGCAAATCCCCTTCTTGGGGGCCAGGGTGGGGGACGACTCCTAGTATAAGCCAGGTGCAAAGGAAAATGGAACTCGTGTCCATCCACTGTTTGGTGCAATGTAAGTGTTAGCTTGGCTTGCTGTAAGCAATCTCAGCTCTGAGTCAGAAGGCTGTGAGTCCAAGGATTTGAGCACGCAATCTAGACCGACACCAGTGACGCAGTGCTGCATTGTCAGAATTGCCATCTTGCAGATGAGATGTTAAACTGAGGAACTCAGGTGGACATAAATGATCTCCTGTCACTGTTTGAAGAAGCGTAGTGAATTCTCCTGGTGTCCTGACCAATATTCATCTCTCAACCAACACCATCAAAACAGGATATCTGGTCACTTATATCATTTAGTGTTTGTGGGATCTTGCTATACATAAATTGGCTGTACAAAACAACAGTGACTCTATTTCAAAAGTAGAGCACTTTGGGATGTCCTGAATATATGAAAGTTGTTATATAAATAAAAATGCTTTCTTTATATCTTGTTGTTCCAGCACACTACAATGTTTTGTAGAGCTGGTTTTTTGTATTCCATTACTGCTTCTGTCAGACCACACACGTGTATGCACACTTGCTCACTCACACACACACACACCCACTCACTCTTGCATTGATGCTCGCTCACTTCCTCAATCAGACACGAGCATTCTGTCTCTCTTGCCCTCGCTCGCTAACTTGCTCGTGCACATGCACACACACTTACAGACTCCTATTTAGTTCTTTCTCCAAACACCTGAATTGGTTACAAAGGATATTTTGTACAAAGTTGGTATTATGAAAAGACAGCCATTTGTGAGTAGACTGTCAAAAGGAAATTGTCACCATAATTTTTGATGGGTAGTGAATTCTCCTGGTTGATATTCATGATATTCATGTTGAATGCAATGAATCAGAACATACAGAGACACAATTAACATATACCTGCGGATGAGTGTTCCTTAAAGTATTAGCCCTGAATTTGCGGTCGGTATGACGGCTTTCTGTCAGAGTACATAAGAACATAAGAAGTAGGAGCAGGAGTAGGCCATACGACCCTTCGGGCCTGCTCCGCCATTCAATAGATCATGGCTGATCCGAACCTAGACTCACGTCCACTTCCCTGCCCGCTCCCCATAACCCTTAATTCCCTTATCAGCTAGGAAACTGTCTTCCTCCGTTTTAAATTTATTTAATGTCGCAGCTTCCACAGCTCTCTGAGGTAGCAAATTCCATAGATTTATTACTCTCTGAGTGAAGAAGTTTCTCCTCATCTCAGTTTTGAAACGGCAGCCCCTTATTCTAAGAGTACGCTGTCATACTGCCTTTGAAACTGACTGCAACTTCGGGATTTGGCGCATTGCGGTCTGTCAACGACAGCTCCGAAACTGGCTGTGCAGTGCCCGCCCCCCCCCCCCCCCCCCCAAACACAGAGCCGGCAATCAGTGAAATCTCGTAAACCATTGAAACTGATGAAAACTTCGGCTCTTCCGCAGTAATCACGCTTGTTAAATTCCCCACTAAAAGTTAGACCCAAAGGGATTAGGTGTAACTGGGGTTTCAACGGCGTATTGACTGCTAAACAAAGGTTAAGGGCCGGGAAAACTAATTTTAATTTTGTGCAGTGTGAAATATGTCCATTTTAATTTTTGGAAATGTTTAAATTTTTGCATCTTTATTTTAGGTTTGCCTTTTCCCCGTGTGAGAACCCCAGTTTTTCTTTTGCTCTCTCTAACTATTTAAAAAAGTTAGATTTTTAAGAGCTTACCCACTTCCTTGTTCGCTGTTTGTGAGATTTCTACCTTTTGATTGGCTGCTTAGACAACTTGTTGACGTCACAGCAGCTCGCACAAGGGGATCCCCATTAAGTTCTGTTGAATTGAATTGAAGTTCGGAAAACCCGGGGTTCTCGACACAGCGACTCCAAGATCCCTATACTTCGGGGCCAGCAGCTAGTGCCTTCGCTTCGCTGCTGACCTCAATTTCAGGGCCAGCGTCTCATATTTTCTATGTTCATGAACAGGGAAACTATTATCACTGGTTAAATCCTTTCCTCTGGTTCGGGCATTTAACATGATCCAATATATGATCATACACCCTTCATTTTAGCCTTTGGCCACCATAGATCTCTGGAAGATTCTGTTGTTGACCCCAGAGGGAATGAGTTCCATTTTTTTGGCAGCAGTATTGCCCTTGGGTAGAATAGAACCATGTTTCCACACCCACGTTTGTTAAAAGGATTATTAGAACTCTAGCTGAGAGATTATAGTATCATTCTTTTACCTATAGTTAAAGTCTGGGAAGGAACATTGGCGTAGATCCTTCATGTGACCACTTCCATCGGTTGGGAGGTGGGTGGAGCAAGCCTGCTGGGCCTTGGATTGCTTCTAAGCTTCATGGTTGGGCCTCATTGCATATCCATAGGCGAGCTGCTCGCATATTTGGTGCAGTTCGCCAATCGAAAGGGGCAAGAAAACCAGTGGCTCTACTGTGGCACGTAAGTAGATTAGGGAGGGGAGTCAATCTTGAGGGAGGGCCATGGAGGGTTGGGCATTGCGAAGGTTGATTTTTTGGAGCCAGGAGTAGTCAAACCTTGCGTGCCCAGTGATGACTTGAACGGATATGGCGGACAACTGGTTTAGCCATTCACCGTCAGATCTGGCTGGACCACATAAAGCATTATCGGGTCCTACTCTTGTCTGCCAAAACTGCTCACTCTTTCAGGATCATTCTGGAATGCAAAGATAACCCCAGCTTCTATTCTCTACTGCCAACCGTCTTCTTAAACCCCTCTCCCCTGTCTCCTCCACACTCACCTCCAACAACAAGTGCGAGGAGCTCATGGACTTCTTTGTCTCTAAGATTGAGACTATCCGATCAGCTGCCTCTGTCACTTCCCTTCCTTCACCTAGCCCACCGGGCCAAACTTCCTCTAAGGTTCCCCCCTGCCCTAGCCCTGAACTCGCATCTTTCTCCTGTTTCTCTCCGATCTTCCCTCTTGACCTCTCCACGCTCATCCTCTCCATGAGACCCACTTCCTACTCCCTCGACCCTATTCCCACTAAACTGCTGACCACCCAACTTCCTTTTCTGGCTCCCATGTTAATGGTTCTCTCTCCTCAGGTACTGTCCCCCTCTCCTTGGAATCTGCCGTCATCACCCCTGTCAAAAAAACAACCCTTGACCTCTCCGTCCTTGCAAACTACCGCCCCATCTCCAACCTCCCTTTCCTCTCCAAAGTCCTTGAACGTGTTGTCGCCTCCCAAATCTGAGCCCGTCTTTCCCGGAACTCCATATTTGAATCCTTCCAATCCAGTTTCCGCCCTTGCCACAGTACCAAAAAGGCTCTCATAAAAGCCACGAATGACATCCTTTGTGATTGTGACAAAGGTAAACTATCCCTCCTTGTCCTTCTCGACCTGTCTGCAGCCTTTGACATGGTTGACCACTCCATCCTCCTCCAACGCCTCTCCACCATCGTCCAGCTGGGTGGGACTGCACTCGCCTGGTTCCATTCTTATCTATCTAATCATAGCCAGAAAATCACCTGCAATGGCTTCTCTTCCCGCTCCCGCATCGTTACCTCTGGTGTCCAAGGATCTATCCTTGGCCCCCTCCTATTTCTCATCTGCATGTTGCCCCTTGGCGACATCATCCGAAAACACAGCGTCAGTTTCCACATATCCGCTGACGACACCCAACTCTACCTCACTACCACTTCTCTCAACCCCTCCACTGTCTCTAAATTGTCAGACTGCTTGCCCAACATCCAGCACTGGATGAGCAGAAATTTTCTCCAATTAAATATTGGCAAGACCGAAGCCACTTCATCGTCGCTGGGTCAAAATCCTGGAACTCCCTCCCTAACAGCACTGTGGGAGTACCTTCACCACACGGACTGCAGCGGTGCAAGAAGGCGGCTCACCACCACCCTCTCAAGGGCAATTAGGGATGGGCAATAAATGCTGGCCTTGCCGGCGACGCCCACATCCCAGGAACGAATATAAAAAAAATTAACAGTACGAAGCATCCAAAGTGCCAAACTCAAGAGAAGTAACATTCCAAGGTTTTGGCAGCAACTCAGATTAACAAGCATACCATTACCATGGTTTTGATTTAGCTGCAAAGAAAGACATGCAATGTGGAAGAGCAGCCTCTGATTCTGGTGTCGATCCCAGAGTAGAAGGTCCTCTTTCATCCCTGCTCGGAACCACTTCGGGTGGGAATGGAATGGTACTCAAATTTGAAGGGGAAAAGGCAGAACGTTCATCTTCGGTTGCTGCAGGTGAATACTGGTTCCATGGCAGAGGTGGAACTTGCTTCACTAACAAATCATTTGAGATAGCAAATTGATGTCATCCTGGGCACACTTTGGTTAAATTTAAATGTCAGGTTCTGTCAGTAAATAGACACTGCAGCGATGATTACTTTAAAATTTGCCAGTTTACTATCAGCTATGCTTAAAATGGTGTTCGGAATAATATTGTGAAAAATGCTGCATTATTCTGATTGTATTGGACAGATAGTTCCTATTTGGAGGCTGGTGAATAGCAGCCCTCAAAGCACCAAAATGAGAAGAAGCTCTGCTGGTCAAAGATGATAAAGTAACATTATACAAACAATCTAAATTGCTTTGGGTTTTCATCACTTTGCATGTCAAAATTGCAGCACACTGTTCGGAATTTTAAATTTCTGCAAACTATGTTCAATTGAAAGCGTGGGACTTTATGCAATTTATTGTTTAAAATGACTGTTTTGTACACTTCAGCAAATACAACCCACACTAAAATTATTCTTTGGTGCTAGTAGCAGGAAGCTACAGACAGTAAAGATTGAATCTATTGTGAAGAATGACTCGAGAACAAATTGAAACTCTAATTTATAGCCACAATTCAAATGATTCATATCTTCAAAACTTCAAAGGAATCACTTTATTAATCCTAACAGGTGGGGTAAAAGTAGTAGACTACGTTGCTGTAAAAATCCACAAGTTTTTATCTGTTAGTTGCAATAAAGTCAATAAGGAGCTTGGATTGGAATTAATCATCTGCAGAACCCGTCTCCCACCATATAGTGACTATCCTTCTTGGGAAGGGACAATAAACGAGGTCTCCTTGAGGTTGAGATGGCTCCAAGATAACATGCTGGGCAGTGGAAGTTGAGAACTAAGTCAAACCTCCGTGGTAGACTGGATAATCTGATACCTGAGCCAGGCAGGTCTGCAGTACTCTGAGACGCCGTTGATGATTCACCAGCCAACCTGCCTCCTAAATGGGACCCGGAAGGATAGACGTGTCAACTTGGAACTTTCTGCTTGGTTCTGGATAACCATGCAAGTCAGTGCCCTAAAGGTAGAGTGGTCCCAGCTGGATGAGCAGCTTATCTGTGGTTTTACGCTGGTTAAACTCCAGCAGTACTCCTATAGACCTTGGGGGCTCGCAAACCTTGTCCGGAATTCTCCCTTTGAAATGAGTGCGGGTTTGCGAGCGGGTGAGCAGTTACAAGCGCCGAAGTTGACCGCGCGTCGGAAAGCTGCCTTCATTCCGTCGTCTTCCGCCTTTAACCCAGTTAAAGCGCCAGAGACGGGCAACCTAATTCAAATATTTCAGAGCTTCTTAACGGACTATGAACTGGCTTTTTAACGTGATGTTGCAGCTTTTACTGGGTGTGCGCGGGATTCACGGGCTTCCTGAAACTCGCCTGTCAAAGCAAAGCGAGAGCTGAGCGGCCATTGTGTGAGTTGAACAATGGGCAGTTGAAATAATCACAAATACTCACACCTGCTTCCTTGCTTAAGGGAAAGGCTCTTGCTGACATCATTGGTGCAGAGAATTTGCTTTCAGGAGTTTGCAGGTGATTTCTGCAACCTTGGAAGCCACTCTTGCTACATTGGAGGATTGTGCCTCTGATCTCCACTTTACCTGGCATCTACCATATCAGCATGGGTGCTGCTTAAGCTGTTACACCTTGGACCTCGGATTCAGACCAAGATGAGCCAAAGCAGCAACAGCACCAGCAGCAACAGCCTTCTCCTCACCGACCTGCTGCTCCACAGGAGAAAGGGGATGAGCACAGGCGTGCACCTCGCCGGAGGCGATAACCCCAACAGAGGGTATATAGGCAGAGGATGAGCTTCCTGGACATGCCTGAACAGCAGTGCCTCAGGAGGCTCAGGCTATCACGTCCAGTCATGGCAGACATTTGTAGCTTGCTGGAAGAAGACCTGCTGCCAAGTGGACCTGGTGGACACGCTTTACCGATGGCTGTCAACGTGACCACCACCCTCAACTTCTTCGCCTCGGGGATCTGCAGCAGACATTTGCAGGATCTCGCAGTCGGTCGCCCACAGATGCATCACCCAGGTGACTGATGCCATGTTTCACAAGTCAGGCACTTATGTGCACTTTGCCACTGATGAAGTCAGTGTGACTGAGCGGGCGCTCAGCTTCGTGGCTCGGGCTGGCTTCCTACAGGTGCAGGGCATCATCGACTGCACACGTGCCCATCAAGGCACCCCCAGATCACCCAGTAGTGTTCATGCATCGTAAGGGTTTCCACTCCCTCAATGTGCAGCTCGTCTGCAACCACAAAAAGATCATCATGCATGTGTGTGCCAGATTTCCAGGGTGCTGTCGTGACTCTTTCGTCCACCCTCCCTCAACTCTTACGCACCTCTGACCAGACCTGCCGGCTGGCTGCTTGGAGACAAGGGCTATCCACTGAAGACGTGGCTGATGACACCCTTGAGGAGGCGAAGCAATGAGGCCGAGGAGCGCTATAATCAAAGCCCCATCATGACCAGATGTGTAATAGAGCAAGCAATCGGGATGCTGAAGATGCGCTTCAGAGGCCTGGACAGATCTGGAGGAGCCCTTCAATACGCACCAGCCAGGGTCTCCAGAATGATAGTCATATGCTGCACACTGCACAATATAACGCAGCAGAGAGGATTGGAGCTGCAGGAGGAGCAAGGTGCAGAGCCTCCTCCTCCAAGGAGGAGCAAGTGGAACATGAGGAGGAGGAGGAGGAACCTGAGGTGCAGATGGCACCAGCAGCGACGCACATTGCTGTGTCAGAGGTCCAGGATGGACTCAATGGCACGATGTAGTTAAGTTGCACCAGTGCACCCATATGGCACCCAGATACTCAAACAAAGTTCCCCTCCCCAAAAACCACAAAGCAGTCCCAAAATGACCAAGTCATTCCTGTCACACTCACACCCATTCCTCAGGGTTAAGTTATGGTGCAGAAATTCCGATCCCTACGGGTGTGTACGCGCTGTGTACTCACCCGTAGGGACATTGGAAATGCTGGTTTCAGGCATGCACTGCGCATGTGCTGGAAACCGGCATTTCCGATCTGTCGAGAAAGCTCTTGACAGATCCTCCGGCTGCCCGGGAGAAGGGCCTCTGCGGGCGGAGAGTTCCACTTTTTGGAGACCCTCCGTCCGCAGAAAACCCTTACAATTCTTGCGCCTGGTAAAAGCAGGCGTAAGGCCTGCTTTTACCAGGATAAGAGTTGAAAAAAGTAAAAAAAAAAATTTCCACTGATTTATCATTTAAAAATACTTTAAAGAAAGGTAAGTTTATTTTTAGCCCTGTTAAAAACTTTAATTATTTTTTTCAAAAAATAAAGTTTTTGTTTAAAATACTTAATTTATTGTAATTTAAAGTCATTTTAAAAATGTGATTTTTTTTTAATTTATTTAAAGTTTTACTATGTTTTGGGGGTGATCTCTATTCATATATTTGACAGGTCTTCCTGTCAAATGTATGAAGGGAGATTCCCTTCTGTGATTGGCACCCCATGGCCCACGTGATCCCAGGGACGCTGCAAACCGCCTGCGCCTCTGGGATACGTGGGCCCTGCACACCGGCAGTTTGGAGAGGCCCAGCAACGGAACTCTGCGCCTCCCGGGAGCCCTCCGGTCTTGGCGCAGATTTTTCCAGATCGCAGCCGTCGGCCCGCGGGAGGCCTGCGATCGGAATATCTGGGCCAATGTCTTACCGTTCACTCCAAGTTGACAAGGCCACTTCCCAGGTAGCAGGCAAAAATGGACAAGGCGGGAAAGTGGTACAAATACATGAATTTATGTGACCGTAACCGTCTAACATTTTGAAACACGCCCATGTGCATACCCTTGTGCATCTACAATTGTGGCATTTTTCTATTCCTAACACTTCTACGACGTGCTCCCCCTGTGGCTTCAGCAGAGTTGGAGGCAGGCTGCTCACTTCCCTGCTCTGACTGCTTAGACGCTTTTGGCGGATGTCCTCTGGGTTTTGGAGCCTGTGAGGGCCCCGACAAAGACTGCTCCTCCTGCACCTATGCAGGGGCAGACTCAGCCATCGGGATCCGAGGCAGCCCCCACTTCCATGTCCCCTCTCGCCATCATCCCTCTCATGGGCCACCCGCACTTCCCTGCTAGCAAGGAGCTGGAGAGCACCTTGCTGCACCTCAGTGGGGCGATGAGCGGCCAAGTCTCGGTTTATATCCCTGCGAGATATTACTGCAATAAGAGTCTGCAAGCTGTTGTTCACAGCAAGCATGTTCTCGTTTGACTGGCGCGTTTGGTCCTCCATGCAGGTGGCCACCCTATCCATGGAGGAGCACATCGTCGCCATCGCCTGCGACACTGTGCTGCTCATGTTGGAGATGGACTCCTCCATTCTCCTGACAATCGCGCACGTCGCAGCTGGAAAAGCTGCCAGAGCCTCCCGCATTTTTTGCTGCTCCTCCAAGATCAACCTCTTTGTCGACGACCCCTGAGGTTCAGCAGCTGCATCCAGCTGAGCAGAACTTGGAGCGTCCTGCGCCCTCCGACGAGGACTCTCCACTGCTGTCCCTGTATCCGCCATCTGCTCTTGCTGCAGAATACTGCTCTGCCTCGTGGTCCTGCAGCCGCCACACAGAGATCGTGGACGTGCAGCTGTGAGGACGGTGTCAGGGATGCTCAAGTCCACTCCAACTGAGTGGCTCCCGGTGCTGGCCCGCATTGCCCCGCCTGCCATTCACCGCGACGTCACCGTGCTCCGTGAGATGGAAAAAATCATGAGCAACACCGACCTTCCCGTTCACGAAGACTTGAAAAAAACCACCACGAAAGCGCTTAAAATCACGCCGGCCATTCTGGGAAGCAGCAGCCAATCTTCACACAACTGGTGTCGACCCACTATCCAGATGGACGGAATCATGGGACGCACACAACATAAAGAACCAACACCTCATCACTGACCCAACAGCAGAGGTCTCTGGCTTCGACCTCCCTCGCAGACAGTGGACAGGCTCAACCCAATCCGCACAGGGCACGGACGGTCCACCAGTGGAAGATGAGGGACGACCCGAAGTGAAACCGTGGCCATGAGTCCTAGACCATGGAACACATCACATCAACCTGCCCACTGAGATCTGCTGCGGGAGGCACCTCGATTCTCCACTCGGCATCTCGGGCGGCCATCGAATGGATAGCCAAGCTGGACATCCCATAATAAGCTTTTCCCGTCGTACAATACAACAACAATTTGTGATCTGTGAGGCACCAGGTGACAACACTACTCTATGTCTCACAACACCGATGTGTGTGTGTGTATCTGCGCTGGCGCTGGCTGCGCATGGATCGTGTGACAGTGCACCCTCAGAGACTGCAGCTTCCTCTGAGGAGTCATCTTCCTCCTCTGGCTGGACAGTGAGTGGTGGCGAGGGCGCACTTGATGGACCTGTGGGAGAGTAAAGACATGAATTTAGAACTGTTATGATAATGTTTTAAGTTATCATTATGCACGTGATCATATTTCACTGGCTTCTGACATCAAGTCACCATGAGTGACTGTTGCATGCCATGTGGTTGTATGATATTTAATTCTGTCACCAGGCAGCTGGGAGGTCTCCATCTCCCACCACCAGCAGCTTCACAACTCCACTTATTTCCAGGGCCGCCTCCTCTGCTGCCATCAATGGAGTGGTGATTGAGGGCCACTTCCAGTTCACTGCCTCTCCCTGGTGTTCTGCGCTCTCTTCTCCTGCAAGGAGGGAAACAACAGAACTTTAAGTGAGAGTCATGGAATTAGTGTGAGGGATGTATGGGCTACATCTGTACAGGGTGACGCTGAGGGAGTGGCGTGACATTGCCCAATGGTTGGTGTGAGGAGTGATGCGCAGGAGTAGGCTTGGGAAGGCGGAGTGATAGGATTGGGGTGACACGCACATCAGGATGTAGTTGAATGTGGCATTGTACTCTCCTTTCCTGACCTCATGAGGTCATTAAATGTAACCCCGCTATTCAAGAAAGGAGGGAGAGAGAAAACAGGGAACTACAGGCCAGTTAGACTGACATCAGTCATCAGGAAAATGCTGGAATCCATTGTTGAGGAAGTGGTATCAGGGCACTTAGAAAATCATAGTATGATTAGGCAGAGTCAATATGTTTTTTTTAATTTATTCATTCATGGGATGTGGGCGTCGCTGACAAGGCCAGCATTTATTGGCCATCCCTAATTGCCCTTATGAAAGGGAAATTGTGTTTCACAAATTTATTAGAGATTTTGGAGGATGTAACTAGCAGGGTAGATAAGGGGGAGCCAGTGGATGTAGTATATTTACATTTACAAACATACGAATTAGGAGCAGGAGTAGGCCACTTGGCCCCTCGAGCCTGCTCCGCCATTCAGTAAGATCATGGCTGATCTGATTACTCCACATTCCTGCCTACCCCGATAACCTTTCAGCCCCCTTGCTTGTCAAGAATCTATCTACCTCTGCCTTAAAAATATTCAAAGATTCTGCTTCCACCGCCCTCTGAGGAAGAGAGTTCCAAAGACTCACGACCCTCTGTGGGAAAAAATTTCTCCACATCTCTGTCTTAAATGGGCGACCCCTTATTTTTAAACAGTGACCCCTAGTTCTAGATTCTCCCACAAGAGGAAACATCCTTTCCACATCCACCCTGTCAAGACCCCTCAGGATCTTATATGTTTCAATCAAGTCACCTCTTACTCTTCTAAACTCCAGCAGATACAAGCCTAGCCTGTCCAACCTTTCCTCATAAGACAACCCGCCCATTCCAGGTATTAGTCTAGTAAACCTTCTCTGAACTGCTTCCAACGCATTTACATCCTTCCTTAAATAAGGAGACCAATACTGTACAAAACGAATTCGATAAAGTGCCACATAAAAGGTTGCTACGCAAGATAAGAGCTCATGCAGTTGAGGGTAATATATCAGCATGGATAGAAAATTGGTTAACCGACAGAAAACAGAGAGTAGGGATAAACGGATTATTTTCCAGTTGGCAGGCTGTAACTGGTGGGGTGCAGCAAGGATCAGTGCTTGGGCCTCAGCTATTTACAATCTATATTAATGACTTAGATGAAGGGACCATATGCAATGTATCCAAATTTGCTGATGATACAGAGCTACGTGGGACAGTAAGCTGTGAGGAGGACACAAAGGGGGAAAAATTCAGTATCGCCCCATTTGGGGCGCAATTATCGGCCGGGCGCAAAGATTAGCGCCTGGTGCTAATTATCGCCTCCGACTGCAAACTTGGCTTTTATCACCCCTGGAGGTGATTGGAGCGCTAAATCAGGTGCTTCACGCCTGTCTTAAGGCGCAAAAGCCGAGGAGTGAGGCGCTACCTCAGAGCGCTGGCGAAGCTCATGTGATGTCAGTCAGCAATGGAACAGAGACACAATGGCGCCAGCCAGTTCTTAAAGGGGAGGGTTTATCTTGCTCTCCATCCACATCCTGCTCATTGCAGCCTTGAATCTCGGCCTGGAGAGACCTGGACATCAAATCTGCTGGAAAGAACAATGGAGAGAACCAGGGAAAGAGCTCAGAGTGCAGCCCCCACAGTCTCTTCTAAATAGATGCAAGGAAGGGAAAATCAAAATGAACCTGCAAAGTGCTGCTCAGTACCCAAAACTCCTTCACACAGCGTTGAATCTCTCCAGAAGTCTCTCTCTCTCTCTCAGAATGCGTGGTGCAAAACTGTCACCAACAAAAAAAGACAGGAAGCGTTCGCCTTTAAATAGCACTCCCCCAGTCCCTTCCTGACTGCAAAACGCTCCCCTCAACCTGTCGTTGCTAGCGGCAGGTGGTAAGGCAGGGGGCGCCACTCAATATCCGCTCCGAGGCGCTACCGGGGCGTTGCGCACTCGACTGACGTCATGATCAGCCGGCGCAGGAGATCGTGGCGCTAGTGTTTAGCACCGCTGCAAAATGTCTAGTTAATTTCGCGAGCGGCGCAAATATTACTGCCCCCGGGCGCTAGTTGCTTTGCGCCCCATTAGCGCCTTCTTAAGGCACTAACGGGAGGCGCAACCAACTGAATTTTTCCCCCATAGAGTCTACAAAGGGATCCAGACAGGTTTAGTGAGTGGGCAATAAGGTGGCAGATGGAGTATAATGTGGGGAAATGTGAGGTTATTCACTTTGGTAGGAAGAATAGAAAAACAGAATATTTTTTAAATGGTGAGAAATTATTAAATGTTGGTGTTCAGAGTGATTTAGGTGTCCTCGTACATGAAACACAGAAATTAACATGCAAACAATTAGGAAGGCAAATTGCATGTTGTCCTTTATTGCAAGGGGGTTGGAGTACAAGAGTAAGGAAGTCTTACTACAATTGTACAGGGACTTGGTGAGACCACACCTGGAGCACTGTACACAGTTTTGGTCTCCTTATCTAAGGAAGGACATACATGCCTTAGAGATGGTGCAACAAAGGTTCACTAGATTGATTCCTGGGATGAGAGGGTTGTCCTATGAGGAGAGATTTAGTAGATTGGGAATATTCTCTGGAGTTTAGAAGAATGAGAGGTGATCTCATTGAAACATATAAGATTCTGAGGGGGATTGACAGGAGAGATACTGAGAGATTGTTTCCCCTGGCTGGAGAGTCTAGAACTAGGGGGCATGACAAATTCAATTGGGAGTAATTCAGTTAAAACCACATTTAAGAGCGCGCTAAAAGAACGTCTGGGATAGCGACCTGTTACACAGCACCCCTGCACCCAAACCCACGAACAAGTAAAGATCCGGCCCTTGACTCCCAACTGCACCTAACATCTCTGGACTTAGATCAGTGGGGTGTATCCCAAAGAAAGAAAGAACTTGCATTTATATAGCACCTTATTACAGTCTCAGGATATTTTAAAGCACTTTGCATCCAATTAATTATTTTTCACTGTTGTTATGTAGGCACAGAGCAAAATCCCACAAACAGCACTGGGATGAATGACCATCAATTGTTGGTGCTGCTGATCTGTTGATTGGGAGGCATGTTGGTCAACAGGAGAACTCTCTGCTCCTTCCTGGCAGAAGGAGTTTCAGTCGAACATCTCATCTCCAATAATGCAGCATTCCCTCAAAACGGCACTGGAGCTTCAGCCGAGACAATAGTCCCAATTTTAACTTGAGGCGTGTTCAGGATGGTGAGAGTGTGAAGCAGGTGGATTCCTCGACCTGAGGCCCCATGCCTCACTTGAATACAAATGGCGGGTTGCCCTCTCAACGCAGGCGTGTATCGGGCAACCTGCCAAACTCTTGTGAACCACTTCCGGGTCCAGTGTTGGAAGGGTATTTACAGTGGGGATGCACCTCTTAAAGCGAGGTTGCATCCCAACTTTCAGATGTAGCCTCTGTAGCTCATTTTGAGTGTCCTTTCAGTAAGCCTAGCCAAATCGTCAGTACCTGACAGAGAGATGAGCAGAAGAGCCGCCTTGCTTCCGAGATACCTCCCTGGAGGTTTTAATTGAGATCAGGGAAAGGAGGTGAAGTCCTCTTCCCCACCAGCCAAAGAAGCATCCCCAGGGCAACAGTGGCCCAGGGCTGGACAGTGGTCGCAGACAGGTTCAGAGCCACCAGCATCACCCCGCCAACATGACTGCAATGTCTGATGAGACAGCAACCTCTCAGACCTTTCTCAGCACCATTTCACAACACTCCTTTCACCTTCCTATCAAGAGGGCACACTGCAACATCTCTCTATCTCATTCCAAGCACATTCACCTCTTCCTTTCCTCTCCTTACACCCCACGCTGACCCCATTCTCTTCTCACATTCTACCACTTGTACATTCACCAACTCCCCCCCCCCATCACTCCTTCCTCACTTCGCATCACGCACTTCCCTTTAAATTCTTCACAGCCTCATCCTCATTTCCCCCTGGCTCCGTCTTCACTTCTCAACACTTCCACTTTTTGCATACGCCCCACATATTTCCGCTCACCATCTCTCACCTCTGCAGGACAAAATGCAAAGGAGAGGCGCAAGAGCGGAGGGGGGAGGGTTTCAGCCATCATCGCCCTCACCAAAGCAGAGCAGCAGTGTAAAAGGAAAAGAAAGAACTTGCATTTATATAGCGTCTTTCACAACCTCAAGATAACCCAAAGAGCTTCACAGCCAATGAAGTACTTTTTGAAGTGCAGTCACTGCTGTAATGTAGTGTATATCTGTTTTCAAAAATTACATCTGTTTTAAACTCCCTAAGGCCATGGGAAAATTATTGACTCAATGAAATGCTTGTACAAAACCTGTGGGGAGTGACTTACTGTGATATTGCTGCCACTTTAAGGAATAATCTGTGATATGGATAATGGTATTTTTAAACAAATTCTGTACAAAAATTACCATACAAATGAAGGCTTTTTTTATTGTTTTCAATGGAGACCATAAGAAAACCTATAGGAATCAAGAAAACCTATAGGAATCAATACACATCTTTAAACTACAGAGTATACAGAAAGTTAATTCTTTTCATCTGGTATTGTAAAATGCTGCATCGAATAGATTTGTGGTGGTCAAATGCAGAACCATTTAGCAATGTCCCACAGTTTACTGAGAGAAAGATTGTTACCCATTTATCAAACAGTAGTTCAATTTGAAGAAATGCTTTGCAAGCAGAAGCACTTAACTGCAGCATGTGCTTGGGTTCAAAGCATTTCATTTGATTCCTTGAGGGGAAAAAAATATATACATAGAAGCATTTTGCAGATAACTTCTGTTCAAGCTGAAAAAATAAGAAGCAAAAAAAACAACGCTTTATCATAGAATCATACAGTACAGAAGGAGGCCATTCAGCCGATCGTGCCTGTGACGGCTCTTTGAAAGAGCTCTCCAATTAGTCCCACTTGCCTGCTCTTTCCCCATAGCCCTGCAAATTCTCCTTTTCAAGTATTTATCCAATTCCCTTTTGAAAGTTAATATTGAATCTGCTTCCAACACCCTTTCAAGCAGTGCATTCCAGCTTATAACATGCGTAAAAAAATTCTCCTCATCTCCCTTCTGGTTCTTTTGCCAATTATCATAAAGTTGTGTCCACTGGTTATTGACCCTCCTGCCAGTGGAAACAGTTTCACTTTAATTACTCTCTCAAAACCCTTAATGATTTTGAGCACTTCTTTTAAATCTCCCCTTAACCTTCTCTGCTCAGAGGAGAACAAGCCCAGCTTCTCCAGTCTCTCCACATAACTGAAGTCCCTCATCCCTGGTATCATTCCAGCAAATCTCCTCTGCCCCCTCTCCAAGGCCTTGGCATTCTTCCTAAAGTGTGGGGCCCAGAATACTCCAACTGAGACACAATACTCCAACTGAGGCCTAACTAGTGATTTATAAAGGTTCAGCATAACTTCTGTGCTTTTGTACCCAATGCCTCTATCTCAAGGATCCCGTATGCCTTTTTAACAGCCCTCTCATCTT
Organism: Squalus acanthias; assembly: GCA_030390025.1. Taxonomy (NCBI): domain Eukaryota; kingdom Metazoa; phylum Chordata; class Chondrichthyes; order Squaliformes; family Squalidae; genus Squalus; species Squalus acanthias. Next base: position 16,585,954 of record CM059448.1, read on the forward strand.
GTCCGACTACCTTCAAAGATTTGTGTATGTGAACCTCCAGGTCTCTCTGTTCCTGCACCCCCTTTTAACATTGTATAATTTAGTTTATATTGCCTCTCCTCATTCTTCTTCACAAAATGCATCACTTCACACTACCCTGCATTAAATTTCATCTGCCATGTGTCTGCCCATTTCACCAGTCTATCCATGTCCTCCTGAAGTCTGCTACTGTCCTCCTCACTGTTTACAACATTTGCAAATTTGATGTCATCTGTAAACTTTGAAATTACACCTTGTATAGCCTTCATGATTTTGAGCACTTCTTTTAAATCTCCCCTTAACCTTCTCTGCTCAGAGGAGAACAACCCCAGCTTCTCTAGTCTCTCCACATAACTGAAGTCCTTCATCCCTAGTATCATTCGAGTAAATCTCCTCTGCACCTTCTCCAAGGCCTTGGCATCCTTCCTAAAGTGTGGGGCCCAGAATTAGACACAATACTCCAATTGAGGCCCAACTAGTGATTTCTAAAGGGTTAGCATAACTTCTGTGCTTTTGTACTCTATGCCTCTATCTCAAGCATCAGTAATATATATAAGGAGCTGTGGTCCTAATAGTGAACCCTGCAGAACACCAGTGCATACTTCCCTCCGGTCTGAAAAACAACCACTCACCACTACTTTCCGCTTTCTGTTTCTTAGCCAATTTTGTATTCACGCTGTCGCTGTCACTGCCCCTTTAATCCCGTGGGCTCTAATTTCAATATTATGCAGCACTTTATCAAACACCTTTTGAAAGTCCATATACACAACATGAACCGCACTACCCTCATCAGCCCTCTCTGTTATTTCACCAAACAACTCAATCAAGTTTGTCAGACATGATTTGCCTTTCACAAATCCATGTTAGCTGTCATTTATTAACCCATTTAATAATAAGCAAAATACTGTGGATGCTGAAAATACGAAATAAAAACAGCAAGTCGGGCAGCATCTGTGGCGAGAGAAACTGTCTGTGTTAAAGTTTCAAGTTGATGACCTTTCATCAGAACTGGTCCAGACTGTTTCATACTCCCAACTAGAGGTCCTTCCCTAAAACTCTCCGCCTCTCCACCTCGCTCAACTCCGTTAAGACCCTCCTTAAAACCTACCTCTTTAACCAAGCTTTTGGTCACCCATCCTAATATCTCCTATCAATTTTTGTCTGATAACGCTCCTATGAAGAACCTTGGGCGGTTTTACTATGTTACAGGCGCTATAGAACTGCAAGTTGTTGTTGTTGTCCGTTAGGATGGCCTGATTTATCGTCATATTTTACATTAGATTAATTGACGAAAGTTCCAATTATTTTGTGGGTGGTCTCATCAAAAGCACATGAAACATTCCTTTTGTCCAGTTTTTTTATTAAAAGTACGATAGCAAAATACTGCGGATGCTGGAAATCCAAAACAGCAACAGAAAACGCTGGAAAAACTCAGCAGGCCAGGCAGCATCCGTGGAGAGAGAAACCGAGTTAACGTTTCAGGTCGAAACCCTTCGTCAGAAAGTCAAATTGCCAATTATCATAAAGTTGTGTCCACTGGTTATTGACCCTCCTGCCAGTGGAAACAGTTTCTCTTTAATTACTCTCTCAAAACCCTTCATGATTTTGAGCACTTCTTTTAAATCTCCCCTTAACCTTCTCTGCTCAGAGGAGAACAAGCCCAGCTTCTCCAGTCTCTCCACATAACTGAAGTCCCTCATCCCTGGTATCATTCTAGCAAATCTCCTCTGCACCCTCTCCAAGGCCTGACGAAAGGTCATCGACCTGAAACGTTAACTCGGTTTCTCTCTCCACGGATGCTGCCTGGCCTGCTGAGTTTTTCTAGCGTTTTTTATTAAAAGTATGCGTATTGATCCTGGTTGACAGTAATCTGTATGTATTTGAGAGAAGTCATGAAGCCGTTGATGGCAGTAGGTTGGCTGCAGATGATAGGAAATTAAACACTGAGTTCCATGCCACTGCGCACTTTCGTAGGTTGTATATCAGAAGCAGGAGGTCAGAATAACACTGCAGGCCCAGCGTAATGCTTGTATAAACCATGTGTTTCGTACAGACAGCAGGTGGGATGAACGAGATGGAACGGGGATACTGGGCGGGAAGGATGCAATGGTGGGTGGAGAGAGCAATGAAACCACAGCTTTTGCGGAGTTCACACCAGCATTCGGAGGTGAGATTTCTGAAGCAATTGAATCTCCAACTGTTGGTATCGATGGGTTAACCAGCCCTGTTAATTTACAATGGATTCCATTGTCACTGGTTTGCACTTTGTTTCGTTGGAAACATGAGCTAAATGACTTCGATTGTGGCCTGGTCAGGAGTCGAGTGCCCTCGAGGATGGTAGGCAGTCAGATTGATTGTTTTTCTCTTTTGTTCCCCCCTCAGTGTAAATGAGGTGGTTTACCGGGAAAGAGGAAGATAATTGCAAATGTATACAGTATGTTTTAGAATTAGCTCTTTGCTATCAATGAGGCTATAGTCTTGTCCTGTCACACCAATCATCATTGAAATGGTACAGTGCCTTGTCGATAGTCAGTTTAGTTTTGTTTCGGCAGCTCTGGCTTTTTCAGAAATCGCATTAGGACAAATTATTGATAATAGCTTTAGTTTTTTTTGTTTGGCAGACACCACTTGGCACATCGCTGCACTCCCTTCCTGTTCTTTGAATTATCGTTTATTAGAGTAATTAAGTGCAAAGCAATGATTTCTTTTTTTTTAAAAGGCATTGACCAAACTCAGGGTAAGCTTTCCGCATTTCCATTTCAACGAGCATTCTGCTTATCTATTGTATGAAGGGGTACAAAGAAAATGTTGGAACTTGTTCAACTTCCCATTTAATTACTACACAGATAAGCATTATTCCTATCCTGGCTGTTAAGGCAGCAATTGAGCTGCTTGAAGTGTCACTTCAATACATTGGTGATATTGTCACGCTATCTGCATGTTGACAGCTATGAGATTCCATTGCCTGCCCAATACAAATTAACCTTTTGAATGCTGAAGATTTTTTTTGTTTATTTAACTAGCAGATCTTTTGTGGCATTGGTTATGCTGAGTTGGAAGTTTTATGAGGACAGGGGCTTTATGGTAAATAGTATTCCCAGGCACACTGAGTTATCAGTATTGGAGGCTTCCCTGTGATCTGAGCCCCGAGACTGGTAATACCGTAATAAAAACAGAAAACGCTGGCAGGTCAGGCAGCATCTGTGGCGCGAGAAACCGAGTTAACGTTTCAGGTCGATGACCTTTGTCTGAACTGTGGTGGAGTTGTCTGGTTCTAGCAGCATTTTGATGGGGGGGTTTCATGGTTAGGGAGCACTGAGGAGGGGGGTGCAGGGGAGGGCGGATTGTGCTGGTGTTTTGAACTGCTGGGAATACCAGATAGACGCTGGTATGCAAAATTACAGGGAGAGGGTTGTTCGGATTTGAGAGCCGTGGGGAGGGAGATCTCAAGGTCTGGGAGTATTGAAGGTGGATCTGTGATCAAGAAACATTGGGAATGTGATATAAAGGTTTGTGCGAGGGACTCCTTAAACTGGGACGGATGGGAATCTGGAGATAGGATCCTGGATCCAACAAGATTGGGGATGAGATTTTGGAGCATGGGCGATGGGGCAGAGTCTGACAGTATTGGGGCTGGCTGGAATCGAACAGCCTAGTGGGAAAGAGGGGCCACGAGAATGGAAGCTAAACTGCCTTTGGCCTCTTTTGAAACATCAAGTCTCAATCCCCAACCATGTTCCTGTCCCTCAGCCTTCCCCCCCCACCCCCCCCCAATCAGTCAGCAGCCACTTTTTACACCTTCAGGTACCTCCGCACCACCACTTTCCCATTGTCAGCCAGTTTCTGTCTTTACAATCCTGCCTTAAAGTATTTAAGGGTAAATTCTCTGCTTCCTAAAATTAATGGGCACAAAACCAAGGCTGGCATTGTGCAGTTTCCCAATATACACTCCCAGCGTGTGGCAGAAGTGCAGAAATGGAAGATTTACCCTTTGGTGCACCATGAGTGAGTTTGCCAATTTATACAGTCTTTAAGAAACATAATTTTTTATACAATTTTTATCAACAAACAAAAACAAGCCTCATAAACACTCAGTCATTGTTGATGCAGTTTCCTGAGAGAGGTCGTCTTCACAGAGTTTTTCAATCAAATGAAGAGAGGCAAATGGTGAACAAAGAAATCCGTTCCCAATAAATGTTTCTGTTGACAGTTGGAAAAGGAAGCAAACCGCAATCACAGCTGTTCCAATCCCAGGCGTTGAGTGTCTCCCTATTTCTGTACCAAAGCCTGTCTGTATTACGCCTCATAGTTCACCATTCCAAAGCCCAAATGTCCTAACGAATTTAAGTGACAGGGTTCGAGCCAAATGAAAATTTATTGTGCCTCCATAAGATTTCTGCTCATAGATCTGTGGCTAATACATGATTATAAACTTCTTCATAATTTCCGCGAGATTCCAATCTCCAAAAACTTAGTTTGAATACTTGGGCAGATTAGCATTGCCCAGAATTGGCAAAGAATTGAAACAACATTGACTGGCCTGCAGAGAAGGTTTGGAGTGGTAAACTTCAAATGAGCATAGCAACTGTGTGCATGAATTAAGAGCCCGTCCATTGCCACAATCTAAGGACAAATACCAGAATTGTCCACCCACAAATGAATTTCTGGATATTCCAGTCTGTCTTATGCTGTAAAAGGGAATCATAAAATCAATGAAGAACCTTCGTGATCTGCTTTACTCCTTCCTTTGCTGCACCATTGGTAGCAGAGCCGTCAGCCATCTTGGTCCTATGGTTTAAAACTTGCCCCTTAAAGCACTCAACCTCTCCACTGCTCTCCTTTAAAACATTCTTAAAATCCTTCTTTTCAGTCAAGCTTCTGGTCACCTGTTCTAACTCTCCCTCCATGGCTTAGAGCTCGTTCCTTCATCTATTTTATTTCCACCCCCCCCCCCACCCCCCCACCCCCCCCATTCCTGCCTCGAGAAAGTGCCTTGTGACATTCTCTACATAGAGGCCACAATAGAAATAGTTGTTTTATATTACTTTTTTTTTTGGTGTTTTGACGTTTACCAGCTCAGTCGGAGTCAACCAAGTCCTTCCAAAAGGAACCAAGTAAATATCTAGTTGGGAATGAGATTGGAAGGTGTAGGAATAAATATGAGGTGAATAATTATTCCCTGGAATGTGATTGTTCATGTGATGTCGCCCCCTCGGTGACATCATCCGAAAACACAAAGTCAGGTTCCACATGTATGATGACGACACCCAGCTCGACCTCACCACCACCTCTCTCGATCCCTCTACTGTCTCGGATTTGTCACACTTCTTGTCCGACATCCAGTACTGGATGAGCAGAAATTTCCTCCAACTAAATATTGGGATGACCGAAGCCATTGTCTTTGGTTCCCGTCGCAAACTCTGTTTCCTAGCCACCGACTCCATCCCTCTCCCTGGCAACTGTCTGAGGCTGAACCAGACTGTTCACAACCTTCATGTCATATTTGATCCCGAGATGAGCTTCTGACCACATATCCGCTCCATAACCAAGACCGCTTGCTTCCACCTCCGTAACATGGTCCGACTCTGCCCCTGCCTCAGCTCATCTGCTGCTGAAACCCTCATCCATGCATTTGTCACCTCTAGACTTGACTTATTCCAATGCTCTCCAGGCCGGCCTCCCATCTTCCTCCCTCCATAAACTTGAACTCATCCAAAACTCTGCTGCCCGTGTCCTAACTCGCACCAAGTCCTGTTCACCCATCACCCCTGTGCTCGCTGATATACATTGGCTCCCGTTCGGCAACACCTCAATTTTAAAATTCACATCCTTATTTTCAAATCCCTCCATGGCCTTGCTCCTTCCTATCTCTGTAACCTCCTCCAGCCCTCCGAGATCTCTGCACTCCTCCATTTCTGGCCGCTTGCTCAACCCAATTTTAAATGTTCCACCATTGGCGGCCGTGCCTTCAGCTGCAAAGCTCTGGAATTCCCTCCCTAAACCTTTCCACTTCGCTACATCTCTCTCCTCATTAAGACACTCCTTAAAACCTACCTCTTTAACCAAGCTTTTGGTCAACCTTTCCTAATATCTCCTAATGTGGTTCAGTGTCAAATGTTGTTTGATAATGCTCTTGTGAGACATCTTAGGATGACTTACTACGTTAAAGGCGCTATATAAATGCAAGTTGTTGTTGTGGCTCTAGGAGAGGGATCAACAGCGAAGGTGTGATGAGGATGAATGAACATTTCAAAGTATTTCTGCTGAAGGAGATTAAATAGGAGGGGTACAGTCCCTGTTGGGGTAGATTGTACATGTGTGGGAGCTGTTTGCTTGATGGGATGAGCAGCCTATTTCCATTCATGCTTTCTTGCATTCCTATTTCGTTGGTGCGATATTATGTGTCAGCCATGGCTCAGTTGGTAGCACACTCGCCTCTGAGTCAGAAGGTTGTGGGTTCAAGTCCCACTCCAGGGACTTGAGCACATAAAGCTAGGCTGACACTCCCAGTGCAGTACTGAGGGAGTGCCATCTTTCGGATGAGGCGTTAAACCGAGGCCCCATCTGCTCTCTCGGGTGGATGTAAAAGATCCCATGGCACTATTTTGAAGAAGAGCAGAGGAGTTATCCCCGGTGTCCCAGCCAATATTTATCCCTCAACCAACATAGCAAAAACAGATTATCTGGTCATTATCACATTGCTGTTTGTGGGACCTTGCTGTGCGCAAATTGGCTGCCGCGTTTCCTACATTACAACAGTGACTCCACTTCAAAAGTACTTCATTGGCTGTAAAGCGCTTTGGGACGTCCGGTGGTCGTGAAAGGCGCTATATAAATGCAAGTCTTTCTTTCTTGATGGCTGACAGTAATAGATGACGAGACATCTTCAATTGGATAAATTGAATGGAAGTGGGTACTGCATTGTGGGATTTGAAAAAAGACGCCAATATTTATTTCACTATAAACTGTATCCTGAGGGAAATTTCACATCTCGCATATATTATAAAGCAACTTGTTTTCCAGTCCGAGATGATGTGATGATGCAAGTTTTAATTGAGCCACCGTACATTTTATATCGATCTGGCTTACATATGCCTGATGTAGGCATTTAAAATAGTTGGTCAAAATAGGAAATAATTATGTCAGAATGAATGAAAATGGAGACCAAATGTGGGAATTTATGCTTAGTTGCAGCCCAGTCAAATCCTGTTAAATACTAACTGCTTTGCCAAGATACCTTCCACTTGAATCATGATTTCTATAAACATGCAGATAAAAATAGCCAGTTTGTAGCTCAGCTCAGCGAATCATCCCCTCAGCAATTCAGTGGAAGTAGAACACAACAGAAAAAAACTGGAAAAATTACGCTCATATGGATTTCGACATGTACTCAAAATACACTGTTATTTTTGGGTGAAATCTGGCAGCACATTTGTTGTATTTAGTGTGGTGAATCAGGAAGCTTTCTACACTTTTGCCTCACGATTATGAAGAAGGAGTTTCATATCAAGGTGATGGGTGGAGGTCCCCAATGGCTCAGCAAGCTTCTCCAACAAGCCACTGAGCCAAACGCTCCAGGAAGGTTCGAGATTTGATCTCGTTATGTGCTGAGTGAGCTGATTTTCAGTCAGGGCAGAGTAGGGTTAGGGGAGGAGAAAATTGTACAGGGTTCCTGCTGCTGATTGCTACCACACAACTTGTGTGTGCTATTGATATTGGATCAGGCCCTAGGTGGTCGAGCAGCCTGCTGGGATCCGGCTTGTGCCTGACTACTAATCACTTGAGTGAGGTTGCCAACAAAAAGACAATGGCTTCTAAAGAAGAGAGGTGGGGGGGAAGGGGCAAAAATTGGCATGGGAATGGTTTATTTCGAACACGGCCCACGTGTCTGTTTATTTTGAGTCGACTCGTGCAGTTATCCAGATTCCTCTGGGATGGTTTATAAATATACACAAAATAATTTCTGCCAAGTAACATGATGCAAATTCTGTGGAGATTTTCAAAGCGGCTAAGAGGATTGTAAATGCTATTTAGAGCCTCGCACAGATTAAATTGCATTTTACAAAGGGAAGCAACCCTACTGAACTTATTTTATTTTTGCAAGTCGGGCACCTCTTTAAATTATGTCCCCCTTGCCCGTTCTAAGTCTCCATCCACCTCCCTAATGGAGCCGGTGGGTAATCACAGGCACTACCTCACATCCCATAGTTTACTGGAGGTGCCAGCATGCTCCTCCACGTAATGTTATCAGGAAGCTTTTGATTGTACTTATAGTATTTTAAGACGTCAAAGTTGATTTAGAAATAGTTGCATTTTTAGGCCACAGGCCCAGAATAAATTGTCTAATTGGGTCACTCTTTGATGTCACTGGTATGGAAAAAAGATTTTGGCCGCAACACACACTCCATCCCTCATTTTACTGATTTTCGAACCTCGGTGATCGCCACACTGTGACAGGTTGACTCAGTTGATAGCACTCTCGAGGTTGAGCCCCAGACAAGGATTTGAGTTGTATCCTGATACTCCAGTGTAGTCCTGAGGGAGTGCTGCACTGTGGGAGTTGCTTTCTTTCAGATTCGATTTTCAACTGAAGTCCATCTACCTGTTCCATTGCTTCAGGTGGCTGCTTTACATTACTATAACTGTCATAGGATCGCATGACAAGATTTGCAGGCAGTTCTCAAGAGTGTCTTGGCCAACATTCTACCCTCCACCAAGGCCACCAGAAACCAGATTAACTGGTCACTCATTGGATTGATGTTTCTGGGACTTTGCTGGCACAGAAGGATGCTGTGTCTGCCTATGTAACAGTTGCGGCACTATAAAAAGTAATTAGTTGTGTGAAGTGCTTTGAGATATTCCAACTTGATAAGCACTATTTAAATGCAAGCATTAGGTTGCAACAAGTGTAGCAGATCTGTTTAAAAGTTAGCCAATGACAAATATACTGTAAACTAGCACATACTGTGGAACAAATATTAGTCCATTAAAAAGGCTGCATCATGAAGGTGTTATAAGCAGGGAGATGAATGAGGTCACGATTGGGAGCTATCCATTTTGATCATGTTTTTTAATAAAACATTTTGTGAAAGTTCACACTACAGCAGTTGCAGGTCTGATGCAAATCTAAATTGTTTTGATGCGTAACGCTGGGTTGCATCAGCAAAGAGTTCTGACCAGACTGTTTGAGGAACAGAGCCTAGTAGATGAGGCGCTGATGCTTCTTTGAGAACAGGAAAACCCTTTTAGATTTCAAATTGTGGCTCTGACCTGTACCTCATCAAATTGCACAGATATTGCACCAATCGAGCAACACCAAGGTGTTCATAAACAGGTTCCTAGGAAACATCTGAGGTAGGTCATGTCCTTGATTCCAAGAGGGGAAATAATGGCCCAGAAATTGGAGTTCGATGGTTGCCGCGGGAGTAAGGATCCCCCGCGATATCGCACTCCGCGCCTACCTTTATGTTTTTGGCCCACATGAACTTCAGTTCCTGGGCCTCTCCCTGGTGCCGGCGTGCAGTGTGTGCGTGTCCCAGAGGCGCAGTTAATTCGATGCAACCTCTGGGATCACGTGGGCCAGTTAGAGCCAATGGCAGCACACCATCTTTCATTCATAGTTTTGACAGCAAGAGCTGTCAAAACTATGAATACAACAAGCCCCCAAAAGAACAGCTAAACCTCAATTAAATTTAAAAAAAAAGCCATCACATTAATAAAATAACTATAGTTAAATAAATTAACCACTTTAAACAAAAATTAAAATTTTTGAAAAATTTAAATTCTTTTTAAAAGTTATAAAAATAAACTTACCTTTCTTTAAAGTCTCTGAAAAAGATAAACCTGTTGAAAAAAATTTAAAATAATACTTAATTAACTACTTACCTTGTTAAAAGGGGATCTTACGCCTGCTTTCTTTATGTGTAAAATCTTCAACACTTACCTGCGCGTTCAAACCTGAAAAAAAAACTAAGTGCGCTGCATGCGCACAACCTGTAGCGCGCACGCGGTTCACTTAGGAACCGCCCCCTTCGCAATACCCGAAGTGCCGGTTTCCCGCGCATGCGCAGTGCATGCAGGAAACCGGCACTTCGGGACCTAATACGCGAGAGTACACAGTGCGTACTCTCGTGTATTAGGTCTAATTTTCGGGCCAATGAGTTTTTCTTTCCCTGTTTCTGTGGGGTAAGGTGCAATAACGGACAGCTGCGACTAAAGTACAGGTTGAGTGTCCAAAATCCGGAGATCCGGAATGTTCCGGACTCCGGGACGATTGGTGGCAGGGTCGTCCAGAATCCGTAAAATGTTCCGGAATCCGGACACCTGTTTCTGCCGCCAGCCGGGCCCAGGCATTTCCGGACTCGGAACGTGTTTCTGATGTCCGAAGTCCGGAAACGCCCGAGCCCAGGTTGCGATGTTTCCGGACTTCGGTCATCAGAAACACGTTCCGAAGTCCGGAAAAACGCGAAAACCGGCTCGGCCTCGGTCCCGAGGTTGCCGGATTCAGGACGCTCAACCTGTACTGCTAAAATCCGGGCTCTCCCATTTTTAGGGATTGCTGGACCGTTTATATATTTTTGGCTATTTACCCAGTTAATGAACCTACACAGCAAACAACTTAAAAGTTAGTTAACAGGTTTTAATTATTTTTCATAAGCATGTTATAATTATTACATTTAAAAGGGGCACCGTCAGTGTACAAAGAAAAAGGTGTCAAACACTCCAGCACAACACATGACAATCCTGGTGGTGACACAATAATGAAAACATCTGCATGTCCATCTGCCCTTTCTCCCTGGCAACAAAGATAATTGAGGTTGTTTTTTTTGTCTGTAACACCTGCTTGGAGGGCTGGGAGGATCACTTAACCGGGAATGGGCCCTGCCCGATTCTCTTTCCGTTTAAATGAATACGGAAAGTCGTGTGGGCTCCGTTATACAATCTCCCTCACCCAATTCTCCCCTCTGCTATCCTCCCAGGAGGTAAAGACGCAGATCTAATTGGGATTCACTTCTGTCCCTATTCAGTTTTGTTACCTCCTACGTTGTTTTTCAGGATAGTGAGATGCTTTAAGCCATCGAGGTTTGCCATGAGCACCATCAGTCTGGTCTTAGTCAAATGGATATATATTTAATAGAGATCTGCCGGATTATATTTTCTTTCTCCAAGATTGCTTCCCCAGGCCCCCCACCCCTCCAAAACCAAGAGTCAATAAAGCTTGCCACGGAAAGTAACTGAGTATAGTGGACAAAAATGAGAAGTCGCACAACACCAGGTTATAGTCCAACAGATTTATTTAAAATTACAAGCTTTCGGAGCACTGCTCCTTCATCAGGTGCATTGCACCTTTACCTGACGAAGGAGCAACGGTGGTACGGTGGCATAGTGGTTAGCACTGGTGCCTCACAGCGCCAGGGACCCGGGTTCGAATCCGGCCTCGGGTGACTGTCTGTGTGGAGTTTACACATTCTCCCCGTGTCTGCGTGGGTTTCCTCCGGGTGCTCCGGTTTCCTCCCACAGTCCAAAAATGTGTGGGTTAGGTTGATTTGGCTATGATAAATTGACCCTTAGTGTTAGGGGGGGATTAAATATGTGAGGTTACGGGGATAGGATGGGATATGTTAGGGGGAATTAAATACATGGGGTTACGGGTATAGGGTGGGATATGTGTCGGTGTAGGCTCGATGGGGATTCTGTGTGGGAAAGCAGGGACAGGGTACTGGATTTGATGATCAGCCATGATCGTATTGAATGGTGGAGCAGGCTCGACGGGCCGAATGGCCTACTCCTGCTCCTAGTTTCTATGTTTCTATGGAAGTAGAGATGGACATTGAAACCTGGGCCCTCTTGTTGGAATTTCAATGCTACCAAACTCCTACATAAAATACCAAATTATTTAAAACCTTCACAAAGGCACATGGTGGATGCCATGTATTTGGCGTTCCAACACAATGTGTCAAGGCAGGGCATGTTTGTTTGTGAATCTCCATGCAGTGAGATGAGCTGATAAATGGTACCTGCTGTAGGGGATGATTTAAAAAAAAAAAGTACTGGAGAAAATTATTTTTGCAAATATAGAGAGGCCGTGGAGTTGTAGAATGAATGCTAACACCTGGAGTTCCTCACAAAGCGAGTTCCCCAAAAGAGGCAAGGCAACTTCCCACAAAATCGGAGAGATAGTCACCCACTATCACGCGCCTCCTAGTGGTCGGCCACAGGGCTGCATTAGCAAAGGTCTGGAAGGCCATTATTTCAACCAAGGAAGGTGGTTGCAGAATTTTTTTTTTAAAAAGAGAAAGCCAGTTTCAGTTGAATGTTAATCTTCTTAATAAAGGATGTGGAGTTGCTTGTTCCCCATGAAATTATTTGTATAGAGTATGAAGTATTTCTATCCATTAACTATATACGGCTTTGACTTCATTTCTGGTTCCCCTTCAAATGGAATAACACCCAGGTGCTGCCAGCCAGCAAAGAATGCCCACTGCTCTTAGAATGTCTTTATTGGTTTTTTTTATTCAAGCAGCGCCTGTAATTTTCCTTCCCAATGGATTTTTATTGTCTCTTTTTTTTCATCTAATTTTCTCCTGTCTCTCTGCAGCTTATTTGCTCAGCTGTGGATTTCCACAGAAACCCTCTTCAGGCGATGTGTCAGTCACCAGCCTCCATCCTGGTGGAGTGGCCCATTTCTACTGCAACTCAGGGTACCGGCTGCAAGGGTTATCTTCTCTCATCTGTGTCAATGGCAGCAGACCTCACTGGAGTGACCAGGAACCACTGTGCATTGGTAAGGATTAGAGGGACATGGTTCACCTTCGGCAATGGAATAAGTTGAAACTGCTGTTAAAAAGCAAGATGGGCTGTATGTAGGCTTTGCACCTTCCGAATGGATAAGGCTTTGCAGTGCTCTCCGCCTCTCTACCTCTCTCCTCCTTTAAGACACTTCTTTAAACCTACCTCTTTGACCAGGCTTTTGGTCATCTGCCCTAACATCTCCTTATGTAACTTGTTGTCAAATTTTGTTTGATAATGCTCCTGTGAAGTGACTTTGGACGTTTTACCACATTAAAGGCGCTATATAAATGCAAGTTATTGTTGCACATCTCACCATAGCTCAACTCTGGGGGGAAAATAGGGAAAAATGAAATCCCATCATATTAAAAGGATGTAGGTGTCTGAAAAGTAAATGGAGGAAAATGAGGTAAATTGTCATGGACTTTTAAATGCATAATGTTCCAAAACAATTCTGTATGACTCTTTGCCTTTGTAGACTGTTCTTGTCAATCATGGTTGCAGTTTAACATGGTGCCTGCTTTTTCATTTGAAGTGGTTCCATAACTTTAGCAATCTCGTATTTTCTTTTTAACTTGTCCAATCTATTTTCTTTTAGTTCATTTCCTCCTTATTGTTCTCCATATTTTGATTGATTTCAGTTTATTTTTACTAATTCTATCCTGTAGGAGTGCTGTTTTTTTTTGTTGTGAATCAATATTCTCCTGCTGTATTACTGTTGCTAAGAAGAGCCAAAGGCCTCCTCCGTATCATTGGCCCTGTCTCTTGAGCGTGGCTCTATTAAAGCTTCATTTCCTCCACAATCTTTATTGCGAAGATTCCAAAAAGGGTTCCTGCAGTGAGTGTGAAATCTGTCCTGTCATCTCTGGGATATGTGCATAAATCCAGTCCGGACTAATCTGTCAGTTGTCAGAATTCTCTACCCTGATCAATATAACTGCGGGCCCACAGCACAACATCCCGCAGTTTGATATAAATGAGCAATGTCACCCAGGGAGGCTATAATCATGGCTGAACGTGGAATCATTCACACTGGTACGATAGAAGGTGCTCTTCTGAAGTTTGAATTAAGATGTATTATTGAGCCGAAGTAGAGAGAGGTTTACAGTGTATCAGACGGTGCTATTTCTGACCCAAGTGTATTTCATGCTATCGCTGAGGACAAAATGGGCAAAACAATCCACTTAACATCAATGGAAATAAATTTTATATAAAGATATATAATTCTAAATGTTATATATAAAACGCTAAGCATAAATAAATCTTCGGAAATTAATACTAATGTGATACAGTTTGAACATGATCACTAGTGGCAATAGAATACACCAACTGGCAACAAATTCTGATGATTATTTCCATATATTATTGATATAAGCTGCACAGACGTTAGATGAGATGGCATCAGCATTCTGTCGAAGTACAATAAGCTGGGTTTGATTTTTCTGTCGAATTCGTGTGGGTTCTACACGTTTTCTTGTGTAAAACTATGCTCCTTGATAGGTCCTATACCATCAGGAGCAGCAGAGTCCTATTCTTGCCGACTCCATTTAGTTCAGGCTTGCAGAGTCCCTTTTCCCTAGTTCCTATGAGCAGGATAACTCGGAGGTGTAACGGGATACAGCAAGAGGTGAGCGTTGCGATTAGTTGAAATTAAAATTCAAATTTTCCCTTGGGTAAGTGATTGATTCGCAACTTCATAACCCGTCACCTTGATGAGCGCAAAAACTCGTCCAATTTTTCTTTTTACATATAAGTAAGCAATACTCTCAAAATAACAGTCTTGGTGTGTTTTACTTAGACGTTTAAGAAGAATTACGGTTCATAAACAAAGATACTCACAGATGTTTATCAGTGATAAAGCTACTGTTAATCACAGATGAAGCATCATTTTGGTATCATTGCCCTTAACTAGTTTCAAAACTAGTTTGATCTGCACATTTCTTCAGGTTTTGTGAACACAGCTGACTTTCCAGAATAAAACTTGTGGCGCTGCTTTGAAGTGAAATATCTCTCCCGCTGCACGTCCCCCGCCCCCCCCCACCCCCCCCCCCCCCACCCCCCAGCTTAGTGGGTTTGTCTGGTGAGTAACTGAGCCGGAACAGGAAAACCCCAGATTCAATCCTCGGCCTGTGGAGAGTCAGCTCACCTCCATTGCAGTGGCGTTAGGTGCAGCACATTTAGCCTCGGTATCCCTGGGTCAGGTACAGAAATATCAACCAGGATTCGCACTCCTGACCGCTCTCCGGTGAACCTGATGGAAAATGCATCTGTGATGCCCATTGCAGTCGAATAACCAACTGACATTTAAGGTGTACTTTGAGGAGCTAATTAACCTGTTCAATTTGCAGAGTTTGTTGCTTTGAAGCAGGACTCAGGAATGCGCCGTGGCGTCGTCCTATTTGTGAGGTTATTCACGTTAAATACCTTTTTTGTTACATTATTGAACAACGAAAAAGTATTCCAACAGCTTTCCATCTTGAAGTGTTGGCATCACTCTATGGTGAAGTATAGCAAGGGTCAGACGCAAAGTAAAGCTCCATTTACACTGCAGCATTAGCAAATCATACCTCTCACCACATGTATTCCCACACTAGTCAACTGTTTGGTGTTGTCCATATTACTGACAGTTTTGTGCTGTGATTCGTATTCACTAGGAACTGACTTTGCAAACAAATTTCAATTTGTACAATTTTGTACAAAGAGTACAATTTGCAGTTCTGCTGCATTCAGACTCAAGTCCCGAGAGGTTAAGGACAGGAATGGGGGGACTAAATCCAAAGAATTATTCCAAAGTGATTTTTAATGAGCTAAAAGTTTTGATATTTGAAAATATCTGTTTTTACGATCCAAGTGCATCTGTCCGTTTATTAAAATGGTGTCCCATGTGTCCAAGGGACGATTCACTCACTCAAGTCCCCTCTTGACATACATAATATTAATGTCAAATGACTATGGACGAGGGATGGGAGAAGTCATTTGGGCTCCCCAGGGGGTCCAGTCAGGTAAGGTGTTGCGGTCCAGAAAGGTTCTGCAATGTGCATTTTTGTCCACTACACTTTCAATTCGGAATGTGTCTAATTTTATTTTAAATGGAAAATCTGAATTTTAATTTTAATTCATTTAAATGCTCATGTCTTGCTATATCTCTGTATGCCTCCTAATCGCCCTGCTCAAAATAACTTTAAAAAAGGGACTCTACACTTTAAACATTAAATGGAGATTAGTTCTCTTAAAATAATGTAGTATACATTTAGAATTTATTAAAAGCCTTGCATAAAACACCCACTTTCTGTAAGAGTCTCACTTACTTCCTATAAAGTAGCCCTGTCACAGTTTTCCTGTCGCACTGTGAGCAACAGCACAGGAGATCTCAAATTTCACGATATATTGTGCAGCCTCTTAATATAATGGCCTGGATTTTGCAGTCAGCGGCGAAGGAATGGCGCTCGCCAATCATTACGTTTACAGCTGCCCACAGACTTTTCATGGGCTTTTGAGCGACAACTTGCGGCACTTGTGGTGCCCTCTGTCGAGGATCTGTGGCGTGTGTGAACAGGGAACGCAACTGTGCGTCTCTTCAACCAATCAGATTGAAGAATCCTCACTAAGACACGCAGTCTAAACCAGGAAGTGTCAGTTAGTATATTGAATTCAATGTAATCATATACAGAAAGCAAAATAAAGAGAGGGAAAGAAAGATGGGATTAAGAGAGAGAGATAAAAGAGACAGGAAGAAAAAATTAAAATAATTATTTTAACTTTAATTTTCTTTTAAATCTCCAACAATAATTAAAATGTGAATGAATGAGACTCCACACTTGTAAAAGTATATTTTCAGTGCTAGCGAGGTTGTTCCGCAGTAAATAAGATTTTATCACGCCTTTAAAAATTCACTTACACCTGAATGGACAAGCCCTAACTTTTTCTGGCGTGTTTAGTGGGTATCTCAGGGGTAAGTACCGCAACTTCACGCGCTTCAAGTATTTGATTGCTGAATCTCTCGGTGAGGAACCGGTATAGCGAAGCTTGTGGTGGAGGAGGGCAATCGAACAGTAATGTCCGGATTTCTGCGTTTAACTGCATATGTGCGGACGCTGGAAGTTGCTGTCCGATTTACTCCATAATTACGGTGAGCGCTGATAGCCTCGCCGTTATTTCTACCGCAAAATCTTGACCATTATGCTTATAAGTGCAGACTTTGAGTTCTAAAAAATCATCAGTAGTCACTCGTATTGTTTTGCACACAGCTACACTCTTTGTTTCCGTACAGATAGTTCAGAAGAAACATGTGCCGCCTTAGCCTGCGTTACATATTGCTTCTGGCAACGTGTGGCTCACGTGTAATAAAACGCCTCCAACCAAACCGCTGTCAATTATTTTCTGTGCAGGCCCAGAAATTTCCATAAATCCATACAGCTGTAAATGAGTTGCCGTGAGAACAACTCTGCAAGAAGCAACCACCGCACTATCCGAAACTGCAACTGTCCTTGCAGATTCACAGTGCTTTTGAGAATCCCTTTTTATGGGGGACCTGTGTGTAGAACTCTGATGCACTGATTGGGGGTGATTTTGACTCTGTGCGATATTGTAAAATGGATGAGCGATATTGTAAAATGGATGATGGCGAATCGGCAGTCTGTTTTACATCTCTCCCGATTTTTATCTCCATTGAAGTCAAAGTGGGCTGCCGATTTGCTACCGCCCATTTTTACACTGTCACACAAGGTCATGATGCGGAGATGCCGGTGTTAGACTGGGGTGGACAAATGTGAGAAGTCGCACAACACCAGGTTATAGTCCAACAGTTTTATTTGAAATCACAAGCTTTCGGAGCTGCTGCTCCTTCGTCAGGTGAAGTGACGAAGGAGCAGCGCTCCGAAAGCTTGTGATTTCAAATAAAACTGTTGGACTATAACCTGGTGTTGTGCGACTTCTCACACAAAGTCAAGGTTATCCCCATTGTGTTTATCACACCAATACTTTCTCCTTTCCTTAGCTCCGAGAGCTGTTGATTTCTCAGTGAGGAACTGGGTGCCATCTGTACCTCGCCCACGTGCCCGTTGCATGTGAGCCTTGAGGGTGAGGGTTGGTATTTGGCTGCAACAGGCATCACAGCTGCTCCTACCGTCAGCCAATGTTCTCACCAATGCAGGCTTCCACTGGGTAGCAATCAGGAGGCCTCATTTTCCGCCAAGCTTTCCCTCTCGAGCTCAGAGGTGCAGAGACTTCTGCTGCCTGCCTGAGATCAGGCAACTCACAGGCTGCAGTTCAATGCTTCTATGTAAAACTGTGTAACATAATCAATGAAATATCTACACAGATTAAAATTTAATGAATCATTGCTGCACTCCTTGGAAAAAAAAAGTCAATGTCGTGTTTTTAAACTAAAACTGAGCTCAGCAACATTTGGGAGAACCTTCAAGTTGATTTTCCATAGATTCAGTCACACCTGAAAGGTTTCCTCTAGCTTTTAAACCTAATTAGTATTTTAGTAATAAACGTCTATATTTTTTTTAATGTCTTTTCTGGCCTCCATAGTATTATGTGTCTGTGTGTGTGTGTGAAAGGTTAATATTTGGACAGATCTGCTGCAGTGGTTTGATGTCCTGCGTTGACCTTTGAAGCCTGCAGTTTTCAACCCCCAGAAGTGAACTGGAAATATCAAAACCAGGACGGGTGTTTCAGTCTGAGGGAGGCCAGATCTCCCCGGTTCAAAGCATTTGTCAATCTGGAGGCGTTTTTACGTGACATTTTTACTCTTCAACAGGGAAATGCTTCTGTGAGTTGAGAAAAGAGGTTGATTTGCTTCTCGGCTCAAGTAGTGAAGTGCTGCAATTAAACCAGTGAGCGCACGTGTAGTCGGCTTACTTTGGTGAGGCCAAAATGCTCGCAATGGCCCGTATTTTCTGATTGGAGGTTTCCTGCGTGCGGAGGCCTCCAATCTGGGAAAAATCTACGGACTTACCCCGAGGGCTCCCGAGGTCCGGACACTTCCGATCCTGGGCCTCTCCAACTCGAAATGCGCAGAGGCCCACGTATCCCAGGGGCGCAAGCGGTTCGCAAGCGTCCCTGGAATCACATGGGCCATGGGGAGCCAATCAAAGAAGGGAATCTCCCTTCATACACTAGACAGATAGACCTGTCAAATATATGAATGGAGATCAGCCCCAAAAACACTCTAAAACATTGCATAAATTTTTTAAAAAATCACATTTTTAAAATGACTTGAAATTACAATAAATTAAATATTTTAAAGCTTTTACCAGGCATAAGGGTTTTCTGCGGGTGGAGGTTCTCCAGAAAGTGGAACTATCCGCCCGCAGAGGCCCTTCCCTAGGGCTGGCGTCCGATCTGTCAAGAGCATTCTTGACAGATCGGAAATGCCGATTTTCAGCACATGCGCTGTGCATGCCTGAAACCGGCATTTCTGATATCACTACGGGTGTGTACACAGCCCATACCCACCCATAGGGATCGGAATATACAGCCCAAGCTGTTCAATCAAACCCTGTTCAATCAAACGCTGCCCACAAAGCTGCATCAGCTGGGATCATGCAAACCACTTTGTTCTAAGGTCCTGAGAGTCTGAATCATGAGCTGCTGCTGTTATTGTGCAAGGACTGTGCTCGGGGCAGTGGCTCCTCTGTGAGGGTCTCACGCTACAGGCTGACACTCCAGGAGCCCCAGTAAAAATGGAGCCAACCAACTGCCTGCCTTTACAAAGCCCGACAACTTGACTTTTGGATTGTAGCTGGCTGTGCAACACCTGGGCATGAAGAGCTGGTGCCCCCTGCACAGGCCGTAATGTAATATAAAACCAGCTTTAAAAGAGCGTTACATTAATATTGTTATGTTCAATGGTTAGAATCTGACTTGAGGGATATTCACTTTTCTCCCTTTTCCTGCTTTATTGAAAATACTGAAAAAGTTTTTCAATATCTGTAGAAATCTGTAGAGTGACAAAACGTTTGTTGTGTTCGAGAGCAAAGATCAATATTTGCCAGGGGCATGAACACTGACTCTTATCTAACTGTAATATAGCGTACATGGTCCATGTCTCTGAAGCATACAGGAGGGCAGGAATCACTACTTCTCTGTAGACCATGAGCTTGGTGCTGGGTTTGCACAGCAGGCACCTCAAAGCACTGGAGAGGTACCACCAACACGGCCTCCGCAAGATCCTGCAAATCCATTGGCAAGATAGGAACACCAACGTCAGTGTTCTCGCTCAGACCAACATCCCCAGCATCGAAGCTTTGACCACGCTCGATCAGCTCCGATGGACGGGCCACATCGTCCGCATGCCCGATACGTGACTCCCAAAACAAGCGCTCTACTCGGAGCTCCGACACGGCAAGAGAGCCCCAGGTGGGCAGAGGAAACGCTTCAAGGACACCCTCAAAGCCTCCTTGAAAAAGTGCAACATCTCCACCGACACCTGGGAATCCCTGGCCCAAAACCGCTCAAAGTGGAGGAGAAGCATCCGGGAAGGCGCCGAACACCTCGAGTCTCTTCGCCGGGAGCAAGCGGAAGCCAAGTGCAAACAGCGGAAGGAGCGCACGTCAACCCAAGCACCCCACCCACCCGTCCCTTCAACCACCGTCTGCCCCACCTGTGACAGAGACTGTAGGTCCCGCATTGGACTCATCAGTCACCTGAGAACTCATTTTTAGTGTGGAAGCAAGTCATCCTCGGTTCCGAGGGACTGCCTGAGAGAGAGAGAGAGAAAATATAGCGGCGTGCTTCAATCAAAAGATACATTTATTGCTTTCAGTGCATGCATCGGAGAATTGTGTGTCTCCATTTCCATGCATATGAGTGTTAAACAAAAAAACAAGCAGGCCCAAAATTGACCATTTTCAGGTTCTTTCCAAAGTCTCAGATCTAGCCAGATTCCGACCAGTTTGAGTTCAGTGGTATTTGTCCCTGAATAAACATGTATTCAACATCTTACCAGAAAGATAACGCCCATATCCTCTTGTGGTGGAGGATGACATGAGTTCAGTTCCCGGCAGGTCTGTGGATACATGTCCCATGATCCCTGGTGCTCTAATGATGAGCACAAAAGGACAACAAAGATAATTAGAAACAGGAAAAGGTCACTGAGCCCAACAAACCTGTCCCTTTCTGACAGATCTCAATCCCACCTCCCTGACCTCCCACCATATCCCTCAGTCCCTTACAACCCCAAAAATGTATCTAATTATCTCTTCGACCCATTCATACTGTCCAGTGTAAGTCGTTATCTGACCCCAGTACTCAAGTGGGTCTTGCGTCACGGGTGTACAAACTGCAGCCTGTGGGCCACATGTGACCCTTAAGCCCTGGCAATCCAATCGTCAAAGTCCAGGGAACTCAGTCCTATTTGAGCTCATATTTCTTATTTTGGTGTTTGTACTGTTTAACTGTTATGGGCCTGGATGTTTGGGAAGGGCTGTATTTAGCACTGTTGTCTTATTGATGGATTAATCCCCAACCAGGAGGTCAAGATCTGTTAGTATCAGCAACTCAAGATAAATGCAAATTAATAGGAACATGGATTCAAACTTTTTATAAGTGGCCCCTGAGGCTGCATGTATCCACCCAAGACAAAGACCTCAGATAATGCTGGCTTTGATCATCTCACGGATTCTACAGCCAACTTGCTGGCCAAGCTTGTGTTGGCCTGTGCGCGGCCACTAGAGAATGCAAGAGAGTCGTCGGTTGTGACTTCCGTCCCCAGAAAGTGCACGACCTTCGTTCCGGGATGTGCAGCGACATTAAGACGGAGACTTGGGAGCCTTCTGCATAAGGAGTCAATGGGAAGGCATCTGCTCCCTGACGCAATGTTGGGCAACGCGTTAATAAAACATCCCAGTGCAGCAACCAGCTATAATATGCTTTAAGTCCGTCGTAAATATATTTTAAAAGAAAATGGTATTTGGGTCTGTTTACAAATTAAGTAATAATATATAATGAGGGCTTAAAATTAAGTTCCCTTTTATCATTTTACACAATTTTTCTTCCTATACCTCACCACAGGGGCCCTACTTGTAACCATTACTTTGTGCCAAGGCAAGTATGTGTTTCCAACTGGTGCCTTCTGCAACTGTGACATATTTATTGAGCCTCCAGCTGAGGTCCCTGCCTCAGTTGCTCTCTTAAACTATATTCACAGCAGTTAATGTTGTGTTGAGCGGCTGCGATCTGATTTCAGTTGCAGCCTGTGAAGCCAAAAGCTTGGACATCCCATCCCTGCCATTCAGGGAAGTTCATGCTTCTTTTTGTAGGTTCAGACTTCAGCCACGGATTGAAGGGGTAGCGTTTCCACAGTTTGGGAAATTGCACCCCAAAATGCGTTTGAAACCGCGCTGGATAGGTCGGGCTCGGCTTCAAGTCTCCGCTAAAATTCACTTGCGTAATCACAAACTTAACATCTGCCATGAGTCACTGCGGTCAGGCAGCGTAATAGAACGTAATTGGTTTTTTTTTTTGCTTTCCATTAAAAAGTATTCCTTGATGTATTTGAGAGGTAAACTGGTGCAGTTTTATTAATACAGCTGAAAATGGGTTTATCACCAAAAATAAGCGTTTTTAATATGGGTGTCCAAATCCTCCGCCTGAGAGTAACCTGGTTTAAAATCACTGAAAATTACTTTTAAAGAAAACTATACTGAGCCATTTAATAGTTTCATTGATGCACACCAGTCAGTTTCTTAGTACATTAAATATTTTTTGATATGAAAAAAATTTGCCTACTAGTGCCTTTATGCCTAAAAAAAAATGAGCGCAATTTGAAGAGCCTTCCCGAACCAGCGGATTTTTGCAATTTCGACCTGCGTGCGCGGTCAGTTTTGTGGGCGGGGTCTGATTTGCGTGAATTGAATCTTGAACCAGCATAAAATATTGCGAGAAACACAAGCGTATATGACTTTGGGCCTGACTCACTTACGGTTAAAATTCCCAGTCTTTTACACTGGTTCGGCCGATTCCGCCCGGATTGCGCTGATATAACTAGCGTAGCTAACCGAAACTCGGCCACAAAGGCAGGAGAACCACTGTGTTCTATAGATCTAATGGAGTAGCATTTAAATCTTTCTCTATCCCATGAATATTCATTCCTGGTCTGCGAATGTCTTAACTGCTGCACCATCCAAGTCTTAAGATTTTTGTTCTAATTGATATATTTTGGTGAATGTTTCTATTTCATCGAACTGAGGATATTAGCCTGGTGATAAATAAAATGCTGGAAACACTCAGCAGGCCAGGCAGCATCCGTGGAGAGAGAAACAGAGTTAACGTTTCAGGTCTGGGACCCTTCATCAGAACTGGAAAAAGCTGGAGATGTAACAGATATTAAGCAGGTGCAGAGACGGGGAGGGGGGGGATGGCGGGTGGGAGGGGAGGAAGGAATTGAAGGTATATTCTGTGCTAAGGTAAGAGGCAGGAAAGATAAAATGTTGCAAATGGGGATGGCAAAATCATACAGCATGAAAAATGGGAGCAGGGGTTATAGTATGAAATTGTTGAACTCAATGTTGAGTCCAGTAGGCTGTAAAGTACCTAATCGAAAGATGAGGTGCTGTTCCTCGAGCTTACGTTGAGCTTCATGGAACAATGTAAGAGGCCGAGGACAGAGAGATCAGAGTGGGAGTGAAGCAGAGAATTAAAGTGACAGGCGACCGGAAGCTCGGGGTCACCCTTCCGGGCTGAACGGAGGTGTTCTGCAAAGCAGTCACCCAATCTGCATTTGGTCTCCCCAATGTAGAGGAGACCGCATCGTGAGCAGCGAATACAGTATACTAAATTGCAAGAAGTACAAGTAAATTGCTGTTTCACCTGGAAGGGGTGTTTGGAACCCTGGACAGTGGGAAGGGAGGAGGTAAAAGGGCAGGTGTTGCATCTCCTGCGCTTGCACGGGAAGGTGCCGGGCGAAGGGGAAGGGCTGTTAGGGGTGATTGAGGAGTGTGGACCAGGGTGTCGTGGAGGGCGCGGTCCCTTCGGAATGCTGAAAGGGGAGGTGAGGGGAAGATGCGTTTGGTGGTGGGATCACGTTGGAGATGGCGGAAATGGCAGAGGATGATCCATTGAATGTGGAGGCTGGTGGGGTGAAAGGTGAGGACCTTCCCGTGCAAGCAGCATTTTCTCAGAGTGTTTGGAAGTGAGCCGTGATCCATTTGGGTTCTGTTCTTGGACTTCTTCTGTTCACTGTGTACATCAATGATTTGGATATACAGCTAGTGAGAATAGTGTCCAAATTTGCGGATGATACTAAAGTAGGAGGCATAGTGAATAATTCTGAGGACCAAAGGAAGCTGCTTGGGGATATTGATAAGATGGTGGAATGGGCAAAAAAGTGGCAGATGGAATTTAATGCGACGTGGTACATCTTGATTTATTTTTAAAAAAGTAATAATTATACTTTGAATGGGGGAAAGCTGGGTGATGTGGAAGAGCAAAAGGATTTAGGGGTTCAAGTTTTAAAAGCAGCACCCTAAGTGGATAAGGCCATAAAAAGCAGAATACTGGGTTTTATGGCAAGAGGTATAGAATATAAAAGTTGAGATGTAATAAAGAATCTACCTAAAACCTTAGTAAGACCACAGTTGAAGTACTGTGTCAGCTGTGGCTCAGTTGGTAGCACACTCGCCTCTGAGTCAGAAGGTTGTGGGTTCAAGTCCCACTCCAGGGACTTGAGCACATAAAGCTAGGCTGACACTCCAGTGCAGTGCTGAGGGAGTGCCGCACTGTCGGAGGTGCCGTCTTTCGGATGAGACGTTAAACCGAGGCCCCGTCTGCTCTCCCACGTTGACGTAAAAGATCCTATGGCACTATTTCAAAGAAGAGCAAGGGAGTTATCCCCGGTGTCCTGGCGAATATTTATCCCTCAATCACCATAACAAAAAACAGATTATCTGGTCATTATCACATTGCTGTTTGTGGGAGCTTGCTGAGCGCAAATTGGCTGCTGCATTTCCCACATTACAACAGTGACTGCATTCCAAAAGTACTTCATTTGCTGTAAAGTGCTTTAGGACGTCCTGAGGTCATGAAAGGTGCTATAGAAATGCAAGTCTTTCTTTTTCTTTAATAATTATGGCAAATTTGTCACTTAATAATCAGTAGTTGATTATTTTAAAAAATCTAATCATTGTAGCCCAGAAATCATGCTGTGCCATATTAGATAACTGTGTTATGCATTAACATGATTTATTTTCTCTATTATTATAAACAATAGATCAACAACAAATTACATTTAATAGCATCTTTACAGGAAGCCATATCAAAATGCTCTACAATGAGGAGACATTCTGTCCAAATTGCAATTTAAGGAGGGTTGAGGCAAAGAGGCTGTCTTGGAGAATATTAGAGAAGTCTAGCCTTGAAGTGATAAAGGCCACGGATGAGAGTTTTTACAATAGTGGGGAAGAGGTGAAGTCAAAGGCAGGCAATATGGTGGTGATGGAAGAAAGCTATCATAATAACGGATATGGGGAATGAAGCTCAGCTAAGCACATGAGTGAATAAATGCATGCATGTGTTTATGAAAGACTCGCTGCCTTGGTGTGATTTCAAGCCTGCAATCTCACCTCAGGGCGCAGCTGATGTTTATAAATGACAAGCTTTAAGTACGAACTTCACCTGATCAACTAGTCAAGGGCATGCAATGTAGGATGTAAAGCTAAGCACATCTGGTGGCATTCTGCTCAATTTACTTTTGGGAGGGGTTTGGCATAAAGTTTGCAGAACCCTTGTAAGAAGATTAAATGGCTTGCGTGCACTCCATGATGGGATAAATTAGACAAGGTCTGTGGAACAGACTTGATGAGATGAATGGCCCGCTGTTATACCATGTTTTCTTTCATTTGTATTTATAGCTTTGTAATTGCTTCATGGTATCCATTGTGTTCTATTTGTTCTTCATTTGCGGTAATAATCCTCTTCATTAAATATAATCTTAATAGTTCTTTAAAATTTGAACTATAATTTTCAGAATAAATGTCACCTCTGCCAAGCAGAACACTGAAACCCAGTTTTCACTAAAAGTATCTCATGTGAAGTTATTCTCCAGCCTTATCCTTTTCATTCCCTCAGGCAAGGATTTAATTTGTTGCTTAAATCCTTCGATTTAGGTGCAGCCTTTAATTGTTCTTTTCCAAGGAATGCAAAGAAACGTCTGTTATTTCAAGATGAAATGAAATCCAACACAGCGCTGTCCTAAGGCCATTGGAATGGAGGGCAGTCACCCTTTTATAATGCTGAAGTATCCTTTTTGCCCCCTGATGAAAAAGTGCACGACTGCAGCTATAGTGTTTATTCCATTAATGCGGCCCGTGACATTTGCGATCTCACAAATGTTTCATGGAGCCGCACAGAATTATCGAGCGCTCACCTCACCAAGCCTGCATTCCAGTATCACACCCTCTGCTGCAGAGAACCGTCAATTAACACGACAGTGCTGGCATTGCCCAATATTTGTAAGATCTATATATATATATATGTGCATATGTGTGTGAGTGTATGTATGTGTATGATATATATATATATATATATATATATACAGGAATCCCGCCCCAACCGTGGTTTTGCCATACGCGGATTTCAAGTATACACGGTTTCCTCTCTGTGACAACCTTTGCCAACCGCGGCAGTGAATTTTGCGTATCCGCGGTTTTTAATTTAGAATTAAGGTAAATAATATGATTTTATTGCTTTTATATTCTTTTTTATTGTGTTATTTGAACATTTATACTGTATTTGCCAACCGCGGTTTTACTAACCGCGGGGGTTTATAGGGACGTATCCCCCGCGGTCGGGGCGGGATTACTGTATGTATATATTGGACAATGCCAGCACTGTCATAGAATTTAACTTTATCTAATAAAGTTTTCACAAATAGTACCCTGATGAACTTTGTGAAATCATAGTAAAATATTACAATTGTTTGTGCAATAGTGAAGATGTGTTAAAGGTGCCAGGCATGTTTTTATGCAATTCAGCGCTCCTTTAACCGCAGGCCCTCCAAAGCCACGTTAACATTCTATTACAAGCCGAGCAGAGAGGCAAGGAATAAGTGTTTTGGATGTTGTTCTTTATTGCATTCTTTCAGTCGAGGTGTGGGCACTGAATCTGTCAAATTTCTCTTGCAGCTACCTGCGGGGGCTTGATTAGAAATGCAACCGTAGGCCGCATCATATCGCCCAACTTTCCGGGTAACTATAGCAACAACCTGACCTGCTACTGGTTGATTGAAGCTCCTGAGGGACAGAAGCTACACCTGCACTTTGAGAAGGTTGCACTGGCTGAAGATGATGACAGGTAATTTCTGCAGTAAATGTAATTCCTTACTTTTTTTTCTTGCCTGCAAGCAGCTTCGACTCGGTTGTGTAAACAAGCAGCTGTTCTGAAGTATCCATGTGCTGGATTTTCTGCCTATTGACCACAAATGGAGGGTGAATCTAGCCCCATGAATGCAGCAGCTTTCAGTAAGTGAGCGGACCAATAGGGCGTTACAAATCTGTGAAGGCAGTATACAAAGCCGTATTTTAAAGAATCTCAAAATTTCTTCTGGAAAAGAACTTACACCCTGATGGACTGACTGTAAGAAGAGATTTGAGGTTTTGAGTAGGCACAGGCCTTTAAAATGAATACCATTGACAGCACCAACAAGGCGATTAGTCCAGCTCCTAAGTTTCCAGGAGGTTCTAATCGAGTGTGTTCCTTCTCAAAGTACTTGTGTAAAATAATTTATATTGTCCCTTATTTACATTGAGCAATAAAATAAATTTATAGAGTATGAAAAAACACAGCTCAACTGTTCGTCGTCAGCAATGTCCACTGCAATTTGACGTAAATTCGAGTGCTTATTTGAAAAGTTATTTTCTGTTTCCCAGGCTCATAATTCGCAATGGGAACACTATTGATGCTCCTCCAGTTTACGACTCGTATGAAGTGGAATATCTGCCCATTGAAGGCATCGTAAGCGAGTCTCAACATTTCTTCATTGAATTGACCACAGACAGCTCTGGTACATCAACTGGGCTGGCTTTAAGATACGAAGGTAACAATTCAGATGGTGATAGGGTCATTTGTAACTGCTTTTTATTTCCAAGGGGTTAGGCTTGTTTTTTATTTTTAAAAAAAAGAGGGAAAATCTTTTTCCAAAAAAGCTTTGGTGTTCAGGTGTGACTTAAGACATTGTGCGGAGATGCCGGTGTTGGACTGGGGTGGTCAAAAGTGAGAAGTCGCACAACACCAGGTTATAGTCCAACAGCTTTATTTGAAATCACGAGCTTTCGGAGCGCTGATCCTTCGTCAGGTGAAGGTGACTTCACCTGACGAAGGAGCAGCGCTCCGAAAGCTTGTGATTTCAAATAAAGCTGTTGGACTATAACCTGACGTTGTGCGACTTCTCACTTAAGACATTGGGAGACTTAAAGAGTAATCATTTGTCAAGCAGGGAGGATAAACAAAAATAACTTCTTGAAAAGCTGCATTTTGTCTGGGGGTGTTAACCTAATCTGGTTTAGTCTTCGAGTCTACCCTTTAATTGTTGCAATCTACATCCATCGTGTTTAGCGACAGACTTCTGTAGTTGATGATAGAAAATGCTGAAATTAAGCACTGAGCTGAACTCCAAACTCACCCAGCTTCCAGGGATTTTGTTCAACAGAGCCGCATCTGAGCCTTTGCCAGCTCAATTTGGTTTGGTTCACTTCAGCAGAAATGCATTTATTCACCCACTATGGAGAAGAAATTGGAATGTTTTCAAACGATTTCCAGTTGCTGACATGGAGTGCAGAATTTGAACTTTGTGTCAGTAACAAAATAATCCATTAAAAAGTTTCCCCTGACTTCCCCCACGGGCCTGGACCTACCGTTGGCTTTTCTGGATTTAAAGTGGCTGTGCTGTCATTTCATTTCGCAAAAGTTGACATCGGTTCAGGCTGCAGGAAGGCAAATGGGGACTTTTTAAATTGATATCCCTTATTCCTAAACTAAAGCTCCAAACCCTGAACTTCAGGCCAGCAACTAGAAATCTCTCACTTCTGTCTCTCCTGCTCTTCAGTATTCTCTCTTTCATTGACCCCCTTTAGTCACACATTTGTTTCACTCTATCTCCTCTGAGTTGAAATCATGCTCCGCAATATTGTCCAAAATCTCATTAACACCTTTGTATGAAATTCTTTTGTCCACTAACGTAATCATTTAATCCAGTGCGAAACTTTGAATGGGCCGCACGGCCCGTTAAAGGGATGGCGTGAAATGATAATTACTAGTCCTAGCCCCTTTAGGGCGACCTCGGATCAGGCGTATTTCTCAGACGTTCACTTTCAACTAAAGTTTGAGGTCGCTGAATCCTAAAGACGCTTAATTGGGTCTAAAGGTCCGGACTATCTCTCTCTCTAAAGGAAAGGAACAACCCGAGAATGTTACCGTCCTCCAGATAGCGCTTTTAATAAGTTTAGCTAGACTGTAACGTTCCGGATATTATGAGGGTCCGGAAAACTCCCTCAGAATTCTGCAACTCCTCACCAAAGAATGTACAGAGATTTGAGTTTGCGAGTTTTTAATACAGAAGTCTTATGTGAGACAATTCTAAAAATATATAGATTTATTAAAGAACCGACATGCAATTTACAGTTGGTGAGTCAATCGCAACATTAACCGTTCCAAAAAGACGAAAAAGTTCAACCTGACTTCCCTTCTTATTATCAGAGAATCTTACTTTAAAATCTTAACTTCGCTACAATATTACAGTTCTTAAAGGTTTCTATTCAGGATATCCACCAATATCAAATGCCTTTGATCCCCGAGGTACAAAGAGTTGGAGACTACAGAGCCGCCTCTGCAGCTGAGAATCGCTTTGCCCGATTAAAGCGAGTCTGTTATCCCATTTGAGAGTTCAATATTTATACCCTTTTCCAGTGGTATTTCCTTTAAGGTTTTCTGCTGATGCAAGCTAATTATCTCTCGTCATTTTTCTGCCGACCTCTGCAACTCTTAGTGCCACATCAGCCAGAATCTAGTCTCATCTCCAGGTGTTCTAAGTTTACCATATAAAAACGGCAGGTGTTCCTTACTTTATATCATCTTTATGAGGGCAGATGTTCCTTATCTTATGTGCTTCTTTATGAAGTGTAAATTAGAACACCTTATCCAGGGTGAGCCATTGTTTCGTTCCCAAAAGTTCAGCTTGTCGGAGCCCTTCACCTTCTGTTTCAATAAGGTTATTTATTCAAGGTCAACAACTGTCTTATCTCAATAGCCAGAATGCTTTCATAGCTATTTCATAGTTAGGTTTCTAAATTTCCAAACCCAGTTTGTCATGTTTTAATAAGGCCAGAATTCTTTCATAAGATAGTGTATTTTTCTGAATAGGTTATATGGCTTATTCCTTCACACGCGCACCTCAAAAAAAATTAGGGTCAACATTGGTGACTGTCTTAAAGCTATGGCCCCTAAATTTGGTCTCTTCCCCCACCCCCCCACCCCCACAAGTGGAAAGATCTTCTCCACATCCATTTTTAGGAACAGGTAAAGGCCATTTATTCCAGCAAGTTTGTCCCATTTTCAACCCTTCTTACCATATCCCTCAATCCCTTCTCTCTGCAAAAATGCATCCGATTCTCTCTTGGTCCCATTTATACTTGCTGCTTCAATGGTTTTACTTGATCATTTACTCCATGACTCCAATTCCTTTGGACAAAAAAGTTCAACCTGACTTCCCTTCTTACAGCTAGCTTCCTCATTTGTAACTCTTGTCTCTTGAAACCTTCACCTTGACAATTGGCCTGGATCAATTTTTGTCCGATTCCCTTCATAATCTTGAAAATTTCAATTCAATCATCTCCAGGTTCCTCTTTTCCAAAGAAAATGAGCCAAACTTCCTTAACATTTCCTCATAGCTTAAATTCCTGTTAGCCAGAATAATTATCTTAATGTTATCTCAGTAGTATCGAGTGGTTCTGGCGACTGTATTCATTGGGAACAATGATTATGCATGTGCACACTTCAACGCAGTTGTTAATACTGTGGGCAGCATTACAGAATAATTCAAAACAAAATCACAAAACAGCCACAGCGTATTGCACCAGTACGGCATATTATTATTGAGATTCTTTCATAAGAGTGTGCACAGGCCCTGCATGTCAAGATGAACAACTGATCAAGTTTGACAAACTTTTGAACACCCTTTTCTCGTTCCTGCACCTTATGGTCTCTGAGTTCTGGGCCTTGCATTCTTTAAACAAAAACTACCGTACCATCGTCAGAGGGAGTCGCTGATGTATGTCGCTTGACACTTTTGGGGTCAGACTCCTCTTTTAGCTTTCTCTGTAATTAGTGGCACATTGATAAATTCATGTTCAAAGCCATGTGTTCCTGCGATTTCATTAGTGAATCATTAATTACAGAAGAAAAAGGAGCGTCCTCCTGTGTTCTCTTAAAATGGGGAGTTTCGGGCCCACTTGTTTTCAGGGATTTATTTAAATTGGTTTTGTTTTCAAGGGATGACGAGCAACAAGTATGAAATTCAGATTTCCCTGGAATTCGTCCTTTCCTTATGAACACTGCGTACTGAAATTAAAATTAAATAAAGGTGGCGAAAGCACAACGGAAATGTTATCAAATGAAGTACAAATATTCCACAATGTTATGTGCAGGGGAATGGGCTTCATTTGCAGGCTGCACTATTTATCATAAAGCTGGCATCTGTGACCCAGGGAATCCCAAAGAGAAAAGGAGCTCTGGAAGGTAATAGAAGTGATTTGAAAAGCAATGTTAAGATTGCTTACCTCAAACTTGCTTCAGGCAGGACTATTAGTGAAGATGTTTTTCTATTGATAGTGGCTTGAGGCACTACCTTTGGCCTCTGTAGGTTAGTATGCTGGTGGAATATGATTGTGCTTTTCTGTGTGGCGGGTGGGTTATTAGTATGATGCGGAGATGCCGGTGTGACGGGTGGGTTATTAGTAAGAATCCATGGCCCTTTTCCACGATGGAAATAGAAGTGGATTCACTGATGGGGAATAAGGAGGCGCTTTCAGCATCTCCTGCAATGGAATCCTTGACAGACACAGAGCTCAGCACACCACAACCACGAAGCTTATCAATATTTAGAAAGAATCTTAATTAAAGAGCTCAAAATCGCTGGTACCGCCTCCAGCAATAAATGTTCGAGCCTCTTTGAGATTCACAAAGAGAGACAGCTGGTTCATGGAAGCATAAATTAATCAAATAAAAGGAAATGGAGTGGCCCTTTCTCCGGTTTTAAAACACAGAAAGAGAAAATTATATGTCCGTGCATCCCTTGCAGATGCCAGTGAAGTGAATTCAGTCTCAAAGAGACCTGTCGGCTACATATTAGGCTATGTTGACAAAGACGATCTGGGCTCATTTTCAATCCCCCTCCAGCTATTTTGACTTTGCAATAAATCTGATCTATATGTGCTGTTGCATTGTTTACGCTTTGCAACCTATCTGATGTACAACTAGCTTAACTATACAGTTGAGATCATTAAAGCAAGTCCACAGGTAATAGTTTATTCATAATTATTTGCCGAGAAATTCTGCCGTCCCAATTTACACTGTGTATAAATGAACAACACTCTGATGATATTGAGCACTTTTGCCCGGGGATGTTAGTAGAATTATTTCCAATGTGAACTGGCAGCAGTGGGCTTGTAAAACATGCGATCAGCCACAACTAGAGGACATGCGAAGTTCCCTGAAAATGTTGCTGAATACACTAAGTCCTTTCTATAAGACCGAACGAGCGTGCATCAAGTACTCAGAAGTGAGCATTGCATTGTTCAAGACAGAGCTGTAAACAATAACTTGCATAACAGAGGTTGTAGTGTATTGCAGAGTGCGAGGGAGTACTGTAGTTCACTGAAGCAATTAGTTTGCATTGTGAATGCCTGAGATTATTAGATGTGTTTTACTGCAGTAAATTAAATAATGTGCTCTTTGTCAATTAAAGTAATTTAGAGTCAATTTCAACAGGAAATAAAATTAAAGGAACAAAACAAGTTCATGTGATGCTATCGTCTACTTAATCCATGTGCCGTGATTGTGTATCCTTTTGTACTGTCATCCACAACAGTAAATGTTTTAGTAAACAATATCTATTTTACAGAATGGAAAAAAGTGCTTAATAAACATTTTTCATTTGCATGCTAATTCACAATTTGGTGAAGGAAATCTCTTCATTGTGGTGCTAGCTTGACTCTGTTGGTAGCACTCGTGCTCCTGAGTCAGAGGTTGAGAGTTCAAGTCCCACTTCAGGACTTGAGTACATAATCGAGACACTGCAGTACTTCAAGAGTGCTGCATTGTTGGAGGTGCCGTGTTTCAGATGGTGGCCTTGCCAACATTCAACCCTCAGCCAACACCAGCAAAACAGATTCACTCACCTCATTGCTGTTTACACGATCTAGCTATGCAGAAATCTTGTGTTTTCCCACAAAAACAACATGGATTACACTTCCAAAAAAAAGTAATTCATTGCCTGGGAAGTGCTTTGGGGTATCCTGAGTACATGAGAAGTGCTATATAAATGTAAGTCATTCATTCTTATTGCACCATTTGGATAGGAAGTTGTGATTAAAACACCAGGGTCTTTGGGTCTTTTCCAAGGAAAAATTAATGTTTGTCAAATGCTGTTACGACACTTTTTAAAGAAAAGGGGGTGGACAGTAGCTGGTTTGAGGGTTACAAGGAGGAGCACAAATGATGAACTGCACTGAGGAATATGATGGTTCCTGGACTGCTAGCACCTTGGACATAGGAGCAGGAGTAGGCCATTGAGCCCCTCAAGCCCGCTCCACAATTCAATGAGATCATGGCTGATCTGCAACCTAACTCCATATACCCACCTTTGGCCCATATCCCTTAATACCTTTGGTTAACAGAAAGCTATCAATCTCAGATTTAAAATTAACAATTGATCTGGCATCAATCGCCATTTGCGGAAGAGAGTTCCAAACTTCTACCACCCTTTGTGTGTAGAAGTGTTTCCTAATTTCACTCCTGAAAGGTCTGGCTCTAATTTTTAAACTATGCCCCCCCCCGAGTCCTAGACTCCCCAACCAGTGGAAATTTTCTCTCTATCTACCCTATCTGTTCCCCTTAATATCCTGAAAACTTCAATTAGATCACCCCTTAACCTTCTAAATTTTTAGGGAATACAATCCTAATTTGTGTAATCTCTCCTCGTAATTTAACCCTTGGAGTTCGGGTATCATTCTGGTAAACCTACGCTGCACTCCAAGGCCAATATATCCTTCCTAAGGTGTGGTGCCCAGAACTGCTCACAGTATTCCAGGTGTGGTCTAACCAGGGCTTTGTACAGCTGCAGCATAACTTCTACCCCCTTGTACTCTAGTCCTCTAGATATAAAGACCAGTGTTCCATTAGCCTTTTTGATTATTTTCTGTACCTGTTCATGACATTTTAATGATCGATGTATCTGAACCCCCAAGTCTCTTTGGACATCCACTGTTTTTAGCTTTTCATCATTTAGAAAGTACCCTGTTCGATCCTTTTTAGATCCAAAGTGGATGACCTCACATTTGCTTACATTGAAATCTATTTGCCACAGTTTTGCCCATTCACTTAATCATGTCATGTCAAGGAATGAAACCAGCCTAGTACAATGTAAGAGGCGAGGTTAGGTTGGTATTACACAGTCTTGCTTGGGAGGTGGAGGGGCCAATGGGAAGTGGGTATCTGCAGAACTATTACTCAGAAGAGGAAGGTCACATTTGTACTGCAAGTTTAGCATTGTTGTGAAATGGTTCCTTCTTCATAGTTGTGCTAGAGTCACGATATAAGTGCCGAGTCAGATCCCAACCTGACTCGAGGAGAACGGTGTGAGACTGTTCAAAGGAAACTTGGACCTGACATTGCATGGAGCCGAATTCCAGTGTGGTATCAAACAGGGTTTAAAAAGTGCGTCCCATCCCGAGCATCTTTTAAACTTACCGCGAACGTATTGAATGTCCAGACACTCCCACTCTATCTCTCAAATGTAACTGCTGGAAGCGGAGCTCTGCCTGTGCACGCTTATAGTCAGGCACAAGGATCTAAGCTGGGCAGGAGAATTCAAATCAAAAGTAGGTTGCATAAATGAGGCACACCATGGCTAAAAACTGATACTCCAGCTACCTATCCTGTACAGGTATTTGCTGTGTAACGGCATTCTAAATGAGTTGTGCGTGATCTGTGGAAGACAGGTTCAATAGTCTGGTTCTGTGCTTGCTTATACTCCTAGAATCATAGAAAATTACGGCACAGAAGGAGGCCATTTGGCCCATCGTGTCTGTGCCGGCCGAAAAAGAGCTATTCAGCCTAATCCCACTTTCCAGCTCTTGGTCTGTAGCCTTGTAGGTTACGGCACTTCAAGTGCATATCCAAGTACTTTTTAAATGGGATGAGGGTTTCTGCCTCTACCACTCTTTCAGGCAGTGAATTCCAGACCCCCCATCACCCTTTGGGTGAAAAATGTTCTCCTCAACTCCCCTCTAATCCTTCTACCAATTATGCTGTTTCCCTCTCCATTTAGCAGCCGGGTTTCCCGAGCCCTGGGAAACCCAGCCGGCCAGCGTTAAATTTAGATCGGGCTCCAAACTGCACTGTGGGAGCTTGATTTAGATATTGTAATGAACTGCCCCGCCTCTCTAGAGCGGGACACACACGACTTCGCAACTCGCCATCATGAAAATGGAGGCAGGCGTGTAAGTGGCGGGTTGGGATCGCGTTATGCGTTACTTTATCTATTTCAGGTCACTGAATTGACTACATTATAAAGAAAGTTGTGTTGTACCTGTGTTGAAGCAGGTCACCAATCAACACAGATGGGCTCTGGTTTGGTGTATAATTAATTAATTTTATTATAAGGGTACTCGACAGAATGTGGCAGCTCGGTGCAGTGACACACTGGATCCCAATTCCGGCCTTTGCCAAACATTTGAGCCTTCGCTTCTTGTGGACAGCGAGTTGCCAATGATCCGAGATCTACCAGTCGCAGGAACCTCGATGTATTGCAGACTTGCCTGTGTCAAACTGGCACCGAGGGGCAAGGACAGCGGAGTTCACGCACACACAGCTTTTCCACCCAGGCAGCTAATGCTCAATGATAGAAACATAGAAAAATAGGAGCAGGAGTAGGCCATTCGGCCCTTCGAGCCTGCTCCGCCATTCAATATGATCATGGCTGATCCTTTATCTCAATACCATATTCCCCCTCTCTCCCCATACCCCTTGATGCCTTTTGCCTCTAGAATTCTATCCATCTCCTTCTTAAATATATTCAGTGACTTGGCCTCCACAGCCTTCTGTGGTAGAGAATTCCACAGGTTCACCACCCTCTGAGTGAAGAAATGTCTCCTCATCTCAGTCTTAAATGTCCTACCCCGTATCCTGAGACTGTGACCCCTTCGTTCATGGAAGGGTGCAGGTGGGAGCATTTGCTTTGTTACTAACATTAAAACATGAAATTGTAGATGGTCGCAGCAGGTCCAGTGATTGTTACACACTTTTAAAATGAGACTTTACAATGGACCGAAGTTGTACTGCGGATGGTGTAAACTTAAAGTAGTAAGAGGCGGCCTCTCGGAGAGTCTCACATCACTTGAATTTTGTGGGCTTGGGAACCTGATAACCAGAATAATTGGTTATTCAGGAGTCAGTTCAGGCCTTAACACCTAATTTACACTGTGCAAGTTTGGTGCCGATACACAGCAAAAACCATTTCACATTGACAGGAAACTCGTACTCTGGATGCACCCTCACTCCACTGTATCTCACTTGTCAGCTCGGGCCCAGACTCAAACTACATTTGTACTTTAATATAACAAAAATGTACCTTCAGAGTGCTTTATTTTCTGTAGCGCTAGTTTGAGAAGTGTTTTTTTTCTTGAGATTCCGCTCAAACTGATTTGCATATCGCCGAACGTAAACTTTTCCATGAACCAGCGCAATCAGGCAGCGTTTTAGAATGTAATTTTTTTTTTAATTTAGTTTCAAAAAACATTCCTTGCTATATTTAAGAGTGGTAACCTGGAGCAGTTTGATAAATACAGCTGAATATGGGTTTATCACAAAAAATAAGCATTTTTAAATCACTGCCTCAATCCACCACCTGTGAGTAACCTGATTTTAAATAACTGAAAATGACTTTTTTTTAAAACCATTTGCTCGTTTGTATTGGTAGTCAGTTTGGTATAGTAGTCAGTTCCTTAGTAAATTTAAAAATGTCCATTAGAAAGCATTTAAAACGTGCCTATTGGTGTCCTTGTGCCTAAACAAAAAGCTTAATTTTAAGAGCCTCCTGGAAGGCCCACAAACTGGCGCAGTTAGCGGAAACATAACATAGGAACTAGGAGCAGGAGTAGGCCATTTGGCCCCTCGAGCCTGCTCCGCCATTCAATAAGATCATGGCTGATCTTCTACCTCATCTCCACTTTCCCGCACTATCCCCATATCCCTCGATTCCCTTAATATCCAAAAATCTATCGACTTCTGTCTTGAATATACTCAACGACTGAGCCTCCACAGCCCTCTGGGGTGGAGAATTCCAAAGATTCACCACCCTCTCAGAAACTCGCAACAGTTAATAATTCGATCTGGGAAGGTGGCCAGTTTTGTGGGCAGGGCCGGCTTCTAGCGTAAAACACCACGGAAACGTAATCTGCGCTTAAAATTCTGCGACCCTTTTGCGCTAGTTTGGCCGATTTCGGGCGAATTGGGCTGAAAGATCCAGCGCGACCGAGCGGAAACTCCTGCCCTTTAAGTTTGCTTGGCAGAGCAGCTCTGTATTAACTAATTAGTCATCCTTATTTCTATTTATCCTTTAGTCTGGGAACTCTCACTCTCCCAAGACCACAGTTGTGATCTGTCGGGGAATCGGATCATTTCAGCAGGTTGGCCGTCACTGTTTCCCAAAGATTGAAGAGTCTCTGATCCTTTTTATTCTTTTTATTTTGTCTCGGTTTGGGTTTTTTTCTTTTTGAAACGGATATAAGTCTGATTTAGTGGCAGAGGTTACAGATATAGTTGTATCCGTGGGAGAATACTTCTGAGAAGTGGCCTAATACTCTTGTTAGGTAAGTCTGCTTGCAGTGCTACCTCCAGTAGGTCACTGTAGCTGTCATCTGTTAGGCAGGAAAGTGCCTGCATCGTACCCAGTATGTAATGGGTCGACACCGAGCTGGAAATGAATAAATGTGCGGAGCTGGATAAATGCAGGTCATTGGCTTTCTAATTTTATTTCTTTAAAGGGATTGTATTGATGCAAAAGTGTCCTTGCAAGCTGAAAACTCCATGGGGCCAAATCAGGCAATGCGTAGCTTAGTTGAGGTCATTAAAGATCGCTGCAGATTTCATCATTCTATATTTTTGGAACTGTTTCTGGGGCCTGAAATGATTCCAGGACAGTAGAAAATTCTGTGGAATCTCTCATGGACACCTGCAGTTTAGGTCCACTGAAGTTTTCATCTAACAACGTTGTCTTGTTCTTTTGGTTAACTTTTTTTTTAAAAATGATCATTAGGTGGTGATGTTGGCAATGCCATTACACTTCCAGGTGCCGCCACCCTTCAGTAGATCTGACATGTATGTGTGAATTAGATTCCTTCATAAAATGTGATTCTCTAATAAACCATCTATGATTAAATTCAAAATCTTACATCTGCATACATTTCCTGTCTGCAAAATCTTACTTTCTATTCTCACGTTTTTGTCGCACTTTTGTGTCAACTTTTCTATTAATAAACACCTTTGTCTTCAGCTGCCTAGGCCCTCGGCTCTGGAATTCCCTCCCTAAACCTCTCCCCCTCTGTACTTCTCTCTCCTTTAAGACGCTACTTAAAATCTACCTCTCATCTGTCCTACTATCTCCTGATGAGGCTCGGTGTCAAATTTTGTTTTATAGCGCTCCTGTGAAGCATCTTCTACGTTCAAGGCGCTATATAAATGCAAGTTGTTGAAATTGCCAATGTAAACTTGTCACCCTGTAATTACAACCTCCCACCACTAGTAGCGCTGTAGCACCTCAGTTTTGTGTCTCCTGTGCTGCAGAGAAACTCTTATGCACCAACCAACTCTACTTGTTTGCTTCCCAAATATCCTAAGTTTTGAAAAAAATTATAAAATAAAATCAAACGCTATACAAAATTAAGGAGATTTGAGAACTGAATTACATCTGTGTCTCCTGGCCGATTATCCCCCCGCTCTCTAACTCCGCTTCACCTGCGACTACATTTAGTTTTGACTCCCAATGTGCAATGTCACAGGAGATTGACTAAAGGACGTTTCATAGAGTCCACAGTCAATGAAGTATCGTCACTGTTGTAATTTACGTCTAGTAATATATTAACAATTTTGTGTCGAGTGTGCACTTCCTATAGATGTCACACTTACTTTATGTAACACATTGCACATCACATTTTGTTGGTAATGCCCCTATTGTTATAAAACATCTCACTGCGAGCAATGCCATGGAAGATCTGCTGGTGTTCGCATATAATTCTTCTTAATTTCAAAGTTTTTTTTCATGAATATTTTCTTTTTGTTTCAGCCTTTGAACAGGGTCACTGCTATGAGCCGTTCATTAAGTATGGAAACTTCACAACCGGTGATG
Source organism: Squalus acanthias (assembly GCA_030390025.1). Lineage (NCBI taxonomy): Eukaryota > Metazoa > Chordata > Chondrichthyes > Squaliformes > Squalidae > Squalus > Squalus acanthias. The sequence continues at coordinate 16,625,384 of CM059448.1, forward strand.
CATCGTATCAAGTGGGGACCGTGGCTGAGTTCTCATGTGATCCTGGGTACACCCTGGAGCAGGGGTCAGTGATCATTGAATGTGTGGACATCCACGACCCCCAGTGGAATGAGACTGAACCAGCCTGCAGAGGTAAGATCACAACAGTTTCATCCAGTGTCGGAACATGAGTTTTTACATGAACCAACAGCAAGAATTACAACAAGGGCAAGCTAGGACATTGGCGCATTTGAAGAACATATGAATTCCAGCAGAGACTTGAAACCGCGTTGTTTAACACTGTCATCTCTTCAGACCTGGTGGACAGGAATTGCACGCTTATTGCAAGCCGGAAAAGTGTCGCCCACCAAAAGCCCAAAAATTCGGTGTGCAGCGCCAAGACCTTAAACTTTATTTAAATTGGTACCTCTGGCCGTTACCTCCCCAGACCCCCATGCACGCCACATTTCTAGGCCATTAAGTTTTGATTTAAATAAGACTGTGATTGATACCCAGGGGACTCACTTGGCAGGAGTTACAGAGCCTAACAGTGGGAAGGAGCTGCACTGACCCCATCGCTGGGTTAATGACTCTGCTAATGCTCAGCATTCTCTCACGGTTGGACTCAATATCTGTTTAATATATATATATATATACTTTTTTAAAGTAGTCCTGTTGATGAGAAAAACGAATCAAATAACTATGAGCAGTTTACTGACAAATGCGATGGTTCACAGACCGTTTCACACAAAGGAAATTCCACTGACAGCCAAGAGTGGCGACTAAAATTGTGCATGGACTGTGAAAGGGTTGAGAGGTTTTATTTGTAATCGTGATTTGTAGTAATGGATGTAGTAACTCCCGAAGGACCTTTTACACAGCCTCATCTCCCCAACCATAGTAGTGTCGTTAAGTGTTGCTGATTAAACATGAGCCCTACTCTTTGACCAGTTCTCTGTGGGCTGCAAACAACCAAGCAGGTCCTCCAGCTCTTGAAATGTTTCTGCATCATTAATTAAGCCATGTTCAACACACCTGTTGCCCATTGCTGTGTTATTTGTTTGCTGTAAGTGTTTTAACAGTTAAGTTGAAATCCTAGATTATCCTGGCACCCTCCTGCTACTCGCTAAACAGGAGCAACGCAGTCCGCTCCATCTGTCCAGCCCCAGGATCAGCTCGCTTTCCTGTCCTGGGTCACTTTAATACCCCAGGGGACAGCCCCAGCAATAGGTTCATGCCCTGACGTGGGCTAATACTGCTGTTACGGCTAGGAAAGAAAGGGGCTGGTCTGGGTGATGAGATCCTTCTGGCTGTCGGTGGAGATTGGCAGCCAGGAGGCCCAAAATCAATCTGATGATGCAAGGGAAAAGGGAGAGGGGCAAAAAATAATATCTAAAGAGGTCTACTTTGAGATCTTCTGCCTTCCCCCCAGGACACTCTCAGATCGCACCCCCAGCTAGTTGAGGCCTGGGGACAGCCCACAGCACCATCTTTTCTGGGTACCCTTTACAGGGGCATCCTGCAGGCATGAAGGATGGAAAATGAGGTGGGAGGTTGGGATTACCCCTCACACTTCATTTAAATTGATTCCTCTGGTTTGCACCTACTGCAGGTGAAGGCTAGGCTGTGCCCTGCCCCAAAGCCTTTCCACCATCTACAAGGCACAAGTAAGGAGTGTGATGGAATACTCTCCACTTGCCTGGATGAGTGCAGCTCCAACAACACTCAAGAAGCTCGACACCATCCAGGACAAAGCAGCCCGCTTGATTGGCACCCCATCCACCACCTTAAACATTCACTCCCTCCACCACCAGCGTACCGTGGCTGCTGTGTGTACCATCAACAAGATGCACTGCAGCAACTCACCAAGGCTTCTTCGGCAGCACCTCCCAAACCCGCGAACACTACCACCTAGAAGGACAAGGGCAGCAGGCGCATGATAATACCGCCACATCCAAGTTCCCCTCCAAGTCACACACCATCCTGACTTGGAAATATATCGCCGTTCCTTCATGTCGCTGGATCAAAATCCTGGAACTCCCTCCCTAACAGCACTGTGGGAGTACCCTCACCACACGGACTGCAGCGGTTCAAGAAGGCGGCTCACCACCTCCTTCTCGAGGGCAATTAGGGATGGGCAATAAATGCTGGCCTTGCCGGCGACGCCCACATCCCATAAACAAATTTTTTTTTTAAAGAAACTCCCAGAAGCCTTTTGTGCCAGGGGGAATGCCCTTTTTTCTCTGACATGGTTTGTTATATGGTGCGAATACATGAGAGATTCTTTATGACAAAACGTTGAAGTGGTGATGCACTGGCCTAAAGCGAACCGTGGTAATTTGTGCCAATATTCACTGTGGACAGCACCTTATCATAAGGGTTGCTTATCCCTCCTTACTGCGACGTATTGATTGCCCTGAATTTGTTTGGGCTTTCTAATATAGTATCGGTCCTTCTGCAGGAGGTGTGAGTGTTGTGGCAGTTGGTTCCTGGCAGTAGAATGCCCCTTCCATTGTTTTGTGGCACCAGTAAATCACTTATCCCCAGCCACTGCACTAAATGAGTAATAATTCTCTTGGAGAGCCTGTCAACCATTTAGCAGTTCAGAAAATGATAGCACTGTCGTGTATTTCTATCAGTTACTGAACATTGCACAGCTATGGAGCCTGGCTGTGTAATAATAATTATTAAGTCTTGTAAGAAAAATGCTCCCGTATATCTGCTAACACCATTATGAAGTGATACATCCAAAGCAGTAATGCAAAGCAACTGAGGTAACGGAAGCTTTTTCTGGAGAGAAGAAGCTATGATAGAGGCACATTATTAATTTGTGGTGGGGGGTGGGGTCAACTGGCATTGAAATTATACAAAGATTAGCATACAAACCCTTAACAACACATTAAATTCCTTTTAACAGAGGCACTCATCTGCTAATTTTCATCTCCATGTGGTGTAAATTCAAAGCTAATGGGTTCTGCAACAATTTTCAATGCTTAAAAAAATAAGAACTAATGATGAGAGCTATTGTATTGCCACAGTATATTGGAACTCCAGTGGCCCATGCCACAGAATGGTGATATGAAGGTATACACTGAGTAATCCTCTGCAGGAGGAGAGATTATATAATAGGATGTGAAAAGGAGGGTGTCTAACACTTCTGTCCAGTTAACATTGGTGCTCGGAGCAAGATCAGAACCAGAGGCTCATACCTACCAATCTAGAAGACACTAACCCAGCCCCCCCTCCCCCCTCCCAAAAAAGTGGCAACTGGAAAACAGGCCTGAATACAGGCCTACCTACAAGATACAATTCGACAAAGTGCAAGGGGAGAGGGGGCTTACAAGTATCATCAACATTCCATTCTTGTTCAGCAGAGAACTGTGGAAAAATATGAAGGATTTTTCGTCAGTTTCTTTCAGAAAAATTGTGGCTATGTATTGGCGGTACTCTCTGTTGCTACATTTGATAATTTGTTTAGGAGTGCGGTAGCATAGTGGCTATGTTACTGGACTAGTAATCCAGAGGCCTGGACTAATGATCCAGAGACGTGAGTTCAAATCCCACCACGGCAGCTGGGGAATTTAAATTCAGTTAATTAAATAAATCTGGAATAAAAAGCTAGTATCAGTAATGGTCAAGATGCGGAGATGCCGGTGTTGGACTGGGGTGGACAAAAATGAGAAGTCGCACAACACCAGGTTATAGTCCAACAATTTTATTTGAAATCACGAGCTTTCGGAGCGCTGCTCCTTCGTCAGGTAAAGTGAGGGAATACAAATCAGCAAAGCATATATAGACAGAGAACAATGTGTTTCTGACTGCCCTCCATCACATCTCGGCAGAAATACAATCAGTCAGGAAGGCATTACATCAAAGACACAGCAAAATACAGCTAAGACAATGAGGTGGGGTCACAGGGGGTCCAACGTATCAAATGCTGCAGTCTGCAGTTAAGCTTTCTACTTTTTTTTTATAAAACTGGAAATCACATCTGTGAACAAGACAACGACGACTTGAGTCTGGATGACTCTACGTCATGTAGCGTGCCATGAAACCAAGATCCTGGTTGAGGCCGTCCTCATGGGTGTCATCAGTAATGGTGACCATGAAACTACCGGATTGTTGTAAAAACCCATCTGGTTCACTAATGTGCTTTAGGGAATGAAATCTGCCGTCCTTACCTGGTCTGGCCTATATGTGACTCCAGACCCACAGCAATGTGGTTGACTCTTAATTGCCCTCTGAAATGGCCTAGCAAGTCACTCAGTTGTACCAAACCACTACGACAAAGTCAGCACTGTGGGAGTACCTTCACCACAAGGACTGCAGTGGTTCAAGAAGGCAGCTCACCACCACCTTCTCAAGGGCAATTAGGGATGGGCAATAAATGCTGGCCTGGCCAGCGATGCCCACATCCCAGGAACAAATAAATTTAAAAAGAAAATTCTGTAGCACAGAGGATTGTGGGCATTGTAGCTGCCATTATTGACATCATTAATGTGTCGGTCAACCAATGGCTGGAATGTAAGGGCGGGGTGGTTGGAGATCAAGTGATGAAACCTCCTGGAATATGGTCTTCCCAGAGTCGGCAACCCTAAGTGGGCAGGAAATCCTGATCTTTCAAAACTGAGAGATCAAGAATGCCCAAGTGTCAGTAAAGTTTGTTATAAGGTAATACTGGAAGATAGGCCACATTCATGATTAATGCGATGTCACTTCCTGCCATCATCTTTGTTTCCTGCAAGAGTTCAATCCCAGGCAACAGTTAGAAGCCAGCAGTGCTGTGGTATCATTAAAACTGAGCATGGTGGCCCAGGAGCTGACCACAGAGCAGTGTGGGAAGTTTAAATGCCTGCTGATTTTTGCTTATAAACATGGACATAGACTGGGTGTAAAATGCTGACTGCGCAAAATGTGAATGATTGGCACAGATGGGAGGCTGGTTGCTTCTGGAATATGTAAGATGCAGGCAGTATATATTAGTTCAGAGGAGAGTAATGAGGAGTAGCTTGCATATAGCAACAGAATGTGTTAGAGTGAGAAGGTAGCATGGAGCAGGGCATGTATGTCGTGTGGCTGGGCAGGACAACATATAGAAGGCTGAAGCTGAGCCGGTGGAATTATTGTGGGAAGACCTGGAGAATGAAATTCCCATTTCATACTCATCAGTGACATTTCCAGTAGAGTTATTGACAGGAGGAATATTATCATCTGGAATGCAAGTATGATGGGAGGTGAGAAAAGGGAGAGTGTGTGGCATCTATCACCAGCCTGCTTGTGATGTATCATTTCCCATACATCAAGTTCCAATCCTAGCTGTGCTATCGAGGGAGAAAGAGAATTAGAGGCTGAGCACTTCCTCACGGGGAGCAGTGTGAGAAATAGAAGGGTCAGCCGCGCAGACCCCTTGACATGAATCTTGTCATTCATGTGGAAATGACTTATGACATAATACTGGGCGGCCTGCTGGTGGCGCTGTCCAGGGAGAGTATAAATACTCGGGCATGGGCCCAGCTTGCTCAGGACATTCTTTAACAGGAACTAGTGAGGACAACTAGATCTCCATGTTGTAAAACAGTTGATTAAAGCTTTGTTTAACGCTTAGACCAAATGCCTAGTAGTTTTCTTACGTCACCCCTCTTGTGCAATTGAGGAGGACGATCAGAATTTGCAGAGGTGCACATTATGGAGAGCCAAATATGGACACAAATTGCTCCTCCACCTCCCTGCTTAATTTTAACAGCTATTTAATCTGCGTTCTGCTCCTTGGACCCGTGCTTGTAGTCCAATACTTTGCACACTTTGTTGCCGGATGATATTTTACTTGAAACAATGGCTTATTGAAATTCTGGTCTGAAAGGAAATGAAGTCAAAATTAATAAATGATTAATGAGCTTCAGACTCCCACTTCATGCTAAAACCATTACTTGAATAAGAAACCCCTAATATACTCATTGCTTTGAGTTCACGAGGTTACTCTTGCTGGGAGATTCTGTGTGTGAAGGAAGAATTCAAAAAACAGGCCATGCATGCAGCCCATACACCTCCCGCACTGGGTGGGCAGATTGCCAGTAATTTTGCCTATACTGCTCTTGTCTAGCCAGCCACTAGATGTGGCAGCCCCTCTCTATCTCCGTCCAGTGAATCTCCTCTCTGATTCTTCACAGCCTCTCCCCACAGTAACTTCCCTGGGATTTGAAAAGTTAGGAAAGTAGGGATTGAACCCGAGACCCAGCATTCAGTGGCATTAATTATTCAGCTGCAGCGTCATGAAAGAATCTTATATTTTTGCCCTTATTTATTTCTTGCCGTCCAAATTTAGATTCCCCTGCCCATGAGATCTCCATGGAGAAGACGGGCCAGGGAAATTGTTCCAAGGAGCTACTTCTGTTGCTCTATAACTGGTTACTTAGAGATGGTCAAGAGTGGCAGAGTCCGGTCGCCCTCAGGAAACAGGGATGTCTCACCTCCGCTTAGTGCACACCGCCCCCAAGAGTCCACATCAGAAACTCATGATGCGACATACTGTGGTTGTGTACTGACATCCAACTGTTCTATGTGGGCAGCACCTTGATACAGGCCTTGACTGAAGTGATCTTACTCACCATTCTAGTGACTCTGCCAAATTTAGCGCAGGCTGTCATTGTAAAAGGTCATGCCTTTGTACACAGATGGTTGCTGCAAAATTTCAAGTTATGTGGTTGGCAAAGCATTTTGACTCTCACTTCTACATCTGATTACAGATGGGAGGAAGCAGTTCAAGAGGAATAAAAACACAGGCAATTTTTTTTTTTCAAATGGTTTAAGAGGTTACAAATTTCCATGCAGCAAATCACTTTGAAAAATGACGGTGAGGAGATGCAAGTAACTTTAGAGACGGCAGAAAATAGTTAAAGTAAACAGCTGCTTAATGTTACCGAACTGTTCAGACAGCGTCTATAATGTCTCGGTGGGCTGTCTGGGGTTCATTTTACAGCTGCTTGAAGATACTGATAATGTTTGTTTTCTCACAGCTGTCTGCAGTGGGGAGATTACAGACTCCGCTGGAGTTGTGCTGTCTCCCAATTGGCCAGAAGCCTACGACAAGGGTCAGGACTGCATTTGGGGGATACACGTGGAGGAAGACAAGCGGATCATGCTGGACCTCCAAGTGTAAGTGAAAAAGAGAGCAAAGTGTACTGTACACTCGTGGTGCCACGAATAAGACAACTGGCTTGGGGACTGGGAAATTTAAGTTCATCAGACTGTAACAATTAAACCCTGAGAGATGAACGTTGTTGACTGTGAAGATGGCATGAGGCTTTGTGAGCATTTTGAGTACAGTTATACTCCTCGACCTGCGATATGCTGTGAACTTTTAATTTTGCAGCCATTCTCTATCTCCCTCCTCAGCTACAACAACAACTTGCATTTATATAGCGGCTTTAACGTGGTAAAACATCCCAAGGCGCTTCACATGAGCGACAAAATATGACACCGAGCCACATAAGGAGCTATTCGGACTGGTGATCAAAAGCTTGGTCCAAGAGGTAGATTTTAAGGAGCGTCATAAAGGAGGAGAGAGAGGCGCCTCGGTCTCAGCCCAGAGTTACAGAACCTTGATGTCGATAGAAAGCCTGAGTTCAGCTTCCTCCCCACTTTTGATATGTCACCAAGGCTGATTTCTTTCAGCATTTCCCACCACTGCCCCTACCTTCCCTGTCGCACATTAAAACCCTAAACGTCACTGACGTAAGAAAACTACTAGGCACTTGGTCTAAGCGTTAAACAAAGCTTTAATCAACTGTTTTACAACATGGAGGTCTAGTTGTGTCCTTCACTAGTTCCTGTTAAGAATGTCCTGCGCAAGCTGGGCCCGTGCCCGAGTATTTATACTCTCCCTGGACAGCGCCACCCGCAGGCCACTCAGTATTATTTCATAAGTCATTTCCACATGAATGACAAGATTCATGTCAGTCGCTGTTCGATTTCTCCAGCACACTCCTTTCTGCCCTTCTTGTTTCCACCATTCGTAAACTGCAAGTCACCAAGGATGCCATGGTCTGTATTCCCACCTGCTCTAAGACCCACATCCCCAACACCCTTCTCCTCCCGAAGCTTCACTGACTTACTGTGTCACAGAGAACTGACTTTTGAGATGTTTGTTCTCGCCTTCAAATCCCTCCATGGCCACAACATCTGTTGTCTCCTCCACCCCATATCCCAGCACACATATCCAGTCCTCCAGCACCGGCCTACCTCTCGTTCCATGCTCCCCCGATTCTACCATCCTTCATCCTGCCCTCTGGAACACCTTCTGTCAGCACCTTCTCTGCCTTGTAACCCCCACCATCCAACCCCCCCCCCCCTCCCCCCAACCACCACCACATCTTCAAAACTCTAATTCAGAATCTCTTCTTTGGCCAACCTTTTCCTGACTCTGTCCATTTTAAATGTCATTCGTGCTCTAGAAATGTAAGTTTGTTGCAGTTACCCCAATATAAAGTTGCTTGTGGAAAGCTTCACACTTCAGCATTGGATTTCATACCTGTAGAAGTTTCATATTGGTAGAGGTCTCACAGACAATATATCCTGCAGCTCCAGGTAGCTTGCCTGCTTTCAGCAGCCAGTAACATTATTTGGATATTTGCAGCACATTCTCCATGTACGCAACACAAGTTGACTGCCCTGTGATGACCTTATATATTTGGCATTGTTTGTTAGGAAACAGAGCTGACTTGCTGGCAAAGTTTTTGCAGTCAGTTCAGATTATATCTCCTGAATACCACAATACAGAAACTGGAGTGAAACCCCAGGTCCTTTTTTACTTTGCATAAACAGAGCTATTGATCTTCAATAGTTTTGCAACAATTGGCTGTCTCCACCTTATTTCCAATATTCAGGCTCCACTCGGATCACTACATGAGCCTCTTTAACAACACACACACACTACATTCCCAGATACTTGGTATACCTCACTAGTCAAGCCACTATCTGCTGCATCAAGACTGGGTCGACCAAAAAAATTCCCCTGGGTTTCACTTCTGGAAGTTCACCTTTGAAATGATTGTTTTGTGCATTTTGCTTTGTTATTGAAATGTTGTTCTAATCTTGATATGAAAAGACACGAAGAAGATTTTTTAAGCCTTGTGGGTCTGGTTTATGTAAAGCATATCTTGTCTGGTGAGACAAGGTGCTGTCCCTTCTGAATGTGACTGAAAGCGGAATAGCAGACATGCCAATCCTGGCCATAATGTTCTGTCTGTAGTTTAATCCTGTTTTTTTTTGCCTACATGACCCTCAAACACTCTGCACTTGTTCCAGCATTTACAGCAGCATTCACCCGTGACCCGAGTCTATCACCGGTTCATCACTCATTCTGGACCTTGCTCCATGTGTCAACTTGGCAACTAAGTCTGTCACCAGAGTTCATGCAACCTATCATCACAACCAACTCCACTTTGTTAATGACATTATGCATCTTTGTTCCTGCAGCTTTCTCCACTAGATGTTTTTTTCCCCTTGCTTCTCTTTTCTTGAAAGCAATGACTTGGGTTACAGTTCTGTACCGTTCCAACATCACCTTGTTCAAGTAACCATTTTGGTCCTGTGTAAAGCTAGACACTGAGTGTCGGAGGGCTATTTAAATGCAGGACACCTCACTCGAGCACAGCCCTCTCCTCAAATGGTCAAGCTCACACGGACAACCAGCAGAGATCAATGGATAGTGATAAAGATTGGGAACCGTGGCTAAGTTTTCCACTCTCCAAATCAGTGAGACCGAGGCCGGTTGAAGCACCTGAGGTCTGCTAGCACAGCACGCACTCTGGATCAAACCTGGTGCGCTCCTGGTCTGTATGGGTCAGTGCACAGTAGACAGTGCATTTATCCACTAAACAAACAAGGGCACAACTGTAGCTTTTCAAAGACTAATGTGGAAAGTCAAAATAAAGCAGCACTATATTGTCTTGTGTCCCATTTGGTAATGAGAATTATCGCCGTGGTCATCAGAGCTAATCGTTGCTGAGCTGCAAAGACCAGAAAGCTGGGGTGGGGGTTCAGGGAAGGCAAGTCCAGTGAGAAAAACACTACAAAAAAAGTCTGAAAAGATTCGATGATTTGAAATCAATGATGAATTAAGAATAGTAAAATGTTACAAGACAAGAAAAAGCCCAAGAATAATGAGACAATGGGAACTGTAGTGACTAAAGCTGCTGGATTCAAACAAATGCAAGTCAGAGGTAAGGGAAGTTGCTAAGGAGCCTTAGGGAATACGAAGGAATCAGAAGAGCTTTAAAATAAATCTTTTTTGAATAAACTTAAAGCAGTGGTAAGCTGTCATTTTCAAATGTTGAACTGCAATCTTCTGTTCATGTTGTATTATTTGAGACTCATCCATTAAGATTTTTTTTTAAAACAACGTAAATGTATCTCTGTCCATTTAAGTATAAAAATAACTGAGACACAAGGGAGCTCTCGTTCCACTCCAGTCTATAACAGGAGCTGCAGGGCTCTTTGCTGTGAGACTGAGAAGAAAATTAACTATTTCAAATCCCTCCACAACCTCACTGCACCTGGCCCAAATAATCTTCTTTGTCCATGTATCTTCGCCTATACCCTCTGCTCCTCTGGATGACAGCTCATCACCCAACCCTCTCCCCGCTCTTTGGAGCTCTCTCCCAAAACCACTTAGCCATACTAACTCTCCCTTCCATCAAAAGCCTCTTAAAATGTTGACTAATCCACGATGATAACAGATAGGCATTGTTTATGTCCCCACCCCTGCAATTATATAGGGTATTGGTGAGACCACACCTGGAGTACGGAGTACAGTTTTGGTCCCCTTACCTACGGAAGGATATACTTGCCTTAGAAGGGAGTGCAACGAAAGTTCACGAGACTGATTCCTGATTCTCAGAATAAGGGGTCGGCCATTTAGGGCTGAGATAAGGGGTTGTGAATCTTTGGAATTCTCTACCCCAGAGGGCTGTGGATGCTCAATCATTGAGTATATTCAATACAGGGATCGATAGATTTTTGCATACTGAGAACCAAAGAATATGGGGATAGTGTGGGAAGGTGGAGTTGAGGTAGAAGATCAGCCATGATCTTAGTGAATGGCAGAGCAGGCTCGAAGGACCAAATGGCCCACTCCTGCTCCTATTTCTGTTCTTATGTTCTTTTAATCCTTCCCATGTTTGATGTCGCCTTTCCACTTTGTTAAGCACCTGGGACGACTTCTGCATGTACACGTGCAAGTTATTTTTGATTTCAGGAGAACTCTGCTGAGATCACAAGGCATAATTGAAATTATATTAAAACTTTCTTTTTACATTTTGGTGAATTAAGACCTTTGGGCTTTGATTTTTCCAATTGATGTTATTTTAACACCAGCAGTAACCCAAGTGAGGTTACCACAGACATTAAAATAATTCCTAATGGGAAATCTAGGCTTTGGAGCTATATGAAGATAAGTAAAGGATCTAGGATTTGATACTTATCCACGGGCTCGATGGGCCGAATGGCCGCCTCCTGTGCTGTAACCATTCCATGATAAGATGCAACTGCAAAATAGAGGTGAAATGTAGTTATAACTGCAACTATGAGCGCGACCTTGCCAGCCCTGGGGAGGCGGGACTGCTGATAAAATGGCAAAATTTGGGGGCGGGTGCCCAACCCGCCTCCATGCCATCTTGCCAGGAGTCGGGTAGCCGTCCCGCGCCGGGTTCCCGTCTCCTTGGAGGCAGGAAGGGATTAAAGCCTATTAACTGCCTCTTAACAGGTAGTTAACAGGCAGAAAATAGGATTATCCCCTTTTTGCCCTCAAGTGCGGGCTTCCCGAAGGCTCCGAAACCCGCCAGGTCAGCGAGGCGAGTAGTGTGTCTGCGGGGGTCGGGGGGGTGCGAAAGTGCGCTGTGAAGGTAAGTGATGGGTGCAAGAGTGGAGAGGTGAGCATCTGAGGTAAGTGCAAAGTGATAGAAAAAGTGTACTTACCTTTGTTTCTTCCTGCAGGCTTCAGTCGGTGGGTATGCGGAGAGTCTCGCACCTCCGCGTTGGAGATGACAGATGGCCGCTGCATTCTCCAATGCAACAACCATCTCATTTCTGCAAAAGAAAGAGCTTTGATGAGGTCTTGAATTCAAGATCTCATCAAACTACAGAGAATGCCACTGTTTGACAGCTTCACAGAGCTGTCAAATGATGACAATTCATCTGTCAAAAATTTTTGACAGATGAAAGGTCATACGTTGACGTTCTCTGCAACCGGCTTTCCCTTAATTGGCCTGCTATGCCCACTGGGCGGGCTTAACAAGGTCAATCAAGGGAAAATAGCATGGGTTGGCCAGAAGTTGTTGGAGGCGGGACTGAAACCCGACAAGTGGGAGTCCCGCCTCCAAAAGCTCCCCATTGACAAAATCACCCCCCTAGTGTCAGAAAGATGCAGTGAGTATTGAAAACAGCATTTAAAGGCACAAAGCCTGGAGAACAATACAGGTCTTCGATGGGATGAAATTAGATTAAAAATCATCTGATTTGTTTCTTTCGGCATTAGCAGAATCACTGTGTGTTATATCACGCACAAAGACTCCCTTACCCCCAGATCTTTGTACAACGTTATTCCATTTCATTGCACCAAAATGAGAGATCTTTTTGAATTTTTGAGCATACAAGAGAATCTGCATTCATTTTCAGAAGACGTTGTGCAAAACCATAGTGCACTTATGCGTCTAACTGATGAGTCAGTAAATTGGAGCCTTCAGTGTACTGCATTATGTTAGTGTAGAACAACAACAACTTGTATTTATATAGCACCTTTAACATAGTAAAACTTTCCAAGGTGCTTCACAGGAGTATTATAAGACAAAATATTTGACACCGATCCACATAAGGATATATTAGGGCAGGTGACCAAAAGCTTGGTCAAAGAGGTAGGTTTTAAGGAGCGTCTTAAAGGAGGAAAGAGATGTAGAGAGGCAGAGAGGTTTAAGCAGGGAATTCTAGAGCTTAGGGCCTAGACAACAGAAGGCACGGCCACCAATGGTTGAGCGATTACAATCAGGGATGCTCAAGAGGGCAGAATTAGAGGAGCGTAGATATCTCAGGGGGGTTGTGGGGCTGAAGGAGATTACAGAGATAGGGAGGGATGAGGCCATGGAGGGATTTTAAAACAAGGATGAGTATTTCAAAATCGAGATGTTGCTTAACCGGGAGCCAATGTAGGTTAGCAAGCACAGGGGTGATTGTGAACGGGACTTGGTGCGAGTTAGGACACGGGCAGCCGAGTTTTGGATGACCTCAAGTTTACGTAGGGTAGAACGTGGGAGGCCAGCCAGGAGTGCGTTTGGAATAGTCTAGTCTAGAGGTAACAAAGGCATGGATGAGGGTTTCAGCAGCGGATGAGCTGAGGCAAGGGCAGAGACGGGCGATGTTACGGAGGTGAAAATAGGCGGTCTTAGTTATGCTGCGGATATGTGGTCGGAAGCTCATTTCAGGATCAAATATGACACCAAGTTGCGAACAGTCTGGTTCAGCCTCAGACAGATGTTAGGGAGAGGGATGGAGTCAGTGGCTAGGGAATGGAGTTTGTGGCGGGGCCCAAAGACAATCGCTTCGGTCTTCCCAATATTTAATTGGAGAAAATTTCTGCTCATCCAGAACTGGATGTCAGATAAGCAGTCTGACAATTTAGAGACCGTGGAGGGGTCGAGAGAAGTGATGGCGAGGTACAGCTGGGTGTCGTCAGCTTAGCAGAAGCCTATCCTGCTCTCCTATCCTCTCTTGGATGAGGTACAATTATACTCCAGGGAAAATTCTCCAAACGATTCTCATAGGATTCACATGAAAAAAATGTAGTTACCACCAGAGTCTCCCCACAGGAGCTGTACCAATATGGATCTTGGTAGCTCAGTGGGTGGAGAAATCTGCTCCTATGTTTCCAATTTCACTGGAACAGGTAACCCAGGCAGAGGTGAATTCATGTATAACTTGGGAATCCAGGTAAGGGCAGCTCCATCCTACCTATTCCAACACAGCCAGTACATCTCCAGCAATGGCTTTTCCTCCCATCCCTGCATGGTCACCTTCATCATTCTCCACAGACTCATCCTTGCCCACCCTCCTTGGCTCCCTGCTCTTCTTCATCTCTATTGCTCCTCAGTGATATCATCCATTGAAGTCAGCTTCCACATAAATGCTGACGACACTCAGCTCAAACTATCCACCACTTCCCTTAACTCCACAATCTCTTCTGTGGTACCAGACTGCCTGTCTGACATCGTGGATTAGTAAGAATTTTCTCCAAATGAATATTTGGAAGACCAAAGCCATCTTTTTCGGCTCCAATCAAAAACTGTCTCCTTGCCACTGACTCTTTCTTTCTCTCCCTGGCTGCTTCTTTAGGTTGAAAGGTGACTTCATAGAAGAATATAAGATGGCGGTACACCTGCTCACCATCTTGGTGAACCAGAGCTGAGCCCTATATCCTATCCATCACCAAGAACATTTACTTTCACCTTTGCAAAATTGCCTGCTTTGTCCGTACCTAACCCCCACCATCCCACTCCCGTTGGAGCTTTTATCCACACCTTCATTACCTCAAGACTCGATTTCTCCAGTGCCCACATTCCCAAGCTGCTAATATCCACCTTCCATTAACTCCAAAACCTTGCCGCAGTTATCCTGTCCCACACATCTGCCCTCTCAGGTGGACGTAAAAGATCCCATGGCAATATTTCGAAGAAGATCAGTGGTGTTCTACCCGGTGTCCTGGCCAATATCTATCCCACAACCAACATCACTAAAACAGATGATCTGGTCATTATCACATTGCTGTGCGCAATTTGGCTGCCACATTACCTACATTACAACAGTGACTACACTTCAATAGTACTTCATTGACTGTAAAGTGCTTTGAGATGTCCTGGGGTTGTGAAAGGCACTATCTAAATGCAAGTCTTCTTTCTTTCATTGAGCCCACTCGCCCATCACCCCCGTCCTACATTGGCTCCCTGTCATCAACAGCACATCAAATTGAATCCATATACTCAACTATGACCTTCTCTGACCTCACCCCACCCTATCTCTGCAGCCTTCTCCAGCCTTATGTCCTCTTCCATGCCCTCCGCCGACTTGGTTCTGGCTCCTTTGCAAACCACCCCTCCCCCCATTCCACCATTGGTGGCAGAGCCTTCAGTCATCTCCACCCCACTCTCTGGAACCCTCTCGACTTCTCTCCCTGCCTTTGAAAGGCTTCTCAAAATGCATCCCTTCTACCTTATTCGGATAATAGAAGCACATGGTATTGAGGGGGCGGTGTTAACTTGGGTATGAAATTGGCTAAGGGATAGGAGGCAGGGAGTAGTGGTGAACAAATGTTTCACTGACTGGAGAGAAGTATGCAGTGGGGTCCCCCAGGGGTCATTATTAGGACCATTGCTTTTCTTGTTATATATAAATGACCTGGTCTTGGGTACAGGGAGTACAATTTCAAAATTTCCGGATGATATAAAACTTGGCAATGTAGTAAATAGTGAGCATGATAGCAGCAGACTTCAGGAGGACATAGACAGACTGTTGAAATAAGCAGACACATGGTAGATGCAATTTAATGTGGTTAAGTGTGAAGTGATGCACTTTGAGAGAAACAACATGGAGAGGTGGTATAATCTAAATGGTGCTATTTTGAGGGGGCTGCAAGAACAGAGGGACCTGGGGGGGGGGCATATTCTCAAATCTTTGAAGTTAGCAGGGTAAGTTGCTAAGGTGGTTAAGAAAGCGTATGGGATACTTTGTAAATAGGGGCATTCAATACAAAAACAAAGAAGTCATGCTAAACCTTTACAAATCTCTGGTTAGGCCTCAGCTGGAGTAATGTGTACAATTCTGGGCACCACACTTTAGGAAGGATAGAGAGGGTACGGAGGAGGTTTACCAGGGATGAGGGACTTCAGTTATGTGGAGAGATTGGAGAAGCTGGGATTGTTCTCCTTAAAGCAGAGAAGGTTAAGGGGAGACCTAATAGAGGTATTCAAAATTATGAGGGGTTTTGATAGAGCAAGTAGGGAGAAACTATTCCTCCGGCAAGTGGGTCATTAACCAGAGGTCATAGATATAAAATAATTGGCAAAACAACTAGAGGGGAAATGAGGAGAAATCGCTACACACAGAAGGTTGTTAAGATCTGGAACGCACTACCTGACAGGCTGGTGGAATCAGATTCCATAGCAACTTTTAAAAGGCAATTGGACATGTACTTGAAAAGGACTAATTTGCAGGGTTATGGGGAAATAGCTGGGGTGTGGGACTAAATTGGACAAAGAGTTGGCACAGGCGTGATGGGCCCAATGTGAAGTACTTTTGAGATGTTTTCTATGCTAAAGATGCTATGTAAATGTAAGCTGCTTTTGTTGATATGTAGAGCTATTAGGGTAAATGGAAAAATAGCAGAATGAATGTTCACTCATTCTGGTGCCAGGAAAGAGATGAAGGTGCTTTCCCTGGTAAACAACGCATCCTGGCACCAGAATGTGTGGGGGGACATTTCCAAGTTGGTATGCCTATCTTTGTACAAACCGATGTGTGGATAAGAGCAGGTGTGGGCAGAGGGCCTCTGGTGTAGATTATCTGCTGTTTCTTCATGTCCTTCCTCTTCCAAAAAACACAAATAGAAAGGTGCACCTAAAGCAATTTCTGTGTTCCACCTTTTTGTGTTCCACCTTTTTGATAGCAGCAATCAAAAATCTTGTTGGAAAAAAAATCCAGTCAGTAAGTAATCAGGAAAAAAATCCGAAGCAAAATGGCACTGTAAAAAAAAATCCAGCCATCAGAAATCCTGCAGTTCAAATTAACAAGCCTTGTCTTGATTGCCCACTTTATGTGAGCAGAATCAGCAGACAGCACTTTCCCTGTGATAAAATCAGGGAATTAGTGCAACCTCCTTCAATACAATTCCCATACATTTTAATATTTGTATGAAGGCTAGTTGTAAGATTAAGTTCTGCCCAGTTCAGGCAGGAATCTGGCGATACAGATTTCTGCCCAATTTCCCGGCCCTCATTTGGTCATTCCACAAACAGTTCCACTGGTCTGAAAATGTCCCCTTATTATGCTCAGGTCAGGTCTGTGTTCACTTGGAGTTGACTGTGCAAGAACTTCCATTCTGTGGCAAGGTTACCAGCAACAGGACCTACAGGTTTATCAGACAGTTTAAATTAATGGGTTGAATTTCTATTATGTAGCTATTATTAGCAGTGCTGGGTCGTTGAAAGATGTCAGATCAATTTACTGATAGCTAGGAGCACGGGAAGGAGGGGAGGAGAGATGTGCGATTGCAGACCTTTACGTAAACGATATGGGAAATCTGCTGCCAAGTTAACTTATTAACAGTGTAAAGCAGGTCCGTGTTCCATCGGCTCGGTTTCATGTTACAGGTCTTTCGTTCAATTCAACCCAGAACTTTTTAATTCGTTAGAGCCCAGTAGGTGTAGCGTTCACTTATGCCCCAGTCTGTGTGCCAGTTTTTGCTGAGACTCATGCAGTGGTTCTACTTTCTGTTTTGAGGCTTTAAAACTTCACCAACGTTCCCCTGATGGCCCAGCGACTTTGCCCAGTGAAAGTTTGAGACTTACAGACCAGGGAGGTCCCACGTACGTCTGAGCTGCGTCAGCTGATCACAACTGGGGCAGCAGTGAGGACGCTGCAATTGGTTGCACCATCCCTGGGTTAGGGAGGGGGAAATTAGACAAGGTTCCTGCGCCCGATTGCTCTCCAGTGGCCATTACTGAAAGTACGGATGTCGGGAGGACAGGACCAAACTCAACTCTAGTGCCCGGAGAGTTGAATGCCACACCAACATTAACTGTAGAGGCTAGTACAGGAAGGGCCATATCTGCAAAATACCTCTGGAACTGTACCCCAGCAAGGGCTTAACACCTTTGAGAGGGGATGCACGTAAATTGTAAAAATAAAGCTCTTGAAAGGTTGGCCTAGTCAGGCCTGTGATGCACCTGTGTCAATCCTTAGACCACTAGGCCCCAACTGGCCAAAAAGATTTCAAGCAAATTTCTGCCAATTAGAAACCAATTTATTTTTTTGCAGGGGTCCTACTTCTAAAATGTCAGATGGGACCAAGGAGACAAAAGCAACGGTTAAATGAAGAGTTTAAATTTTAACGGATGTAGAATAATCATGGGCCATATTTTGCGACCCGTAGGGGCCTTGCAAGTTCCGGGTTTAGGCATGCGAAGCGCATGCGCTGAAACCCGGCACTTGCGATCTGTCAAGAATTCTCTTGACAGATCCTCCGCATCCACGGGAGATGGGCCTCCGCGGGTGGAGAGTTGCGCTATTTGCACAACTTCCGCCCGCTGAATGCCTATGAAATTCTGATGCCTGCTTTCACCAGGCGTAAGGCCTGCGCTTATCAGCATAAGAGTTTTAAAAAATAGAAAAATAAAATTTTATAACTCATTTATAAATTAAAAATACTCTTCAAAAAGGTACGTTTATCTTTAGCCCCGTAAAAACATTTAATTTTGTTTTTCTCAAAAATTTAAAACAAATTAAAATTTATTTCATGTGTTGGTGTATTTTCTACGTGATCCCCATTCATACTTATGGGAGTTCCGTGCATACAGAACTGTCAAAAGTATGAATGGGGATTCCCTTCTTTTATTGGTTGGGCTGGCCCACATGATCCCAGGGGTGCCTACGAATCGCTTGCGCCCCTGGGATACGTGGGGCTCTGCCCGCGCGGACCCGGAGAGGCCCAGGATCGCGAGTCTCCGTACCTCCCGGGCCACCAGGTACTTTGGTAGACATTGAGCAGGTCGGAGGCGTCCGCCGGCGGGAAGCCTCCGATCGCAAATATTGGCCCATGTGTTATGCGGAGATAGATTTGAAGTTAAGTTAAAATAATAAAAATAGAGGAAGGCGAGAATGAGGGAAAGGGGACAACCGGAAGGATTTACATTTGTTTTATTAATTTTTTATTCCAGATGTACAGGGTTAATGTAACTGATAAAGTTGCTTCCGACATCTGAACAGCTTTATCACTGTAATTAATTAAAACTGCTAAATAAACTGAAAGCCATGGTAATCCAAAGACTGCATAGGGAGTTGGTAAAGGAGACAAAACACGACAGTGCTCGTGAGAGGGAGTTTTGTTTGACAGCAGGAGGTGTTGAATGGAGTCCTGTGGTGCTTACATAAATGGCCTGGATTCCAAAACCAAATGCTTTGTGTGGGCGACACGGAGAGGGAGACGAGTAAAAACTGTTGATGCAGATATGAATTTTCCTGAGAGTTTAGATCACTTCTGCAGGTTGGCGGGCAGATGGCAGGTGACATTTCATGGTAAGTGTTGCACCTTTTATGATATGGTGGAGGTCATTTTCTGACTATGTGCCGGCGGCACGGAGCCTTGCCCACCAGCCGTGTGAGTATGGGAAAATAGTGCGCACCCCGATTGGCAATTTGCTGCAATGCAATGCCAGCCGGCAAAGTTCCCCGCCATCCGCACGTACTCAGAAAATTACCCCGCCTGTGCAACGTAACTATAAATAGCATGAATACAAAAAGAAAATACTGCAGATGCTGGAAATCTGAAATAAAAACAGAAAATGCTGGAGACACTCAGCAGGTCAGGCAGCATCTGTGAAGAGAGAAACAGAGTTAACGTTTCAGGTCGAGACCTTTTGTCAGAACTGGAAAAAAGCAGGAAATGGAACAGATTTTTAAGCAAGTGTAGGGGCTGGGAAAGCGGGGAGGGGATGAAAGAACAAAAGGGAAGGTCTGTGATAGGATAGAAGGCAGGAGAGATTAAGAGACATTACGAGATATTCAAAGCAAAAGGAGATGTCTGTTCTTCTCTCCCACATGGCAGCTGTCTTTCATTCTGCCAGTACACTTTACACTTCAGCTAGAGCCATCCTTTGTTTCTTAACCTGTCCCATTACCACCTCCATTTGCCTTGAATATCTCTTAATGTCTCTTAACCTCTCCTGCCTTCTTTCCTATCACAGACCTTCCCTTTTGTTCTTTCATCCCCTCCCCCCTTTCCCAGCCTCTACACTTGCTTAAAAATCTGTTCCATTTCCTGCTTTTTTCCAGTTCTGACAAAAGGTCTCGACCTGAAACGTTAACTCTGTTTCTCTCTTCACAGATGCTGCCTGACCTGCTGAGTGTCTCCAGCATTTTCTGTTTTTATTATAAATAGCATGAAATAGAATGAGGCTTTCTTGTCAATATATTGCTGTCAATGTAGTATTGTCAAATGTATAGACAATGTGGTAGGGCAATTAAAAAGCTAATAAAATCCTGAGATACATCGGCAGAATAGTAAGAGAGTGCTGTACTGAGGTTATGCTGAGCCTGTAAAATTATATTGTTCAGACCGCACTTCCAATCACTGAGCTGTAACATGGTTGTGCAACCACTGGAGAAGATGTAGAGAAACAATTCCAAGGGGAAGGCATAAGGAAAGGTTAATAATGTTCAGCCTTCACGGCATAGAAAGAAGACGATTAAAGTGGAACTCGTTGAACTATGTAGCACGTTAAATCCTGAATATTACTTCAAAATGAAAAAGGATAGTGGGATGGGAGGAGAACTGTAAACTCGTGAAAAGTAAATTTAAATTGGACATCAAAAAAGAACTTCTTCACACAAAGCGTGATAAATGTCTGCAATAATCTTCCAGGCAGGGTAGGACTGGTTGGGAGAGTGAAAATGTCAGAGAGACAACACTTCACTGGGTCGAATATCCATTTCTTGGCCCTGATCTTTGTTGTGTAATAGAGTGGAACCGCCATTCGAGGGAGGGAACCCCCTGAGAGATGATGGGAGAGTTCCTAAATTTTGCCGCTCCCCATATGGTGCAGGAATATGTTAAGCGTGCAAATGGAAACAAGTACAAAACAAATAAAATAACTTGAATTGAATCCTTCTTGGAAACACCACAGCAGGTCAATCAGAATCCGTGGAGAGAACAGACGGTCGATGTTTCAGGTTTCTTCAGAACTGAAAAATAAGAGACGGACAAGTCTATTGATAGGATCAGAAGAAGGGGACGCGGAGGGAATCGGGTAAAGACTCCCAAACACAGAGAGGAGGCATCAGTGGAATGACTGCTCAATGATGTAACAAATAGTAGAAGGAAGTAATAAAGAAGCAAAGGATGTGTGGCTAGCTTTAGGCAGTGGGAGGCCGAAGGAAAATGTGAGAAAATAATATGGAAAATACACAGTCGGGCATCACAAATTAGGGGATCACTTCGCCAAACACCATCGTTCTGCCTGAAAATGTGACCCTGAGTTCCCTTCGGCCTGCCACTTTAACTTCCTGTCCCATTCCCATTCTGACTTCTCTGTCTTTGGCCTCTTATTCTGTTCTAACGGAGCTTAATGCAAGCCTCAGGAACAATATCTTCTCTTTCTCCAAGGCGCCCTGCAGGCCTCTGGTCTGAATATTGACTTGAGTAACTTCAGCTACATCCTCCATTTCCTTTACAACAGGGGCTGCTGGTGAGGTGGAGTGTCCGGGGTGGATGGAGGGAGGTCAGGAAAAGGGGGAGAAGACGGGATGATATTTTGGATGGGGAAGGCCCCTTTATCAGAACACAGTGCTTGTGAGGGGTGCGCCTATCTCATTGCAGTTTGTGAGACCTTGCTGTGCGCAAATTGGCTACCACTTTTCCTACATTACAACAGTGACTACACTTCAAAAGTACTTCATTGACTGTAAAGTGCTTTGGGATGTCCAGAGGTCGTGAAAGGTGCTATATAAATGTAGTCCTTTGTTGTCGTCTTCCAGTTGACCTGTTCTGTCTCTTTTTGGAGCTGGTGATCCCACTGTACATTGCCAGCATCTTCCAGTTACATTTCAAAGCTGACCCTCAAACTTTCTATATTTCCATCCCATTTCCTCTCCCTTTCTCAGTTTCCTTGGCTTCACCCTGCCTTAGCCATTCACGTCCTTTCATGTCTTAAATTTCTTCAATGATTCTTTCTATTACCTGACTGAGATGATTTGTTACATCATCCACCAATCACTCAACTGATAATTCCTCTCTGAGCTTCTTTCTTTCAGATTTTTCCCACCTCGCCCCCTTTTTTGTTCCGATTAACATGCGTGTCTGTCTTTAAAGATTGCGAAACCAAAGTGTTGACTATTCTCTCCGCAGAAGGTGACAGACCTGCTATTTGTTTCCAACTTTTCCTATTTTTTATTTGCAGCATTTGTAGTATTTTGCTTTTCATTAATCTATCTTGGGTTGTGAGTTTGATTTATGTCAGACAGAAGGAGATTGGTGTCGATAGGCTGTGTGGCGAGGTGATGAGACTTCTGCCAGAAAATTAGACTGCAAGTAATTGAGGTCCCACTGTATTTGGGTTCATTCCAGCAGCATATAGTGAGAGCTCAATAAATTGAGTAGTGATTGACCAGGGATCCTGACTTTAACCAGTGGTTGACCAGGGACCCTGACATTAACCAGTGATTGACCAGGGACCCTGACATTAACCAGTGGTTGACCAGGGACCCTGACATTAACCAGTGATTGACCAGGGACCCTGACTTTAACCAGTGGTTGACCAGGGACCCTGACATTAACCAGTGATTGACCAGGG
The DNA here is from genome assembly GCA_030390025.1 of Squalus acanthias. Lineage (NCBI taxonomy): Eukaryota > Metazoa > Chordata > Chondrichthyes > Squaliformes > Squalidae > Squalus > Squalus acanthias. The sequence continues at coordinate 16,647,967 of CM059448.1, forward strand.
ACCCTGACATTAACCAGTGATTGACCAGGGACCCTGACATTAACCAGTGATTGACCAGGGACCCTGACTTTAACCAGGGTTCCTGACTTTAACCAGGGACCCTGACTTTAACCAGGGTTCCTGACTTTAACCAGGGTTCCTGACTTTAACCAGGGACCCTGACTTTAACCAGGGTTCCTGACTTTAACCAGGGTTGACCAGGGACCCTGACTTTAACCAGGGACCCTGACTTTAACCAGGGTTCCTGACTTTAACCAGGGTTGACCAGGGACCCTGACTTTAACCAGGGACCCTGACTTTAACCAGGGTTCCTGACTTTAACCAGGGTTGACCAGGGACCCTGACTTTAACCAGGGACCCTGACTTTAACCAGGGTTCCTGACTTTAACCAGGGTTGACCAGGGACCCTGACATTTACCAGTGGTTGACCAGGGACCCTGACTTTACCCAGTGGTTGACCAGGGACCCTGACTTTAACCAGTGGCTGACCAGGGACCCTGACTTTAACCAGTGGCTGACCAGGGACCCTGACATTTACCAGTGGTTGACCAGGGACCCTGACTTTACCCAGTGGTTGACCAGGGACCCTGACTTTAACCAGTGGCTGACCAGGGACCCTGACTTTAACCAGTGGCTGACCAGGGACCCTGACATTTACCAGTGGTTGACCAGGGACCCTGAATTTAACCAGTGGTTGACCAGGAATCCTGACTAACCAGTGGTTGACCAGGGACCCTGACTTTAACCAGGGATCCTGACTTTAACCATGGTTCCTGACTTTAACCAGGGTTGACCAGGGACCCTGACTTTAACCAGTGGTTGACCAGGGTTTCTGACTTTAACCAGGGATCCTGACTTTACCCAGTGGTTGACCAGGGACCCTGACTTTACCCAGTGGTTGACCAGGGACCCTGACTTTAACCAGTGGTTGACCAGGGACCTTGACTTTAACCAGTGGTTGACCAGGGACCCTGACTTGAACCAGTGGTTGACCAGGGACCCTGACTTTAACCAGTGGTTGACCAGGGACCCTGACTTGAACCAGTGGCTGACCAGGGACCCTGACTTTAACCAGTGGTTGACCAGGGACCCTGACTTTAACCAGTGGTTGACCAGGGACCCTGACTTTAACCAGTGGCTGACCAGGGACCCTGACTTGAACCAGTGGCTGACCAGGGACCCTGACTTTAACCAGGGACCCTGACTTGAACCAGTGGCCGACCAGGGACCCTGACTTTAACCAGGGACCCTGACTTTAACCAGTGGTTGACCAGGGACCCTGACTTTAACCAGTGGTTGACCAGGGACCCTGACTTTAACCAGTGGTTGACCAGGGACCCTGACTTTAACCAGTGGTTGACCAGGGACCCTGACTTTAACCAGTGGTTGACCAGGGACCCTGACTTGAACCAGTGGCCGACCAGGGACCCTGACTTGAACCAGTGGCTGACCAGGGACCCTGACTTTAACCAGTGGTTGAGCAGGGACCTTGGAGATCTAAGGGTTCAGAACAAAAAAAGTGAAATTGTTGTTTCTGTGTGGGCAGTGAAAGGGTTGAAGATTGGAATGTGTTGGCGGATCATAATTTCTGGAAATACTCCACTGTGCTACACTGAAGTTTTTAGAACCCTGTTTCCACTTTCTACCAAAAATTCATGCAAGTTTCAACTTTACAGCATGCAGCCAGCGGGACCTATTGCAGGTTGGGTTGCCAACTCTGGTTTAACGTATTCCTGGAGATTTGATCATGTGACATTTAACCACATTTCATTCGATCACGTGACACCGCTCATGTGATGCTTAATCACGTGACATATGATCGCATGATATTTGCCCAGTTTGCAAATGTTATTGCATTTACCTTAGTTGAGTGTTTCAGTATCGCCAAGCCCCGAATAAAAAGAATTTTACTTTTTGTTTTATAGTGAGATGAATAGCATAATTTATAAATCAAAGAAAGAACACAAAAGAATAGAAGATTTAATGATAAGTAATGTTTAAATAAAAACTAATTCTGTGGTGTTTCTACAGTATCGACCGCAGTGAGAAACACCAGTAAATACCACTGATTCAACAAAAACATCAGCGATATAAGTAACCTCTAACTAAATTTTTCGTACAATTTGACTTTTTCCAATACACAGCAAGTTATAAAATTAATAAATAAAACCAAAACTAATTCAATTCACTGAATCCCACACCCTACGACTGAAGCCCAGCTTCAGGGAGCTGAGGCTCAGTCCTCAGCAAGAAGCACCAAAGCTGCCTGAGTCCCGTAATAAAACACATTTATACAACAGCGCACGTCACAGGCCGACATGAACTTTACCTCCCTCCAGTTTGTGTTGCTCTCTCCTTCCCTCTCCTAATTATTGTTTCTCTCTCTCTCCCGCCCCATTTTGTGTGTGTCTCTTTCTCCCTCCCCAGTCTGTTTCTCTCTCTCTCTCCCTCCCCAGTCTGTTTCTCTCTCTCTCTCCCTCCCCAGTCTGTGTTTCTCTCTCTCTCTTTCCCCAGTTTGTGTTTCTCTCTCTCTCTCCCTCCCCAGTCTGTGTTTCTCTCTCTCCCTCCCCAGTCTGTGTTTCTCTCTCTCTCTCCCTCCCCAGTCTGTGTTTCTCTCTCTCCCTCCCCAGTCTGTGTTTCTCTCTCTCTCTCCCTCCCCAGTCTGTGTTTCTCTCTCTCTCTTTCCCCAGTTTGTGTTTCTCTCTCTCTCTCCCTCCCCAGTCTGTGTTTCTCTCTCTCCCTCCACAGTCTGTTTCTCTCTCTCTCCCTCCCCAGTTTGTTTCTCTCTCTCTCTCCCTCCCCAGTTTGTTTCTCTCTCTCACTTGCCCAGTCTGTTTCTTTCTCTCTCTCCCTCCCTCCCTCCCTCCCCAGTCTGTTTCTCTCTCTCCCTCCCCAGATTGTTTCTTTCTCTCTCTCCCTCCCCAGTCTGTTTCTCTCTCTCTCTCTCTCTCCCCAATTTGTGTTGCTCTCTCTGTCCCTCCCCCAGTTTGTGATTTTCTCTCTCTCTCTCTCCCTCCCCAGTTTGTGTTTCTCTCTCTCTCTCTCTCTCCCCCAGTTTGTGTTGCTCTCTCTCTCTCTCTCCCCCAGTTTGTGTTGCTCTCTCTCTCTCCCTCCCCAGTTTGTGTTTCTCTCTCTCTCTCTCCCTCCCCAGTTTGTGTTTCTCTCTCTCTCTCTCCCTCCCCAGTTTGTGTTTCTCTCTCTCTCTCTCCCCAGTTTGTGTTGCTCTCTCTGTCCCTCCCCCAGTTTGTGATTTTCTCTCTCTCTCTCTCCCTCCCCAGTTTGTGTTTCTCTCTCTCTCTCTCTCCCTCCCCAGTTTGTGTTGCTCTCTCTCTCTCTCCCCCAGTTTGTGTTTCTCTCTCTCTCTCTCTCTCCCCCAGTTTGTGATTTTCTCTCTCTCCCCCCCAGTTTGTGATTTTCTCTCTCTCTCCCCCCCAGTTTGTGATTTTCTCTCTCTCTCCCCCAGTTTGTGATTTTCTCTCTCTCTCCCCCCCAGTTTGTGATTTTCTCTCTCTCCCCCCCAGTTTGTGATTTTCTCTCTCTCTCCCCCAGTTTGTGATTTTCTCTCTCTCCCCCCCAGTTTGTGATTTTCTCTCTCTCTCCCCCAGTTTGTGATTTTCTCTCTCTCCCCCCCAGTTTGTGATTTTCTCTCTCTCCCCCAGTTTGTGATTTTCTCTCTCTCTCTCCCAGTTTGTGATTTTCTCTCTCTCTCTCCCAGTTTGTGATTTTCTCTCTCTCTCTCCCAGTTTGTGATTTTCTCTCTCTCTCTCCCAGTTTGTGATTTTCTCTCTCTCTCCCCCAGTTTGTGTTTCTCTCTCTCTCCCCCAGTTTGTGATTTTCTCTCTCTCCCCCCCAGTTTGTGAATTTCTCTCTCTCTCCCCAGTTTGTGTTGCGCCCGCCCTCCCTCCTTCGATTGCTGTCTCAGGACTCACGGACTTTCCAACAATTTTTGTTGGCCCTGATGCTCTCATCCTCGCAACTGGCAATGAAGCAGTGCGTTCCGAATAGTGGGGAGAGCAGCAGGGCGGTTCAGACAACACGGTTTGGTTGCAAGCCACGACAGCCAGGGTACTGCGCATGCGTGAACAGCAACACTCGGGAGAACAATCGCCCATTCCGGTAGACTCCCGCTAAAAAGCAAGAGGTTGGGAACCCTAATTGCAGAGTAACCAATTCACGCCATGAATTCGTCCTTAAAAATCCTGAACTCTTGACTCCATAATGAGCCAAGCACACGGGTAAAGCAGGACTTGTGCGTCCGGCTACCCTTAGTACCAGGTGCGAATCGCCTGCCATTTTCTGTGGGCAAAAAGAAGGCTTGAGCGCATGTGATGTGGTGCATGAATTTAATCTGGGCCGTGTAAACCCTGCGAGATTGAGTTCAGCTCGAACTATTCTGATGTGAGTTCACTGCAGCCTCTGCTGGGGCTGCAATATATACCTATATATAAGCCTCTTTCCTGGAGTTCTAAACAAAATAACTGCAGTGGGTACTGAGGCGGAGTGGGGAGGAAGAAAAATGAATGTTTAAACTGGAGTATGTGTGAGCCTTGAGATGTAAGAAATGTAACTTTCATATGTCTTGAGTGTAACCGTATGGTAGAGACACCTGGGCAATTACAGTGAAGTTAGCCAGCACTTTATAATCTAAGATGGCCATTAAGTTTTTACAATTAGGGAAATATGCATCAGAGTATTTTCTCAATCCACAATTAAGTATAGACTTAACAGTGCATTAGGAAAATCGCCTGTTTGAATATAGCCAGTTATGCAAAGTAGTCAAAATGAGTGTTTTTATGTAATTATCATATCATGTGACAACTAAAGATGAGTGACCTGCAATGTCTAAACTGTGATAGATTATTCATGCAACCAATTTGTTCAGCTTTTTAATTAGGACCTGCTCATTTACATATTTACTGAGAGCTGGGAAGTGTGTTGCAAAGCAGGCGCATAATAAATAGCGTTCTGGATGGGGTTCTGAAAGAAACCATCAACTTAATTAATATACCATTGTTTTTAGAAGCAAACATCTCAACAATTATACAAAGTGAACTGGCAATTTGTGCCGTGTGTTTTTAATCAGATCTGTTCCAGCTGTGTGCGAATTACATCGCGCACACGGTACTGTCGGTTCAGTTTTGATGGGAACTGAATTAAAAAGCTAGCCCCGTCCACCCAGTGCAAGGCCCCACGAGAGAAGGACTCGCATCATCACATCATAGAATCATAGAAATTTACAGCACAGAAGGAGGCCATTCGGCCCATCTTGTCCGTGCCGGCCAACAAAGAGCTATCCAGCCTAATCCCACTTTCCAGCACTTGGTCCGTATCCTTATAGGTTACGGCACTTCAAGTGCATATCCAAGTACTTTTTAAATGTAATGAGGGTTTCTGCCTCTACCACCCTTTCAGGCAGTGAGTTCCAGACCCCCACCACCCTCTGAGTGAAAAGATTTCTTCTCAGCTTCCCTCTAATCCTTCTACCAGTTACTTTAAAGCTATGCCCCCTGGTTATTGAACTCCCTGCTAAGGGAAATAGGTCCTTCCTATCCACTCTATCTAGGCCTCTCATCATTTTATACACCTCAGTTAGGTCTCCCCTCAGCCTCCTCTGTTCCAAAGAAAACAACCCCAGCCTATCCAATCTTTCCTCATAGCTAAAATTCCCCAGCCCAGGCAACATCCTCGTAAATCTCCTCTGCACCCTCTCTAGTACAATCACACCCTTCCTGTAATGTGGTGACCAGAACTGCATGCAGTATTCTAGCTGCGGCCTAACTAGTGTTTTATACAGTTCAAGCATAACCTCCCTGCTCTTATATTCTATGCCTCAGTTAATAAAGGAAAGTATCCCGTATGTCTTCTTAATCACCTTATCTACCTGTCCTACTACCTTCAGGGATCTGTGGACATGCACTCCAAGGTCCCTCTGATCTTCTGCACTTCTCAGTGTCCTACCATTTATTGTGTATTCCCTTGCCTTGTTAGCCCTCCCCAAATGCATTACCTCACACTTCTCCAGATTGAATTCCATTTGCCACTGTTCTGCCCACCTGACCAGTCCATTGATATCTTCCTGCAGTCTACAGCTTTCTTCTTCATTATCAACCACACGGCCAATTTTTGTATCATCTGCAAACTTCTTAATCATACCTCCTACATTCAAGTCCAAATCATTGATATGTACCACAAAAAGCAAAGGACCCAGTACTGAGCCCTGCGGAACCCCACTGGAAACCGCCCACGGAAGGTCACTAATCCATAACTAACCATGCAGTCAAAAAAAAACATGAGCGTTAACGCCACTGTGATGGGCTGCTGCAACAGTAAAAGCCCATTGCAGTCGGCAGAGCCAGCACCCATCCATGGGCCACGGTGTCAAGGTTGTACCCCGTCATCCTCCATCTCTGTGCAGTGGCACCTCCGCTCTCTGTATTATGGAGGTGGCCCACCAGTGGATAGTAGAAATATCTCTACAATCTCTAACTTTGGTTTTACACGTACAATACAGCAATAAACCCAGGCACAGACATAAATAACAACAAAAGAAACATGGGATAAAAACAGTAAATGCTGGAAACCCTCAGCAGGTCAGGCAGCATCTGTGGAGAGAGAAACAGAGTCAACGTTTCAGGTCGATGACCCTTTCGCCAGAACTGGAAGATGGTAGAGATTTAACAGTTTATAAGCAAGTACAGAATGGAGGGAGGGTGAAGGAAAGAGCAAAAGGGAAGATCTGTAATAAAGTGGAGAGCAGAAGTGATGAAATGACAAAAGGGATGATGGTACAAGGCAAAAGGTGGTAATAGGGCAAGTAAAGAAACAAAAGGTGGGTTTAAAGGAGGTGTAAATGGTTACAGCAGAACCGTTGCCAGCACCTGCTGCCCGAGAAAATGGGAGCAGTGGTTATGAATCTAAAGTTGTTGAACTCAATGTTGAGGCCAGTAGGCTGTAAAGTGCCTCATCGAAAGATGAGGTGCTGTTTCTCAAAAGAAACATGGGTTGGATTTCCCCCTTCGCAGCGATATAATGGGGCAGAGCGGGACTTCTGCCACGACCCTGGACAATAAATTACTTAAAAGTGCAGTCACTGTCATTATGTAGGCAAGCGTCACAGCCACTTTGTGCAGAGGAGGTCCCACAAACAGCAATGACATGAATGACACTTGATCTGTATTTGGAGCTGTTTGGTTGAGGGAGGGTTGCTCATTGCTGTTCTTCAAAGAGTGCAATGGGACCGTCAGCATTCATCTGAACCACAGCAGTGCACTGAGGTGTCAGCCTGGGTTTATGTGCACATATGAACCCACGACTTGGTGACTCTGTGGAACCGGTGCTACCAACTGAGACAAAGCGAAAGCGTGCAGACACGTAACTTTTTTACGGGCCGAGGATGCACAGAAGATTGAGATGTTGTTCTAAACTCTTGTCTTTCGCCCGTTAGACTGCTTCCCGCCCCGCCCCCAAAAAAAAGGTACATTGTGGAAACCTGCTTTGCTGGGACGGGAATTGGTGGAAGGAAGATGTGACTTTTACGCTGAATTTACACATGAGGCAAGGGCTTGGTTGCGAATAGACACAAAAAAGAAACTCATTCAGTTCATTCAAATAGTCTCCAAGTCAGCAGCACTCGGTCATTGAAAATTACCTTCAGTTCTATAAACAAGTAAGAAAACTGACCAAATGGATGGTAAGAGATTTATTTATTGAGGATTCTGAATATTTTTACTCTATGCAAAAATTGTGTTTGGGCACAACTGAATAAAGAGCACACTGGAGGTGAGCAAATGCGTTTTTTCCTTAACACAAAAATATTTCATTATACTTTTTGCACTAATTTCCCCTAATTCTAGCATGCTTTAGTTTATTCGACAAGATAGCACATTTTAAAGAAATATTAACACTGCTTCCAGGTTTCAAAAAAAAAATGGAGCTGTAAGGAAATGGATAATGTCCCACGACATACCTTAAAAAGATGCGTCTTTGTGAAAAAGGTGTTTGACAATTTTTTCCTTGTCTTGGAGAGGGGAGCAGCAAGAGAGTTCTGGAGCCTTGTTGTTCCAAGGCTCATCACTCGCAATTCATGCAGTGATCTGTGTCACTGTGTTCTGTATTTGTCAATGGATGGAAAAAAAGGGTTTGGTCAAAAAAAACTTTACTGAAGACAGTCTCTTCCCCTTCACCCCCCCACCCCCTGGCCGCCACCCTCCGTTTTTTGTAGTAGGTCTTCCCGGCTGTCAGCCTTAGCAAACCTGGCAAGTTGAGATGGGATTTGGCACCGGTTGTTCGAGATTTGCACCTGGCGGCACTAACACAGCGTAAGCACAATATAACAACAACAACTTGTATTTATATAGCACCTTTAAAGTAGTAAAACGTCCCAAGGCGCTTCACAGGAGTATTGAAAAAAAGAATTTGACACCGAACCACATAAGGAGAAATTAGGGCAGGTGATCAAAAGCTTGGTCAAAGAGATAGGTTTTAAGGAGCGTCTTAAAGGAGGAAAGAGAGGTAGCGAGGCGGAGAGGTTTAGGCAGGGAATTCCAGAGCTTGGGGCCTAGGCAACAGAAGGCACGGCCACCAAAGGTTGAGCGATTATAATCAGGGATGCTCAAGAGGGCTGAATTAGAGGAGCACAGATATCTCGGGGGGTTGTGGGGCTGAAGAAGATTACAGAGATAGGGAGGGGCGAGGCCGTGGAGGGATTTGAAAACAAGGATGAGTATTTTGAAATTGAGGCGTTGCTTAACCAGGAGCCAATGTAGGTCAGCGAGCACAGGGGTGATGGGTGAACGGGGCTTGGTGTGAGTTAGGACACAAAGCAGCTTATGCCTCTCATTGGCAGCAGAGGAAAAATAACTTGCTAACTGGATTGGAACTTCATCACATTATAAGGATGGAAAAATTCCAATTCAATTTGAGGAGACTCTGGCAGTAGGTTCATTAAAAAAACCACTATTGTTGACTTTGAATGGTCACTGCACTGTGAAAAGGCTTAAACAGACTGTACTGTGCAAACACTGGCTCACATTCTTAAAAGCCAGGAACATTTTTCTCTTGCAAATGAACCTTGCAGAACAAATGCCCCATGGGGTGAATTCAGGCTGTGCAGCAGAGCAGCCTTGCTGGAACCTGCTGTAATCGGAATATGAGGAAAAGCCCAGGTCTTGAATGTGTCACCAGAACAGGTGTGAGGGGCTAAATTGAGGGAGGAAAGAGATTGAAAATGCTTTGTTTTATTTTGAGACTTGGCAGGTTGAGGACGGTATAGTGAGAAATGTCTTCCAACGTGATGTGCGATTGAAAGCTCATTCACTGGTCTCTGCACCTGTAGATCAGTGGGTGTGGGGGGACGAGGGGCAGGGTTGTTCCCCAAGGGTGAAGGCAGCAAGTAAAAATATATGTAACTTCCCTCCTCACAAATGCTATAAATGGAGATTTGAAGGGTGAGTCACTATGAACAAACACAAAGTTGAGGCCCCAGCACTGATCCCTGTGGCACACCACTCGTTACATCTTGCCAATCAGAAAATGACCCATTTATGCCTACTCTCTGTTTCCTGTTAGCTAGCCAATCTTCTATCCATACCAATATGTTACCCCCTACACCATGAGCTTTTATTTTCCGCAATAACCTTTGATGTGGCACCTTATCAAATGCCTTCTGGAAATCTAAGTACAGTACATCCACCGGTTCCCCTTTATCCACAGCACATGTTACTTCCTCAAAGTACTCCAATAAATTGGTTAAACATGATTTCCCTTGCACAAAACCATGTTGACTCTGCCTGATTACTTTGAACTTTTCTACATGCCCTGCTATAACATCTTTAATAATAGCTTCTAACATCTTCCCTATGACAGATGTTAAGCTAACTGGCCTGTAGTTTCCTGCTTTCTGTTTCCCTCCCTTTTTGAATAAAGGAGTTACATTCGCTATTTTCTAATCTAATGGAACCTTCCCCGAATCTAGAGAATTTTGGAAAATTAAAACCAACGCTTCAACTATATCACTAGCCACTTCTTTTAAGACCCTAGAATGAAGTCCATCAGGACCCAGGGACTTGTCAGCCCGCGGCTCCAACAATTTGCTCAGTACCACTTCCCTGGTGATTATAATTTTCTTGAGTTCCTCCCTCCCTTCCATTTCCTGATTTACAGCTATTTCTGGGATGTTATTTGTATCCTCTATAGTGAAGACCGATGCAAAATACCTGTTCAATTCAACTGCCATCTCCTTATTTTCCATTATTAATTCTCCAGACTCACTTTTTATAGGACCAACGCTCACTTTGTTAACTCTTTTCTTTTTTAAATATCTATAGAAACTCTTACTATCTGTTTTTATAGTTCTAGCTAGCTTTCTCTTGTACGCTAATTTTTCTCTCCTTATTAATCTTTCAGTCATTCTTTGCTGTTTTTTATATTCTGTCCAATCTTCTGAAATCCATCATTACTCTTGCAACTATTATATGGTCACCAAACTGTGTACTTCTGTGTACCAATCAATATGGGAACATTTGAATTCTGTTTGTATCCAGTTTTCTCCCCATTTCTCCTGAAGGTGATGATGGTAGAACTCAGAGTCTGAATGGCAGCATTCTAAGCTTCCATCAAAGCTGACAGAGCTGTCGCCACAGGCTGACAGCACTGCTGCTGTGTTCATGGAGGTGACCATACGTTCCATGATTAACTGGATGCTTAACTCAACTTAGCTTTGATGCCGCGTGCAGGAGCTGGCACGAGCTGGAGGTGGTCTTCTCCGCATTGTTTGGTAGGCAGTCAAATGCATCAAGCAGGTGCTAGTGCATAGCTATCAGTCTTTTATAGGCTGGGCCCAGAAGTCTTCACCTGTGGCCTCTACAGCAGAGAGGGGGACGCAAGTTCGCCCTTTGGAAAACTGGTTCCTGGGCCGTCCGAGTCCCCCTGCCCTGACTCCTGCTGACCTGTGCTCAGTGATTCACCCAGCGCAGACTACTCTAACTGACTCTTTGGAATACATAGAGTGCAGATTTCTGAGCTGGTGCTTGCAAGGGTGAGAGCAAATGATGGCCATCTTCCAGAGGACTGTCCTACTCTTTTTCAAAAGCAGCTGGGCCTAGGACTTGCAATGTACCTGGAAAGAGGAGAGAAGGACAAGGGTGGCAGCTGCCTAGGCCTTAAGTTCTGGAATTCCCTCCCTAAACCTCTCCACCCCTCTCCCCTCCTTTAAGTTGCTCCTTAAAACCCACCTCTGTGACCACCTGTCCTAATATCTCCTTATGCGGCTTGGTGTCAAATTTTGTTGGATAACGCTTCTGTGAAGCACCTTGGGATGTTTTACTATGTTAAAGGTGCTATATAAATGCAACTTTTTGTTGGTAGCAAGTATAAGTAGTAGCAGATGAGTGGCAGCTCAATCCAGCACAGGTTGTCTGACAGCATGTGTGAGGGAGAGACTCCAGTGAGAAGAAAGAGAGTCGGGTGGCCGGGACATGTCCTTCAGCCTCCCCACTCGCCAGGCTTCTTGCCTGCCCTCTGCCCACTGCATCCATGGCAGCCTCTTCCATTGGCGTGAGCATTCGGGTTGATGGTGGCCTTCCTCCTACACGGTATCTTCCCTGTTATGTGCCAGCTTGTCCTGCAAGAACAAAGGGAGTGTGTTGGCGTGTGTGGCCTGTTGAAGTGTTGAGACAATGTGTGCATCAGGTAGCCTAGTTTGGGTGGTGCATGAAAGAAGCAACAGGTTTTTTATTAATTTATTCATTCACAAGATGTTGGCATCGCTGGCAAGGCCAGCATTTATTGCCCATCCCTAGTTGCCCTTGAGAAGGTGGTGGTGAGCCGCCATCTTGAACCACTGCAATTCGTGTGGTGAAGGTGCTCCTACAGTGCTGTTAGGGAGGGAGTTCTAGGATTTTTACCCAGCGACGATGAAGGATCGGCGATATATGTCCAAGTCAGGTTGGTGTGTGACGTGGAGGGGAACTTGGAGGTGGTGGTGTTCCCATGCACCTGCTGCTGTTGTCCTTCTAGGTGGTAGAAGTTGCAGGTTTGGGAGGTCGAAGAAGCCTTGGCGAGTTGCTGCAGTGCATCTTGTAGATGATACACACTGTAGCCACAGTGTAGGGGAGGTGAGGTGGTAATGGTGATGGCAGGAGTAGGTGCAGAGTGTGCAGCAGAGCGCGGTGCAGTGAAGTGTGCTGCTGTGATTGGAGGGTAGGGATGGGAAGTGGGGGAGGGAAGGTTTGAGAATGCTGGGGCTACAGGTCGTGTAGGGCTAAGCAGAGAGTAAGAGAAGTGAGAATCGATTTACCTTAGCAGCTCTAGTCAAATCATTGAATTTTTTCGGCACTGCTGCCAGGTACTTGCCGAGATGCTATGCACATTCAGCTGCTCGACCACCTCTGTCCACTCTTGCTGGGTTATCTGCCTTGGCACCCTTGTCCCATCAGCCGGAAACAGAACTTCCTTCCTCTTGCTGACCTTTTCCACAAGGACCTCCATGGCGATGTCTGAAAATCATTCTGACCGCATGGTCCATGTTCAAGCACAGCAAGATGCAGCACAGGCAAAATGCACCTGCCCTTTAAGAGGTGCAGGCTGCCTTTAAGTGGCGTCACTCTTGCCCGAGTTCTCTTCCCCCAGTTGGCAAACTGCCAGTAACCGGCTCAAGTAGCGTTGGCAGCTCGCCCATCCTATGGGCGTGAGGCCCAAACCTGAAAATGACTTGTGCTTCTCGCCCACGTCATTGGGCAGGCGCCGCAGAAGCCCTGCCCACTTTCCGCCCTTTGTGGGCGTGTTGAAAATCCCTACCAGCGTTTTAAGACCAGGCATTCGCTAGCATTGTGGCTGCTGGCCCCACCTGCGGGGTATCACCTTGGTGCCTATTGATTTGGGAATGAGCGAAGGCATGTGCAAATTGCCCAGCCGGGCAGACCAGAAAGAGCGGGGCGGGGAGAGAGAAAAGGAAGAGAAAGTCAGGATACAGAGAATAAGAGCAAGGCGTGAAGAGTTATTTATTAATTCCAGTCGGGGCTCCCTGCGGACCTGGTGATGGATGCAGCTGTCACTTTTAATCATACCTCAACTGTACAGTTTGCAGCGGGGAAAAATCTCACACTTCAGCTTTGTCCGGTGCTGACAGGTCTGGCTATCAGTCACCTGCCTGGAAATGGAGCAATTCTGTTTCCCCTGGCCCAGTGATGGTTAAAGCTACAAGGCTTGTGTAAGGTGTGAATGATCAATTCTGCAAACACTGGCTGCAAATTATGCTGAACAAAGTAGTCAGACAGATGCTGACAACCTAATTGAGAAGTGGGAACATTGTGATCCATGTGTACAACTGGCCTGTTGCAGCAGTGACAATTAGAAATTACAATGGCATATGCAGGGAGCCTTATTAAATAAATTAAACTGCGGCTTCCTTAATAACATTAGCATTCGCCGCTCTTTGTAATGGTTTTTCAGCATTGCCTACCACGTGGTTACTTTGGTCAGAATGCATAATGACAGCTGATTGATTAGTTTAGTACAAAGAAGACCGCTCCTTGGGTTTCTGGCACAGTGGCTCACTGTCTGGAGAAGCCAGTCAGGTGACGGGCTCCGCACTCACAGCAACACCTGCTTCAGCAGTCATAAAAGCAATAGCTGTAATATTTCTTTATTATGGTCGGGTTGGCTGCATTTGAAAATGGGCGCTGGGCCCGATTCTTTTTATTGGTTTTGCCGCGTCGTCTTCTGTTAATCCCTCTGTGACCTTCTCCGCTGCTATCTCTATAACCCCCTCCAGCCCGACAACCTCCCCCCGCCCTCTGAACTCTCCGTTCCTCTGACCTCTTGCCCATCCCCTCCTTCCTTTCGTCACACCATTAGCGGCCCAGCCTTCTGCCGCGTCGGTCCCACTCCCTGGAATTCCCCATCGTTAAACCTCTCCGCCTCGCTCCTTCTCTGTCCCCAGCTTCAGTTGAGCGTCATTGGCAAAGCCAACGCCAGCATTGCCCATTGATTCACACTTCACCATTGAAGACAAAAAGATACTGTTGTGAGAAATTTCGGTGCAGGTAAAGTTCACGGTACAGGACGCCAACAATGTTGAGAAGGAGAGAGAAAGTGGGGTTCATCAAAAAGCAGCGATTGGTTGACACAAGCTCAGCTTTTGAAAGCCTGTGGGAAGGAAATCCTGAGGGACATGTACAGTCTCAGGATCTGGGAAAGAATCTGTTAGATGCAGAGACAATACCATGAGGGGAATCTTAATCCCCCACAATGGGCGAGCGGGCGGGGCGTGGGTAGGTTAAAATGTTAAGAATCTGAAACCCGACACCAACCCGCCTTGAATGCGCCCACTTCCAGTTTTAACAGAGGCGGGTTGGGGGACGGGCAACTAACCTGCTCTCGAGGGGCAGGTCAGTTATTTAAATATGCTAATGAGGCTGTGCGCCTCAAATTTGAACAGTCTTTTAGAGTTAACGTCTTGCAGCATGGGTTTTCCCGGGGCTCGGGAGGCCCGACAGGTGAAGGGAGGCAAGAAGGACCGGACCCAGCAGCTAAGTGCCTTTCCATGAAGAGCAGGAGTGCATCCCCCCAGGCCCCTGAAGCAAACCTGCTTCACTCCCTCCCTCACTGCGATCCAAAGCCCCCCCCCTGACTAGCGATCCGAAGACCACCCACCGCGATCTCACCCCCTTCCCCCCCAATCCACAATCTCTTCCCCTCCACCCCCCCCCAAACCCCGGTCTGCGATCTCTTCAACAAACCGCCCCCCCCCCCCCCCCAGATCTCCACCGATCCACAATCTCACCCCCCTCCCCCACCCTGACCCACGACCTTCCCCCCACCCCCCCGGTCTGCTATCTCTTCAACCCACGATCACCCAGCCCGACCTGCGATCATTTCAACCCCACCCCCACAGTCTCCCCCGACCCGTGATCTCTTTAACTCTCCCCCCCTCCCCCCGCAAACCCCTCCCCCACCACGTTCTCAACAACAGCAGCTTGTATTTGTGTCGTGCCTTTAATGTAATAAACCGTCCCAAGGCGCTTAAGCTCGGCAGGACCTCCACGTAACCCGCAGTTCCGGGTTTCCCAGCCGCTACGACCCTCGCCCTGCCTCCCCATTCATATCAGGGCCGATGAGTCTGGATTTCAACCATTTGCAGACAGTTTGTTACAGCAGAGCTGACGAGCACTCTGATCAGGAATAAGCACAAAATGGCTCGGGAATAGACTGAGTCATTTTCTGTGTACAAACTGTGATCAGTTTGCACAATGAAGTTATTCCTGGACTGCTTCCAAGATTCTGCCTTCACAGGAACATTTCAATTCTTTCCACCTTTTTGAAGATTGCATCCTTGAAATTGTCTCAAAAAAAATGTTTTTCCCCCAAAACAAATGCAAATGATTTTGATGTGTGCTGTTTATATTTTTCTGCGCATTCATCAAAGTGAGGGATGTCAGTGCCGGAGGATAAAACACATCTATTTTTGACACCCGGGAGTCGAAACTCATTAGCGCCCCAAAAGAGCGCGATTCCTCCAGCGATCCCTTTAAAGACAACTGGCTAGGCAGATCAAGACCCAGAAGTAAACATCGCAAACTCCCAACTAGCCTCGGTCTAAGTTGGGTATCGTAGCTCATTTCAGGTGCGCCTAAAACAAGATCCTGACCAATTTAGCAGCGGTCTGAATGTCCGTGCAGATCGGGCAAAGGCCAATGCGCTGCCAAATTGGTTATCATTGTGCCCACTTTATACTCGTCAAACAACACAATTATGTTGCATTTAGACCCCAGAGTCAGTGTCAAGTAGCCCCAACTCTGAAATAGCAGGGCCAGATAAAGAGTGCTGCTCCCCTTACTCTTCCCCACGAATGGATGGAGATTTCTGCCTTGTGCTATATTAGTTAATGGAATGGTCAACCCATTTGTAATTGATTTATTATTTGTTCCTGGGATGTGGGCATCACTGGCAAGGCCAGCATTTATTCCCCTTCCCTAATTGTCCTTGAGAAGGTGGTGGTGAGCTGCCTTCTTGAACCGCTGCAGTCCGTGTGGTGAAGGTATACTTCTGTGTAGCGGTTTGGTACAACTGAGTGGTCTGCTAGGCCATTTCAGAGGGCAGTGGGTCTGGAGTCACATATAGGCCAGACCGGGTAAGGACGGCAGATTTCCTTCCCATTAAAAACCGGATGGGTTTTTACGACAATCCGGTAGTTACTGGTACGAGCTTTTTATTCCAGATTTACTTAATTAATTGAATTTTAATTCCCCAGCTGCCGTGGTGGGATTTGAACTCATGTCTCCAGATTATTAGTCTAGGCCGACTGGATTACTAGTCCAGTGACATAACCACTTGGCTACCGTACCACCCCCTTCCCACACCCAGTGGTCCTTATGGCACCTCTGAGTCAGATTGCCAGTTGGCTCTGGATTGTGGAGAGTTGTGTGCACACACACCCACAGGCAGCTGAGCTGAGATTTATTCTGTGCGAGTCCCTTACATCTGACAGGAGCGAGGTGCTTTCATTCCAGGCAATACAAACTGGGGTCAAAGCCTTGTCTCAAGAGGTGAAGAGAAGGTGTTCCAACCCATAAACCTCTTTCACTGCCATTCTCAATTCTCCAAAATAACCTTTGTTCAGCTTTACTACAACGAATAAGCCTTTCAACTTCAAGGTAGGTAAGTTCATTCAGGAGACTTTTGAGTACTCGTGCTGAGTCCAAGCAGCACTTTATACAGTCAACAATAAAAACATACAAATTACGTCAACGATAACAACAACAACAACATACATAGAAAAACGGCCCCGGCACTTCGCAAAGCCAAGAGGCAAAATGGACGCCGAGCAAACACAAGGAAAACGTTCCATTTTTATGGAGGAATTTTCTTCGGGATGAAGGTTTGGCAAGTCTGTCTACATTCGTTCGCTCCACAAATCACACTCGATAAATAATGTCAAACAAACTCATTGGAATTTAGTAGAATGAGAGGTGATCTTATGGAGGGGGCTCGACAAGGTAGATGCAGAGAGGGTGTTTCCCCTCGTGGGGAAATCTAGAACGCGGGGGCACAGTTTCAGAATAAAGGGTCGCCCTTTTAGAACGGAGATGAGGAAGAATTTCTTCTCTCAGAGGGTCGTAAATCTGTGGAATTCTTTGCCCCAGAGAGCCGTGGAGGCTGGGTCATTAAATACATTTAAGGTGGAGATAGACAGATTTTTACAAGATAAGGGAGTGACGGGTTATGGGGAGCGGGCGGGGAAGTGGCTTTGAGCCCAAGATCAGCCATGATCTTACTGAATGGCGGAGCAGGCTCGAGGGGCCAAGTGGCCTATTCCTGCTCCTATTTCTTATGTTCTTAAACCAGTTACATCTGACACTACCGTGACAAAACTACCACAAGCCTCTTCTCCATTGCCAAACAAAAAAAAAATCATTCAGATGAGACCCCTTTTTAAACAAAAGCAAATTCTGGAAAAGTTGAAGGATTATAAGTGAAACAAAAAAAGGGGGGAGGTTTGGGGTTAATAACGCCTTATTTAATTCACAGTTAGGTCACCTCCCTTAGCTTCTTTTTATGACAAAAAAATAAATCGCGCAGTTGTAGAAATTAATCCCCTCTGCATTTCTGAGTGAAATGCATGAGCCTGCGACATCAATCAAATTTGATGAAGGGAAAAGGAGTTTTTTCAGATCTTCGACAGTTATGTGGGACATCTCACTCCATGGGGGAACATGAGAGGCACCTTTGTAGTAACTCAATTACATATATTATCATATCCGAAGATGCAGATAGCCTGCTTCCCTACTGTCTCCGTGGATGTGTGGTGCGTCCACTGTGAGCGTCACGCCGTGCTTACATCTGGCTCTGTAGCAATCGCAGGAAGTGGCTCCAATGAATTGCTTCATTTTAATGTCACGTAAAAGGGCCAAATGATTTACTCGTACTTTTTAGAAGCTGACAATGTGGATGCGAGGCCGATGTGTGTTGTAAAGGTTCAGAGTTGAGTTGCTGGCACCATAATTTCAGCTTTTATTGATGTTTTTTGAACCCCAAAGCCCTTTGAACACATTCTTAAACGTCATTTTTTTTGTTGTAATATGCGCCACCTGCCTTGCTCGCCTTTTATTTTTTTATTTATGAGTGTCCCTGTTTGGGATTTGACCACAGTGCATTTTTCCCCACCAGTCCTGCTCCCACTATTGCCACGGAGTTCGACCATACTGTTTTGTATTGTGTGACAGGGTGAGAGGGGAATTAACAAGACTAAGGGCTAAAAACTCGTTATAGCCAAGAAATGGGCAGTGCTTAAACTAAAAATGGTTAAGTAGCGTCAGTTGAAAATTGTCTAGGCTGCACGCAAAATTTGTCCTCACTCATTAATGTGATTGCAGTCATGATTCTAATCTAAAAGCTCAAGCTCATTGGCATTACACTGAAAAGATGGACCAATATTGGGGGCAGTCTAAGCGCAAGTAATTATTGCCACAGGCTTTTTTCCACTGCTGAAAGGGGAGGTTCATTGATGCTGCAGCATTTCATTCTCAGCATTGTTGGGTGTGCAGCTGCCTCAACAATCATAAGAAGGACAAGGAGAAGGAGCACTTATTTACAAATCCTGATGGTAGATTGCCGCCCCAGGGAGTGAGCCCGGAGGTTTCCAATGAAACTTTGGAGGCATTGGTTTTAGCGGTGGAGAGAAGGTGGGCAGTCCTGCACCCGTCAACTGGCAGGTGGCCCTCACCACAAGTCTGCCGGACTATGTGGAGGGAGGTGGCACACCTCGTCACGGGCAACACTGTGGTCCCCAGGACCCAAACAGTGCAGGAAGAAGTTTAACCAGCTCACACGGGTGGTCAGGGTGAGTGAAGGCTTCAACAAATGCTACATGCCACCATCTGTACCACAAGCTTCATACACTGCTCAATGCACCACACCCCCAGCACTCACCCACCAACAATCTCTACCTAGCAACACTCACCCACATGTCACACCTTGCACACAATGACAGCTATTCAACTATGGCAGGTACAAGGGTCATTAGTTATTAGAATTCATCTATATGTGTGATATGTTTACAGATAGATTTATTTATTTTGTGGTCTCATTTCACCTCTGTGATATGGCCTGAGACAGGGATTGTATGATGGGGATGTGGTGAGCTATGGGGATCTGGAGTTTCAGTCATGCAAATCGGAGTCTGATCAGCTGGTCACGGACAGCCCGTCCGGAAGTCCGATTGTCTCGCTGCCTCCGCCATAGATCCCAGAGGGTGAGGTCCACTGCCAGTACAGCTCCCATGACTTTTAGCAAGTGTTGTAGGTTGGAGCTTTTCAGAAATAATTATGGAGTTTTGTACTTGCCACAACACTCCCTGATACCAAAGAACCTTGAAATGAATAAAGAAAACTCTTCCAGTAGCAGGAAGTAGCACACAGCCACTCAAACTTCAAAAACCTGTCAGGTCCGAGTGAATGGTCATGATGCCTTTAAATAACGTCGCCGGAGCTGGCTTCCTGCTGTCTTTGTTTGTCTTGAAGCCATCATTGTTTTCTGCAGCCGGTAAGTACATTGGCAGTAACAAAGATGGGCGATCGGGCGTCAAGTGAGCGCTGCGCACTCACTGACGTCACGATCTCCGTGATGGCGAGGTCCCCAGTGATCGCGTTCAGCGGCAGCACTACCAGCAATATGGCGTGCGGCGCTGGAACCGACATCAGGTGGCATTAAAGCTCTCAACGACGTTTTAGCGCTATCTCGTGGTGCTAACGTGTGGCGCAAACCACACAAATGTCTCCCCTAAGACCCTTACCGGGGTCATTCTCCCCCTAACTGGGGGTACAGGAAGCAAGTGCAATTTAAAAACACACAATGCTGGACATGCACAGCAGGTCAGTCAGCATCTACAAGGGAAGGATAGGCTCATATTTCAGATGGAGCCTTTCATCAGAACCAGATCTGTTAAAGGTTCCAACTTGATCGTTATCCAGTGATCCTTGCTGCTGTGTGTGAGTGAGAGAGAGACCCATTTTATTCCACCCGATTTAGAAGATTGGGTGAGTGTAAAATGGGCGGCTGATTCACTTTTGCTCAGTGATTTAAAAAAAAAAATTACCCCCGTGTTTGTGTTTGTGGAACAGGCACGGGTGTGATGCCTCCATAGTCAAACAGCCCGTTGCCAAACTGTCTGGGCTCACACGCAAAGAATGATTGAGATAGTTGAGGGTTGGCCCACCTGTGGATCCCTAGCCCGAATCGATTTCCTTCAGACGGTTTCCTTGCCTCTGGTAGAGCAGTGTTTAACTGATTCACATAAAACTGCTTTCTGATTTATTTTAACACGGCCCTCCTATTTAAAATAACCCCTTTAAAATGCTTTGGCTAACAACGGCGTTGAATTATGTGAATGTGTTAGCCCGTGAGCTACCAGAGGAAATTGAACCCATTGCGGAGGAGGGGAAAATATTGATAGAAATCTATTGGAGATAAAGGAGTAAATCTATTTATCACTGTACTATATTAAAACGTTTTCTTTTAATGGGAGAGAAGAATTGGAGTACAGATCAATATCTAATCAAAGAATTGAACTCCATCCCCATCAGCCCGTCTTTCAAGATTCCAGCGTCTACGCAGTGATTGTATATTTATCAGGATTTAATTGAATGTAAACAGCACGCTTGTTCTTTTTCTTAATTTAATGCTAAACATTGGTTATCTCAAAACTGCACAAGCTCCCTGCGAACTGATCGCATGCTTAAACCGATGAGAGGCAAGTGCTAAACATCGCTGCAAGATTTTGCTGAAGAAAACGGTGGTAATTAAATTGCTGCTGCTCCTCGTGTATTGTGGTGCGTGACTTGGTGGGCAGGCTCCCCGCTGACGCTGTCAAATTGTTTCCATGTTTTAGTGGCGTGGACACGCGTCTGCGGCGAAGCTGTCATTTTGGAGGCTGCTACCTCATACCTTTTAAAGTAAAGTTGTGAAGTTGTAAGCAGATCCATCGCAAGCATCGGAGTGGCTCTTTCACTGAGACAAGTGTTAACGGCTGGGGCAGCTTTTGTAGCAGAGCTAAATTACAGTTAAAACACAATTCTCTTTCGAAATGTGGAAGTGAAGGAATTATTAAATTGAGTTTGCTTCTCGGGCACTGTACGTGCTCAGTAATGAAAGCAGAACTTGCATTTATGTAGCGCCTTTCACAACCTCAGGACGTCCCAAAGCGCTTTACAGCCATACTTTAGAAGTGTAGTCACTGTTGTGATGTGGGAAACGCAACAGCCAATTTGCACACAGCAATCTGTTTTTAGTGATGTTGGTTGAGGGATAAATATTGGCCGCGACGCTGGGGAGAACTCCCCTGCTCCTCTTCCAAATAGTGCCATGGGATGCCTTGCGTCCACTCGAGAGGGCAGTCAGGGCCTCGGTTTAACGTCTCATCCGAAAGACGGCACCTCCGACAGTGCAGCACTCCCTCAGCACTGCACTGGAGTGTCGGCCTGGATTATGTGCACACGTGTCTGGAGTGGGACTTGAACCCACCACCCCATGAGAGTGCTACCACTGAGCCAGTATTACCCAATATGCATGCCCAACAGGCAAGGCTTCCCGCTGGCAACATGAACTCGGAGAATTACCCACACTGGAGCTACATTTCTTTTAGGAAGTGGCGGGCCGGGGGTGGTGTTGGGGGTGGGGGCGGGTGGTGGGTTATGTTTTGAAACCCAAATGTGTGAGTCTCACTTCATCTGAGTGGGACTTGACAGGTATACTGTGGCCTTGCGATTGGTGAATGTCGCAGGAAGACCTAATGAAGCAAGAAAAACTAAATGTAATAATAGGGGAGAAACCTTTCTATGACAATACCGCAGGTGACCTGAGAATTTGTCTTTCTGACAAATAAGAGGTTGAGGAAAATCCTGTCTTGTCTGCTATATAAAAAAAAACTGTACAGTCTACAGATCTTTCCTGCAAAATTATCCGTTGATTAAACTGATCAAAGGAGAGTGCTAAATATTGATGTAAGATTTTACTGCAGGGAGTGTTGGTGATCAAACTGCTGCTTCCCTTATGTATTGTGCAGTAAATGACCAGCAAAGCAGGCCTCCCACTAAAGCTGTCAAATTGTTTCCTGCCTTAGTAATGTGTAAATGAGTCGGCAGTGGAACTGCAATTGCATCAATTGCTACCTCGTATCTTAAAGTCAGACTGTAAACAAGTCTCCCATCACCAGCATTGGAGCAGCCATTTTACTGAGAGATTTGGAGAAAGCTGTTAAAAGTGACGCAATAATGTTTGGCGAAGATTTTTTTCTTCGGCCCCCCATTGACATGCGTGTCTCAAGATTCCACTGTATAAAACGTTATTCTCAGCATTAATTTATGCTTTAGATCATTCATAAATACTGTTTGCTTTACCACATTTGTCAGCCATTTACATGGCTTGCAACACTGAAAATATGAGGCAGCATTAAACTGAATGGTACTGTCAGGATTAAATTTATCATTGAAAATAACTACTCTGGATAAACCCCATTAAAGAAGATATAGTTATTGTTTGAAAATATATTCATTATTTGATCTTGTTTTTAAATTGACCCATTGTTCCGGTCGGTATCCAGGGCACTCCCGAGGCACAGGGCTTGACTTTAACACCTCAGCTTTTCTGTTCACACATCAGCTCTCTGCTATCTGATACACAAGCTAGACTGTGTGCTGAAAAATGTTCCAATTGTTTTTTTTTTCTGTCAGCACCACCATGGGAGATCAAATAGTTTTCTAACGAACGGTTCGATTATAGAATCCTTTTTGTGCGGCAGCTGCACATTGAGCGCCCCCTTCTGGCAAGCTGCGGGAGAACCCGATCACCGAAAGTTTCCGTTGGTCACGTCGGCTCTTCTTTGCTCTTTCATTTTATCAGGTGAAATGATAAATCATATGAAGAAAGCAACCGCTAACGTTAATAACAATACAGCTGAGCTATTTCCAAGTACAGGAATCAACGGGAGCATTAAAATTGCTGACAGAAAACCCTCTTAAAGAGGCACGTCAAAATCTGACCTTCTGCTCATCCCCAAAGAGGCTGCCTCCCAGTGCAGTAATAACTAGCCAATTTGACAACAGATCATTTGGGGCAAACCAATTTGTAAGACGAAAGGAATCCCATCTGTGTCTGTACGGCATTCTTGGGCAGGAATTTTTTTTTTACACAATCTAGCACAATCCAAATCTTCCCATCTACATTCTTCTGACGCCCTCCGCCACTTTAACAGTTTCCTGGCCCCCAACCGTCTCCTTTTCACCGTGGACGTCCAATCCCTCTACACCTCCATCCCCCACCAGGAAGGCCTGAGGGCGCTCCGCTTCTTCCTTGAGCGGAGGCCCAACCAGTCCCCATCCACCGCCACCCTCCTCCGCCTGGCTGAACTTGTTCTCACAATGAACAACTTCTCCTCTGACTCCACTCCAGATTAAAGGTGTTGCTATGGGAACCCGCATGGGCCCGAGCTATGCCTGCCTTTTCATGGGATATGTGGAACATTCTTTGTTCCAGTCCTACTCGGGTCCCTTCCCTCACCTCTTTTTCCAGTACATTGATGACTGTATCGGTGCCGTTTCCTGCTCTCGCCCTAAACTAGATAAGTTCATTCACTTTACTTCCAATTTCCACCCTTCCTTCCCTCACCTTCACATGGTCCATCTCCGACTCTTCTCTTCCCTTCCTTCACTTCTCTGTCTCCATTTCTGGCGATCAGCTATCGACAAACATCCACTACAAGCCCACTGACTCCCACAGCTACCTGGACTACACTTCCTCCCACCCCGGTTCCTGTAAGGACTCTATTCCATTCTCCCAGTTTCTCCGTCTCCGCCGCATCTGTTCTGACGATGCCACCTTCCATACTAGTGCTTCCGACCGTGTCCGTTCCATTTCCCGCACTTCTGCTCTCACCCCTTCCCCTCCCTCCCAGAACCACGATAGGGTCCTCAACCGAGGATTCCCCTCTACTGTGGTTGCTCTCTCCACGGATGCTGCCTGGCCTGCTGAGTGTTTCCAGCGTTTTCTGTTGTTGTTCCAAATTTCATTACTTGGTCTCTCCAGGAGACTGAGGAAGAAGTGGAGACAGTGAATTTAGCTGCAGATTGGGAAGAGAAAGCGCATGAACACTTTACTTTGGAAGAGTGCCAATGGCAAATGAGTTGTCCACCATCTACAAGGCACAAGTAAGGAGTGTGATGGAACACTCTCCACTTGCCTGGATGAGTGCAGCTCCAACAACACTCAAGAAGCTCAACACCATCCAGGACAAAGCAGCCCGCTTGATTGGCACCCCATCCACCACCTTAAACATTCACTCCCTCCACCACCGGTGTACTGTGGCTGCAGTGTGTACCATCTACAAGATGCACTGCAGCAACTCGCCAAGGCTTCTTCGGCAGCACCTCCCAAACCCGCGACCTCTTCCACCTCGAAGGACAAGGGCAGCAGGCGCATGGGAACACCGCCACCTCAAGTCACACACCATCCTGACTTAGAAATATATCGCCGATCCTTAATCGTCGCTGGGTCAAAATCCTGGAACTCCCTCCCTAACAACACTGCGGGAGCACCTTCACCACACACAGTGCTAGTGGCAGCTCGGCACACCGGGCCTGTGTTGGGGGCGGGGGGGAGTGGGAAATTCGGCGGCTCCATGATCAAGACGGAAGTCAGCACTGAAAGAGGGGAGAGGCGGTGGGGGGGGGTGGGGGTTGGCTTCACCTAGCGGCTGGTAGTGGGCCACGGTGTTTTTGTGGGAGCAGGAGGAGAGGAGCATTCTTGTAAAAGTTCTCCCCACACCCCCGAGAAATGACCCGGGCTTTAAGGAGCGCATGTTATGCTCACCGCCTGGTACAGATGGGCGGATTGTGCCACCCGTCTCTACCTCAAAATTGCAAGTGGGTTTGTCGGACTCCCGATTTGTATATGTCAGCAGCCGCTCGCCTGTTTCGGGTGACAGGCTGCTTATCAAGCCCTCCGCCCGCCCCACTCCTCCCTCCCGATTTCCCACTGCCGCCGCCCTGTCAGGCAAAACAACAGGTAGACAGCAGTTGAAAATCATGCCTCTTAGTCTCTTCGGGAGGCTGGCAAGAGAATGCATTTGAAAGCGGCATTGCTTCACCGACTGGCATGAACTGAGATAGGGGGCACTGAGTGGTTTCGAGATAGGGGGCACTGAGTGGTTTCAGGATAGCCGCGGATCATACCCCAGAAAGTGGCGGTACAGGAACATTTCAATGGAGCTGGACCCTTGCAGCCCTCGGAAGCAATTCCTGCCCCAAAATCAAACATTCAAGAAGTGATGGTGTTTTGATTCTGTAAATTTATTTGCCCTCATCTGATAATTTCTATCTCTCTGATGCTGCTGACAGGTTAGCTGATGCATTCTTGGGAGCTAGTGCTCCATAACATAGGTCATCACGTATCACTGACACGTGATCGATTTCTATGCTTTGTGGTGCTTGCATTCTACATTTAACTAAAAGATGTTGATTATTAATAACAAAGGAACAAAATGCACAAAAGCAGGACTAATAATTAGGAAAGTGAACATCAAGATTGAAGTCTTAAAGACCACTTCTGCTTTACTTATAGCCGTACAAGCCAGGATGACCCAAACTCAATGCAATCCTCTAGGTTTATAGTTGGAGTTAAATTACCAGCCTGCTGAACTGGCAGGAGATGTAATGTAGGACGTGCGGGATTACCCCTCGCCCCGTCCAACAGGTTACAGAGTTCGGACTTGAGACTTATGAGAAATTACACCAGACGCATGGGTTCTGCCTTTAACCTTTTATTGTTCCTAAGACAGATTCAAAACCCCGACCACTATTCGAGCAGTCCACCAATAATGTTACAAGAAATCATACATACAACCACCCGCCGATGATCAGTCCAGCGTTGATTGTAGGCCGCGTCCTTTCGACTGCAGCTCTTCGAGTTGAGACGATCAGCCAGGCCCCTCCTCCCGACAGCAGTGCCGATATTTTACTGTTTTTTATACGGTTTTCCTTGGTTTTTTTTTTCCAGTAAATCAATCATTCAGAAATGGTGAAATGTTCCTTTAATGTTCTACCTGAGTTGCTTGAGCTGTCAAACCTTCACACTCGCACATCCTGTGTGGCTTATCCATTAGTTGCCTTTTATCAAAGCCCAAAATTGTTCATTCACTCAAAGTATACAAAAGTGGCAGAAAACCACTTGGTTACAGTTCATGAGTTACGTCGTATCCTGCATTTCAAAACTTCAACGGTTTGACTCCTCCCCTTTAGCCACCAAAAATCGTTTTACAATCTTGTAGCCTGTTTTGTTGTAGACACGATGTCTGCAAATCTAAGGAGGTTTGTTTATCTCTGTTGTCTATGACTACCCCCTGCAGTCACAACCATGTTTGCTGCCTTTTAGTAAATCACATCAAAGCACTTTCCATATCCACTTATCAGTGAAAGACCATCTGTTACAACTTTATTTCACTTCGAAAAAAACCTTTTGGCCTGGCAAAGCATTTTAATATATACCAACGTTTAAAATTTAAGGGTCTGTGTATGCCTACAGTAAATCCAACCAGGTGTAAATCTGCCACCTCTCATCTTGAACCAGTCAATATGGACTACTCCTCACTGCTTATACTGGGCCAGTGATTGCAACTTGGCTGCAAGTTCACCACAAATGTTGTAGCTGCATCACTCTAATTGGAAAAATTAACCACGGTTGGAGTCTGAGCCCAAGAGGTTTATCTTTTCAATTCTTCATTGTGCTCCTCGAGGCAAACCGTGCCAGTGCTGGGCAATGAAGCACTTTCCCCAATTGATGCACAGCCCAGTGCAGAGGACTCTGCTTCAACAATCCACCTGTGTTCACTTTTCCATTTGTTACCCCCCTCCAGTTGCTGGATCAGCATGACTTTGTGCTAAATTGTGGTCAGTTTTTGCATTGTTACGTGTGCTCAAAAGAAGTTAGGTTGAAACCATTTTAACTTACTATCTTCCCAGAGTATCTTCAGAACTAACGGAGAGAGAAGATTTCTCATTGATCTAGCTGGACTCAACACCAGGCTCCAGAGAGGAAGGAATATTGGGCAAAGAGGGAGGAAAAAACAAATTATATAAAAATGAGCGCTGAACTGAAGGATTATCTAATTTTTTTTTGTAGACTATATTCCACTGTTAACTGCATACATTGCATGAGATCCAACATGAACTGGAGTTCTGCATCAAGTGCATGCACAAGGGCTTGAATTAATCTGGAAAGGATGATAAAGGAGGGCAGTTAAGAGTCAACCACATTGCTGTGCGGTTGGAGTCATATGTAGGCCAGACCGGGTAAGGTTGGCAAGTTTCCTTCCGATAGGACATTGTGAACCAGATGGGTTTTTACGACAATCTAGTAGTTTCATGATGCGGAGATGCCGGTGTTGGACTGGGGTGGACAAATGTGAGAAGTCGCACAACACCAGGTTATAGTCCAACAGCTTTATTTGAAATCACAAGCTTTCGGAGCGCTGCTCCTTCACCTGACGACTGCGACTTCTCACATTAGTAGTTTCATGGTCACCATTACTGATACTAGCTTTTTATTCAATTAACTTAATTTAAATTCCCCAGCTGCCGTGGTGGGATTTGAACTCACATCTCTGGATCATTAGTCCAGGCCTCTGGATTACTGGTCCAGTAATATAACCACTCTTCTACCGTTCCCATTGGATAATGCAATGCCCCATACAAATTCGGAAAGTCCAAGGCTAAACCTCCATTCTGTGCCGAGCAGGGCAGCAGTTGGTGTGATACAGTCGGCCATGGGGCCCCAGTCTAGGGAGAGGGAAATCAGTTCGAATCCCCATAGCCGATCTCTATCTAGTGAATCCAGCTCGATAGCGCTTGTGTAGAAATCAGATGAAGATGGATTGGCTCGGCTCTGGTGCCCGCGATGGTTGACGCTTCCTGCCTCGGCTCACACATGAAGTGCAGCTTTGTGGGTGAGGTACTGGAAATCATCCCTCAAAGCATACTCGGGAAAGAGAGCCATGCCTTCAGGAGAGAAGGAGAACGTAATGTATTACATTCTGCAGCAAAGAAAGAGGATGTGAAATGCACCTAGATACATGCAAATTTGTTTGTTCATATGGGAACAGCGTTGGCTGAGGCCTGGGAGCAAGTTGACTCAGAGCTCAGGAAACGGTTCCTAATATGGGAAGAGGGAGGGAGAACCGAAAAGGAGAGCTGAAATAACAAGACACAAAAATTGAAAATAATCGTTTTTAATTTTCCATTGCGGGGGCTGGGGGGAGGATGGAAGTACTGGGTTCCAATCCTTCAGCAGGCAATAGCTCATAATGGGATGAATGAAATCAGGAGCTGACCTTGTGTGAGGATTTCCAGATGTGGACCCATGTCCCGTTCACTCAATGGTGCATTGATAAAGGATTCCTGAGAGTGGTTCTCAAATAAAACACTGCTTGAGTTCTAACTCTTGACAAAAATTAGTGACACACATGCTCTAGATCAAGGTTATATTGATCTTGAAGTAACATTGATCCATAGCTGTTGCAACCTGCTTGGTGCTAGTACATGAAATACTGTTCCTCTATCTATGCACTGGAATACATATTAACAGGACCTGTCTAATATTCTTACCGACACTACTTGAAAGAATGCAAGCTTCTGAAACTAGCTCACATGCCTCTGGCATCAGGCAGATATCTTTTCTTTGGTTGATAAGGTTTTATAAAAAAAAAAAGAAATGTCACTTCTACAAAAACACTTACTTATTACAGCTTACTGCCATAGATTAGCCCCCTAATGAATTCTGCCAGACACATTTTCAATATCGAAGACATAAAGTGGCAGTGGTTTGTGATGCTGTGTATCTCATTCTGCTCGTGGGCAGCCATGAGAATCACAAAAGTAGACAGTGGTGTTTACAGAGTATGTGTTATGACACGCTGTCAGGGTAATTAATATCCTGGGGCTTTTTTATGATGCAAGTTAAACAGTGGTAATAGGTCACGGAGATGGTTGATATATAATGGCTTTTCATTAATTTTGGGGGGGAGTTTGACATTGCGTGCAGCATCTAATCAAAAGTATGCAGTGTTTCCTGACATCTTGTTCTTGGTAGACATCAAGCCGAGGTAAATTATAGGGACAAAGCAGGCGTGTGTTGATAGCATTGGCAATTTTTCATCGCAAGACAGAGCTGAAGATTACAGTATGGAAATGTATTTTGTTAAGATTGGTGGCACCCTCTAGTCTTGAAAAGATTTGTGGCTGTTCCTATTGTAATGTTGTCAAGGTGACATTTGGTCTGTACGAGACAGTTGTGTTGCGGAAGCGACTTCCATCATCATATTATGACAGTTTTTTTTTGCAACCAGACCCAAGCCTTGCAGCCCTCAGGGCTGTGTGTATGTTGAACAGACACAAGGTGCATTTTGCCGCTTGCGGGGCTGCCACTGTTGCACCTCGTGCTGATGCAGTTGCAATTAGATGCCTAAAACCAGCTTACCGTCCAGGGATTTGCTTAAGGACACTAGTGTTATAATGCTGAGCAGTGAGCACGGGCCAGGGAGTGCGTCTTGTATTTTACCTCACCCCTCACTCAATTGAGCCAATGAAACTTTGTTCTGTGTAGCATAACTAGGATTGCGAATTACGCCCCCCCCCCCCCACCAAAAAAAAAATCTAAATCTCATAAGAAACAAGAATCTGACAAAAAATATTTTGTAAGAGCAATTTAAAGGGTTGGTCACCTATCTTTCATGATGTCTTCTAATGCGAGCTCGAACATGAGCACCAGCACGACAGAGTAGCATTAGTCACGTCTACCTGTCATGTCCTCACTTTAATCACATTCTATATTCCTTTTGACTGACTTCACAGTTTTCTGATATTATGTATTTTTAAGATTCTGATGGCATAGTATGTTGGAGCAGAAACATAGGCTGATGGTCCAGTTTCAAGATCTCTACGTGTAGAGGCCAGAGATGCCCATACAGGGAAGTAACGGAGACTCATTTGAGTCCCCTCTCATTCAAATCCTAGTAGTTAGTTCAGAGCAGCACAGATCAAGACCCGGGAGCAGTTTACCTTCTTTCTCTTGATACATGAACTAGGGAGACCACAAATTGAGGAGAAAAGTAAGTTGTTTTTAAAGTATCATCTAGAGGAGAGGGTGGAGCTAGCATGCTGTCCTCTCGCCTTTTGGATCTGCGAGGGTTGGAATCAAGCCCAGACTGAAGGTATGAAGATTTCTTCCCTTTTGGCTCTAAATGAAGTTAGTTTGGAAAATCTCAACCCAGTTCCTAGTGAGTGCAGGGTAAATCCCACCTTGTAAGCAATCCTTCAAGCATGATTTTCTGCCCTGCCTCTGGTGTGAGCTGTCAATGCCAGACCAAATATAGGCCAGGAGCCTGTCCATGCTAAGTAACTACAAAATCAGATGTGGTCTGATGGTCAGGTAAGTTTGAATAACGCACTGCCCAATCGGAAAGACTAGCCCTTTTAGTCTAACGCACAAAACTGCTCACAATTTGGCACTAATGAGTAAATTTGGCAATCCTACGTATTGGGCATGCATGTACACAACTGGCGTGGAAACATCAGAAATCTTGAGATTGAGTAGGTCTTGCACTACTGTGTGCATACAGCCTGTTTTTTATGGCCAGGTTGTGCTGGGATTCCTGGAAGCCCTCACCGATGGTGCCACAAGCCGCATTAAGCAAAAGCCCTGATTGAGTTAACTTTTCCTTCATTTTTGTTTTGCACTCCCTCTCCCAGTCTTGGCAAAGGCTGACAAATACTTGAAACTCATTTTGAAGCTTTGTACAGGCAGAAACAATATTTGTCCCCATATGCAGCCACTTACCTTTAAGTGTGCATGTCTCTTTAAGGCTGAGCTGATGGCCATATTTTGCACAGCACTCAATAGATTCGCTCCCGACACAATGCCAAAGCTGCACGGGCATTCATGAATAATTACCTAAGTTGTGAAACTCATGCTGGTGTAATAAATAAAGAAAGAAAGACTTGCATTTATATAGCGCCTTTCATGACCACCGGACGTCTCAAAGCGCTTTACAGCCAATTAAGTACTTTTGAAGCGGAGTCACTGATGTAATGTGGGAAACGTGGCAGCCAATTTGCGCACAGCAAGGTCCCACAAAGAGCAACGTGAAAATGACCAGATAATCTGTTTCAGTGATGTTGGTTTGAGAGAGAAATATTGGCCCAGGACACCGGGGATAACTCCCCTGCTCTTCTTTGAAATAGTGCCATGGGATCTTTTACGTCCACCTGAGAGAGCAGACGGGGCCTCGGTTTAGCGTCTCATCCAAAAGATGGCACCTCCGACAGTGCAGCACTCCCTCAGCCTAGCTTTATGTGCTCAAGTCCCTGGAGTGGGGCTTGAACCCACAACCTTCTGACTCCGAGGCGAGTGCGCTACCCACTGAGCCACAGCTGACACTGAATAAGCGCTATTCTGAGGTTGGGATTGATGCTCATTGTTGAGGCAGAGTTGGAAGCGCTTCTGTCAATGCGTGTCTACACTATACACGACCTGCAACCTCTCAATGCTAGAAAAAATATTCTAGCCAATCTAAAAATGCCTACCTTTAAATATCACTGATAGTTTTGTTAGGCAGCCGATTAGAGAGCCTGCTTATACTCTACAACTGCAGCATTTGTTGTGAATTCGCAGCCAAGTTTCAATATCTGGTGCCGTATAAGCAATGAGGAGTTGTTCACATTGACAGGTTAGGGCTGAGAGGCGACAGATTTACATTTGGTTGGATTTATATCTCCTGCCATTTCAGTTGGAAAGTGCCAGTGAGTGTGCGTATCAGGCTAGTAATTTAACTCCAACTGTAAAATTGCATTGAGTTTGGGTTATCCTGACTTGTAGAGCTGTAAGTAAAGTATAAATTGGCTTTAAGACTTTAACTTTGATGTTTACTTTCCCAGGAATTTTGGCCTATTTTTCACTTTTTATGTTCCTTTATTAAAATAATGTATTTTATTTTAATTAAAACTCAGAGTGCAAACACCATAAAAAACGGAGTTAGAGGATATTACTGTGATACATGGTATTCCATTTCATCGAGCGACCGCTCCCAACAATACATCAACTAACCAGTCAGCAGTGTCAGTGAGAGAGAAACTGTCTTTGTCAGGTTGCTTTCTGACAGTCAATCACAGCCACATAACACGGAGCACCGCCCCCAGATACGCTAGCTGAGAAATCGTGGCTGGCATGTCGATGTATGTAGCACGTCGTGAGACTTTGCGACGACCTAGGTAATTTAAAAATGGAGCCGTATCTTACCAAAAGTGTCTCATTTTCTCAAATAAAAGGCACAAATCTATCTGCTCCATTATTCTGCAAAATGATCAGGGGCCAGTAGGAATAAGGCAAAGCAGACATAAGTCAAACTGAAAACATCGTGTGCAAAGGATATTGGACGCAAGAGAGCCATTATGAGGCAGTGTTCTCATCATAGATTTTCAAAGTGGGTTCCCCAGTCAGCTTTCTGTCTGTCCATAATCAGATTTATTGATTTACTGGCTCATTATTTTTGTTGCTGTATATACTAATAAAAAGTCTTTTGTGCAGTTTTGT
Organism: Squalus acanthias; assembly: GCA_030390025.1. Classification (NCBI taxonomy): domain Eukaryota; kingdom Metazoa; phylum Chordata; class Chondrichthyes; order Squaliformes; family Squalidae; genus Squalus; species Squalus acanthias. The sequence goes on from CM059448.1 coordinate 16,680,595, forward strand.
TTTTTTCTGACATACTCTTTTGGAAGTAGGACATGGGGTCCCCAGGAGTGTGTCGGTATTTGCAAGGGATTCTTCCACACAGAAAAATGTGCAAATATTGACACAATCCCATATTTAAATGATGTCACTCAAACTCTGTAACCCTCATCTGGATTTGAGATGCGATTGCGAGCTTGAAATCACTCTCGTGTGTTTTTTTTAAATAATTTTTATTTATATAATAAAATAAGGGCCTATTTTGTTTCTGAAAGATGTCGGCCATACATCAACATCCTGTTTGCTCCATGCAGTTGATGTGCAATGATGTCTATACTAGAGGATTAATGATTGGGCTGTAATCTCTGGAAGTTTATCAAGGTATAAATCATGATTGATTTTTGGGGATTAACAGTAACATAAGCACTCTGATATGGGTACTCACCAGCATATTCCTTACTCCTGCATCACCATCAAGCCAGTTGACCAGCCCTGGTTCAATAAGTGTGTAGAAGAGCATGCCAAGAGCAGCACAAGGCATACCTGAAAATGAGGTGTCAACTTGGTGAAGTTCCAAAACAGGACTACATGCATGCATGCTAAACACCAGAAGCAGCATGCTATAGACAGAGCTCAGCGATCCCACAACCAACGACTCAGGTCAAAGCTCTGCAATCCTGTCACATCCAGTCGTGAACGGCAGTGGACAATAAAGCAACCAACGGAAGGAGGAGGCGCTACGAGCATTCGCATCCTCAACAATGGAGGAGCCCAGCACGTGAGTGCAAAAGACAAGGCTGAAGCGTTCGCAACCATCTTCAGCCAGAAGTGCCGAGTGGATGATTCTTCTCAGCTTCCTGAGGTCTCCACCACCACAGACGTCAGTCTACAGCCAATTTGATTCACTCCACGTGACTTCAAGAAACAGCTAAGTGCACTGGACACGACAAAGGCTACGGGCCCCGACAATATCTCGGCTGTAGTGCTGAAGACCTGTGCTCCAGAACTAGCCACCTCTCCGAGCTAAATTATTCCAGTGCAGCTACAATACTGTCATCTACCCGACAATGTGGAAAATTGCCCAGGTATGTGCTGACCACAAAAAGCAGGACAAACCCGACCCAGCCAACTACCCCCCCATCAGTCTACTCTCAATCGTCAGCAAAGTGATGGAAGGTATTCTACAGTGCTATCGAATGGCACTTACTCACCAATAAACTTCTCACCAATGGCTCACTTTGGGTTCCGCCAGGACCACTCTGCTCCAGACCTCATTATAGCCTCAGTCCAAACATGGACACAACCTGGTTTCCAGAGGTGAGGTGAGAGTGATTGCTCTTGACATCAAGGAATCATTCAACCAAGTGTGGCACCAAGGAGTCCTAGTAAAACTGCAGTCATTGGAAATCAGGTGGAAAACTCTCCAGTGGCTGAAGTCATACCTGGCACAAAGGAAGATGGTTGTGGTTGTTGGGGGCCAATCATCTCAGCCCCAGGATATCATTGCAGGAGTTCCTTAGGGCAGTGTCCTAGGCCGAACTATCTTCAGCTGCTTCATCAATGACCTTCCCTCCATCATAAGGTCAGAAGCATAACACCATCCACGGCAACTCAGTCAACTTGTTTGGCACTTCATCCACTAGCCTAATCATCCACCCACCTCACCACTGGCTGCAGTGTGTACTATCTACAGGATGCACTGTAGCAACTTGCCGAGGCTTCTTCAGCAGCAACTCCCAAACCGGCGACCTATATCACCATTCCTTCATCGTCGCTGAATCATAATCCTGGGAGCACCTTCACCACACAGACTGCAGCGGTTCAAGAAGAAGGCCCACCACCACCTTTTCAAAGGCAACCAGGGATGAGCAATAAATGCCGGCCTTTTTGAATTCACATCTATACTTCCCAACATTATGGCCTGGGTTCCCACTATTCCCCATCAGGTGTTCTGACTTAGGTTCCAGACAAGAATAAGAGAGTTTCTGACGTGCTGAGAATAGTTGTACAAAAATAAACCACCATTTAATTCACCTCCTGCAAATCCTTTCTCGTAACCATCTCACACACTCTAAGACTGAGGCTCTTCTTGCACCCTTCGAGCAATTTAACAAAATTGTTGGCTAAAACATTTCAGGTGCTGTCAAGGAGATATGAAAAAATGTTCTCGAGCACTGGCTCGGAGCAGTTAATGCTTATGTCAGAGGGTTGCTGTGGAAACAAGGTGCGATCTGCCAGAGACTCTGAATTCCAGCCTGCTCTCAGCCGATTGGCAATGTTTTCTAATCGTGTAGGAACGCACTCGCGATTGATCAGAAATGCTCTGACAATTGATTTACAAAAAACCTTTCATCATTCTGTTTCATCATTGCAGAAAACAAATAAAACTTAAATTCCGTAATTCAGCTGTGATAAAAATTAATTACGGGGAGGGTAATCTAAAATGTTTGTGTTTGATCGAGGTTTTAGGGTCTGTTTTTGTGTTCAATTTTACCTTATGCCAAAATGATGTGGTGCTGCTAAAACCCTGCACTATAAGGAAGCATGCAGTGGAATACAAAACCGTCCAGCCACCGTGCAATTTTGTCTATTGGTTTCCCAGTTAAAGCTATTGGTATTGCTATTACTCTACTCTTGGGTTCAGTGACTATGTGTACAGATGTAACCATGGTGTGGTTAGAATGAATGCTCCAGCATCCTTTTATGGTGGAAAACACAACAAGCTGATTGCTGACTAGACAGGGTATAGCGAACCTATAACACCCTTAAAGCAAAAGTAATAACATATTGGATATTCAACCCATACCTTCATTACTGCCTTAATATACAATACCATTTGTTTTCGATTAGGCACTTTACAGCCTTATGGACTCAACATCGAGTTCAACAATTTCAGACCATAACCTCTGCCCCTATCTTTTTTTCATTTTTTTTTCTCTCACATGGCAGCTGTCGATCATTCTGCCATTGTCATGTCTAGAGTCATCTTTTGTTTCTTAACTTGTCCCATTACCATCTCCTCTTGCCTTGCACCATCATGCCTTTTGTCTTTTAATCTCTCCTGCCTTCCATCCTATCACAGACCTTCCCTTTTGTTCTTTCCTCCCCTTCCCCATTCCCTGCCTCTACACTTGCTTAAAAACCTGTTCCATCTCCAACTTTTTCCAGTTCTGACGAAGGGTCATCGACCTGAAACGTTAACTCTGTTTCTCTCTCTCTACAGATGCTGCCTGACCTGCTGAGTATTTCCAGCATTTTCTGTTTTTTTAATACCATTTGTTTGCTGGGAATCACACCCAGCAGCATTAGTATCCACTTGCCGAGGAAAGTGTTAACTTCAAATGTGACTGACAACTGTGTGCCTTTTACAGGTTAAACATGGGAAAGAATGATGTTCTCACTTTTTATGATGGGGATGACCTAACAGCAAGGATATTGGGCCAGTATTCAGGGACCCACCATCAGTTCAAGCTGTACACGACCATGGCTGATGTCACCATCCAGTTCCAATCTGATCCAGCAAGCAATGTGTTTGGATATCAACAGGGATTTGTCATCCATTTCTATGGTGAGCCAAAAGATTTTGTTTGTCCAGTTAAACTCAACAATTGCCATCTTGGACTGAAAACAAGCAGGTCCTGCATATAAACTGCACCCAGGATTTTCGCAGCTTTGTCTGTGGAGTATACCTCATATAACTGGTAAAAAAATCTAGTACGCAAGTTGCAATGGTGTATGAGTCAGTCCTTCTCCTCAGACCTTTTAAAGAAATGGCGACCAATAATTAGCCTGCGGTATGTATTTGCCACAAATAATGATTATTATTGTAATGTTCATAGCTTGAGCTCCAATGTCATTCATCTCTATCATCCTGCCACACATGTTGTTCATGAACTTTATTCTCCAATGGCAAAAGGTAACTGAGACACGGGATAATAGCTGAACAATTGTAATGAAGTCATGAGGGTTGGATAGTCCGAGCTATGGATGTCTCCACGGACATCATCAATCATAATGATTGGCCTTCCGGCCAGCTGGAGGCAACACATGAGTTTTTGCAGAAAGCGGACTCCCTGAGTCAAACCCAGTGAAATTCTCTGAGTAAGAGAGGCCAAGTATTAGTCGGTACTGGAATTTATGGTCATTTTCCAAGAATCTGGCATCATGGTTACCAGGCTGTTTCCTAAATTAGCTGCTGTGTCCTTTGTAATTGTCGCATCAGTATTCGCCACCATAGGAGTTATCAGTTCCTCCAGTTTTGCCCCGTCTGCTGTATTCAGGCATTGTTCCTCATGTCATTGGTAGAAAGTTTCCACAACCTTTAAAGGTCAGTCCAACAATTTATTACTGTGCCACTAATTGGCTTTGTTGTTTCATTAAGCATAGCCAATTTAAGAATTGTTCCAGCAAACAGATTTGACACATAATTATAAAAATCTCAGCTGAGTGTGCCAATCAAAATAATTAAAATTGCAGAAACCGTGATCTAAAGAGGACCTGCTTTAATAATCTGAATGATTGATGGTATTGTTTTTGCAACTGCAAAAGTAGCTTTGATTCCATCTTACAATGTGATTTTGGCTAAGATTTTGCAAGTAAAATTAATCAAAACTCTCAGGTTTTCAGAGTCATTAGCAACAGTGAATTGTATCTCCCTTGATTCCTATGTGATAGGAATAGCGTGGGGCATTATATGGACTTTAGAATTGGTTGTGTTAACTCCATAAACTGTGCCTCCTATGTATTGACTTATATTAATTGCTCCAGCATCGCTAATTAATTTTTACTCCCATCTAAAGCAGTTACAAATTTCACTAATATTTCACAGTATGCTACAAAAAGGGAGTATGAAAAGAAACTTGCAAGGAATATCAAAATCAACACGCAGAATTTTTACAATTACAATTGCAATTACAATTTTACAATTATATTAGGAAAAAGAGGGTGGTCAGGAGCAATGTTGGCCCCTTAAAAACTGATATTGGTGATATTGTCAAGGAAATGGCGGACATGTTGAATAATTACTTTGCGTCAGTATATACAGTAGAAGAAGAGGATAGCATGCTGGAAATCCCAAGGAAACTAATATTGAATCAGGGACAGGGACTCAAAATAAAATTAACATAAGTAAAATAACAGTAATGAAGAAAATAATGGAACTAAAGAGTGACAAATCCCCAGGACCAGATGGTTTCCATCCCAAGATTTTAAAGGAAGTAGGTGAGCACATTGCAGATGCCCGAACTATAATCTTCCAAAGTTCTCTCGATTCAGGAAACGTCCCTTTAGATTGGAAAATTGCACATGTGACTCCTCTATTTAAGAATGGCGAGAGAGGGAAACCAGGGAATTGTAGACCAGTTAGCCTAACATCTGTTGTCGGAAATTACTAGAGTCTATAATTAATGATAGGGTGACTGAACAGCTTGAAAATTTTCAGTTGATCAGAGAGAGCCAGCATGGATTTGTGAAAGGTAGGTCATGCCTGACAAACCTGATTGAATTTTTTGAGGAGATGACTAAAGTAGTGGACAGGAGAATGCCTCTGGATATTATTTATATGGACTTCCAGAAGGCATTTGATAAAGTCTCACATATAAGACTGTTAACTAAGGTAGAAGCCCATGGAATTGAAGGCAAATTATTGACATGGTTAGGAAATTGGCTGAGTGGCAATAGACAGAGAGTAGGAATAATGGGAAGGTACTCAAATTGGCAGGATGTGACGAGTGGTGTCCCGTAGGAATCTGTGTTGGGGCCTTCAACTATTCATAGTATTTATTAACGACTTAGATGATGGCACAGAAAGCCATATATCCAAATTTGCCAAAGACACAAAGATAGGCGGCATTGTAGGCAGTGTAGATGAAAGCATAAAATTACAAAGGGATATCGATAGATTAAGTGAATGGGCAAAACTGTGGCAAATGAATTTCAATATAGGCAAATGTGAGGTCATCCACTTTGGCCCTAAAAAGGATAGAACAGGGTACTTTCTAAATGGTGAAAAGCTAAAAACAGTGGATGTCCAAAGAGACTTGGGGGTCCAGGTAGATAGATCATTAAAATGTCATGAACAGGTGCAGAAAATAATCAAAAAGACTCATGGAATGCTGGCCTTTATATCTAGAGGACTAGAATACAAGGGGGTAGAAGTTATGCTGCAGCTATACAATGCCCTGGTTAGACCACACCTGGAGTACTGTGAGCAGTTCTGGGCACCACACCTTAGGAAGGATATATTGGCCTTGGAGGGAGTGCAGCGTCGGTTTACCAGACTGATACCCGGACTTCAAGAGTTAAATTACGAAGAGAGATTACACAAATTAGGGTTGTATTTCCTAGAATTTAGAAGGTTAAGGGGTGATCTGATCGAAGTTTTCAAGATATTAAGGGGAGCAGATAGGGTAGAGAGAGAGAGAAACTATTTCTGCTGGTTGGGGAGTCTAGGACTAGGAGGCATAGTCTAAAAATTAGAGCCAGACCTTTCAGGAGTGAAATTAGGAAACACTTCTACACACAAAGAGTGGTAGAAGTTTGGAACCATCTTCCGCAAACGGCAATTGATGCTAGATCAATTGTTAATTTTAAATCTGAGATTGATAGCTTTTTGTTAACCAAAGTTATTAAGGGATATGGGCCAAAGGCGGGTATATGGAGTTAGGTCGCAGATCAACCATGATCTGATTGAATGGTGGAACAGGCTCGAGTGGCTCAATGGCCTACTCCTGTTCCTATGTTACTAATGCATTCTGCTTTCAGGCAGACTTCAAGCTTTGCTGCCCTTTGGTTGAGGTTATTGCTGGCCCAATAGTTCTCCCTGGTAGAAATGAAGAGCTGCTTTGTGTGAAGCCGGTGTAATGGCACCACACATTGAGAATACAGTGTGAGGAAAAATGGAGCACTAGGGCCAAGGGCTTGTGCCTATTGTCAGCCACACCACTGAGTTACTGATCTCAGCCACTGATGATTTTGAAGGGGGATGCAGCCACTAAAAGCCTAAGATTTTCTGGAAGGGAGGCTGGAGCATACATCCCTCAGAAAATGTTGTGGTTTTTTGCCCTTTATTTGGTGCATTTTATAAGTAGACCTTATGTACAATGTGAATATTGCTTCACTGGACCTGGTCACAGAATCACAGAATCCCCACAGTGCTGATAGAGGCCATTTCGGCCCATCGAGCCTGCACCGACACATATCCCACCCTATCCCCGTAACCCCACGTATTTAACACTAAGGGTCAATTTTATCATAGCCAAATCAACCTAACCCGCACATCTTTGGACTGTGGGAGGAAACCGGAGCACCCGGAGGAAACCCACGCAGACACGGGGAGAATGTGCAAACTCCACACAGACAGTCACCCGAGGCCGGATTCGAAACCGGGTCCCTGGCGCTGTGAGGCAACAGTGCTAACCACTATGCCACTGTGTTGCCCCGTGGTCAGCGGTGCTAGAAAAGAATACAATGGAACCTCAAATATCTGTGCTCCCCTTAACTACATTCTTGATGATCCACAAGAACCTTTGTGTTCATCATGACTGCTACCACTTTTTTTAAATGAGTCACGTCTCTTTTATTGGTACCATAGCAAGCTAATGTTACCTTAACACCTCCGTAACATCGCCCGTCTCCGCCCTTGCCTCAGCTCATCCGCTGCTGAAACCCTCATCCATACCTTTGTTACCTCTAGACTTGACTATTCCAACGTACTCCTGGCTGGCCTCCCACATTCCACCCTACGTAAACTTGAGGTCATCCAAAACTCAGCTGCCAATGTCCTAACTCGCACCAAGTCCCTTTCGCCCATCTCCCCTGTGCTCGCTGACCTACATTGGCTCCCGGTTAAGCAGCGCCTCGATTTCAAAATTCTCATCCTTGTTTTCAAATCCCTCCATGGCCTCACCCCTCCCTATCTCTGGAATCTCCTTCAGCCCCACAACCCCCCGAGATATCTGCGCTCCTCTAATTCTGCCCTCTTGAACATCCCTGATTATAATCGCTATACCATTGGTGGCCGTGTCTTCTGTTGCCTAGGCCCTAAGCTCTGGAATTCCCTGCCTAAACCTCTCCGCCTCTCTACCTCTCTTTCCCCCTTTAAGACCCTCCTTAAAACCTACCTCTTTGACCAAGCTTTTGGTCACCTGCCCGAATTTATCCTTATGTGGCTCGGTGTCAAATTCTTTTGTCTTAAAATACTCCTGTGAAGCGCCTTGGGACGTTTTACTACGTTAAAGGTGCTATATAAATACAAGTTGTTGTTGAGCACACGCCCAACTCACTAGCACAGAAGCATGTTTAAAACCGGCAGGTTTTCCATTTAATTTAAAATTGACCTCTCTGCTGAGCTCAGCGGTATGTGAGCTGTTGTTGGGATTGATAGGTGTGCCTGCATGCTGCCTTTAGAAAAAAAAGAAAGAATTTGCATTTATATAACACCTTTCAAGTCTCAGGAAGACCCAAAGCGCTTCACAGCCATTGAAGTACTTTTGAACTGTTGTAATGGAGGCAAACCACAGCAGCCAATTTGCAGACAAACTGCAGTGAGATAAATGGCCAGATAATCTGGTTTAGTGCTATTGATTGAGGGGTAAATGTTGGCCCGTGTAGGAGGAAAGTTCCCCTGCTCCTCTTCAAACAGTGTCACAGGATCTTTTTATATCCATCTGCGTAGGCAGACACGGCCTTGGCTTCAGGTCTTATCCAAAAGGTGGCACCTCTAACAATGCAGCACCCCCTCAGCACTGCACTGAAGTCTCGGCCTGGTTATAGTGCTCACCACTCTCGGTGAGAGATAGTACGCTCAGAATTAAAGAAAATATCTGCACCCCTTCCCAAAGGAAATCGCACTCCTCCCAAAACTAGACTTCACTTTAAGCAGCGGAGGAACAAATCAAAAAGAAATAATACAGATCAAACAAATTTGGACTTTTATTGCTAAAATTTGGTCTAAATGTATTTCTACAATTAAAATCAGCAGTATGTCCTGGCTGCAGGAATGATGACAAAATCCTTCAACCGGTTTAAGTCTCAAGGTGACTATTATATGAAGAATTTTCAGTGAACAAGCACAGTATTAATACAATAGCAAAATACTGCGGATGCTGGCAATCTGAAATAACAACAGAAAATGCTGGAAACACTCAGCAGGTCAGGCAGCAGAAAAAGAGGTGAGGGAGGGGACCTGAGTAGGACTGGAACAAAGAATGTTCCACATATCCCACGAAAAGGCAGGCATAGCTAGGGCCCATGCGGGTTCCCATAGCAACACCTTTAATTTGGAGGAAGTGACTGTCCAGGGCCCCAAACACCCCTTCCAGGTGAAACAGCGATTTACTTGTACTTCTTGCAAATTAGTGTACTGTATTTGCTGCTCACGATGCGGTCTCCTCTACATTGGGGAGACCAAACGCAGATTGGGTGACCGCTTTGCGGAACACCTCCGTTCAGTCCGTAAGGGTGACCCCGAGCTTCCAGTCGCTTGTCACTTTAATTCTCCGCTCCACTCCCACTCTGTCCTCGGCCTCTTACACTGTTCAAATGAAGCTCAACGTAAGCTCGAGGAACAGCACCTCATCTTTCGATTAGGCACTTTACGGCCTTCTGGACTCAACATTGAGTTCAACAATTTCAGACTATAACCCCCCCATTTTTTCAGGCAGCAGCTGTTGATGATTCTGCCATCCCCATTTGCAACATTTCATCTCTCCTGAGTTCAATCCTAGCACAGACTATGGCTTAAGTTCCTTCCTCCCCTCCCCCTGCCATTTCCCTGCCTCTGCACCTGTTTAAAACTGTTACATCTCACAACTATTTCCAGTTCTGACAAAGGGTCATCGACCTGAAACGTTAACTCTATTTCTCTCTTCACGGATGCTGCCTGGCCTGCTGAGTGTTTCCAGCATTTTCTGTTGTTATTTAAGCACAGTATTAAGCTGGGTCTGTCTCACAAAATTCAATACTTGAAATTAAGGTAGTAGAGGGCATAAATAAAATATTATTTTAGTCAAATTCCAATATGAAGAGTAATTGGATTCTGTGCTGTGAAGCTGTGTCAGTATGAAGGGAATGGGTTTCATTGTTCCTCTCTGGAAACCCCACTGACAGTGGAACAATGCTGAGTGTTACGAATGTAGCAGAAACAAAATGTGAAGCCCTTAATATTCTTTCTATTCTTATTCATTCTTTATCTGCTTTGTTCTGATTCTGTTTGACAAAACAGCATTAAGTGTAAAATTCTAAATGTAAATAGAATATATTGAATCAGTTAATTTAGCAGTTACCGTATATTCTCGCATGTAGGGCAGCCCAAGTATAAGACAACCTCTACTTCCTGGCCAAAAATCTCCCAAAAACCTACGATGCATGTATATGATATGGGCCAACGTTGCAACAGTGCATGCCCAATAATGTGGAATGCTTTCAAACTTTGAATGTTGACTTATAATGTAATGGCTAAACTTTTCTGGTAAATTGAAATCCTTCAAAGTCGGAATTGGACTCCGAATATTCAGAGTTTCAAAGTCTTGGTTTTTTTTATGTTGTCATTGCGACAATTTTCTGTTCCACCATTATCATCACTGCTGTCTGTTAGGTGGTGTAAGCCTGGTACTTGGTGTAATGCGCAGTTTCAACAGGTACTTAATTGGTTGTTTGTTCCTTCCTTCTCCACTTGGTTAGGGTACCAGTAGCTGAACCCAACTGATTCCAATCTATCTTGAATACTTTCTTTAGGCAAAAGACCACTGACTGCAGGTGGAAGTGAGACCCCCTATCTCTCTCTCTCACACACTCACACACATCCATATAGTCTTTCACCAGGCTCTTCATTCAGGGATGAGCACTCAAACCATGTCCCACACTAACACAGAGCACGAGACAAGAAGAAAGACTTGCATTTATATCGTGCCTTTCATGACATCCGAAAGCGGTTTACAGCCATTGAAGTACTTTTGAAGTGTTGTAATGTAGGAACCGCGGCAGCCAATTTGGGCACAGCAAGGTCCATCAAACAGCAACGTGATAATGGTCAGATAATCTGTTTCAGTGATGTTGGTTAAATATTGGGATAAATATTGGCCAGGAGAACTCCCCCGCTCTTCTTCCAAAAAATGCAATGAGATCTTTTACGTCCACCTGAAAGAGCAAATGGGGCCCCAGTTTATGTCTCATCCGAAAGACGGCCCCTCTGACAGTGCTGCACACCCTCAGTACTGCACTGGAGTGTCGGCCCATATTATGTACTCAAGTTTCTGGAGTGGGACTTGAACGCACAACCTTCTGACTCAGAGGCGAGAGTGCTACCCACTGATCCAATGCTCCCATGTGTGTATTCCACACCTTCTGCAACTTCTCTTTAGTGCCATCTTTGTCCATCCAGCTTCTCTGGTGTGTTCAAAGTGATTATTCCAAATGGAAACTCAGCATTAGCTATCAATGCGTTGGCCTTTAAAAATGATCAGCATTAGCTTCATGCCAGCTGCAATGCACATCAGCATGAGCATGAAGTGCATCATGCCCCATCGCTTTTCCCAGTACACGGCTGGCACCAGTCAAATCAACATATGGTTACACGAGCGATGAAAATTCATCAAGGTTTCGTCCATATTCCCAATCTGAGACAGTTGATATTGTGCTTCTTTATGACATATTAAGTGGACATTGTCCACTTTCACTCCAGGTCTTTCTACATCTGGGTTGCTTTAGTGCATTGTTAGAGTAACAGTAAGTGTCAGTTTGTGATATTGGTGCACTAGCCAGCAGGCACAATAGAAATGTCACTTATACTTTGCTGCCGTTGTCAATTTTAATGTGCTCAGTGTCGGCACGCATTCTTCCAGAATAGAATACTATGTTCAATGAGGAGCAGCACACCCATGGAATAAACAGGCTATCTCCACAGTGGCACTGAACTGCAGATTTTCATTGAACGATATAGAGCTGTCCTGACTCATTTACACCATGTGTGTTATGAGTTCTAGTCTTTCATAACCAGAGGGCACAGATTTAAGGTGATTGGCAAAAGAACCGGAGGCGACGTGAGGGAAAACTTTTTTACGCAACGAGTGGTTAGGATTTGGAATGCACTGCCTGATAGGATGGTGGACACAGATGCAATAGTAGCCTTCAAAAGGGAATTGGATAAATTCTTGAAGGAGAATTAAGTTCCAGGGATATGGGGGAAGAGAGGAGGAGTGGGACTGACTGGATTGCTCTTCGAAAGAGCCAGCACAGACTCGATGGGCCGAATGGCCTCCTTCTGTGCTGTACTACTTGGGAAAGATCTTGTTCATTTTCCCATCCCCAGTGGCAACTCCCTTCTTCCAAAACGCCACAAAGTTTCCTACTGATTTCTACGTATGTTGACCTGTTTTAGGTCAGGGTACTGTAAATTGTTTGACTCCCATGCGTTTGTCTCGGTTAAAGTGCCTCAGGTTGCCTTAACTAAACTAATGCTGCTTTTACATTGGTGTCGGTGGAGTGTTTACACCTCCAGTTCCTGAAGCACAGGTCTAATGCAAACCTGCCAGATTCACCAACGCTGACATCCAGGAGGCTCAGGTTTTTTTTTTAAAAAGCAGGTCTTCCTGATACTGGCCTTACTGAATCTGGCTGTCCTATATGAGGCATATATTAGGGTAGCTGCCAGCTGGGTGAGACTTGCTGTTGGGGAACAGGTGGCGCAAACAACCCGCCAACACCAATATAAATGCAGCCTGATGGGCTACACCAAAATCCAGATTATAGCTCACAGCAGCATATCAATCACCCCCTCATCTTTAGGGTTGCTGCTTTGGTTAGGAAGCTCACACTGGTCATTCCATTCCTTTATATTCAAAGGGCACACAAGCAAACATAAAGGGTTGATTTATGCACCAGAGTTTCTGATCTCTAGCCCTTCTTAGTTGTCCTGCAGTGTTTTGGTAACCCAGTTAATCATATCTTAGAAGTACGTACGTATTTAGGGCAGAAACTCTGAGTACGCTGTCGTAATCCACTTGAAAGGCCCCGGAAGTTCCAGAGCGAAATCCAGAACTTGCGATCTGTCAAGGTACTCCTTATCCGGACCACATGGAAACTCTGTATTGCTGGCGCAGAGCTTGGGCTATTTGCCCAACAACTGCCCAGCAATTGCTCACGCAACTCTTACGGCTGGTAAAAGTGGGCGTAGGGCCTGCTTTCATCAGCGTAAGGGTATATATATCAGGCTTAAATAAAACCTTTAAAAATCCAAAATAATGCACATAGACTTTAAATGAGTTTATGCAAATGTTGGCCTGTTTAAAATTATTTATTAAAAAATGTAATTTTTATTGAGGTTGGTGCAATGAAGGAACGTATGAATAAAATTGCAATTCAGGACATTTTATATTTATTAGAATTCTGTACATTGTATAATTAATTGGGGGGATGCCATTGCATCTCATTAGGGGATTCCCTTCGTAAATGACTGCAATGGAATCCTCCTTTGTGATTGGAGGACCGGGCCCACGTGATCACAGGGACGCTTCTGAATCGCTGGGATCCCTGGGCCTTCACGCGGCCGTCCGCCTGGAAGCCCGAGACCGGACTCTAAGCAGCCTGGGCACCTGGAGGTAGGTCGGTAAAGGTTTCGCGGGTCGGAGGCGTACTCCGGAGGTACGCCTCCCACCCCAATTTTCCGTCCTCAGTTATTTTGCTTCTCTTGCTGCCCTCTATTTCATACATTTCAGTGGCAATCTGGGTATGATGATTTTTTTTTAAAAAGCAACACTTGCATTCAGGAAATGCTGCAGGTGTTTCACGCTTGTGTGCTTGTCTCCCACACTGCTCTTTTATCGTGTCTGGTTTTCGACATTTACTGACTATGACTCCATTATGTTCCAAAAATAAATATATTTTAAAAGCTGAAAGGAAATTTAGTTCTCCTGGGTTTCAAGCTCGTGCCAGTGAACAACACAAAGGGCAACAGTGCTCACTGTGCAAAATTAAAGGGCAACTGTCTTTTTATTACACTGCCCTTTGATGTCAATTCTTGTGAAATATAGCTTGCACAAAGTAATTTGCCTGCAATAGTGAAATAATTGTCATCTACATACATTACTGAAGTATATGATGCAGAAAAAGTCAACCACATAAATTGCACATTCATCTTTTGCTAATACAGTACCATTCATTCTACTCGCCCTACATATCAACGGATTAATTATTGCAATGTTAATTGAGCCAGATTGAATTGTAACCATTAGAGCGCCTTAAACAGCTAATTGAGCATAATTAGTCTGCAAGTTAAAATATCTCACAGCTTGTACAACGTGCGCATAAATTGCAGGATACATTTAGGAGCCAATTATACACGAGAGGTACTTGAACAATAACAAATTGATGAGGTAGGAATTGCACCGAATATCACAGACATGTGGCCTAAAATCTCTTCAAGCGGTCAAATTTGTTATCGTAATGTTACAGTGTTGGCATAGAAACCTTTTTCTGGGGGCAATGATAATTAGGAACAGTGGTTATTCAGAATGAACACGTGGTTAGCTATGCAAGGGGAAAGGGGATGTAGGTGTAGAGGCCTAGATCTTTCAGTTGGACATAACCCTGGTGGAAGGCAGGTTAGAACTTCTGCCCACAGCAAGGATACGCCCCCAGACACACACAAGCCAAATTCATGTGGTCGGGATTGTGTACATAATTTTGGTTGGACTCCACTGCCTTCCATCTGGAAGCCAGAACATAGTTGTGACAGGCCTCGAGGTCCTGCTGCCTTGTGGCATAGCCAGTGGCCTTGAGCTGTGCGCAGAGTAGTAATAATTTTACTCTTATCTTTTCTTTAACTGTACAGACTTTAAAACCCTTTCATTTGTAAACACCCTGTGACGTCCATAGCCAGTTGAACTTCAGAGACTTGAGCACATAATCTAGGCTGACGCTCCAATGCAATATCTAGGGAATGCCGTACTATCGGAAGTGCCGTTAGCACTGGTTCATGAGTTGTCTCAAATCACTGAAAATCAGACACTGTTAACAACTCCCACTTGGTGTATAAAAATAATGACATTGCCCGACATGATTAAAGTCACCAAATGACGAGTGTTTTTTTTACATTAAATTAAATTCAAGTTCCTCACCATGGAAGGTGATGATATGGACATGTCGGGCACTTCGGGGTAAGTCAGAAGAAGTTTAATTGAATCCACGGTAAAGTAAGAGGCATTAATTTGTTTCCCTGCTCTTTGAATCTCTCGTCTGTTATTTTTTGGAATTTAAAATGAGACATTCAATCAGAATCCAAGTCTTTGGTTAGTTATCATCAAGGACAGACGTGTCACATCGAGTCGAGAGCAAAGGTGGACTTCTAGAATATATAAAAATAAAACAGAATTTTGCTTCAACAAAATTTGCAATGCCTACCCTGCGATGTAGATATACTGGTTCAGTCTTTTATTTCTGAAACTGTGGAGCAGGTTCTTGATTCTCTCAGTTTAATTACCTGTGAGAAATGTGGCATGATGGGCCAGACTTTACTGTGAAAATAACAGCGAGGCTAACGGCGCTCACCATTATTTATGTGCGAATCAGGCAGCAAATTCAGGCGCGCGCAGACGCACTGTTAAACGCGGAAGTTGCTGTCCGAGATGTGCTGCCCCTCCGTAAACTGCACGAAAACGGCAGCTCACCGTCTGGCTCCCCATTCCAAGGTATTGAACGGCGTGAAGCTCCTGTACTGATGTCGTAGATACGAACTAAACTCGCCACAGGAAGTTAGGGCTTGTCCATTTCAGTCTAAGTCAGTGATAAGTCTTAACAACCTCTCTGGCACTGAAAATTAATTATTACAATTGTGGAGTCTCATTCCTTCAGATTTTAATTATTATTGGAGCTATAAAAAATAATGTAAATTACATTTCTTTTTACTTTGTCTTTCTGTCTCTCTTTCTCTCTCCCTTAATCCAATCTTTCTTTCCCCTCTTTATTTGGCTTTCTGTACCTGATTTGACATTGAATTAACTATCCTAACTGACACTTCCTGGTTCAGACTCTGTGCTGCTCAGGAGCTGTTCTTCAATCTGATTGGTTAAGGAGATACAGAGTTGCTTGGCCGGTTCACACAGGTCCCAGATGCCCTGTAGAGGGCGCTGCGCTGTTTCGATGTACCACCTACAGCATCTTGCTGTGCGAAAAGTCATGGAGATGAATGGGCGAGGGCAAATCTGGCGCACGGCGGGCGTCGCTCGTTCGTTGGCCGGCTACGGTAAATTGTGGCCCGTTATCTCTGCCGTCTCGACAATGAAAAAGATGTCATGATACAAACATTTTTTCCGCACATTCTTTTGGATGCTGCTTAAATCTAAATTACCATTAGCTGGGTGGAACACCATTTCCTTTGTGACTACGCTGACTTTCTTCCGCAGAGGTTTTGAGAAACGATACCTGCCCAGAGGTGCCCGAAATTCCGAACGGCTGGAAAACAACTTCCCATCCTGAATTAATCCATGGAACCGTGGTGACGTACCAGTGCTACCCAGGATACGAGCTCATCGGGACAGACATTCTTATGTGCCAGTGGGATTTGTCGTGGAGTGGGGACCCCCCAACATGCGAGAAGAGTGAGTTATTTCTTGGACTTCTCCCTTCTTACCATCCCGTACTAATGTGGTTCTTTTATTCACCTCATGATATTGATATGGAGCGAGGGATTATCTCAGAAAATTTCTAACCCCGCTCCAGTATAGGCTATGACCTTTCTCGCCTCCTCAGCTGTGAAGCGTTGGAAGCAGTTGAGAGAAGGTTTACTGGACTAATACCTGGAATGGGCGGGTTGTCTTATGAGGAAAGGTTGGTCGGGCTAGGCTTGTATCCGCTGCAGTTTAGAAGAGTAAGAGGTGACTTGATTGAAACATATAAGATCCTGAGGGGTCTTGACAGGGTGGATGTGGAGAGGATGTTTCCTCTTGTGGGAGAATCTAGAACTCGGGGTCACTGTTTAAAAATAAGGGGTCGCCCATTTAAGACAGAGATGAGGAGAAATTTTTTCTCAGAGGGTCGGGAGTCTTTGGAACTCTCTTCCTCAGAGGGCGGTGGAAGCAGAGTCTTTGAATATTTTTAAGGCAGAGGTAGATAGATTCTTGATAAGCAAGGGGGTGAAAGGTTATCGGGGGTAGGCGGGAATTTGGAGTAATCAGATCTGCCATGATCTTATTGAATGACGGAGCAGGCTCGAGGGGCCGAGTGGCCTACTCCTGCTCCTAATTCGTATGAATGTCAGTACTGAGAATATATTTGAGATTTCCACATTTATCTCTTTGCCACGAGAAAACGTATGAATTTGTATGTGCCTTGGTACTTTTACAGCTGCCGATTTCTCAGTAGTGTTGCCCCTTGAATCAAGAAAGACCCAATCTTTGTGTAAAATCCCACCTGAAATGCGAGCACAGCCATTCAACACGACAAGAACTCGTGTGAGTTTAGGTTAAAAGAACAACTGAGACAGGGATCTCAGCGGGAGACTTGATGAATGTGTTCACAGTTGCTCAAGACACCAGTCAGACACACACACACACACACCCCCAGGTTGGCACAAAGTAATGGTTAGAGTAGGCCCCTGTAGTGATAATGTAAAATAATAAATAAGGACAAAATCATTTTAAACCCTTGCTATGTATCATGCAAGAAATGATTCAGTTTGTAAACATGCACACATTTTCCCCTTTTTTTTCTGTACGTATATATTTAGCTGAGTCATATTTAAAGCATAATCACTTGGTTGCAACACTGGGAAATTTTATGAATGTGTTGGACGACAGAGCATCAGAGAACAGATGCCTTCACACTGCATTCTGAAGCAGCAGGCTCCCAGTCTCGGTCATAATGTCACTGCACATCACTGAATTCAGGCCAGGCACTTCCTGGGGGAGGGAGGAGGCTGCGGCAACAGTAACATATATTGCGCCTTTAACATAGAAAAACGTCCCAAGGCGCTTTGCAGAGATGTAAGCAAAATTATATATATATATAGATGCCAAGCCAAAGAAGGAGATATTAGGAAGGGGTCAAAGGCTTTTGTCAAAGCGTTAGGTTTTATGGAGGATCTTAAAGGAGGCGAGGGAGGCCAAGAGGCACGGGAATTTAGGGAGGGAATTCCAGAGCATGGGGCCTTGTTGGTTGAAGGCACAGCCACCAATCGTGGGGTAAAGGGAAGGAGCAAAATGGCCGAGTCTGAAGAACGGAGAGTTTGGGGGATTGTGACAGGGGTTGTCGGGCTGGAGGAAGTTACGGAGATGGCGGGAGGTGGGGCAGATGAGGCCAATGAACACAAAAATGAGAATTTTAAATTAAGCATCGAGGGCCCCATGTAGTTGAGGACAGGGGTGATGGGCAAGCAGGAGTCAGTGGAAGATAGGGTACAGGCTGCACGGTTTTGGATGAAGGGAATGGGAGACCGTCCAGGAGCACAGTGGAATAGCCGAGTCTGGAGGCTACATAGACGTGGATGAAGGTTTCAGCAGCAGATTGGTTGAGGTGGAGCAGAGGTGAACGATGGGAGAGATAAAAGGAGGGTGTGTTTGTGATGGAGCGGATACGGAGTCAGCAGCTCAGCGCAGGGTCAAATAGGATGTGAGGGTTGCAAACAGCCTTGTTCAGCCTGCGACAGTGGTTGGGGGGGGGAGGGGGAGGGCGGAAGGATAGAATTAGTGGCATGGGTGAAGAATTTGTGGTGGTGGTGACCAAAGACACTGGTTTCGGACTTCCTAGTGTTTAGTTGGAGGAAATTGCAGCTCATCCAAGATTGGACGTTGGGTAAGGAGCCTGACACCACAGAGGAGGGGTGGAGAGGAGGGGTGGAGAGAGGTGGTGGAGAGCTAGAGCCAGGTGTCATCAGGGTACATGTAATCGCTAACCCCTTGGGGGTGGGGGGATGGGGATTTTAACCCCCCCCCTCCCCATGACGAGGGAGGGTTAAATTAGTAAAAATATGAAACGTGCCCCATACCCACCGCAGACGTGCCGACTTCCAGTTTAAATGCCACAGGTCTGGAGAGGCGGGTCAGTGATTATAATATTTAAATGAGGCTCTGTTCCTCAGATTTTGGGAGCCATTTGAATTTAACGGATGCAGGTCGGGTTTCCCAGGACTAAGGAAACCCGGCAGCTGAAGGGAGGCGGGAGCTGCCAGAGCCAGCAGCTGAGTGCTTTTCCAGCACTGATTGTGGACCAGGAGCAGCAGGAGTGCTTCCACCGCCCCCTCAAGCAAACCTACTGTGACCTCTCGCCCCCCGCCATCCCTCCCCTCCCCGCACCCCCACAATCTCGACTACCCTCCCTCGCTGCCGCGCTTCGAGTCTCCCCCCGCACCCCCCACCAAGTTCCGATCTTTTCTGATTGCTGGTGAACGTCCCCAACGGTCCCTGGCTGCAGCCTTCTACCGTTGGCTTTCCCGCCCAGCAGCCAGTCAGCCTTTCAATCTGGCCAGCTGCCGGCCAGAGAACGGGAAGAAGTGTTATTCTCCTGCAAGCAGAACTCTTGCCATTGGAGCAAGTGGGGAGGCTTGCCCTCCCCTCCTGATAAACGGAAATATCGAAGTGCGTTCCCTACTGCCAGCAAGAGAAAGCAGTGGCAGCAGAGATAATAACTTGCTACTGGAGGTAATCTTCCTGCTTACCGACAGGAGAACCCCACCCTGAGATGTTCCCAGTCCTCCCTTACAAAAGTGCAAAGGCAATAGTTTAGCAGGCTAAGCAGTATTAAGTTACTAGCATGCACAGGCTTTCACTGCTTTTATGTCATTGTAACATGGAAGGAATATTCCTCATGCAAATTTTTTGAATGATAAAAAAAAATAGATTCGACTCCCATTGAATAATAAAAAATACAGCATTATTGCTCCCTCCCACCCTCCCTCGCTGGCAGCCACAGATCCCAACCCTGACTAGTGCTTCCAACACCACAGACCTCCCCTCCCCCAAGTGGTCCTAAACCTTGCTCATTTGGTGACCCCAGCCTCTAACTTCCCCTAAGTGTTCCCAACCCTAGTCCCCCTGAAGTACTCTCACCAACCCCCACCCCCCCCCCCCCCCGACAAGACCGAATCCCCCTCCCCCCTGTAGTACATATCCTCCAACTCCCGATGAGCACACCTCATGAGCAGTGCCATGGAAAATCTACAGTGTGCATCAGATACGGTAATTAAACCAAAATCACTTCGTTCTTAACCCATTCACGTTGATTTCTTTGTTGGGTAGTTGGATCTTGCCAACAAATATGAAACCTTTTTGTTCTAGCGGAATAACCGGTGTATTGACATAACTGAAGTATCAACCAAGTGTGATATTTCCTAAAATCTGGTGCACATGGTACCTGATGTAAGAAAACTACTAGGCACTTGGTCTAAGCGTTAAACAAAGCTTTAATCAACTGTTTTTCAACATGGAGATCTAGTTGTGTACTTTACTAGTTCCTGTTGAGGAATGTCCTAAGCAAGCTGGGCCCATGCCCGAGTATTTATACTCTCCCTGGACAGCGCCACCAGCAGGCCGCCCAGTATTACTTCATACATGAATGACAAGATTCATGTCGGTACCTATCGACTACTGTCTGCTGCAAATAGAACCCGAGGATTAGTTTGTCGACACCAGGTAAGTGCGAGCAGCCATTTTCTGCTGCCCGATTTAGGAGTACTTGTTTACCGACTGGCTTTCGGAATTTGTCAACAATAAATGGTGACCAAACTATCTTCTGCCATCGTTTGGCATAATCCAGTGAGCACATCAACAGCAAGTTTGTATGTATAATGACTTCACGTACTGGGGTACTGTTCTGCTGCCTTCTTACAACCAGGCCGTATTCCACATCCGTGCTTCCTTGGCCAAGAGCCGAGAGTTGCTGACATTACATCAAATCTTCAAATACAGTCATTTATGTGCCAAACCTCTAATCTCCTGTTGCTAAAACCGGGACTGAAAGCTGTTATTACTGACAAAAAAAATCTTAATACAGTATGAACTGTAGCGCCATCTACACTCAGTATGATGCAGTGCAAGTGCCAATCATGTCAAGAGGAAACGAGAGTTACAATGAAGGCTGTAAAGCAGATCACCAGGACCAAGTGACTGAATCTTTTGGATAAACACGGAATTATGATCAAAACCGTTCTTTTTAAACAAACTCCGAGCTGTACGTTTGTAAATGATGTTATCTGTCACTAGCTATGCACTGTATAAACAAAACAAATGAGCGTGTTCAAAAGTGACCCGATACGAAGCAGCTTTTAATGTTCTGGAATAGTGACTTTTGACAAAATCAGGACTAATTAGACCAAATGCATTCCGAGACCCCAGCTGGGAGCTGGACTTGCCTCTTTGATGTCTGTGCTTTTCAGATGTTGGTTTAACCCCACAGTCACTGAAATGCTGCCGCTCTGAGGGGCCTTTGTGCTGCACGAGTGATTGGTTCGTACTCTGAAGTAAACATTGGGCCAGAAATTCGGCTCTCCGGCTTCCTGCGGGTGCAAGCATCGCGCGCGTACTTGCCTACCGCGCCTGCAGTTGTGCTTTGGGCCCACGAGGACTTCGGGTCCTGGGCCTCCTGCAGCTGCCGGCGCGCAGTGCTTGTGTATCCCAGGGGCGCAGTTAGTTCGAAGCGTCCCCTGCGATCACGTGGGCCATGGAGAGCCAATCCTAGCAGGGCATTTTCATTCATAGATTTGACAGGAAGACCTGTCAAATCTATGAATAGAGATCGGCCCCAAAACCACACTTAAACTTCAAATAATTTTTTTTTTTAAATCACATTTTTAAAATAACTATAAGTTACATAAATTAACTACTTTAAACAAAAATTTATTATACTTTTTAACGGTGCTAAAAATAAACTTACCTTTCTTTAAAGTATCTAAAAAAGATAAAGCTGTTGAAAAAATGTTTAAATTGTAATTAATTAACCACTTACCTTGTTAAAAACAGGCCTTGCGCCTCCTTTTTAAATGTGCAGCTTCTCCATACTTACCCTCACGGAGAAACCTGAAAACGAAGTTCGCTGCGTGCGTGCTGCCTCTACCGTGCGCGCTGCCTCTCCCGCGCACGCGTTCGACTTCTGAACCCCTCCCTTCAGGGGAACGGAAGTTCCGGTTTCCCGCGCATGCGCAGTGCATGCAGGAAACCGGCACTTCAGGTGGCCTTGCAGGTGAGTACACAGCGCGTACTCACCCGACAACAGCCGAATTTCTGGCCCATTATGAAGTAGCCCGGCAGTGCGTTGTTTTGATGCACTGAGAGTAGCAGCTCCGCAGCCTTGTGCTCCTGTGCTTGCTCACTTAGTGAGTTCCCCATCTCATCTCATCTCATCACATCGCAGGCAGGCGCTGAGGGAGGGAAGTAACTTAACCTAAGCAAATTTACTCCTCCCCTCTCTGCACCTGCTTAATATCTGTTAAATCTCCAGCTTTTTCCAGTTCTGATGAAGGGTCCCAGACCTGAAACGTTAACTCTGTTTCTCTCTCCACGGACGCTGCCTGGCCTGCTGAGTGTTTCCAGCGTTTTCTGTTGTTATTTCACCTGCCCACTGTTTGGTGTGTGGTGTGGTCCACCCTCAACTCCCAGAGTGTGATGACAGTTTCCGTTCTTTAATGAAATGTTTTGTTTTAAGACAACTTTGGATCACAAAATATATATGGATGAGGATTAAGCCCATCATAATTCATTCATCTCGTAAAAAGCTACAGTAGAAAGGACCTATTTCCCTTAGCAGAGGGGTCAAAAATTTAAAGTAATTGGTGGAAGGTTTAGAGGGGATTTGAGGGGAAATGTCTTCACCCAGAGGGTGGTGGGGGTCTGGAACTCACTGCCTGAAAGGGTGGTAGAGGCAGGAACCCTAACCACATTTAAAAAGTACTTGGATGTGCACTTGCGATGCTCTAACCTGCAGGGCTGCGGACCAAGAGCTGGGAAGTGGGATTTGGCTGGATAGCTTTTTGTTGGCCGGCGCGGACACGATGGGCTGAAATGGCCTCCTTCCATGCTGTAACTTTCTATGATTCTATGCTCCTATCACAGTCTCCCAATTGTTTCTCAAATGACTCCCAAGGTTTTCCACTGGGAAGTCCATCAGTGCCTCAGAGGCAATCAGTCCTGCTCAATGGTGCAAGATCTAACCCCACAGGCTCACATAGTTTAAAGAGGAACTGAAAAGGCCAATACTTTTCAGCGCAGTCACGATTACTGTTTCACCCTGGCATAATAAGCCTCAACCTCAGAAGAGCACCAGGAGGCTTATTATGCCAGGGTGAAACAGTAATCGTGACTGTGCTGAAAAGTATTGGCCTTTTCAGTTCCTCATTAAACTATGTGAGCCTGTGGGGTTAGATCTTGCACCATTGAGCAGGACTGATTGCCTCTGAGGCACTGATGGACTTCCCAGTGGAAAACCTTGGGAGTCATTTGAGAAACAATTGGGAGAAATTATGCCAGGAATCCTTAACCTCCCAACATAGTGTCGAGGTTCTCAGAGGAGCAGTGCATAAGGAGGCTGGGCTTCTCTAAGGAGGCTGTCACAGAGTTGGGTCACTTCTGCAGCGACTCCTATATCCAGCTAACACTGCATTGTCTGTCGCAGCCAAGGTCACTGCAACCCTCAGCTTCCTTGCCTGCTGTTATTTCATGGCTGCCACAGGGGAGATCCGTAACATCAGTCAGTCGGCAGCCCATGCCAGCGTTAAGTTGGTGACTGATGCATGGTTGCTCGAGCAAATACTTTCATCACTTTCCCCATGGACATCCAGAAGCAGCAGTTTAGGCCTCTGGGCTTTCCTGAAATTACAAGATTCCCTCAAGTCCAGGTACGTCATTGACTGCCCCCATGCTGCTCTGCGAGTTCCTTCAGACGAGTCCAGTGTTGTCATGAATCACAACGGCTTCCACTTCATTAATATGTAACTAGTGCATGATCACCAGCAGCATATCATGCAGCTGCCATGATGCTTTTATCTTGCACCAGTGCTCCATCTCCCCACGCACCCCCCCACCCCGCCCACTTTACCCCTGCACAGCAAGTGAGAGGCTGGCTGCTTGGGAACAAGGGTGCTATCCCCTGCACTCTTGGCCGATGACGCCTCTCAGGAACCCAGGCTCGACGGCCGAATTGCGCTACCATCAGATCCATGGCTCAACTCGAGCTCTCCTCGAGCACTGCCTGGACGGAGCTGCTGGCGTACGACAATACAGCTCCCAGAGAGTGTGCTGGCGTACGACTATACAGCTCACACAGAGTGTGCTGGTGTACTACAATACAGCTCACACAGGGTGTGCTGGTGTACTACAATACAGCTCACACAGAGTGTGCTGGTGTACTACAATACAGTTCACACAGAGTGTGCTGGTGTACTACAATACAGCTCACACAGAGTGTGCTGGTGTACTACAATACAGTTCACACAGAGTGTGCTGGTGTACTACAATACAATTCACACAGAGTGTGCTGGTGTACTACAATACAACTCACACAGAGTGTGCTGGTGTACTACAATACAACTCACACAGAGTGTGCTGGCGTACTGCAGTACAGCTCACACAGTGTGTGCTGGTGTACTACAATACAGTTCACACAGAGTGTGCTGGTGTACTACAATACAACTCACACAGGGTGTGCTGGTGTACTACAATACAGCT
Source organism: Squalus acanthias (assembly GCA_030390025.1). Taxonomy (NCBI): domain Eukaryota; kingdom Metazoa; phylum Chordata; class Chondrichthyes; order Squaliformes; family Squalidae; genus Squalus; species Squalus acanthias. The sequence goes on from CM059448.1 coordinate 16,705,215, forward strand.
CACACAGGGTGTGCTGGTGTACTACAATACAACTCACACAGTGTGTGCTGGTGTACTACAATACAGCTCACACAGTGTGTGCTGGTGTACGACAATACAGCTCACAGAGTGTGTCCCACATCATAGTGGTTTACTATTTTCTGTATAACTTTGGTCCGCAGTGAGGACAACACATGGAGCCGCCACTGGACAAGGACCTTCAGTATGATGAGGGAGCGGATTCTGATGCCGTGCGGGAAGCTCCGACACTTGCCTGCAGCCAGAGCGTTTCAGCCGCGGGCACCCGGAGAGCACCTCAGCTGGACAGTCTCTGCTCCCTACCTTAACAATCACGTCAAACATCTCTCCCAGTCCTTCCACACGCCAGTAAACGGCCTCTGTCCAAAGACCAACGTTATTATTCATGTCAACTAACATTGCAGGGTCACCAGCTGCTTCCGCAATACTCCGCGCGCGGAGATTTCAAGAAGGATTGTAATTGTCAGTGGATGATGGTTCCGAATACGAATTATCACCCTGGTGAGAGCCCCTAGTGGCTGTCAGAAGTGGTCTTTAACCAAGTCTGAGGCGCTGCCCCCCAGTGGCAGCAGATGGGAAGTGGAAGCCAGCTGGAGTTCAGTCAGAGCCTCCTGAGATGCTCATGGTTAGTGACTTCGAGGTGCTCAGGGCTGAGGGGGCCCTGGGTTGCTGCAGACTGGGCCCTTGCCGCAGCCCTTTGACCTTGCTGGAGTTCTGGCACCAGCGCGGGCGTTGGTTTGCGAGGATTGCCAGGGTTCAGACGTGTTGTTAGGCTAAAGGTGGAACCTGTTCCCTTCCTGTTGCAGATCTTCCCCTCACTGTTGGTGTGCCGTCCGGCTGTCCCACTGATCTGCAGGAAATTTGTGGGGAGTCTGTGATCCGATTGATGCCCCTGTCCATTCGGTCATCCAGCCTGTCCAAGGTGGAGGAGATGGTGGAGCTCAGGGCCTGCATGGCCTCAGTATGACCATCCCTCAGAGACGCTATCACTGGTGCCAGAGACTCCAGCTGCAGAGTCTATCCCGATCTATGGATGACTGCAAGGTGTTGGTACCTTGTGCCAGAACGCCCACACAAGCTGGCAGTAGACTCTTCCACACTCTCTGGTATACTGTCAAAGCTTCCTGGCAGGCAGTCCAATGCAGTGAGCAATTGATGATGCACAGAAATCATTCCTTTCTTTTAAAGGTTGGCTCTATGAAGTCTGCATTCTGAAACGTCTTCAGCAGAGCTAGGATGCGAGATTTCCCTCCGGTGAGCTGTTTCTTGGGCTTCCCTTTGCACCTGTACTTGCTCCTGCTGACTTGTGCTGGGTGGATCACCCAGTGCGGACCCACGGAACTTGCGATCTATAGCACGTAAGGTGCCAGATTGTGTGCTGGTGCTTGGAAGGGCAAGAATGAGTGATGGCGATTCTTTGAGAGGGTTCTTCCCATCTCCCCCAACCCTCAGCATGTGCAACAACCAAGGCCTGAGATGTCTGATGGACCTAGAAAGAGGGGAGTAGACAAGAGTATGCATGTAGTGGCAAACATAGAAACATAGAAGATAGGAGCAGGAGTAGGCCATTCGGCCCCTCGAGCCTGCTCCGCCATTCGATGAGATCATGGTTGATCATCCAAACTCAGTATCCTGTACCTGCCTTCTCCCCATATCCCTTTAAGAAATATATCTAACTCATTCTTCAATATATTTAATGACTTGGCCTCAACTACCTTCTGTGGTAGAGAATTCCACAGGTTCACCACTCTCTGGGTGAAGAAATTCTTCCTCATTTCTGTCCTAAATGGCTTACCCCTTATCCTTTGATTATGACCCCTGGTTCTGGACTCTCCGACCATCGGGAACATTCTTCCTGCATCTAGTTTGTCCAGACCTGTCAGAATTTTATATGTTTCGATGAGATCCCCTCTCATTCTTCTATACTCCAGCGAGTATAAGCCCAATCGACCCAATCTCTCCTCATATGTCATTCCTGCCATCCCAGGGATCAGCCTTGTGAATCTTCGCTGCACTCCCTCCATGGCAAGAACATCCTTCCTCAGATAAGGCGACCAAAACTGCACACAGTACTCAAGGTGTGGTCTCACCAAGGCCTTGTACAACAAAGATACGAGTGGCAGCACAATTCACCCCCAGGTTATGATGCTGAGCGTGTGAGCAAGAGTCGGGTATAATAAGAGAAGCAGGAGAAGATGCCCAAAACACTCTGCTGTGTGTGGCCTCCAGCCTTGCCATCTGGCAGCCTCCATTGAACAAAAGCCCGCTGCAATTACCACCTTCTCATTCTCCTTTGGCGGAACAGGCTCGAGGGGCTGAATGGCCTACTCCTGTTCCCATGTTCCTTCACTGCACTTAATGGTGCTGCTGGGCCATGGAAGTGTCGCAAACACCTGTAGAGTGATGTGTAACTGATAACTTGACTCTGACAACACTGGTCAAAAGCAACCAGTTGGCTCAGTTCCCTGGGTGACTGCCTCATAGAGGTTAAAGAACATAAAAAATAAGAGCAGGAGTAGGCCAGACAGCCCCTCGAGCCTGCTCCGCCATTCAATAAGATCATGGCTGATCTTCGACCTCAACTCAATTTTCCCGCCCGATCTCCATATCCCTTGATTCCCCTAGAGTCCAAAAATCTATCTGTGTCAGCCTTGAATATACTCAAAGACTCAGCATCCACAGCCCTCTGGGGCAGAGAATTCGAAAGAGTCGCAACCCTCCGAGTGAAGAAATTTCTTCTCATCTCAGTCTTAAATGGCCGACCCCTTATCCTGAGACTATACCCCCCTAGTTCGAGATTCTCCAGCCAGGGGAAACAACCTCTCAGCATCTACCCTGTCAATCCCCCTCAGAATCGTGTATGTTTCAATGAGATCACCTCTCATTCTTCGTGACTCCCGAGAGGAGAGGCCCATTCTGCTCAATCTACTCAATCTGGGTTGTAATAACTCTCAGCCCCTTCCAATTTTTATGTTCTATATCAGTAGAAATGTAAACAACAGAACCATCACTAAGTGACTTCTATCTAAAGAATATCCACGCTCAATTTAACACGTGGACGGGAAAATGTCAAAGTCCTGTTACAAAGCTTATTCCTAAATTTTCCATGCTGTGGTCAATTTGGCAAAATTGTATTAACCAGCTTTCGACAGTTTGAGTAATCGGAAATCTAGCGGGGAGCTAGCACCACCTGCTGGATTTTCAAATTCATTACAACCAAAATTAAATTTTTGTAAGCACTGCTCTTGCGCTTAAAGGCAAAACTGCCTCCCTAAATGCACTGCCTGATCTACCGCTGTTGGCTGCGGCACATCATAATCTTTCTGGTTTTCCGCGACTTACGACTGTTCTTCATCCAAGCCCATGGTGAGGCCTCTGCCCATGGTAATATTGTGTAACATACTACTCTAAATTTTGAGGCACATTGCAAGGCCTGGTCCAAGCATCTAAAGTGTTGTTGTTTTAACACACAAAGTATCTGCTGAATGAGGGCGTTTAGCTTTCTCATATCTTACTGTAAGTGCTGTTGTACAGGAGTAGTGGAGAATGGTCAGCAGTCACGGATGCCCCACAAGGCCTATGTCTCCGAGAAGCTCTATCCATCCTTCAGAAAGCTCTGGCATGCTTATTTCCCTCATGATGAACACATAAGAACATAAGAAGTAGGAGCAGGAGTAGGCCATACGGCCCCTCGGGCCTGCTCCGCCATTCAATAGGATCATGGCTGATCCGAACCTAGACTCACGCCCACTTCCCTGCCCGCTCCCCATAACCCTTAATTCCCTTATCAGCTAGGAAACTGTCTATCTCCGTTTTAAATTTATTTAATGTCGCAGCTTCCACAGCTCTCTGAGGTAGCAAATTCCATAGATTTACTACCCTCTGAGTGAAGAAGTTTCTCCTCATCTCAGTTTTGAAACGGCAGCCCCTTATTCTAAGATTATGCCCCCTAGTTCTAGTCTCACACATAATTTGTACCTGCTTACTATGCCTCCTCCACAGGATTACATAGCATGTACAGCACAGAAACAGGCCATTCGGCCTAACTGGTCCGTGTGGTTTATGCTCCACATGAGCCTCCTGCCACCCCTCTTCATCTTCAGCATATCCTTCTATTCCTTTCTCCCTCATGTGCTTATCTAACTTCCCTTAAATGCAGCTACGCTATTCGCCTCAACCACTCCTTGTGGTCGCGAATTCCACATTCTAACCACACTCTGGGTAAAGAAGTTTCTCCTGAATTCCCGAGCGGACACAGGCATGCATTGTTTTCTAACCTGGGTCGCGTATTTTTTTCAATAACAAATGTTGCTGTGTAGTTCAGCATCGGATTGTTGGTCGGAGCAGGAGTGGGTCCGTGTGTGCAGTGAACGAGGCCCTGGAGCATCAACTGGCCCTGGTGTCTTTGCTGGATGCTGCTCGACCGGGTGTGTGACACGATACAGGGCTTCGGTGACCCACTTTAATGGCGGGGTGCGTGGCAAAGCAACTGACTTCTGAGATCTCTGTGGGTAGCCGATGCGTAAGGTGGTGACCACCAGTGGACGCATCGTGCAGATGGTAGATGGTCCCTGCAGGTCATCGTTGACCAGTTGGCACACCTTGGTCGCATCCACTCTGCTCAGCCTACTCGTGCAGTGCTCCTCAATTATGCCCAGGTGACTATTCGGTCATTGAATCCCACTCTTTCCACGACCCATTTATAACCTACTGCGATAGCAAAATACTGCGGATGCTGGAAATCCGAAATAACAACAGAAAACGCTGGAAAAACTCAGCAGGCCAGGCAGCATCCGTGGAGAGAGAAACCGAGTTAACGTTTCAGGTCGAAGACCTTTCGTCAGAACTGGAAAAAAGCAGGAAATGAAATAGATTTAAAGCAAGTACTCTGTTTCTCTCTCCACGGATGCTGCCTGGCCTGCTGAGTTTTTCCAGCGTTTTCTGCCATTTATAACCTATGTTGTCACAGACTGTACCCCATTCTGTGTAAATATCGCTTGATCCCCAAAGATAATCCGTATTATGCTATGGTTGGCTGTGCAGGGCACCACTTTAGGCGACAGGGTCCTTCCAGATACTCACGGGGAAAGTCCTGTCTAAATATTGCTTGATTCCCGACAGTGATCAAACAACTCTTAAAATGCTCAGGGCCTTAATCAATATTAGCTTAACACCCCCTCCCCCCACCCTACACCCCCTCACCTACATTATGCTTCCCGCATCATAGAATCACAGTCACCACTCCCACTGTGAGATTGTACAGGAAAAAAATCAATATGGAAAAAGTGAATAGATACACATCATCGAGAATAATCAGGCAATGAGGTACGGCGTTTCCTTCAATCTCTCAGCTCAGTAGTAATTCATAAATTGCTCCAATTTTCCTCCCGCGCCTGACTACCCCATCAGAGTCTCATGATGGAATTACGATTCTGTAGCTCGCTGCTAGCTATCCGTTGTCCTACATTTGTACAAGCTGCCCAGTTGAGCTTAAAAACTTGTCAAGCGGAGCTTTCATTTAACCACCTGAAGCCGAAGCGTGGTTACAGGTCATGAACAAGGATTTCAATATGTGCAGCTGAGGTGTGAATCAGCTTCTCGGGTCTCTGGAGGGCCCCGAGGCCGAGCAGCATCCTGTGGACAAAGCCAATAATATTTTCTGATCTGACTGCAATTTTGGGCCTTGGGATCTGAACTGGAAATTACTCGCGCGCGTCGAATAATCCTGGGTCAGCTGTGAGCACATCTGCTGGTGAAATACTTCAGTTGCTTTCCTGCTGATGCTCTCTGATTAAAGTTGCCCTGATATCGGGGATTCAGTACAGAGCAAACTCGGAGACCGACGGCAATATTGGAGGCGAGTGTACATGCACAGCATTTGAACATGTGTAGTTGCTGAGAGGTCACATTTGGTACTTTACAGAGCAGACACAGGCTTTCCACAGTAATGGAGCAGCGACATACAGGCTCCCACAAGTGAAGGCCCGAGTCACAGGAATGCGCACGTTGGCTGAAAACAAAATGGCGGTGCGGGTGTTGCTTTGTTTCTTGGGCGGGGAAGCGATTAACTGTGTGAGGTGGCGTCCTCTGGAGACGTGCACAGCACGTGAAGGCCTTCTGGGCCCTGAGCTGTGGCATTCCCTCCCCCAAAACCCTTTTCGCCTCTCCACCTCTCTCTCCTCCTTTAAGACGCTGCTTAAAACCTGTCTCTTTCACTGAGCGTTTGGTCGCCTGTCCTGATGTCTCCTGCTTTGGCTCAGTGTCAATTTGTGCCTGATTTCAGTCCTGTGAAGTTCCTTGGGACATTTACTAGGTGCTACATAATTGCAATTTGCTTATTTTAGAAGCATAGGATTTTACACTTCCGCGGGGGCACTTGGCCAATCGTGGCTCTTCCAGCGCTCTGAAAGAGATGTTTGCTCAGTCCAATTTTGCCCTGGCATTCTCACCTCTGTCCCTGACACAATTTTGCATCATTTTATATATAAACGCTGAATCCAGCTCCGTGCTTTTAGTAGATCCGTCGGAGATGGTCTCCATTGCTGTCAGTCATCTGGAGGCCGGCAGGTTTATATTTGTCAGTGCTGTTGACTGTGTGAGGGCCTGCGTGTCAGGAGTTGGCAGCACTGGAGAAAGATAAAAATGCCTTAAAAATGCCCCGGAGGCCGGGGATTCTGAAGGAAAAGTAATAGATTTTCGTGAAAGAACCACCCCTATTCCCTTACGCCCTGGGCTCATGTATCTTAGGTTACTCTTCACAATGTGCAGCTCAAATCATAAATCTAGATCCGTGTTGGTGGCTCTCCTGGGCCCTTTAGAAGCTGTAAGTTTAACTCAATCCTGGCTCCCTCGCCTAGACGGCGGAGAAGAAAGAGATGGCTAATCTGCAGAAACATTTTCACGCAATCTGTGTTCAATTCAAACACGTCTGAAGATCTGGCTCCCCTTCCTTATAATGTCAGGGGACTGTGTCAGCCCAGACATTCCTTGGATGGGTATTCCCTTCAGCTAGGTGGACTGAAACTGCTCCGAAAAGTGTCGGAGTCCTCAGAATGAATATTCCCATGTGTGTCACCCCTCCCCCTGCCCCCCTCTGATTTTCCTCCCCCTCCAATGGAGCTACACACCCACCATGGGCCACAGGTAACGGATGCTGCATCTTTTTTCATTCACGAAAACTTATTGTACGAGAACCCACCTGACTGGACAGATTCTGTGTCAGCAGGTCACTGATTAAAAACACAGTCGTTAACGCTGATTCACTGAAATGTTACCGTGTCAAAGAATTGGTCATATTCTCTGTATTAAGTGCAGTACAAGAGACAAAGGTGCTTGCCTTTTGAATGGGAATGTACATGGTGAATTCGAGCACAGAAATAAGGGTACACCGCACAATTTTCCGTCGATTGAAACTAATGGTGGGAAAGTTGTGCCGGGATTGATGACCTCCATGCCCAAATTCCCAACGTGCCCTCACAGAGTGCTAAGCTCTGCACTGGGAGATTTGTACTGGGAGCTCGAAGTCATAATATCTACCCCAGTGTCAATGTTTAGGGTTAGCATTCCTGGCACTGAACTTTTTTTTAGCGGGCGTCACTGGCAAGGCCAGCATTTATTGCCCATCCCTAGTTGCCCTTGAGAAGGTGGTGGTGAGCCGCCTTCTTGAACTGCCGCAGTCCGTGTGGTGAAGGATTGTGCTGTGGAAGGTACTCCCACAGTGCTGTCGAGTAGGGAGTACCTTCATCTGATGGGAGTGCATGTTGGGAATTCTGACCTATCACATTGCTGAGCGCAAATTGGCTGCCGCGTTTCCTACATTACAACTGTGACTACACTTAAAGTACTTCATTGGCTGTGAAGCGCTTTGGGACGTGCGGTGGTCGTGAAAGGCGCTATAGAAATGCAAGTCTGTCTTTCTTTGGGATCAATACGAAACACACTCAAGAAGCTTGACACCATCCAGGACAAAGCAGCCCGCTTGATTGGTACCCCATCCACCACCTTAAACATTCACTCCCTCCACCACCGGCGTACCGTGGCTGCAGTGTGTACCATCTACAAGATGCACTGCAGCAACTCGCCAAGGCTTCTTCGGCAGCACCTCCCAAACCTGCGACCTCTTCCACCTAGAAGGACAAGGGCAGCAGGCGCATGGGAACACCACCACCTCCAAGTTCCCCTCCAAGTCACACACCATCCTGACTTAGAAGTATATCGTCAATCCTTCATCGTCGCTGGGTCAAAATCCTGGAACTCCCTACCTAACAGCGCTGTGGGAGTACCTTCACCACACGGACTGCAGCGGTTCAAGAAGGCGGCTCACCACCACCTTCTCAAGGGCAATTAGGGATGGGCAATAAATGCTGGCCTTGCCAGCGACGCCCACATCGCATAAACGAATTTTTTTTTAAAAACACTGTAAACCAGCTTTCGAGATTTGTATTAATGAGAGAAAATTGTACATGTCACTGACCTCTGCAGAACTCTGTGCACACAGCACAGAAATGGATTGAAGGTAAAAGGGTATACAGGGGCTATTCCACTCAATTCTGACTGCAGACAGGAGTTGGTGTTGATTCTGCTACTCGGGCTGTTTACCTTTCCCAAACCTGGTTAAGAACATCCCACAACCTTTTGTTTTGACATTTTCCTTCAGTGGAATAAAACTGGACTGAGATTGTGCTGTGGAAAGCGCGTCACTGTCGCACGCTTTGGGGGGAAAAGTTCAGGAAAATAGACAGAAAAGAAGCTTCTATTCTTTTCTTTTTAACAGTGAAACCTATAATAATAACGAAAAGACAGACTTGCATTTATATAGCTCCTTTCACAACCTTGGTACGTCCCAAAGCAGTTTACAGCCAATGAAGTACTTTCGAAGTGTAGTCACTGTTTTATTGTAGGAAATAGGCAAATTTTGTGCTTGATTTTTGAAGGATATTTGTGTCTACCCATCAGTGGAATGAATATTCATTATTACACTGGTGTCACTTGCCAAGGAAAGAAATGTTAGTGACAGGAATTAAATATTTCGTATTTAAGCTAAAGCCACTCCTGAGTGGCAGCTATTTTTTTTGCCACCTTTGTGCCTTATAAGGTGATGATTTTGGTTTTTCTCCCTGCCAACTTTCTCCCCCTCCATTCCCACCCCACCAAGGGCATTGGCTCATGCTGGGATATGGCTCCATGGGCCCAGTCACCCTCTCGTGCCTTACCCAAGTGGCCATCGTTCAGTGAGTGTTCACAGGCTCTTCGATATCCAAAAGCAAAATACTGCGGATGCTGGAAATCTTAAATAAAAACAGAAAATGCTGGAAACACTCAGCAGGTGAGGCAGCATCTGTGGAGAGGGAAACAGAGTTAACGTTTCAGGTCGATGACCTTTTGTCAGAACTGCTTATCCAAGCCAGCTCCGATTTGTAACCAGGAGTCGGAACCCTGGTCGATTTTCAGTTGGTTAACCCAGTTTTCACTGAGACCAATTATAGCACTCCTTGCACTGCCTTGGCTGATGTCAGTTAGTTCAACACAAACCAGGGTACAGACCTTTCTATTCAAACTTTGATAACGCCTCTGTGAAGTGCCGTAGGACGTTGCAGGTGGTATACAACAACAACAACTTGTATTTATATAGCGCCTTTAACGTAGTAAAATGTCACTTCCCAGGAGTATTTTAAGACAAAAAATTTGACACCGATCCACATAATGAGAAATTAAGGCAGGTGACCAAAAGCTTGGTCAAAGAGGTAGTTTTTAAGGAGTGTCTTAAAGGAGGAAAGAGAGGTAGCGAGGCGGAGAGGTTTACACAGGGAATTCCAGAGCTTAGGGCCTAGGCAACAGAAGGCACGGCCACCAATGGTTGAGCGATTATAATCAGGGATCCTCAAGAGGGCAGAATTAGAGGAGCGCAGATATCTCGGGGGGGGGGGGTTGTGGGGCTGAACGAGATTACAGAGATAGGGAGGGGCGAGGCCATGGAGGGATTTGAAAACAAGGATGAGAATTTTGAAATCGAGGCGCTGCTTAACCGGGAGCCAATGTAGGTCAGCGAGCGCAGGGGAGATGGGCGAGCGGGACTTGGTGCGAGTTAGGACACGGGCAGCCGAGTTTTGGATGACCTCAAGTTTACGTAGTTGCAAGTTGTTGTTGTAGTATTGCTCAGCTACCCACTGAGCCAATGGGGGAGGTCTCCACTTTGAGAGCTCTTGCAGTGGAATCAACAGAGGACGCGCCAGTGAGCAGCTGGGTTTGGTCAGACAGCTTATCGTTCAATCATAGGCAAATGAAACACAGCTAAGTTCTTTTTTAAATGTTGTTTTTGTGTTTTCCTTTTCCTAGTTATATTCTGCACTGACCCCGGTGACATCGATCACAGTCGCAGAATTATTTCCGATCCCAAGTTTTCAATTGGCTCCACAGTACAGTACATTTGTAACAAAGGCTACGCACTGGCTGGGAGCAGCATACTGACTTGTTACAACAGGCAGTCTGGGAACCCGAAATGGAGTGACCGGATTCCTAAGTGTATCCGTGAGTACATTAACCTTTACTGATTGGCTATGGCTTTCTATACTTCATACCAGATTTGTTGCACGTGAAAACGTTTTAACCTGAGAAGCCTCTCTTTTCATTCCCGCGTGCCCAGAGCAGAAACTGGCAACACGCACCTTCTCTCGTATCGTATATCTTGGCATCAACTCCCGCCCGTGCATGCCGTAAATCGGCTTACGTTGTTGTAAATCCACTCTAGAAGAGGTGATATTTGAGAGGAGGACAAGTTGCATGAGAGAAGTGTTCATTTATTCAGTATTTCCAAGATAATGTATCAGCCATCTATGGTGTCCGTCACTCTGGGAAACTGTGTATTCTCTTGTATTAATGGCATATAGATCCTGTATGGTAACTGCACGAACTATTACACACTTTCTACAGTACTTCTCAATTGGCACAGCTTTTTGCCTCTTGCTCTAATTTCCCAGAATGTACTGAAACGCTCAGGTTTTTTTTTTCTAAATATGTTTTAAATGTATGTCGTTCCTCAGACAAAAGCGAAATACTGCGGATGCTGGAAATCTGAAATGAAAACAGAAAATGCTGTAAATACTCAGCAGGTCAGGCAGCATCTGTGGAGAGAGAAACACAGAGTTAACGTCTCAGGTCATAGAATCATAGAATAGTACAGCACCGAAGGATCGCGTCTGCGCCGGCTCTTTCGAAGAGCAATCCAGTTAGTCCCACTCTCCCGCTCTTTCCCCAGATCCCTGCAATTTTTTCTCCTTCAAGTATTTATCCAGTTCCTTTTCGAAGGCTACTATTGAATCTGTTTCCACCACCCTATCAGGCAGTGCATTCCAAATCCTAACCACTTGTTGCGTAAAAAGTTTTCCCTCATGTCGCCTCTGGTTCTTTTGCCAATCACCTTAAACCTGTGCCCTCTGGTTATCGACCCTTCAGTCATTGGAAACGGTTTCTCTTTATTTACTCTCTCTAAACCCTTCGTGATTTTAAACGCCTCAATCAAATTTCCTCTTAGCCTTCTCTGCTCTAAGGAGAACAGCCTCATAGTCTATCCACATAACTAATCCCTCATCCCTGGAACCATTCTGGTAAATCTCTTCTGTACCCTTTCCAAAGCCTTCACGTCCTTCCTAAAGTACGGTGCCCAGAATTGGACACAATGCTCCAGCTGGGGCCGAACTAGTGTTTTATATAGGTTTAGCACAACTTCCTGGCTTTTGTACTCTCTGCCTCTATTTATAAAGCCCAGGATCCCATATGCTTTTTTAACTATTTTGTTCACCGGTCCTGCCACCTTGAAAGATTTGTGCACAAACACTGCCTCTGTACTTGCTTAAAACCTGTTACATCTCTAACTTTTTCCAGTTCTGATGAAGAGTCCTCGACCTGAAAGGTTAACTCTGTTTCTCTCTCTCTCCACAGACGCAGCCTGAGCTGCTAAGTATTTCCAGCATTTTCCCTCTATTATTATTGTAATTCCTCAGAGTTGCATTGAAAGTTAAAAGGCTGGCTATCTAATTTAACTAATATTGGCTCCTTGTTACCATTCTCACCTCTGAGTCAGAAGGCCGTAGATTCAAGCCCCACTTTGAGACTGGAGAACATAATCTAGGCTGCCACTTCAGTGCAATAGTGAGGGGCACTGCGCGGCCTGCCTCCCCCATTCAAGTTTTTGGACATGCGCAGTATCTACAATATAAAAGCCGGTCAGCGGCCGGCGCGGGGCCTTGCGGATGAGAGCGCGGCCGCGCAGTTTAGCGGGAACGTTGGTGAGGGGGCATGCTGCAGTGTTTGGGGGGGCCGTGTTTCAGATGAGAGGGAGAGAAAAATTAACAGCTCTGAATTGGCAGCTCAGTGTACAGCTTGGTAATACTGTAAAGACTGTCATTTTAACCCTCTGCGTGAGAGGGAAAGTCCAGTCGTTTTATTAATTGATTGTCGTTCACTAATCAACATCATGTCTGCTGTTGTAATGAAAAGAAAATTGAAAAAAATTACGTGAGGTTACGATTATTTCACAACATGCTTAGGGAGCTGATGGAGCTAGCAAGCTTTTCATAGTGTGCGCGCGCGTTTTGAGGCTAATGAATTCAGGTGCCACTTGCTCACATAGCTGCCACTTCCAGCAGGCAGCAGGATCGATCAAAAAGATCATAACATAAGACGTAGGAGCAGGAGTAGGTCATTTGGCCCCTCGAGCCAATAAGATCATGGCTGATCTGATCTTGGCCTCAACTCCACTTCCCTGCCCGCTCCCCATAACCCTTGACTCCCTTACCATTCAAAAATCTGTCTATCTCCACCTTAAATATATTCAATGACCCAGCCTCCACAGCTCTCTGGGGAAGAGAATTCCAAAGATTCACGACACTCTGAGAGAAGAAATTCCTCCTCATTTCCGATTTAAAAGGGTGCCCCCTTATTCTGAAATTATGCCCCCTAGTTCTAGATTCCCCCACGAGGGGAAACATCCTCTCTGCATCTACCCTGTCAAGCCCCCTCAGAATCTTATATGTTTCAATAAGATACCCTCTCATTCTTCTGAACTCCAATGAATATAAGCCAACCTGCTCAACCTTTCTTCATAAGACAACCCCTTCATCTCCAGAATCAACCTCGTGAACCTTCTCTGAACTGCCTCCAATGCAAATATATCTTTCCTTAAATAAGGAGACCAAAACTGTACGCAGTACTCCAGGTGTGGTCTCACCAAAACCCTGTACAGTTGCAACAGGACTTCCCTACTTTTATACTCCATTCCCTTTGCAATAAAGACCAACATTCCATTTGCCTTCCTAATTACTTGCTGTACCTGCATGCTAACTTTTTGTGATTCATGTACAACGACCCCCAGATCTCTCTGTACCTCAGCATTTTGTAATCTCTCCCCTTTGTATTTAAAAAAAAAATGGTGCTTTTTTCATAATGTTACACTCAGTGATGCCAATAGGTTGCCAGTAAAATTTCAGCCTATATACATTTTAAGTTGTTGCCCTGGAGCACTCTTTTGGACAGCAGATGTGCCAGTGTTTCAGGTCAGTGGGAGGTGTTGCTCCACGAGTTAGTGCCATGGCTCCGTTTGACAGTCGTGCCACGAGAAGTGAAAGATTTTGGGTCACAGTTTTGAAGTAGTACCTTCAGACACACGCTCTTCATAATCTTGTGGCCATTCCTGGTTTTATTCTTTATGTTTCTCCTATTTCGACCGTGACCCCCACAGGAATGAACTCCGCGATGAATTTAAAACCCAAGTCAATTCAAAATTGGGCTCGCTTCAAAAACAGGAGTACAAATTTGGGTCCGATCACATGATTTATATTTGCATGGCCTGTACCTTTAAGAGCAATGCCCGACTGTGCACGTGTGGTGCCACTTTGTCATTGTCAAGTTGGTCACGTCCCCTTAGGCTCCCCTCGCCCCTCCTGCCCCCCCCAAACCCCACTTTGATCGAGACACATCTCTGGCAGGTAGGGATCTCCACCAGCCCTGGAGAGGCCCTCCTGATTCCAGCTGTATTTCCAGCCACAAGGTCATCTGCAGGTGGGAGGAAAGCTCGTCAGCCTCTACTGGGGGGGAGGGTTACCAATCCGGGGGCAGAGACTTGTTGTGATGGACCTTGGAGTGGGGGAATGGGGCGGTGGGGCGGTGGGGGGGCGCGGGTTACCAATCTGAGGGCAGAGACTTGTTGTGGTGGGCCTTGAGTGGGGGGATGGGGCGGTGGGGGGGTTACCAATCTGAGGGCAGAGACTTGTTGTGGTGGGCCTTGAGTGGGGGGATGGGGGGGGGCGGGTTACCAATCTGAGGGCAGAGACTTGTTGTGGTGGGCCTTGAGTGGGGGGATGGGGGGGGGCGGGTTACCAATCCGGGGGCAGAGACTTGTTGTGGTGGGCCTTGAGTGGGAGGATGGGGCGGTGGGGGGGGCGGGTTACCAATCTGAGGGCAGGGACTTGTTGTGATGGACCTTGAGTGGGGGGATGGGGCGGTGAGGGGGGGGGGTCGGGTTACCAATCTGAGGGCAGAGACTTGTTGTGGTGGACCTTGAGTGGGGGGATGGGGCTGCTGCAGTGGGAGGACGAGGCAGCTGATGCCCTGTCTCAAAGTAAATGTTTTATTGCAGTAATGGGCCTGGGCCCAGCCCCACTCTGAGAACGTTTGCCTGCGCCAATCTTCTCTGCAGGCCTGTGAACACTGGATGCCAGGACCTACAACAACAACTTATATTTACATAGCACCCTTAATGTAATAAAACATCCCAAGGTGCTTCACAAAAAAACAAAATTTGACACTGAGCCGTGTAAGGAGATGTTCGGGCAGGTGGCTAAAAGCTTGGTCCAAGAGGTAGGTTTTAAGGAGCGTCTTAAAAGAGGAAAGAGAGGTGGAGAGACGGAGAGATTTAGGGAGGGAATTCCAGAGCTTGGAGCCTAGGCAGCTGAAGGCACGGCTGCCAATGGTGGAGCATTTAAAATCGGTGATGTTTAAAAGGCCAGAACAGGCGGAGCACAGAGGTCTAGGGGGATTATAGGGCTGCAAGTGGTCCGTGCGTCCGGCATGCAAGTGAATGCAAATGGCAGGAAGCACAATGGAAGCTGTGTTTCCCTCATTTGCATGGTGTTAACGTATGCCGTCCGCCCCCACCCCGTGCTCCGACAGCACTGGGCCTCCGGAACATAGCAGGGAGGCGGGTATGCAGCAAAGTGCCACCCTGAGTAGTTTTCCACCTCTTGCAGCCCCAGAGCCACCTAAAAATCAGCGAAGGGGAGGCGGAAAGCCTAGGCCAATCGTATTGGCAGTATGAACCTAATAGAGTTAACACAGCTCACACCTCTTTCTGAATTTCTCACACTAGCATCCAGAGGGGAATGACGGGTATTTAAATAGTAAACTGCAAACAACATAGTGAAACCTCTCCCAGACACTGCAGTTTAAATGATTCACCTTTGCACTGGACCTAGACTGAAGTTTCAGTTCACTTGATGTAGTATATTATCATATCACAAAAATAAATATTTAAGGTGCTAAGCTATCTCCAGACCAAAGCGACACTGGTTGGCAAAGCCTCAACTTCTGCAGAGAGCCAAAGCGTGCACCCCCATATACTGTGTGTCCAAATATGTAGTCTGGATTGAGAGCCACCTTTGTCCTCTCGGTTTTCAGTTGCCTTTGTTTCCTGTGTCCTGCCTGGTCTCCTCTGTCCTCTGCACTTCGTGTCCAGTTCTGCTTTTGGACCCCGATAGTCTTCTTTACTGTTTCACCCACTTCTCTGTGAACTCCTCCCACGGTCTCCAGTGATGTGGTTTGTTCAGTGTAATTGTGCATTTTCCTCAACTTTTCGCTCTTGAGCAGCTTTTTTCCCCCCGTCATGCCATGCAGCAGTTCTCTGAACTGGAAACATGTAAGTGAAATGGAGGGAGATGCCTCCAACCCCAGTGCTCATAATAGACCATTCCAACTAATGCCAAGGAGCATGGGCAGGGTAGCTGCATCACTTCAAATGGGAATTCCATACACTCGCACCATAGTCAGTGAACAATTTATATTCCCGTCTCTTTATTACGTGCTATTAGATTGGTTCTTAAGTGGCAGATTACAACGCATGTGCAATTAGACTAAAGGAAATGTACTGAAATCTTTTTGTTTTTAAATGTTACTACTATTGAAAACATCTTTGGTGTTGATTTTTGTAGCGGAGTTATTTGAACCTTGTCACAACCCTGGGGTGCCTGACAATGGTTACCAGACCACAGAGAAGAGGTTGTACCAGGCAGGGGAGACCTTGAGGTTTGCCTGTTATGATGGCTATGAGCTAATAGGGGAAGCCACCATCAAGTGCATTCCAGGACACCCCTCCGAGTGGAGCAACCCACCTCCATTCTGCAAAGGTAATATTTGTAGTACCTGATGTACAGAGAAAACCATGAAGTCTTGCTTCTTTTCAGTGCACCTCATTGATTTTATGGGAAAAAAGATGCTTTGTTAGAAATTTTAAGAACAATTTATTCACTTTGAATGGGTTTGCTATTAGTTTGACTGTGTTCTCTGGCTTAGAGTGTCAGGCATGTGCACTCTGCTAATGCATTACCCCACCTTCATTTGTAAGGATGTTGGCGGTAATGACTCCTGATCATTCGGAGTCCAATTTACCCCATTTTACTGCACTTGCCTATGGGCCTTCCTCTGATGGAGAGTGGGCCAGGACCAATGTTCCCCCTACTTTTTTTTGGCATGCACGGCCCCCTTAAGGGGCTGAGCGGCCAATTCACAGCATTGGAAAAGCTGGTCCCGTGCTGTGCGGGACCGACAGAGAGCTGCACAGCCACGCAGCTCAGAGGGAACGTTGGGCAGGACCCTGTGTTCCATCACTCTAGGGTGCAGATGTTTCCAGTTTGTTTTACCACTGAGCCACCAAAGAAGCATTTGGTGTGAACAGTGGATTAGAGTCAAAGCCATTACTTTGCATTCTTTATTACAGAAAAATGGAAAATATCACAATGTGTAATCCCATAAATATCCCAGAAAACCCTGTAATCCATGTAATAAAAACAGATTTGGACTTGGTCAGTTATTATATACCAAGCTGTCTAATTACAAACGGAGAAAATTGCAGGATTCAATCCCTAAAACCCTGGTAAAAAATCCTGTGTAACAAAAATGGAATTTGATTTATTCAGTCACTTTGGCCCTGCTGTAACACTGTGTTTCTTCTGCTTAAAATGACATCTATCTGATTTTTATTTCAGTTACTTATGACAAGTACTTCAATGAACGTAGACTTGAAGGTAAGAGAATATGGTTGCCCCTTAATGCCCTCAGGGATGGGTAATAAGCACTGCTTTGACAGTGTCGCCCACATCCCAAGAACAGCTTAAATTCACTGCATACTTCTTCTGAAAGGAATACTCCTTACCAAGAAAGACATTGATTTGTTTTATAAATATCTTTTCCTTCAGTGACCGTTTTGTTTGAGCACCAGCATTTGCTAGTTTGGATCTCGGGTTCAAAGGTTTGGCCTGTGTGGGGTCACAATGTGGTGATGTCTTCACACCTACTCAAATAGGCAAACTTCTCATAGGAAACGCAGGGCCAAATCATGTCCAAGTGTGGTCCATTCACACACTGACCTGGACTTGAAATAGGGCCCCCCATCTCTTCAATAAATGAATTGTCCATTAATACTTGGACTTCTGAATCTTCAGATTACACCAATCTTTCTCTCACATAAATCATAAAAATAATTTTCCAGAATGATCTACATAATTTATAAAGTGGCACTGGAAAGCAGTACAGGCCCAATGAACATTTCTGAGTTTATATTACTACTGGAATAAACTTAACTGTAATCTTGATTTTTTTTTCATATTTTGACATAAAATTTCTCACCCAGCCCTCTTTGCATTGTTTGTATCTCTCATTCCATAACTTCAGACTTTGAAGGTGATGTGGGAATGCCTCAGAACCCAAACTCTGCCTTTTAATATGTGTGAGAAGTCGCACAACACCAGGTTATAGTCCAACAGTTTTATTTGAAATCACAAGCTTTCGGAGCACTGCTCCTTCGTCAGGTGAAGTGACCTGATGAAGGAGCAGCGCTCCGAAAGCTTGTGATTTCAAATAAAACTGTTGGACTATAACCTGGTGTTGTGCGACTTCTCGCATTTGTCCACCCCAGTCCAGCACCGGCATCTCCGCATCATGTCTACTTTTAATATGTGAATCTCAAGTACATTAAACACCCCCGACATGGTTAGTCCTTTCGGCTGATACAGGAAACTTTTGTTTATCCGGCACCCAAATATCCGGAATTCTCGCTTAACCGGCAAAAATCAGGAGTAGGTTCAGGTAAGTTTTACTATACAGACAAGACCCCGATTCTGACCTTTCGCCCCCACGAAAGGGGGGTCAACGTTCTTCCGACTCGGACCTGTCGCCGCCACGGAGGAAGAAGCCGGAGTCTCGTGATTCGGAACACAGGCCCGGCTCGGGGAGCTCAGACCCATCGCCCCCTCGGCAGAGGCTGCCCTCCCGTAAGCCGGCTCCCTCAGGATATAAAGGGTGCGATGATGGTTGCGCTTGCCCCAAGCACTCTCTGCTCGGTTTCCACAAACTCTAAAAAAAATTGTTAAAACAATTGGAATACTGTAAAGGTTTCCTCCCATCGTGTTAGTTTACTTTCCCTCTCCGGGTCCCAATTTTTAAGCCTGTGGCCGTGTACGGGGCTCTCGTACCTTGGTAAGTATACCTCTCTGTAATCCGGAACTTTCGATCAACCGGCACCACGCCGGTCCCGTCGGTGCCGGATAATAAAGAGTTTCCTGTAATAAGAATGCACGCTCCCGGCGCAGAACTTTGCCCGCTGGGAACTCGTGTTGGGAATTTGGGTTCCCATCCCACAAATTTTCATCCATTAAAATTAAAAGGATGGATAATCATAGGGAGCACGGACCCACGTTCCTGATCTGTGCTCCCTGCGCTGGGAATATGAGTTCTTAAAATGACCCTTTACTAGCGATCCTAGTTAGGAAGATTGTGCACCAGATTCAGGAGAGCCATGTCTAACAGTATTTCAATTACAAAGCAGTGGATTGATTATGCTACATCAGCAAACAAACACATTAAATCAAGACGGGCTATGGATCGTCTAACCCATGCTCCATTTATTGCACTTGAGGCTCCAGGGAATATGTGATTGCCAGTAATGTACTGTCGTGTCGGCAGTTTCTGGTTTATGTAATCTACCACTGATTTACTTGCAAATCTGTGCCAAGAATGTTTCATTGGTGGCAAGTATTGCTCCATGTAGTTCAAAAGACCAACAAATTATTGAATCCATTCACAAAGTGTAAAGTGTTGTAGGCTGTGACCTGCCTTTGGTGAGTAATGAAAAGTGCTTTAAAGTTTTAAATGAGATAAATGTAAGGTGTTGGAATAGGAAATAGAAACCATGCATACAATGAACGGGTCCTAATTTAAGCAAGCCTGTGGATTGTGGAACTGAGTGAAGCCCAGTCCTAGGGGAATACGTCACCAGGAGTCTTCCATTATAGGGAGGGCCCCACTCACAATTCAAGGAGAAAATGGCCCACCCAAACTAATGCAACAAAATAACAAAGCATCAACTTAAATTAGGCCCCCGCTGCTCTGGGGCAGGCAGCCTTCCTGTGCCGGAATGCAGCACAAACCCTCCCCCCTCCCCCCCCCACCCCCCCGGCCAACTATTCCCGCCGGGCAGAGAGGGGGGTTAAAATCAGGCATTGATGTATTAGAGAGGGTTCCAAGCAAAGCAACAGGGATGATTCCAGGTCTTAGGGCTCCCAGTTATCAGGAAAGAATTCTGGAAATTCACTTGTTTTTTTGAGGGGGGGGAAAGAGGATTGAACTGGGGCCATGATCAAGGTATTTAAAATGTTGAGAGGTGTAGATGATATAGTTTGTAAGAGGGACACTGAAGCACTTCTGGAGGCAGTGCAGAGAAGATCCATTAGGCTGATCACTGAAGGAAGAACTTGCATTTATATAGTAACTTTCTCATCCTCGGGACATCCCAAAGCACATTACAGCCAATGAATTACTTTTTGTTTTTGAAGTGTAGTTACTGTTGTTTTGTACAGAAATGCAGCAGCCAATTTGCGCACAGCAAGGTCCCACAAAATGAATGAGAGAAATGGCCAGTTAATTTGTTTGTTGGTGGTGTTGAGTGAGAGATAGATTTTGATCAGGAGAGTTCAGGAGAACTCTCCTGCTCTTCTTCGAATAATGCCATGAGATTTTTACATCCACCTGAGAGGGCCTCAGTTTAACATCTCTTCCAAATGATGGTACCTCCAACAATGTAGTACTCTCTCTCTCTCTCTCTCAAGTGTCAGCCTAGATTACGTGCTCAAGTCCTGGAGTATGAGCACACACACTTGTGACTCAGAGGCAAGAGTGCTACCACTGAGCCAAGGAAAGGTCTGAATTATGAGGAAAGTCTGGAGAAACTTGGGTCTTTCCAGCCAGGAAAGGAGGCATCTGAGAGGTGATCTTGTACAGACACATAAAATAGTTCAGAGAATGGAAAAGGTAAATCCAGAATACTACTACCAATTATGAAGGACACAAGCTGGGGAAGAAGAGGGGATGTTCTTCTGGAGGACAAGGGCTAGGACTGAAAAGGGGAGGTGCGAGTTGGATGAATATTGTGGTTTTACACTAGGGAATAAGATGTACTTATGCAGAACCATCCTGTAGCTTAGATCACTTTAAATATTTGTATAAATTATATTCCAATGCCACAAAGGTGCAGATGCAGATTCAGTAGCTGACTTTTCATTTAAATCTGCTTCAAAATGTTAAATACTGCCATTTTAATCTATTTAATGCACTCCTCAAATGTATGGGGGATCAAAGAAAGGAAAGAGGTAGAGATTAGAGGCAGAAACATAGTAAGGTGGAAGGAAAGTGAGGCATGGTGGAAAGATAAGCATCCAGCTGCGTAAAACATCTGGACCCCTTGCCTGGAGGCAAGTTACCAGCTGGTTATTACTGAGGTCTTTATTACACAAATTCCAGGTTTTGGATACCTTACTTTAGAAGAATATTAAGGCCATGGAGAGAGTGCAGAAGAGATCCACTAAGATGATACCAGGCTCTATTTATAAGGAGACACGAGAGAAACTGAGGTTATTTTCATTCGAACAAAGAAGGAGAACTAATAGAGGTGTTCAAAATTATTAAGATATTGCTAAAATGAATCAGAAAAAATATTTCCACTGGTCGGTGAGTAGGTAACTAAAAGGCCAAATATTTAAAATCTTCACCAAAAGAAGCAAAGCAAGAGGTGAGGAGAATTTATTTCCTGCCGAAGATTGTTAGGACGCGAAATATCCGACCAGAAACAGTCCTACCCGTAAGCTGAATCCACAGTAGCTTTTAAAAAGGAAGTAGATAAATATTTGTATAAGAAAAATTTCAAAGGAAATGGCAAAAATAACAGGGGAATGAACCAAGTGGAGGACTCTTTCAGAGATCTGGCACGAGTGTGATGGGCCAAATGGCCTCATCCTGTGCTGTAAAATTTTGATTCTGTGAAAAGGGGGGTCGATTCAGACCAGTAGCAATTCGGTGAAGACCCATTTTTCAACCCAACTTTGATTCTCCACCTGGCAGATTTTACCATGGCCTGGAAGATTCTCCTCCATCCCCTCCCTAAAAGATATATTTTATATACTTATGGATGTCTACTTTTACAGTGTGTCAGTGGTGTATGTGTCTATCGGGATATTGTTTCATGTGCGTAACGTACCTGTTTCTCTTGCAGTGGCCAAGGCCGCAGCCTCTGTGAACCAGATGGAAGGAAATAATATTGCCATCGCGGTATTTATCCCTGTGATTGTCGTAGCTCTGCTTATTGGTGCGATCTATTTCTACTTCACAAAGTGAGTAGTTAATGCAAAACTAACAGCAGAGGCTGAACTTACTAAAACTAGATATTGAGCTTTTGCAGCTGATTGGTAAAAAAAATTTGCTTGAAAGTAAAGAAAAAATTGAAGGATATTAACTAGTAAACCTGCCGAAAGCCTGTTTAAAGCCCCATTGAAGACAAACTATGAATTGGCTGGGCCAGTTGCATTTTCCTTATTGCAAAGTCCATTAATCATTTTTTATGTTGTCATGACAAAATATTTGATATTCTTTCGGACGAGATGCTAAACCTCGTCTTACCTCTCAGGTGGACGTTAAAGATCCCATGGCACTATTTTGAAGAAGAACCAGGGGAGTTATCCTCGGTGTCTTGGCCAGTATTTATCCCTCAATCAACATCACTTAAAAAACAGATTATCTGGTCATTATCACGTTGCTGCTGGCAGGAGCTTGCTGCGCGCATATTGGCTGCTGCGTTTCTTACAACCGTGACTACACTCCAAAAGTATTTCAATAGCTGTAAAGCGCTTCGGGACACCCTAAGGTCGTGAAAGGCGCTATCTAAATGCAAGTCTTTCTTTCTTTATGAATAGACAGGCAGGGGTCATTACTCAGCGATTTAGTGGGCTGCATTCTTCCAATTATTAATAGTGGGATACCTTCAATTGGTGTACGCTCGTCAGTTTCTTCGTAAATTAAATATTTTTTAATCTTTAAAAACTTTTAAGAGGTGCCTATTAGTGCCTTTACGCCTAAAAAAAAAAGTTTAATTATAAGAGCCTCCTCGAAGGGTAGCAAACGGCAGCAATTGGCGGAACCTCACCATGGTGATTAATTTGATCTGGGGCCGTGGTCAGTTTTATGGGCGGGGCCGTTGTCAGTTTTATGGGCGGGGCCGTGGCCAGTTTTATGGGCGGGGCTGTGGCCAGTTTTATGGGCGGGGCCGGCTTCCAGCGCAATTTTTTTTAAAGCAGCGCAAAAGATCTTTTTAAACTTTTACTTGTGTTTGTACTTGGAAAATGTTGCAGTTGAGAGACGGGGCGGGGTGGGAGGGCGCGGGGGAATATCCCGATCCTAGGCCCCTGTTTTTGACACTCTGGAACCAGGTACAGAAATGGGCATGATAGCCATCCAGGGCGATTCACCCTCCCTGTGGCCAAGTCCCTGGGCTCTGTGCTGTGCCTGCCCTGAGACAAGAAGCTCACTGCTCAGAGAAGTGTGGACAGGAGCCCGCACTCTGCTACTCCATGGTACGACCTTTAGTAGCGTTGACATGAGAATAACCAAATCTAAGCAGAACTATTGGCAAGCACTTCACAGCCACAGTTGTCGTTTAATTTGAGTAGGTTTAAGTTAAGCTGCTTTGAAGTTTGCTTCAGTTTTTTTAAGGACGTAAATCAGAACACTTTGGGGAAATATTCATTGCTGATGTACTTTAAGGCTAAAAATTGAAACAGTCGTCAGGTGTTCACTTCCTTTATTTCTCCCTGTGCCACGCATTGGGTATGTTAGATCGCCTTGGCTCAGTGAACACAGGAAAGTCGAGGGGAAGGGAGGGGAAGGCACATGCCCATTAGGAAGCCCGCCTGATTTTCTGTCCAGCGAGTTGTCTCATCGGGCATTTCATAATTAAAAAGTACACCTCAAAAATGTCAATATTTGACCAGGTTTATCTGAGAATATGAACACATCAAACTCTATTCAGTCTCCTGATTGACTGGAAATCTAACCTTTCAAGCCAGTTGGGGATTGAATTTTACAGACGTAGATCCCATCTTGGCTTCATTTGGCATCCTCATCCGACATCCACCCAAGCACAATTCCAGCAGCAATTAACAATCAGCAATGGAAAAACTGGATGATTTTCCCCAAACTAACACAGGGGCACCAAAGCCAATTATAGGGCCTCTACCACTGCCACACCTCAGATCAATAAACTCAACAGAAACCAGGGATTGAGCCTGGCACCTTTCTGCTCTGTATGACTCAGCTCCTTGCTGTTTATGAACGGCACGGTTTAGGAGCTAAATCTCAAATGCTGACGAGCTCCGGTAGCACTAAATTCTTCGTGACTGCCCCTGCCTCAGCTCATCTGCTGCCTTTGTTGCCTCTAGACACAACTATTCCAGTGCTCTCCTGGCTGGCCTCCTGCCTTGCACCCTCCATAAACTTGAGCTCATCCAAAACTCTGCTACTTGTATCTTAACTCGCACCAAGTCCCGTTCACCCATTACTCCTGCACTCGCTGACCTACATTGGTTCCCGGTCTGGTAATGCCTCAATTTTAAAATTCTCGTCCATTTTTTTCAAACCTACCCCCCCCCCCACCCCCCGGCCCCCATGGCGCCATCCTCTCCCTATCTCTTAACCTCATCCAGCCCTACAACTCACCGAGATCTCTGTGTTCAGCCAATTCTGTCCTCTTGTGCTTGCTCGATTTTCACCGCTCCACCATTGGCAGACGTGCCTTCAGCTGCCTAGTCCCTAACACAAGTGCCATGCAATGACTATCTCCAACAAGCGAGCGTCTAACCACCACCCCTTGACATTCAACGGCATTACCATCGCAGAATCCCCCACCATCAATATCCTGGGGGAGTCACCATTGACCAGAAACTTAACTGGACCAGCCACATAAATACTGTGGCAACAAGAGCAGGTCAGAGGCTTGGTATTCTGCGGCGAGTGTCTCGCCTCCTGACTCCCCAAAGCCTTTTCACCATCTACAAGGCACAAGTAAGGAGTGTCATGGAATACTCTCCACTTACCTGGATGAGTGCAGCTCCAACAACACTCAAGAATCTCAACACCATCCAGGACAAAGCAGCCCTGCTTGATTGGCACCCCATCCACCACCTTAAACATTCACTCCCTCCACCACCGGCGTACCGTGGCTGCAGTGTGTACCATCTACAAGATGCACTGCAGCAACTCGCCAAAGCTTCTTCGGCAGCACCTCCAAACCCGTGACCTCTTCCACCTAGAAGGTCAAGGGCAGCAGGCGCATGGGAACACCACCACCTCCAAATTCCCCTCCAAGTCACACACCATCCTGACTTTGAAGTATATTGCCAATCCTTCATCGTCGCTGGGTCAAAATCCTGGAACTCCCTCCCTAACAGCACTGTGGGAGTACCTTCACCATACGGACTGCAGCGGTTCAAGAAGGCGGCTCACCACCACCTTCTCAAGGGCAATTAGGGATGGGCAATAAATGCTGGCCTTGCCAGCGACACCCACATGCCATGAACGAATAAAAACAATAGCTTTGGAATTCCCTCCTTTTCCTCATTTAAGATGCTCCTTAAAACCTACATCTTTGACCAAGCTTTTGGTCACCTGTCCTAATTTCTCCTTATGTGGCTCGGTGTCAAATTTTGTTTGATAACACTCCTGTGAAGCGCCGTGGGACGTTTTACTATGTTAAAGCGCTATACAAATGCAAGTTGTTGTTGTTGTGTAAAAGTTCAACAACATTCAGTTTGTGTGAATATTGAATATTTGTAACCTTCGCCTGACGTGCAGTGTTTTTCTATGAAGAGCTTTGACTGAACTGAGACGGCCTCTTTTACTTCACTTCTTCTCTTCCCAGGTTCCAGGGAAAGTCCACATTAAGGCTGCCACTGGCCGGCCCTCATCCCTACAATCACATCACCGTGGAATCGGCATTCGACAATCCCATATATGAGACAGGAGTAAGTAACGAGCCCCTCCAGTTGAGGGATTTGGAACCTGAAAGTGCGCCTGTCCTTACCTGAGCAGCTTCCATCACATCGCTGTTGTCCTCTCACCGGCTGCATGCCATTGGCATGAAACTCTACTGATGCCATCAGTCTGTCGTCTCACAAAATCTTCGCATTATATATTTAAAAATCACTACCATTCTAATTTATTTTCAGTATAATTTTTGTTCTGGTTTCAGCGTGACATTTTGGTGTGTCAGGTTTTTTTTTGTTTCATTTTTAATTTTTGTTTCTAAAGACGTTACTTTGTTGGAAAACTGCAAAAAAAAAAAAAAATTCTATCTAAGTTAGCATGTTTATGTTTATATTCTTGCCGGTCTCTGTGTGTGTATATATTGCTTTCGAATCGATTGCGTATGATGTAAGCGTTACTTTGATGCCGTGTCTCTGGGTATTCGGATTCTAAAGGGATATTAACTGTAGTACTGAACATGAACATGTAATAAAGGAGGTCGGGCAATTCGAAAGCCAGTCACTCTCAGTGAAGATCGACAGCGAACTGGAAATCCGATATTTATTGAGCGGCCTTACCAACACAACTGAGAGGTTTCTCAGTATTCTGTAAACACTGGCCGTCTCCCGGGGGATGCAGGGGGCAGCTAATATATCGGCAATCTGGCCCGAGGAGCCTGTATTATTGGTAGAGAATGAGCAAAATGCGTTCAAAACTACTGAAATGAGTTTTGTCCTTTTCAAGAAGAATGCCGACGTTTTGAAAATTCTGGAGCATCAGCAGTTTGCCTGAGAATTGGTGAATACTTTACAGGCGCTTAAAAATAACTTCCCCGTAGGTCAGGGGCAGGGGCAGGCTGACTGAGCTCACTGCTCTACAAAAGACCATCAAGCACTGACATCCCAGTTTAAAGGCTTTTAGCACACAAGCCTGTGATCACTTGTTCAATACTTTATGATTTACCTCATCTTTTCCCCTTGTTCTTTTCCATCTTGGTCCTGTGGGCCTTGCCCCCTTCACCTCAATTTAAAAAGCATTTGATGCTGAATCTCATCTCTTTTCCCTGTTAAAATATTTGTACAATACACCCCATGATCCAGGATTTTAAAATGCCGTAAATTATTTAACAAAGTCTTTGACTGAGATAGGCTGGCATTTAGAAATGTTCACTTGTGGGCCCTATTTTCCTCCATTCACTAATTTGAGCAAAAAAGCCTTCAGTATAAAGCAAGGAGCAGCACCTAATGCTCATATGCCTACTTTATTGCTACAATTGGCAAATGGAGTAATCTGAGGTGAAACCCCATTTAATTTACTGTAATGCACTGCAGCAACTCGCCAAGGCTTCTTCGGCAGCACCTCCCAAACCCGCGACCTCTACCACCTAGAAGGACAAGGGCAGCAGGCGCATGGGAACACCACCACCTCCAAGTTCCCCACCAAGTCACACACCATCCTGACTTGGAAGTATATCGCCGTTCCTTCATCGTCGCTGGGGCAAAATCCTGGAACTCCCTACCCAACAGCACTGTGGGAGTACCTTCACCACACGGACTGCAGCAGTTCAAGAAGGCGGCTCACCACCACCTTCTCAAGGGCAACTAGGGATGGGCAATAAATGCTGGCCTTGTCAGCGATGCCCACATCCCATGAATGAATAAATGAAAAAAAAGAAATAGGATCTTTTTTCACTCTTAATGTGAAAAGTCTGATGTTCACTTATATTAAGAGGCTTTTCCATTGAGGATGCTAACATAGTCAATTGCTCCTACTTCTTGATATAAAGCCACGGCTAAGGAACTTTAGGAGGTAACAACCTCTCTGTTCTTGCAAAGGAAGGGTCTGATTCTTCCTCTCGCAGGTTTCTGCCCAAAACAGAACAAAGTGATGGCCTGGGAATGACAATCTTTTCCCCCACTCATTGCCAGGAACTTTGAGTTACAAACAGGAGGAATAGCTGTGTGTAGTTCACCAAAGGTAAATCATTAAAATCGGGCCACCGGTCTCGGTGAGTCCTGGCAGTTTTACATTAGAATCAGCTGCACTAACACGGGGGCGATTTTCATCTCATTACTGCTCTGCTTTTTAGCTTAAACAGGGCATAGCGAGACGAAAACCGAAAGAAAAATCACCGCCGACTTGTCGCCCGAGCCCCACCAGATACAATTTTCGATTTAGGCAGCCAGCATTCCACTCAAAACAGGAGGGAGCCTTATTAATCTATTCAAATTGGGGTCCTATGACCTGGAAAGGACCCTGGTGCAATTTTAGCATTCCAAAAGGGCAGCAGGCACTCGATGTAGAGCAGCCTAATCAGGGGTCCTTCAAGGAACAGACGGACGCCATTTGAAAATTGCTTCAGGCAAGCTTATGAATGTGTGGGAATGTTCCTGCCCCCACCCCCCCCCCCCCAACAAAAATCATCCCGTCCACAGCCAGACCATCCACGACCGCCACCCCACCCCACCCCTTCGTAATCACCCTTATTTGAATGCCGCTGGCTTGGCTCTGTGGAGGAGACTTCAGATTTCCGACGCGTCCAAAATTAGACCGTTCAAGTCAGTACTCAAAATGTGCTGGCAGCTCAAAATTGATCGGACCTCCCGCCAACATCATCAGGCAGGTGGAGAGGACACCCCGGCCCCGGACCAAAAATCGCCCCCCCCCACGTTTCTTACGTATTATAAAAGCACCCTCAGTGTACGAATGTTTGACATGTTCATATGTAATCCCGCTGTCCGTTATTTTAACGGACACTTTAACACATTGAAAATAAACAGGTCAATGCCCGCATTAAAATAACAGACAACTAAATTTCATGCAGACGTGTTAAGCGTTTGTTTGCTGACATTGCCCAGAATAATTTCACTCCACTGATCTTTGCTTACATAGAGCTTGGCCACGACAAAGTGAAAAATATGCCTGTGGAGCCAAGGCAACAGCTTCTTAATAGCTTCAGTGGGGAGAAGCAAGACTACAAAATGGTCAGGCAGCCTTGCTATGTGGTCATGGAGAGCAAGTAGTATTTGCCCAATCACAAATGCTGTTTGCACCGTTAGCGCAGGGAGGAAAATTGGATTCTATGGGAGAGATTTTCCAAGATGCCGCTCCACTGGATTTAATAGACGACCGGCAATGCATCCATGATTTTCCGATAAACCAACCACCACGTGTGAGGCCCATGGCAATTGCATGGGGTGTTGGAAAATGTTGTCCTGGTACTCAGTGGACAGTCAGTAAATGAAGTGACAATTTGTCTGGTAACCAGCACTATTTTTGTCAGTCCTGAACCAAAATATCAAAGCAGTGACTCCCACAAAAGTCCGAACCCCAGTTAAAAACAAAGTAAAAATTCTTTA
Source organism: Squalus acanthias (assembly GCA_030390025.1). NCBI lineage: Eukaryota > Metazoa > Chordata > Chondrichthyes > Squaliformes > Squalidae > Squalus > Squalus acanthias. Next base: position 16,734,200 of record CM059448.1, read on the forward strand.
TAATTTTAGACTTGCACTTATCTACAAATAGATCTAGTATCGAATCTTTATTCTTAAGAAAGTATTATGCGCAACCAAACTGTGTGGAAGAGAATGATATTTTGCTACGTTTGGAATCCATTCTCCAGCTGTTAAAAATGACTGTTATTTGCAAAAGCTGGTAATTTATTTTTCAAACCAGATTGACTGACGAATTAAGCTTTCAGATGCAACCGTAATGACCAAAACATACTCAAAGCATTACCGTATAGTCCATTAATTCTAGTTATGGATTTGATATTGTTTTGTTTGTGAGCTTTAAGTAAAATACACAATAGTAAATGCCCTGTGAGGGGGCAAATAAATCTGTATATTCAATCCAAAACACTTTATTTGCAATGACATGCAATGCCAGTTGGAATATTACAAATTAAATGCAAAAAAAAATCTAATGCCAGTCAAATTAAAAGATTGTACCGTATGTACAAAGATTTACTCCTAACTTAACTGTTATTTGCGATAAGAAAACTGCGCCAAACTGGATTGTGTGATTGCTAATCAATATAGTCTCTAGTAACTGTGGATGAATACTAATTTATTATTAAAGTGTGTGGCATCTGTTCATTTTGTTTGCTGTTGTTTCTTATTCTTTATTCATTTTGTGTTTTTCCTTATGGGTTATCTGGGGCTGGATTGTGAAATGTTCCTGGCACCATTTTCTGTGGCAGAGAACAAGCAGCCCAGCAAGAGACGAGGAGTTAACAGCGCTCTGTTCCCCAAAATTAACTTACAGAGCTGGTTTGGAGCCAATGACATTTAAGTCTTTGGCTTCCTGCGGGCTTCCCTATTACTTGCAATGATTGCCATTTAGAACTATAATAGACATCTCTATGACAGACATAATCGGTTGCTCATGTTATCGTCTCACTTGGCCGTGGGTTCAGCTCACCAGGAGAGCAAGAGGTGTCAAACAGATTGGCGCGAGGCCCACTGGCTCAGTGGCTTCGACTCCTAACTGGAAAGGTATTTGGCTTAAGAGACCACTTGATTCTCGAGCCAGCACAAATTTTATTGACTTCAGTCAAAAAAAAATGGCTGCTTGGCTCTGGCCTTCGCCAGCTCAGCTTTTTTTGTTATCGTCACACATTTCAGCCATTAGTTTTGGCTGTCACCTTACTTTAAACATTTTAATTCTGACGCAGCCATTGCTCCCGATCTATGTCAGTGCTTTGATTTTAATGCTACTGAGGCAGTCAAAAGTGCCCCTTACTGATCGTTGTACAAATGTCTGTTTTTGGGCTGATAAAAAAAAACATTGCCAAGTTGTCAAAGTGCCAGGAAATGTTCGCAGCTCCATTTCTGGGAGGCAGTCGCAGAATCTCACCCCATTACAGTCCTTTCATTTTTCAACAGTCATGAACCTTTACTGTCCCCTTGGTAGTCATTGGAGAGCCCATTTGGGACTCATAGTAATTCATCAGACATTGACATCAGAAAAAAGACCAGACTTACTAAACCATGTGAACAGAATAGAGTTGGATTGACTGATGGGCCAAGTGGCCTGTTCCTGTGCTGTAAACTGTTGTGGTTCTGTAAGGCCGTGTGATTCGTTTTGGATTGCGCCAGCAAAGAGCTGGCACGAACGTAATGGGCCAAATGGCCTCCTGTGTTGTTAAACTTCTATGGTTCTAATCAACTCCCAAATAACAATTTACAGCACTATAATCTTGATGTTGTTTAAAATTCCCATTAGTTATTAATTATAACGCTTTTCCCACTAGGCTCCCCAGCACCATCCATTCCCTGGCCAAGAGAATAGTCAAAATCGTGTTGTTAGGCCTCTGCTTCTCTGCATGTTCCATAGGGAGAATATGAGAGAGTCTTAGAGTGTCTCCCGGTGTGTAGGGAGGTGCCTGGGCTCAATGCTGCATCTTAGGAACATAGGAATGCAGAGGACTGGAAGAGACCATTGTGATCCATTTAGCCAATCTCTCAGATTAATAAACTATCATGCACTGAACAATGGAGCTGATGGTGCAGTTCCTCCACAGTCCCACCAATGCCAGCACTGTTTGGGAGCCATGTGCCTGATAGTGAGAGATAAGTTCATTTGAGTATTTTTATTGTGCCCGCGTGAGCAGTGGGTGGGGATGGGGGTGGGGAAGCTGCAATTTCAGGCTCTAGCAGCTAGTGAAGAGCTGCTGGCTGTTGAGCATCTGCATGATCTTCCTTGGGGGAGGGGGGGGGGGAACAGTGGAGGGGAAAAGGTCACATAGGGAGAACAAATTAAATTTTTAACCTAGGCTTCCCCTTCAGCACCCATTCCAAACAAGTGCTGTGTGATTTGAATGCTCCTCGGGCCCTTCATTCATAACATCCAGGCTTGGGCTGACAGGTGGCATGTAACTTCCAGGTAATGACCATCTTAAAACAGATCATCTTCCCTTGAGCTTCATCAATACGATCATTGCCTAGTCCCCCACCATCAACGTCTTGGAAGGTGGGGGCACCCCATTGACTAGAACATTAACTGGCACAGCCGTAGCAACACCGTGGCTACAAGAGCAAGGTAGAGGGTGGGCATTCTCCAATGAATGGCTCACTTACTGACCCCTCAAAGCCTCTCCACCATCAACAAGGCTCAAGTCAGGAATGTAATAGCCACTAACCACAGATAGCTCATAGTAGGAACCCAGATGTGGCTAATGGCATTTCTGATTGGTAAATAAGTAATAGACATCAATGTCGGGCAAGTGATCTGAATACTCATATTCGTACGGCGTATGCATGTGTACTTTAGCCTTTTTGTGCATTTGTTGGTAAAATGGTAAAACAAAAAGCAGAGTGTGCGAGTGTTTTTTTGATCCTTGTGAGTGCTTTACTTCCTTGGTTACTGAATGGCGATAGATTTTTTTTAAGTATATATATATTACATATGAAGGACATTTACCTGTATTGCTGGAGTATAAGGTGTTTTGTAAAAAATTAGTGCACATAGCTGAAACGGTGTCGCTGTAGCCACACCTGTAGCTAGTCAGCATTCTTTTGGACAACACTGATCTATAGGATGCGCTACAGCAACTCACCTCCCTCCCTGTGACCTCTACCAGCCAGAAGGATAAGAGCAGCCATGTCTTGGCAACACCATCACCTCCAAGTTTCGCTCCAAGTTGCACATCATCCTGATGGATATATATTGCTGTTCCTTCATCGTCAGTGCAATTGCCTACCTAATACCATTGTGGGGGCACCATCACCACAAGGACTAGAGTAGTTCAAGAAGGCGGCCCACCACCACACTTTCTGAGGGCAACTAGGGATGGACAATAAATGTGACCCTGCCAGCGCTGCCCACATCCCAAGAACAATTACTTTAAAAAAATCTGTTACAATAATACTATTTTAGTAGCACATGTGGTACTTCAGCAGTTCTTTATCTCCAGTTGTTTGTGTTTTGCGAGTCAGGCTTGTGCCTACTTTTGCTCTGTTTCATATCCGGGGCCAATGGTGTACACTGACTGAAAAGGTCACATTCCATTTTTATTACATGGGATTCCAGGATTTTTATTGGTATTTTAGGGATCCCATTCTGCGATTTTTTTTTTTACCATGAATACCACAAGCCGGTGCTTTGCCTATTCCTGACATTCAGGGCCTGGAGTGACTCCTGATGGTCAAATTCTGCACTTCTTGCACAAGATGCTGGGATTTTTTTTATCAGTGTTTTATGGATTGCATTTTATGATTCTGTCCATTTTTCCCTGAAAACCCAAAACTGCTTCCTCTCCGGTCCCAGTCTGATTCTATTCAGACTTTCATCATCTCTTGGTGTAATTAAAGAAAGATAGAAAGACTTGCATTTATATAGCACCTATCACGTCCCAAAGCACTTTGCAGCCAATGAAGTACTTCTTGAAGTGTAGTCACTGTTGTATTGTAGGAAACGCAGCAGCCAATTTGTGCACAGCAAGCTCCCACAAACAGCAATGTGATAATGACCAGATAATCTGTTTTAGTGATGTTGATTGAGGGATAAATATTGGCCAGGACACCAGGGATAACTCCCCTGCTCTTCGAAATAGTGCCATGGGATTTTTTATGTCCACCTGAGAGAGCAGATGGGGCTTCGGTTTAACGTCTCATCCAAAAGCGGCACCTCTGACAGTGTAGCTCCCCAAAGTACTGCACTGGAGTGCCAGCCTAGATTTGTGTCTCGGGAGTGGGATTTGAACACACAACCTTCTGACTCAGAGGCGAGAGTGCTGCCCATTGACCCACAGCTGACACTAAGGCCAATGACCTCGAATCATTCAACTTTACCGTGCAGCAGGAGTCCATTCAGCCAACAGAGCTAAACTCCAGAGGTGGACAAAAGAGCTGAACTCCAGAGGTGAGGTGAGAGTGACTGCCCTTGACACCAAGGCAGCATTTTGCCAAGTGTGGCATCAAAGAGCCCTAATAAAACTGAAGTCAATGGGAATTGCGGGGGTGGGGGGGCGGGGGGGGGAACTCTCCAGTGGCTGGAGTCATACCGAGCACAAAGGAAGATGGTTATGGTGGTTGGAGGACAATCATGGAGGACAGCCCCTGGACATCGCTGCAAGAGTTCCTCAAGGCAGTGTCCTAGGCCCAACCATCTTCAGCTGATTCATCAATGACCTTCCCTCCATCATAAGGTCAGAAGTGGGGATGTTCGCTGATGACTGCACAGTGTTCAGTGCCATTCGCAACTCCTCAGTTAATGAAGCAGTCCATGCCCACATGCAGCAAGACCTGGACAACATTCAGGCTTGGGCTGATAAGTAACAGGTAACATTCACGCTACACAAGTGCCAGGCAATGACTATCTCCAAAAAGCGAGCATCTAACCACTGCTCCTCGACATTCAACGGCATTACCATCGCTGAATCCCCCACCATCAATATCCTGGTGGGGGGTGGTCGCCATTGACCAGAAACCTAACTGACCAGCCGTATAAATACTGTGGCAACAAGAGCAGGTCAGAGGCTAGGTATTCTGCGGCGAGTGTCTCGCCTCCTGACTCCCTAAAGCCTTTCCACCATCTACAAGGCACAAGTCAGGAGTGTGATGGAATACTCCCCACTTGCCTGGATGAGTGCAGCTCCAACAACACTCAAGAAGCTCAACACCATCCATGAAAAAGCAGCCTGCTTGATTGGAACCCCATCCACCACCTTAAATATTCACTCCCTCCACCACCAGCGCGTCGTGACTGCAGTGTGTACCATCTACAAGATGCACTGCAGCAACTCGCCAAGGCTTCTTCGGCAGCACCTCCCAAACCCGCGACCTCTACCACCTAGAAGGACAAGGGCAGCAGGCGCATGGGAACACCGCCACCTCCAAGTTCCCCTCCAAGTCACACACCATCCTGACTTAGAAGTATATCGCCGATCCTTCATCGTCGCTGGGTCAAAATCCTGGAACTCCCTACCTAACAGCACTGTGGGAGTACCTTCACCACAGGGACTGCAGCGGTTCAAGAAGGTGGCTCACCACCACCTTCTCAAGGGCAATTAGGGATGGGCAATAAATGCTGGCCTTGCCAGTGACGCCCACATCACATGAACAAATTAAAAAAAAGCCTGTACCACCTCTCTGAAAGAGCTAGCCAATTAGTCCCATCTGCCCTTTCCCCATATCCTTTTTTTTCTTTTTCAAATATTTATCCATTTGCTTTGTAAAAGCTATTATGGATTCTGCTTCCACCATTGTTTCAGGCAGGGTATTGCATGTCCTAACAACCCACTGTGTAAACAAAAAAATCTCCGAATCTCTCTTTTGGTGGTGATGTTCAATTTATCCCCTCTAGCTACAGATTCAGCAACCAGTGGAAATAGTTTTTTCCAATTTCCCTTATCAAAATCCCTCATAATTTTCAACACCTTTATCAGATGATCTTTAAACCTTCCTTGTTCTGATGAAAATAGCACCAGTCTCTCCTTGCTAAACATTGGCTTTCTCCATTAAATCCTGTCAAAAGAATTAACGAAACCTGACAAAAATGTTAAATTTTCAAGTTCCGGGCATGACTTCAATTATTTGCTGAATCATTAACAGAAAATAATGTGGTAAGGGTTGACACGAGATTGCAATGTGACAGAATGTCCTGAAGAGGATGCTGCTTTATGTTATACTCCAGTTAAGCAGAAAATCCTTTAACAGTTCGATCAGTCTACGTCAGCATTGTTGCGATTTATTTTTTGGCAAACAGGCCACACGCGTGTAAATACTCAGCACTCTTCAGAACAGGTAAACCCAAGTCAAAGAGAGATAATCCCAAAATGTTGAATTTTAAAATGGAACAACGTTTACCATGTCATATAAATAGCCTGATTGTCTCAGGTTGTTCGGTTCTCTGCGGTTCAAAGATTTCCAGTTGGGTTTAGTGTAGCAAGTTTCTACAAGGGTAGTATTGCTGTACAGAGGCATTTTAGAGCAGATTAAATTGTGAGAACTTAGATTTTTCTCTTATTGCCAATTTTCTCCCTTCCTTTCCTGAAGCCATCAACTCATGGTTAACTACACTTCCAAGGGTGCTAGACAACCTCCAGAATCTCGTCCAAAGATCCTTTACTCATGAGCCTTGACGGTGAGTGTCCGCAGGCTATTTGACCACTGGAGGATTCACAGCTGAACTCAATCCTGTTCTCATTCACTCAGGTGTACTTCCAGCAAAGGTCACTGCATAATGATCAGAAGTGACAACCCTGATTCATTTCCCCCTCCCTGTTGTAGCGCCCCCTACCACCACCCTGGCTCAGGGTGAACGAACTCAGCAAAAATCATGTATTAAAGCTGAGACTTCCTGGTCTGTGAAGCTCAGCTACTCTCAGGATGAACTCACTGAGCCTTCAGAGCAACTTTTCTCTGTCGTGCTGACGTGTCATAACAAGTTTACATGCAAGAAACTCAACATCTGCTGCTGCACCATGATCTTTTTAATTTGTAGTCCCAGATATTTTGACGAAAGTCACCAATATATAAACGGACAAATAGTTTCACAAGATAAGCTGCTCCTTTAAGCTATTGATAAGGGAACAGAGATACCCATCCTTGGACGAGGCGGCTAGGGACCCAGACCTCAGAGTTCAAAAGAGCAATGATTCAAGAGTATCGATCTCATGTGCAAGCGGTGGAGACAGTTTCCATGCATGTTGCTGAGATGATGGTTAAGTAGGAAGACTCCACTACACCATTCATCAATATCGCACACCCACTGGATGGCCGTGCTCAAAGCTCGCACAGGTCCAAGAATTGGGGCTACAATGTTGTAGGTCAATTTCTGATCTTCTTTCGGTCACAGCTCCCTCACCATGGGCATGGAATCAGTGAATTTACCCCCAACGTGTCAGGAGCTCACAGAGTATCACAATTATCGAATGAAAAGACCTGACTTCATTTTATGCACATTACTTCAGCACATGTGCGTTCTTGGGTCGGGTCCACTTGCTGCATGAATATCATGTCCATTGGTGCATCGCCTGTTTATATTCTTGTTGCTGACTGTTTTAAGGAGCACTGCTTTATGATAAATGGTTTACCAAATGCTTTTTCCATTTTTGTTTTGGTTGCAAATCAAAGTTTGAAGATATTGTTTCAAAAATGACAAAAAAAATGCTGAACCATTGGTGGCATCCATGTGAGCTTGAAAGCCCTCTCAATTTCATTAGTAGGAATGGGTTACATCCTATCAACAGTCAGCTCGTGTGTCTAATGGCCTGTTCTCAGTCACCAAGAGGGCTTCTCTTCTTGCCCTTACTTTTGCAAGTAGGAAATCAACTGATAAATCAGAACATTTGGGAGCCATTGCTGCAGTTGACACCCCCCCTACGCTGCTCCTGCCTAACTCATCCTTGCACGGCTCGCTGTCAAAATAACATGTACCCCTTTAAGCAGCTGCAACAGTTAAACACTGCAGCACTACTGAGTTCCGCCCACACGATGAAAACCAATGAGCAATGGTTTTATCGCTATAAACCGACCCCACATGCATAATGAGAGCCATCTCAGGAAACTCCAGCGGGTTCATGCCGCTGTCACTTGGGTGAGTGGAAATGGCGCTCTGCTGCTAACTGCCACTCAAAGAAAGATCCAGCCCATCAGGTCCAATGGCCAAGTGGATAATGTAACAATATGCCAAGCTGTAATTGATTTCTATATTTAATCACCACTTTGAGTTCTTAATTTTTATTTGCATCACAGGTTGAGTTAGCTTTTTTGTATCAGAAATTGATGTGACTTTAACAGAATCGTTCATTTCCAGCCAATTGAGTTGCGCCAAAGGCAAGGCAAGAACAGGCCTGAATGTGGATGAAGTAGCCACGCAACACAGAGCAGCAGATGTTTTGGGAAGTGAGGTAAAGAACAGACCAGGGAAGAAAAAGCAGGTCGAGAGACAGGCCAGGAATAAAAACAAGGCAACGGAGACACAGCTGGGAAAAATACTAGATAAATGGGTCGGAAAATAGTGAGATTAAAAGTACTCTTACATTTGGCACTTCAGTAATACGGGTCTTGGGGAGACCTGCACTGGCTCCCTATCTTTACATTGCTAAAGCTCACTCCCTGATGCCAACTGTAGAATTATAGACCTGCAAAACTATGAAGATGGGGCGCTGGCACATAGACATCACTCTCCGATGGCCTGAGCTACAGAATTGGGAAATGTAAAACATTTCAGAGAGAGACATCAACTGAGCTGTTGGGAGCATGGTGGGTGTCTACCTACATTTCAGCATATTGATCAATGATTTTGGCATGAAGGTTTGCTTCTGTAATTTACCTTTTTTGTTGTTACTGTAGCCCAGACACACATTTATCTATAGTCTTGACTTGATTGCTACAATTTCTAGCTGGCTTTCATTTCTGACCTCTACTTGTGATACCCAACAATGTTTCTTTTTGTGGCTAAGGATCATCTGAGAGTGAAACATGGAGCTGCCAGTGTCAGCTTCTCATCTTTTAAGAATAGTGATGACGTTCAAGCAAACCAGCTAAGTGGAACCCGCTGTGCAGCTGAAAAGCTTGTCTTGTTCGCTTCTAAGTAGCTGCAGTTCTTTATACAGATGTTTCTAAGCATTTGCGTAAGAAGACTGTGCATAACTAAATAGGGGGAAGCTGATCTGCTTGAAAACAGAAAAGAAAGAAAGACTTGCATTTATATAGCGACTTCCACGACCTCAGGTCGTCCCAAAGCGCTTTACAGCCAATGAAGTACTTTTGAGGTGTAGTCACTGTTGTAATGTAGGAAATGCGGCAGCCAATTTGAGCACAGCAAGCTCCCACAAACAACAACCTGATCATTTGTTTTAGTGGTGTTGGTTGAGGGATAAATATTGGCCATGACACCGGGAATAACTCCCCTGCTCTTCTTCAAAATAGTGCCATGGGAACTTTTACGTCACCTGAGAGGGCAGACGGGGCCTCGGTTTAACATCTCATCCGAAAGACGGCACCTCTGACAGTGCAGCGCTCCCTCAGCACTGCACTGGAGTGTCAGCCTAGATTTTGTGCTCAAGTCGCTGGAGTGGGACTTGAACCCACAACCTTCTGACTCAGAGGCGAGAGTGCTATCGCTGTATTTACCCCAAGCTCAATTTTCTCCCCCACATAAGACTGCTTCCTTTCCTCTCCACAATACCACCTCTCTCCACCACTACCTCTCCTCCTCTGCCATTGGACCCTAATCAACATTTTTACCATTTGACGGGTTTACTTCTCCGGCACTCTCCATGACGACCTCCCCGCTTCCACCAACCATAAACTACAAGTCATCCAGAATGTCATGCCCTGTGTCCTTAACTGCACTAAGGCCCACATCCCCATCACCCCTGTTCTTACCCAGCTCCACTGGCTTCTGGTGCCCTAGAGAATTGACTTTTAACATTTTTGCCTTCACCTTCAAATCCTCCATGGCCTGGCTGTTCCCTAGCTCCGTGATCCCCACCATCCCTATGTCCCTGCATGGCCCCTTGACGCTGCCTTACTTCTCATTCTGCATTCCATCATCGCTGGGTGCTCTTTCAGCCACCTTGCCCCCTCCCCTTTGCAACTCCCTCCCTCAGTATCTCCACCTTGCCTGCTTCCTTCCCATCTTCTAAAAGCTCCTTTAGATCCTTCGCTTTAACCGGGCTTTTGCCCCCCCTCCTGACCCGCCTCTCTTACCCCCTGTTCGGTGTCCACGGGCTATCCACTACCCTGTAAAGTGCTCTGAGACGTGCCTCTGTATGTAATGAACACTGCGCAAATGCAAGTTGTTGTGTATTTAATATGGATTCCAGGAGTCAACTCCCAGCTGCTTATGCTGTTCAATCCATTTTTCATAGCCCACCAGGAGATTCAGAGACCCAGGTAACGAGTCTGCTGCCAGGCTATGGAAAGAGATATAAGAGTGCAAATGCTGGGAGTCAGCTCACAGACCTGGGCGGCAAATGAAAAGAACATGTTGTATAAAAAGAGCTAAAAGTCCAGAAATGCTTCATCATAATCTAGAATCTGAATGTAAATATTGCATATCCAAAACTCATCACGGCAAATACAGGACGAATAGGGAAGCTTGTTTTGCTGAAATAAAGCTCTCAAAAAGAATAGGAATTTGTTAAATGTAAGAGAAAATGTCTTTTTATAGTATTGTAAAGGAAGACTTGCATTTATATAGCGCCTTTCACGACCTAAAGCGCTTTACATCCAATGAAGTACTTTTGAAGTATTGTTGTAATGTAGGAAATTTATACATCATTTTTACATGCTGTCTCAGGGCGTGATATAACACAGAATTCAGGCTACATTGCAGATTACACGGTATTTGCAGATTGTTACAGGTTTTGAGTCTTGCCTTAGGCACCACTGAACCCAAGGAGATATCTATTACTTCCATAAGCAATCTGAGCGTCTTATTTTTATGCAATTTGTTTATTTTCATCGCTGCCCTGTACCTGCTTGTATGATGGAGATGTAACAACAGTAACTGCTTGTGAACGGAACTGGATATTCATGCCTTTCTTATGTGTCCTACTTCAATCTGTCCTACGGCAGACTGAGCAAACTCTGAGACATGGCCTGATAGAGTTGGACTGCCTTAATTCAATCAGTCCAACTTATCTTCAGAGAGCAAAACGGACGACAGAGAATCGCTGCCCGTTTTGCACTCCACACATTTTCCTTTTCCCTTCAAAAAAGAAAAAAAGATAGGCTTGCATTTATACAGCGCCTTCCACAACCACAGGACATCCCAAAGCACTTTACAGCCAATGAAGTACTTTTGAAGTGTAGTCACTGTTGTCATGTAGGTAGTGCGGCAGCCATTTTGCGCACAGCAAGCTCCCACGAACAGCAACGTGATAATGACCAGATAATCTGGTTTTTTTTTTGTGATTTTGATTGAGGGATAAATATTGGCCAGGACAGCGGGGATAATTCCCCTGCTGTTCTTTGAAATGGTGCCATGGGATCTTTTACGTCCACCTGAGAGAGCAGACAGGGCCTTGGTTGACAGACAGTACCTCCGACAGTGCAGCACTCCCTCACTACTGCACTTGAGTGTCAGCCTGAATTTTTGTGCTCAAGTCTCTGGAGTGCGGGCTTGAACCCACAACCGTCTGACTCAGAAGCGAGAGTGGTGCCAACTGAGCTACGGCTGACACTGAAGTCATTGGAAAGTAAAATCAGGCAGTGTATAAAACTGGCAGTCGATTCACTATCATCGCTTTCCGCTACCACCCAAGACAGATTTCACCTCCAAAGTGTGAGGTGTTTTACAATTGACAAGACATACTAAAAAATTGCTTAGTATTTACAGTCTATGGGGAAAGAATCTCAAAGCTAGCATTAGTATCTTAACGACCAATCGTTTAAGAGGCTTTTTTTTTAACTTGCATGAATATGCTATGCTTTCCAACACAACATTTAAGGGTAACTCTTTTATTCCCCAAAATCTTTCTGTGGAAAACTGGTCAAAAGATCCCAAAACATGACACAGATATACATTGAAGATCTTATACAGTTCGACCATTCAGAGTTAAATTATTTGAAAAGAATATTATTGGGGGAGAAAAAAAATTCTACAAAATCCTTAGAACATTTATCTGGATTGACAGAATCATCGGAAATTATGGATGGGAACTCACTGAAGAACTCTGCCATCACGATGTTCAGGCCGTAGTCGGGAAAAGAACAGGCCAGATTCAAAGACAAGTTGCACAAACTGCATTTCTATCTTTCACGTAATGGTGAGAAATCTCAAAGTACATTTTCTGACATGCGAATGAGGAATTATGACGAAAACTCCCTTACGGACCGAGGTTAATTCTGTAAACATTTTGGAAAGCAGACTTCATCTCTCGAGTTCCTACTCCTGGACAATATCTATTATAGAACCTTCAACACCACTTGGACAGGATTGGAGACAACAACAGATTCTTGGATTTTTGCACACATTGCAATCCAGCTGACCAGATTTGACACATGAATGCACCTTTTTTCTCCTTGGCTAGACTGCCACTGGCCTGTTAACCATGAGAATCTTCATCAACATTTAATCTCCAGATGACCATTTAGGAAAGGACTGTGACATTCTGAAGACTGCCAAAAGTATATTGATGTCCATCTGTTCCAATGAATCTCCTAAAACAATAACTGTCAACCTTTTTGAGACATCCTTCTCCAAAAGAAACAGAAGTCGGTGGACAGGCGATCAAGTCAGTCGGATATTCCCCCCCCCCACCCCCACCCCACAGGTTTAAGTTGTCTATTGTCTACAACTCAAGCAACATTTTTTCTGCTTGTTCTTTCTAACGGATAAAGCAAAAATAGAAAGTAAAGAGGCATACAGTCACATTTAGAAATGTAGATCAAAGTGTTAGCAACCAAACCAAGTTCAAGACCGCAGTGTTAACAACCAAACCACACTCAGAAATCAAGATCAATGTGTTACTAACAGCAGGTCACAGTGCTAAAAACTATACTTTAGAATTGCAGGCCGTAGTGCTAACAACCAAACAATGGCACTTGCTAGCTCCTTCTTTGACAGTGTGTGATATGAGAGGTGGTCCTGACACCTCTGTGCCATTAACATTCACCTCTGAGGAATGTGAGTTATGAATGACATTGAGCAACTATGAACTCTGAACATTCTGGTGCCTATAGCAGTGTAAGTACAGATTTCAAGTTAAGTATTAACCATAGTGTTTGAAGCGCGCTCTGCTCCCTGATCCCTGCTCTTTTTGCTTCACCATTGGTGGCTACTTTTTCAATCATTATGCCCTCGACGTCTGAAACTTCCTCGCGAGCTCTCTCCATTTTTTCACCTTAACCACTCTGCTTCAAAAACATCTTCAAAACTCTTCTCTTTGACTGTGCTAATGGCTCCCCTCTCAGCCTCTTCTGTCCTTCCTCTTTCTCTCCTCAGCATCCATCATTTTGTTCCCCTCAGTGTAAGGTGCTTTGAAATGTCTTTCTGTACATGAGGAGTGCTGTAGAAATGTAACATCTTGTACTAGTGCTTGAAGTACATGTTTAATGGCATGGACTTGGGAGGGGGATAAATTTAACAATTTAGCACTGCTGTCACTGAGCTTCACATATCGGGAAGTTTGGCACAGACGTCAGCACAATCAATTTGTGACCTGTACAATTTTGTTTCTATCCATTTCAATGGATGGAAAATCATGCAGGCCACAAATCGGGCAAATAGACCTCAGCCAAATTCCCAATATGTGCTCCTGTCACACGAAGTTCTACACTGGGAGCACTAAATTGTGATATTTGCCCTTTGATTCTGTGACATATTCAGACGTACTCCTACTGGTGATAGATCATCCAGCTATATTATCATTCTTAGGTCCAGCAACTGGCCTGAACAATATTGTGGATGTCCTTGGGTAATGGGAAGAATGTAAAGGTTTTCGACAGGTATGTTTTTTGCTTCAGACTGACGCTCAAGAAATGTTTGATGTTCAAGTGGATTAAAACAAACAGGAATGTTTTGCTGAGCTGTCTTAACACAATAGTCCCTTTCCTTTTTTGACCATGCCTCTCAAGTCTTTCAGGCTAACTATCTTGAACTATTTTGTTTTTATAAATGTATTCAATAACTTTGGTTACAAGACAGGATGAAAGAAACCCAGTGAATTTTTTAAACTGTGAACATAAAGCTTAGCCAGCTAAAGGAACAGCAAACTTCAAACATCCTGAATGAGTGCTTTATTCATCTCTGTACTTAGAGCTGTTCTCTGTGCTTTTTTTGCAAGCATAATTCTTTTGAAGCTTTTTTTTTGAACTGCACACTTTACAGATGGAATAGTCTTGTTATTATTTACTCCATGACATAGGAAGGCAGTAAAATTGTTTCCCTCCTCGTGTGAGTACAGCAAGTCATTAAACAAGTGTCCTGTGTTCTTAACATTTATTTGATCAGTGGTCCTCAATAGACTTGCAGTCTTCCTCCGAATGCAAAAGGCTCAGAAGCTAAGGTTTGTCTGGTAGGCTGTTTGAACTTCTGTCTGAAAATGCCCTTCCTGGATTGTATTATTAGAAAACTATAATGCTGTTTCCTTTTTGATGTGCCTGATTAAAATGAAGCCTATAACATTGTCGAGAGACGGTAGCTGTGAATTTGGTCTGCATCCACAGAGAAAGATGTTTCTGTCAGAAACTTAGTGAGGTCCATAAGCAGCAATAGAACCCCCTCCGATGCCTAATCAGCATGATCATGGGGCCCGAGGTAGGAAATTGGAAGGAAGGCAGGAGTTTCCTGGTATAACGTACTGCAGGTTGGAATTCTAAGAGGCTGCTCAAGAAATGCAAGTAGGGTTTGGTTCTTGTGAAAACAAAGAGAATGGCGTTTGAAAGTACATTTATAAGATCAGTCTGAGAAACTGCAACTATAACAGCAGTTTGTGCTTCTGGCCTGGAGTCAGACAATGCTTTAGCCACGAGGGCTGCTGGGAGTCTAGGAGATAGCTTCCTTTGCTTATTGAGCTGTCTCTTTCAAACCTGTGGATCCCTAATTAATGGAACAGCCGCTCAGTATTGTGCTAAACAAGATAAATGTTGTGAGTAAAATTATTTTAAAATGTTCTTTAAACCTATTCCTACTTCATAGCTTTGGCTAAAATTCTAGATACATTTATTAAATATTATTAGAACGTGTGAAAATGTCCAACGTAACACATATAAATTCACAAACTGTTCTGCAAACAGACAGTAAACAAGAGCCTCTCAGTGAGCTCTGGAGGAGAAACAATAGCCCACTGCAATGGGCCTTTCTTTTATGGGTCAGGATCCTATTCCACTGGCTGAGCATATGGTAGTGCATTCTGAATGAGTGTGCGGGGACTGTTGTGACCCAACCACTGTGCTGCTTTACTATCTGACTGTCAACGTAATTCTATGTCTCCAGACCAAATAGACACTTTTATAGTTTAGATCACAGGAGGGCAACCTCTGTTTACATTGCTATCCTGACAGCAGAATCATAGACCCATAAAAATGTGCATCCTCGATTGTGCCATTGGGATCATTTAAACACGAGGTGTTGGGTTACGGACATGACTTTCTCCCACAGCTTCTAAAATAGCTGCAATCCTAACCAACTGCGTGTATGTATAAATCTCCTGCCCCTAAATTTAATTTCCTGTTGTCATGATTTTTGGTCACGCTATTCATATCAACATTTAACATTGAAAAGTGTCAATGCAATTGGTTAATGTGAGTTCCCTATGTAAACAGATCCCCGTGACATTATATTTGCAGGCTGCAGGCACGAGGTGGTGTTGTAACTCCATGTATCCTGTACCAGTATCTCCTCTGACACACCATGAACAAATCCAAGGGATATCAACTTATTTTTAAAAATATGTTAAAAACTAAAAACACTTACATTGTAACCTAAGAATATTTTTTAGTTTTATTTATGATAGTAATACTGTCCCTTAAAGGGGCATCACCTTTTCTTTATGGACTTTTTACATTCTCACCAATGTTCCTTCCTCTCCTAAAGGGATTGACATCTTGCTGTGTTAAGATTCACAAGAACAGAATTAGTTAGGTGGAGATCTGATAGAGGTGCTCAAACTTAGAGTACATAATAACATAAGGACTAGGAGCAGGAGTCGGCCATACGGCCTCTCGAGCCTGCTCCGCCATTCAATAAGATCATGGCTGATTTTCAACCTCAACTCCACTTTCCCGCCCGATCCCTATATCCCTCGATTCCCCTAGAGTCCAAAAATCTATCTATCTCAGTCTTGTATATACTCAACGACTCAGTATCCACAGCCCTTTGGGGTAGTGAATTCCAAAGATTCACAACCCTCTGAGTGAAGAAATTCCTCCTCATCGCAGTCTTAAATAATCCTGAGACGATGCCCCGTAGTTCTAGACTCTCCAGCCAGTGGAAACATCCTCTCAGCATCTACCCTAATCCCCTCAGAATCTTATATTTTTCAATGAGTAAATTAGGAAGAAACTATTTCCACTTAATGATGAGTCAGTGGAGTAGATTTTGGTCTGGGCCCATTTTGGGCGACGATCAGGTGGCCTAGAGGCTGCCCACCTGCACTCAGGTAAGTCACAGGGGGTTGTGGAGGGGTGGGGGGTTTGGCAGGGTCTTGCGGGTGGGAAGGGAGGGGCCTGCAGTAACAGAGGCCCAGACTTTCCTTGTGGGGCCTGCAGAAACACTCCTGCTCCTCCAGACGCCACAAAGGAAAGTTTAACACTTACCTCACAGGATCTCTTCCTCCTGTAGATCGGGTTTCACTGAGCGGGGCAGCCGTGGCAGGCACCAGTTCAGTTGGCGGTTAAAATACCATTGTGGTCCTATGTACGCCATAGGACCCCAATTTGCATAAATATATTCAGGCCCGATAAAACAGCAGCATTGAAATCACCGCCAGGTGGGAATGGAGCGGTAAACTGACCCGTTCCATTTTAACTCCTCCGCTTGGTGTCTGCCAGGCAGGGGGAGTTAAAATTCCCCCTTATATACGTTACAACAATTCTCCAGGGAGCATAGAGTTGTGAAAGTGTCTGAGTTTGAAGGTTCAGATGATTGTGGGTCCAGTATATATTTAATACATTTGTTTTTAAAGGCATGCAGTGTAGACTTGGAGCAATCTTTGAGGTCTTCCTCACTGTTGGACTGTTGTGACCCAGCATTTATAACAGGGGACACAAAGCAATCAAAGTTACAACAGTGAGAAGTCGTACAACACCAGGTTATAGTCCAACAGCTTTATTTGAAATCACAAGCTTTCGGAGCGCTGCTCCTTCGTCAGGTGAAGTGAAGAAATACATATGGGCACAGCATAAATAGTCAGAGAACAATGCCAGACGACTACAGTTAATCTTTCTAACTGCCCTTTATCACACAAAGTTACAACAGGTATACAAAAAGTGTTTCAGCCTATGCCTGTTTGCTGCACACAGATAGAATTCTGCAAACTGGTAATTTTCCCGGTGGAAGAATGTGGCAAACCTTGTTCAATCTAAGTTGCAGGATTTTACAAGTGTAGAAATGCCCAGCCGGGAAACTGTAGTAAACAAGTATAAGGTAGCTTTACTGTGAAATCACCTGCGACCGCAAGCTGCAGAGAGGGTGGCCCACGCAGCATGTTGCTGAGCTGACCTATTACGCCACCAAGTGGCAGGGTATGGTTCTCCCATGCAGCTCCCATGTCAAGTTCCCAGTGCCCTTCAAATCCCGACAGAAGGCAGTCAGTTGGTGATTTAATTTACCTCAGTATGCGGAGAAAATGATGCAGCTGAACACCTGGGAACAAGTCGACTTTCCACTCCTCAACAAGGAGATAGTCATAGGTGGGAGACGGAAGAAAATAACCAACAAAAACGAGAGAGAGAAGTGAAATGGGAAAAGAATCAATGAACACACAGAGAGAATCAAGGCGTGCAAACGCCTTTGACAATTACATTGTTTCAGGCTGCAGTAACGAGTTTCTGGAAACCAGCTGTTTTTTTGCTAGCAATAGTTCCCCAAACTGCTGCATTTTCCTTTCATAGATTACTTAAGTATTGGAACATGAAACAGAAAAAGCTGAAACGCTTCTGTGGGGAAAACATGCAGCCAATGTTTTGGGCTCATAAGAACATAAGAAATAGGAGCAGGAGTAGGCCATTCGGCCCATCGAGCCTGCTCCGCCATTCAATAAGATCATGGCTGATCCTCTATCTCACTTTCAACTCCACTTTCCCGCACTATCCCCATATCCCTTGGCTCCCTTCATGTCCCAAAAATCTATCGATCTCTGTCTTGAGTAGACTCAACAACTGAGCCGCCACAGCCCTCACAGCCCTTTGAGTGAATGCCCTACTTCAGAAGTGAAAAAGGATTTAAAGCTGAAACGTCAACGGCCTGTTCTCCACAGGCACCGATTGACCAACTGTATGTTTCCAGACTTGTCTGCTTTTGTTTCAGATTACCAGCATGCGCAGTATTTTGCATTGTGTTTAAACGCTTGTTCCTTTCAGTATTTCTATACTTACTAAAAACTGCACCTGGTGGCAGGTTTGTGCAGATCTGGCTGCACGTATAGGTCTAAATAATACAATGGAATAGTCGGAACCAAAATAACCTAGCTGACTGGACTTGGGACGTTTTACTACGTTAAAGGTGCTATATAAATACAAGTTGTTGTTGTTGTTGGATGTCTTTACTATTCAATCTAAAAGTGACTTTATCTGTCACCACATTATGTTGTTACAAATTGTAAAGGTTATTTTGCTCGCTGCACTATTTTTAGTGCAGCTGCACTATTTTTTGCATAAATTCCTGTCCATGCTATTTTAACACGCACATTAACCCATTTAGTTTAAATATATATTAAAAATATATAATATAAAATAAAAACAGAAAATGCTGGCAATACCCAGCAGGTCAGGCAGCGTCTGTGGAGAGAGAAACAGAGTTAACGTTTCAGGTCGATGACCTTTCGTCAGAACTGGAAAAAGCTGGAGATGGAACAGGTTTTTAAGCAAGTGCAGGGGCAGGGAAAGGGAGGGAAGAACAAAAGGGAAGGTCTGTGATAGGATGGAAGGCAGGAGAGATTAAGAGACAAAAGGGATGATGGTGTGAGGCAAAAGGAGATGGTAATGGGACAAGTTAAGAAACAAAAGATGACTCTCGATGAAGTGTAAATGGCAATGGCAGAATGATCGACAACTGCCATGTGGGAGAGAGAAAAAAAATGATCGGGGCAGAGGTTATGGTCTGAAATTGTTGAACTCGATGTTGAGTCCAGAAGGCTGTAAAGTGCCTAATCAAAAGATGAGGTGCTGTTCCTCGAGCTTACGTTGAGCTTAGTAACAGTTGATAACCTCATCGTGCACCTTGTGTAGTATTTACTGCAATTTATTTACAATGGGTTTTTGTTACTCTTATTTCTGAATGGCAGCGCAAAGCTAAACCTAAAAGAAATAATTTACTAAAGGCGTGATTCCGTGATCCCAAAGTATCACCTCCCTAGCCGTATAATGATGATTCTGTTTGAAAACTCGACAGCAGCAGTATCTTGCTTTTATAGAGTACCTTTAACATTGAAAAAATATCCCAAGCCTCAGAAATCTGGTCCTCGAAGGCCAGTTAACTCAGCCCTACTTGTGCTTATATTTCTTATAAGCCTGTTTGAATTGCATAAGCCTGGAGGTTAGACGAAGGCCATTCTTAACACCGTTGCCTCATTGGTGGATGGATCCTAAAAAAGAAAATAGACTTGCATTTCTATAGCGCCTTTCACGACCACCGAATGTCCCAAAGTGCTTTACAGCCAATTAAGTACTTTTTGAAGTGGAGTCACTGTTGTAATGTTGGAGACGTGGCAGCCAATATGCGCACAGCAAGCTCCCACAAACAGCAATGTGATAATGACCAGATAATTTGTTTTAGTGATGTTGATTGAGGGATAAATATTGGCCAGGACACCAGGGATAACTCCCTTGGTCTTCTTAGAAATAGTGCCATGGGATCTTTTACGTCCACCTGAAAGGGCAATCGGGGCCTCGGTTTAACGTCTCATACGAAAGTCGGCACCTCCAACAGTGCACCACTCCCTCAGCACTGCACTGGAGTGTCAGCCTAGATTTTTGTGCTCAAGTCCCTGGAGTGGGTCTTGAGCCCACAACCTTCCGACTTAGGGGTGAGAGTGCTACCTAAATAAATCCGAAATCAAAACCTCAACCCCAAGATCTGTTGGTATCGGAAACATGAGATATATGCAAATTACAGGGAACATTTCTTTAAATGTGGCCCTCAAGGCTTCATGGTATGCGTCTATGCAACACATGAAGACTTTGGCCGTACCTTGCTGTCCAGTACACCACTGTACATGCCTGGGTTATAAACTGCTGTGCATATGGTGGTATTAATTGTGTTTTCATCACAAATTTTGCCATGCAAATGCCCAAATCAAATGAAATGTGGTAAGGAATGCACATCATGGCCGAGAAATTCGGTGGTGCCGCGCCCCGTTTTCAGGAATTAAATGGGCGCCTAAGCTTCCAATATGGCGGGCAGGAAGCGTGCGATCATAATGAGCCTGAAGCGCGCCGCCCATCATATTGGTATAGTCACAAAGATAAGCGTCCCGGGCCCATGCCTGAAACAGGCATTAAGCCCTTTGCACAAGCAACTAAGGAGCCTAACGCCTATTTAAGGCCCCCCTCTGTAAAATTGGGTGGCCTTGAACGCAGCTGGCGCCGGGCCGGCTGCCTTCAGGAAAACTAGATCTACATGCAGCCTAACCGGTGGACCTTAAAGGCACCACTGCAGGCTGCCAGCAAAAAGGTATTTCTTTTTTTAAAAAATACTTACCTGAATGTGGAGCCGGGAGGTGCAGGAATGCTTAACCCCCCCCCCTCCCCCACCCTCCCGAGTTGCCCCCCCCCCCTCTAGTTGCCCCCCCTCTAGTTCCCCCCCCTCTAGTTCCCCCTCCTCTAGTTGCCCCTCCTCTAGTTGCCCCCCTCCTCTAGTTGCCCCCCTCCTCTAGTTGCCCCTCCTCTAGTTCCCCCCCCTCTAGTTGCCCTCCTCCTCTAGTTGCCCCTCCTCTAGTTGCCCCCCTCCTCTAGTTCCCCCCCCTCTAGTTGCCCTCCTCCTCTAGTTCCCCCCCCTCTAGTTGCCCTCCTCCTCTAGTTGCCCCCCTCCTCTAGTTGCCCCCCTCCTCTAGTTGCCCCCCTCCTCTAGTTGCCCCTCCTCTAGTTGCCCCCCCTCTAGTTGCCCCTCCTCTAGTTGCCCCCCCTCTAGTTGCCCCCCTCCTCTAGTTGCCCCTCCTCTAGTTGCCCCCTCCACTAGTTGCCCCTCCTCTAGTTGCCCCCCCTCTAGTTGCCCCCCTCCTCTAGTTGCCCCCCTCCTCTCGTTGCCCCCCCCTCTAGTATCCCTCCTCTAGTTGCCCCCCCTCTAGTTGCCCCCCCCTCTAGTTGCCCCCCCCTCTAGTATCCCTCCTCTAGTTGCCCCCCCTCTAGTTGCCCCCCTCCTCTAGTTCCCCCCCCTCTAGTTCCCCCTCCTCTAGTTCCCCCTCCTCTAGTTGCCCCCCTCTAGTTGCCCCCCTCCTCTAGTTGCCCCCCCTCTAGTTGCCCCCCCTCTAGTTGCCCCCCTCCACTAGTTGCCCCTCCTCTAGTTGCCCCCTCCACTAGTTGCCCCTCCTCTAGTTGCCCCCTCCTCTAGTTGCCCCCCCTCTAGTTGCCCCCCTCCTCTAGTTGCCCCCCTCCTCTCGTTGCCCCCCCCTCTAGTATCCCTCCTCTAGTTGCCCCCCCTCTAGTTGCCCCCCTCCTCTAGTTCCCCCCCCCTCTAGTTCCCCCTCCTCTAGTTGCCCCTCCTCTAGTTGCCCCCCTCTAGTTGCCCCCCTCCTCTAGTTGCCCCCCCTCTAGTTGCCCCCCCTCTAGTTGCCCCCCTCTAGTTGCCCCCCCTCTAGTTGCCCCTCCTCTAGTTGCCCCCCTCTAGTTGCCCCCCTCTAGTTGCCCCCCTCCTCTAGTTGCCCCCCTCTAGTTGCCCCCCTCTAGTTGCCCCCCTCCTCTAGTTGCCCCCCTCCTCTAGTTGCCCCTCCTCTAGTTGCCCCCCCCCTCTAGTTGCCCCTCCTCTAGTTGCCCCTCCTCTAGTTGCCCCCCCTCTAGTTGCCCCTCCTCTAGTTGCCCCCCTCTAGTTGCCCCCCTCTAGTTGCCCCCCTCCTCTAGTTGCCCCCCTCTAGTTGCCCCCCTCTAGTTGCCCCCCTCCTCTAGTTGCCCCCCTCCTCTAGTTGCCCCTCCTCTAGTTGCCCCTCCTCTAGTTGCCCCCCCTCTAGTTGCCCCTCCTCTAGTTGCCCCCCTCTAGTTGCCCCCCTCTAGTTGCCCCCCTCCTCTAGTTGCCCCCCTCTAGTTGCCCCCCTCTAGTTGCCCCCCTCCTCTAGTTGCCCCCCTCCTCTAGTTGCCCCTCCTCTAGTTGCCCCCCCCCTCTAGTTGCCCCTCCTCTAGTTGCCCCTCCTCTAGTTGCCCCCCCTCTAGTTGCCCCTCCTCTAGTTGCCCCCCTCCTCTAGTTGCCCCCCCTCTAGTTGCCCCTCCTCTAGTTGCCCCCCTCTAGTTGCCCCCCTCCTCTAGTTGCCCCTCCTCTAGTTGCCCCCCCCCTCTAGTTGCCCCTCCTCTAGTTGCCCCTCCTCTAGTTGCCCCCCCTCTAGTTGCCCCTCCTCTAGTTGCCCCCCTCCTCTAGTTGCCCCCCCTCTAGTTGCCCCTCCTCTAGTTGCCCCCCCTCTAGTTGCCCCTCCTCTAGTTGCCCCCCTCTAGTTGCCCCCCTCTAGTTGCCCCCCTCCTCTAGTTGCCCTCCTCTAGTTGCCCCCCTCCTCTAGTTGCCCCCCTCTAGTTGCCCCCCTCTAGTTGCCCCCCTCCTCTAGTTGCCCCCCTCCTCTAGTTGCCCCCCTCTAGTTGCCCCTCCTCTAGTTGCCCCCCTCTAGTTGCCCCCTCCTCTAGTTGCCCCCCTCCTCTAGTTGCCCCTCCTCTAGTTGCCCCCCTCCTCTAGTTGCCCCTCCTCTAGTTGCCCCCCTCCTCTAGTTGCCCCCCTCCTCTAGTTGCCCCCCCTCTAGTTGCCCCCCTCCTCTAGTTGCCCCCCCCTCTAGTTGCCCCCCTCCTCTAGTTGCCCCCCCCTCTAGTTGCCCCCCTCCTCTAGTTGCCCCCCTCTAGTTGCCCCCCCCTCTAGTTGCCCCCCCCTCTAGTTGCCCCCCCCTCTAGTTGCCCCCCCTCTAGTTGCCCCCCCCTCTAGTTGCCCCCCCCTCTAGTTGCCCCCTCCTCTAGTTGCCCCCCTTCCCTTCCCCTTTAAGCACTTTAAATTGCAAACCTCTTCACCGGCGAGCCGCCTGAGGACGCCCAGCAGAATGTTCGCAGCTCACCGGTATCGATTAAGTGAGGCCGGAGGCTCATATCGGGTGCACCTCGGGCCTACCCATTCCGGCGCAGGGAGTGGCGCAGACAAATTTCTAGGCCCATGTGTTTAATGTCCTTTGTTTCCAGCAACCAAATAGGCGACAGCAAACAGTCTAACAGATGATATTGTTGCAGAGCTTTGTGACACTATCTATCATATTTGTACATGTGCCTTTCTGCACCGTGGCTGGTGTCAAATGGGAATATCCCTGTTGGAGACAACAATCCTGGACAACTCCAGCAGCAATGCAGGTTTCCCAACAATTAACGGAGCGCCACACCTGGCCTGCAAATGTGTTGACTTACAAGTTTCAAAGCTATTATTGTTTAGAAATGCCAAATCTGGAGATTTTCCAATGTTTGGGGAGCTGGGATTAGAGGTATGTGATCCTTCCTTGTGAGCAATGTGCATGTGAACCTGACATAATTTTACATTGCTATTCGCTCGTTTTTGCATTTTTGTTCCTTTTCTCCATTTCTGTTGAATTATTCGTTCCATCTAAGGATATGTTGGTCTTGCAATGAGGAGAATGTGTTTTAAGCTCGGAGTCTCCATTCGCAGGTATACAATTGTGTTTGCAATGCATTGCTGATTGTTGCCATGGAGATCTCTGCAGGCAATCAGGGATAATGGGGAGCGGCGATGACACGCTTGTGCTAATCAATACTGTATTCAATGCTTTCATTAATAACACCTATCATTAGTGCTGAGTACACTGTCATTATGCTCTACTGTATGTTGTTTCATTTTCAGGAGGCACGAGAATATGAGGTTTCAATTTAAAGATGGACGTTTTTCACAACAGAAAAGCCCTCTTGCCTTCTAGACAATTTCTCAGCACTTCTTGCCCTTCTGTCCCTCACGACTGTTTGAAATCAGCTTTGCTTTCCGAAGCCTATTTCTCAAAACAACTTTTCTCTCCAACAAAGAATAAAGACTAACCGCACTTACGTGTGTCAATGAAATGTCAAATCTGCTTGTCCAGTGAGTTCAAGTTAAGTAAAAGTGTACCTGTACATTTCTGTGTGCATTGTAGACACAGCCACATAATTATTCTTCAATGTTAAAGAATGCAATCCTAGTAGATAAAAATAATCCAAATGATGAGCCTTTTACTATGTATTTATTCACTTGTTTTAAAATGTAAAATGTTTTAAAATGTAAAATTGTGGTAATGATGCATTTTTATCTATCTTCCCATGGTGCATTACACGAACCTTTCGGGATCGGATCAATTGGCCGAGTTCAGACGGGGCCCTTTACATCTAAAGGGCTTGCTGAGTCACAAAACCTGAACCTCGGGGGCTAAGATAGGCATAGCCTAATTAATCAGGAAAATAAAATTATTTCTCCATTCTCAGTCGAAACTGTGTTGATGCAAAAAGAAATTTTTGTAATAAAAAGAGTCATCAAAAAAAGTTAAGGTGAAACATATACGTTTACTTGGCTTCATCCGGTGGCCCACTATCGGTGTAATGCTCCATTTCCCACTATCGAGCTAAAGTATCCAGACATTATAACAGGTTATACTGATTATTGAAATAATCTTACTATCTTCATACTGAGCCTGAATTAAGGACCATGATACTTTGTCTAGAAAAGGTTACGTATAATTATTTTGTAAATACTGTAATTTCACAACAGAGAACCTAACCCAATATAACTTGCACCTACAACGTATAATATACATCCAATTGTCATTTACAGCTTATGGCTTACATTTTATCCTAACAATACATCCCATTCACATACACACGTACCGACATTCCTTTTGCTTACTGGTTTGCAAACAAAGTTAACTGTTTATTTCTCTGTTTGTATGGTTTTATAATTATTCTCCTAGTTTATTCATCTTCTCTCACATTATTAATCCCCTATAGAGGAAAGAAAGACTTACATTTATATAGCACCTTTCACGACCACCGGACATCTCAAAGCGCATTACAGCCAATGAAGTACTTTTTTGAAGTGTAGTCACTGTTGTAATGTGGGAAACGCAGCAGCCAACTTGCACACAGCAAGGTCCCACAAACAGCAATGTGATAATGACCAGATAATCTGTTTTTGTTATGTTGATTGAAGGATAAATATTGGCCAGGACACCAGGGATAACTCCCCTGCTCTTCTTCAAAATAGTGCCATGGGATCTTTTACGTCCACCTGAGAGAGCAGACGGGGCCTCGGTTTAACGTCTCACCCGAAAGACAGTGCCTCTGACAGTGTAGCACTCCCTCAGCACTGCACTGGAGCGTCAGCCTAGCTTTATGTGCTCAAGTCCCTGCAGTGGGATTGGAACCCACAACCTTCTGACTCAGAGGCGAGTGTGCTACCCACTGAGCCACAACTGACACTGACATATACACACTGCATCTCTTTGGGTTCTTGTAGGCATCTCCACAGACACAAACAAGGTGGCACCTTGGATGATATGCTTGTCCAGTGTGGGTTGGGGTCCCTCTCCCCAGCCACCTTTCCTTCTTCACCTTTATCGAGACGAGAACCGCCCACCCCGACATGAGAAGTCCAGTTGAGAACCCATTGATCTGGGATTGAGTTGACCGCGCTGCCAATCATCTGTCCATTGTAATCCTTTCCCGTGAAGAACAGTTTACAAAGTCGCCAGAACTTTGAAGGATAACTTATTGAAAGGAAAAAGATCAATGATTGCAACCAGCCATTCCTACATTAATATAGCAAAAGTGCAACTAGCCAGCTCTCTCTCATATAAATAAATTGTATGTGTTACGCCATCACCTCCCCCCCTCCCACCCCCACCCCTACAAAAAAACCACACAAACACTGCAAACATTCCTTCTTTTTATAAAAGAGTATCACATCTGCAATAAACAATTTTTTCTGAAAATGTCACAAGTGCCTCTTGAACAGCTGTGGTCGTGATTTGATGGACATTGTTGTACTTTTACTAGGTGTTCACGTATTTGCCAAACCAAATATACTTCTTGTTTCCCAGGCCCTACTTGGCTGTATGTCTGAAAAAATGAATATAGTAGCTTATCAGCTTTAATGAGCTGCACTTGGTGACCTTGTTGGGACAGGGAGATGTAAGATACAGCAACAGTTTACAAGCATGTCAGAAAAAGAGGACATATAGTAAGTGGTATAACCAAGCAAAATGACATGCGCATAAATGGCACTTGCTAAACTCTTCTTTATTAACAACAACTAATCATTCTGCCAAATTATAATTCTCATTGTTATTGAAAATTGCTGCTTAATACTGTTTTATGGTTCAGTTCTGAAAAATATTCCAAACTGGTGTATAATCAGTAGTTTCAATGAAAGTTGATGTTTAGGAGGTTTAATTTATTGATAGTCTTGGAAATTCTATTCAGGCAACGGAAGGTGTTAACATAAGAACCAGGAGCAGGAGTCGGCCATACGGCCCTTCGAGCCTGCTCCGCCATTCAATAAGATCATGGCTGATCTTCGACCTCACCTCCACTTTCCCGCCCGATCCCCATATCCCTTGATTCCCCTAGAGTCCACTGTTCCCTCAATGTTCAAAACAACTAACAGTGTTCAGCGGCGTCATACAGCTGGAAAGTTATATGTTTGTGTGTCAAGGAAGCCGTTACTAAATTCTGAAGCAGAAACAAAACAGTTGGAAATGCACAGCCGATTCATCAACATCTAAGAAACAAAAAGATAGGTTAATGTTTTGGGCGTAGATTTGTTTGCCGGAACATTGCCAGTTCTGATGAAGACCCTGTGTTAACCTATCTTTTATGTTTTCAGATGCTGATGAATGTGCTATGTGTTTCCAGCATTTACAGAGTTTTTTTTTTATACAGCTATTAAATCCTACCTGCCTTGAGGAATGATTTTTTATCAGTTTTCTACTGGGCAGCTAGACAGAATATGGTCTTGAAATTGTTCAATCCCATTAGAAAGGGGCGAAAAGTAAGCTTTGCTTAATCTTATTGAACTATGCCTTCTAGCAGCTAATTTAGGAGTACTATTGTCCACAGTCAGAGAACTTTGCTTGGATTTTCTCCCCCCTTGCTATAGAATCATAGAATAGTACAGCACTGAAGGAGGCCATTCGGCCCATTGTGTATGCGCCGGCTCTTTCGAAGAGCAATCCAGTTAGGCCCTAATTGCTATTGAAGGCGGCCTTAAGGTGCTGTGAGACAAACAAAGAGACAGAAGTGCTTTCGGTGGGGCTGCTCCTCAATTTTTGGCTGCACTTCAGTCTCATGCTCCTGATCTTTGGCCACCCGGCGCGGGGGGCAGCGGGTAAGTCGGAGGACCTCCTCGTAGGACTGCTACTGGGCCTGGCCATGGTGCTCATCTACAGGTCATGGCAGTGCGCAGTCGAGGGGGGTCGTTCGGCCCGACTGCCTGCCTCTCTTGCGCGGTTATGTTTGCACCCGGGTGTCCCTGGAGAGGGAGCGCGCAGAGTACGCCGGTACGTTTGAGGCCTTCCGCAAACAGTGAGACTGGAGTGCATCATCAACACCAGGGACCAAATTTTAATCTGATTTATTAAGGTCATCTAAATTGATTTAATTTACAGTTAAATGCTGGTGCCCCTTTAAGAGGGGGCACCTGCAAAGTCTTAAAGTCGATGACACAGTTCTCCTCACTGAATTAGCATAAAAGAAAAGAAGTGCTTTCGGAACATTCAGGCATCTTTCAGAACTAAACCTACAGGAATAAATTTATAGCCAGGCCCTTCAAGACTTGCATTTATAAAGTATCTCATCTTTCAGAAACATCCTAAAGCACTTCACATGAATTACTTTGAAGTGCAGATTTTGTCGAAGCCATTTTGCACACAGCAAGCTCCGACAGACAACAATGCGATGAATGATCAGTTAATCTGTTTTTTGATGGTGTTCATTTTGGCCAGGACACTGGAAGAACTCCTTGGTGCTCTTTGAATGAGCAATCTTCTTTGAAATAGTGCCAGGAGATCTTTAATGTCCGTATGAACCGGCAGATGGGACCCTGGTTTAACATCTCATTCAAAAGACAGCAGCTCCAATATCACAGCATTCCCTCAATACTGGAGAGCCAGCATAGATTATATGATTAAATCCTGAGGTGAGGCTTGAGCCCACAGCTTTCTAACTCAGGTGAAAGTACTACCAGCTAAGCCAGGCTGCCAAATGTTCTATATAGGACTAACCCACTAGGTTAAAAAAAAAAATGAACATTTTGTCTGATAGCTGCTGTACTTGCATGTACGACATTGAATCGAATGTGTTCATTGCTTGAACATTATAAATATGTATCAATGATATGGCTATTTGTGCATATTTGGTAACTAAAAATACAAATCTATGTGGAATAAAAACATGACGAAGAGTCATCGACCTGAAACGTTAACTCTGTTTCTCTCTCCACAGATGCTGCCTGACCTGCTGAGTATTTCCAGCATTTTCTGTTTTTATTTCAGATTTCCAGCATCCGCAGTATTTTGCTTTTGTACAAATCTATGTGGGTCTGGGTATCACAGTCAGTTAGAACACCGTTATCTCATTATAGGATCTGAATACAGACAGGCAGGATAAACGTTTCTTCCTTCTGACAGCTGTTGGGCTCTGCCAATGAAATAATTCTGCACCGTCTCAACACAGCGCATAGTCAATTTAAATCCACTTTTTTGGCACTAATTAGGCAGTCACAGTCAGTTGGCTACTGTGGGAAGTGGAAATGTCCTGTCGAGCCAGTAGGGGATGCTCGTCTGAGAATAGCGTTGAGCACATTGTTGGGGCAATGTGGAGGACAATTTAAAGCTGCTTCTGACCTGAAAATGTTTGATGCTGGACAATGAATGCAGACAGGAAAACTGTTCCATTCCCCAGTGGAGATTCTTCAGCTTAATCAGCAAAAATAAGAAAAGAAACAGAAAAGTGAACATGCGCAAACCACTGCATGGTGTAATGGTTGTTACAAGATTGTTTCTGCTGATAATTCTATATTTATACAGTGGCAAAGCAGTGTTAGTGTGAAAAGGAAACAAGGCATTGTTCTGTAACAAATGCTATGTTTACATGAACATTACATTTCACAGTGGACCCAAAATTGGCTTCAATGGAAGTAAAAAACAGGAGAGATGTAAAATGGGCTGCCGACTCGCTATCACCCGTTTTACACTATCGCACAGAGTCAAGATCTATCCCGTTGAATTTATGTTGCACCGTTGATATTTAAACTTCAGTTCAAATATGCCAATAGTAAACATTGCCCTTGAAAAGACTGCTTTCCTGCAGCTTTGGCTGCAGTCTTAGCTTACCAGCTGAGCCATAATACCAATGTAAAACCGGGGAGTAAATGTGCAGCACTCCAACCCAGTGGGATTCAGTCTGGTCTCCGCTTCAAGCTAGTTGTCCAATTAATGTGAAATGTTCAGATTCAAGTTACGATGGGCCAGAATTTGCACTCTCCATGTCAGAGTGTGCTGTTGTAATCCATTTGAAAAAGCCTGCAACTTCCGGGTTTCCGCGTGCGTTTGCGTATGTGTGAAATCCAGAACTTGCGATCTTGTTACGCCTTGACGGATCATCCGAACCGCAAGGAAACACGGTATTGCTGGCGCGGAGTGGGGCTATTTGCCCAACAACTGCCCAGCAATTGCCCACGCAACTCTTACGGCTGGTAAAATCAGACGTAGGGCCTGCTTTCATCAGCTTAAGGGTACATATAAACCTTAAATGAAACATTTAAAAATAAAAGATTCTGCACATACACTTTAAATGAGTTTATGCAAATATTGGCCCGGATTAAGATGTTTAAAATTATTTATCAAAAAGTTTAATTTTATTGAGGTTGGCGCAATGAAGGGACTTATGAATAAAATTAAAATTCAGTGCATTTATATTTATTAGAATTGTGTAAATTGTTTTATTATTTGGGGATTCCATTGCATGTCATTAGGGGATTCCCTTCATAAATGACTGCAATGGAATCCTCCTTTGTGAATGGAGGACCGGGCCCACGTGATCCCAGGGACGCTTCCGAACCGCCTGAATCGCTGGGATCCGTGGGCCTTCACGCTGACGTCCACCTGGAGGCCCGAGACCAGAACTCTCCGCAGCCTGGACGACTGGAGGTAGGTTCAGACTTATTTTGCGGGTCGGAGGTGTACTCCGGAGATACGCCTCCGACCCGCAAATTCTACCCCAATATTTTGTGCGGGGAGAAGGGGAAGGAAAAACACTTGTCGTTAATTAAGGGTTGTGTAGGCAATGAAATGTACTCTCCCTGTACCAGCATAAACATGACTTGAGTAGTTTTGCCAAACCATTGACACCTCCATTAAAACCATCATAAGTCAGTGAAAAATCCAGTAGTGGCTACATAACACATATTATGAGTTTATTACATTATTCTAAAGAATCATAGCTGCAGAAGTCATCCTTAATTATTTAACCAGTTTCAGTGCTACTAAATACATTAAAGCACCCCAGTTTAGTCCTATGTAGAAAGGATTTTTTTTCTAGCAGATATGATATGCGAAAACCCTTAGTAATGAAAACTCTGCATATCCTGAGATTAGAGTTCCTCTCCCCATCCCAGACATAAGATTGGTTGCAGTCAGCGCTTAGCACCACCGTTGTTTTTTTTATTCATTCCAGGATGTGGGCGTCGCTGGCAAGGCCAGCATTTATTGCCCATCCCTAATTGCCCTTGAGAAGGTGGTGGTGAGCCGCCTTCTTGAACCGCTGCAGTCCATGTGGTAAAGGTACTCACACAGTGCTGTTAGGGAGGGAGTTCCAGGATATTGACCCAGCGACGATGAAGGATCAGTGATATACTTCCAAGTCACGATTGTGTGTGACTTAGAGGGGAACTTGCAGGTGATGGTTCCCATGCGCCTGCTGCCCTTGTCCTTCTAGGTGGAAGAGGTCGCGGGTTTGGGAGGTGCTGCCGAAGAAGCCTTGGCGAGTTGCTGCAGTGCATCTTGTAGATGGTATACACTGCAACCACAGTACGCCGGTGGTGGAGGGAGTGCATGTTTAAGGTGGTGGATGGGGTTGTATTGTGTGCAGATGTCTCTGCAAATGTAAACTCATCCATAACTGACAAACTCTATTTTCTGCAGAAGTATCAGAACTCAGTTGTTGAAATGTCCCATTAGAGTAGGTGCAGTGAGCCTGGTTTTATAAGCTGGCTTAATGTCCATGTGTTTGGGCATGTGGAGTCCCTTTTGCTGCTTAATTTTAGTATTTTTAGTCCATTTGCACGGGCCTCTGAAATGTACAAGTATCCGTTTGATTTCAAGACAAATGAGGCACTGGGAAAATGAATTACACTTTTGAATTGTTTTATTAATAATATTGATTGTCAACTTGTCCCAAATACTCTGCTGGGTAGATATCCCTCCGTGTGTTAGATTTATCCAACCAACAACATCATGTGCCTCCCCACTGTGACTTTACCCACGGGATCAATGGAACAGATCGAGAAAATTCGAGCCATGTATCTTGGTGAGTTGGAGAGGGAATCTTTGTAACTTGTGTCCTGCCATTGATCCATTTTGGAGATGGCAGAGCGTTTTATATCTTTTCTCTTTTTCATTAAAAAAAAGAAATGACACGCGTGCTTTTCCCCATGCTGCATTCACAATGGCATGAAGAAAAAGGCATGCAGGAATGGATTGTGGGTCTGCTGCGTCCATATCAAAGGATTGAGCGATATGAATTGATGTGAATCTGGTACATCGTCAAGACCCTTAACAATCGAATACAATTTGGGAGAAGGGAAGTCTACAAAAGAATGTTGCACCCCTACTTCATTTATAAAAATCACACTCTTTCTATATTAGTGCATAGTCCACATCACCAGCAGGAAGCACACATAGGAATATTAGGGCATGCACTGCCAACAGTTATCTGACCATGTAGCTTAATGGTTGGAAATTGCACCCAAATGTCTGATATACGCTACCAGAGGGTGAGGCTTCCCACCGGAAATGCGGACTCATGAAGTTTTAATCCCTATTTTCTTTCCTTAAAGCTTTAAATCTCAAAGCAGAAATATCTTTTTGAGCCACGTTTGTCATATACAAGCAATATTTTTTCATGTACTACATGTTCGGAATGTGCAAGACCGAACGAGACCGCGGGGTAGATTTTTACCTGAACCACCTGCGCGTAAAGCATTGCTTGGGCGGAGCGCAGAGAGGAAAATGAGGCGAGGAGGATCACACCTCTATAACGGGGCTGCGAGAGTTTCCTTCTATTTAAATGAATGAAACAAAAATTGGGCAGCCTCCGTTTGAGACCTAGGATCCACCCCACCCAAATTTCCTTTCTGTGCACTTGCCAGGTGATACTTTATGCCCAGGTGGTACAAATGAAAATCCATCCCCATTGTGGGATGTCCAGCAGAAAAGATATCGCACAATAGCTAATCTCTCTATACCCCTCAATCGGTTTCTCTGCCAAATTTCTATCTAGTTCCCTCCTGAATTTGCAACACCATCCACCACCTCCCTCTGTGATCTGTGTAAAGTAGTTGTCCCCAAAAATCCTCGGCCCTGCTCTGCCAACATAAGTGCGGCAGAGCGGGCACCCTGACCTCTGCTCTGACCCCACTGGAGTATCTGGGTTTAGGGCAGGATCGACTAATTAGCGTTTCTTCATGGGGAGTCACTTCCCCCCCATACAGCAACCTAGAGGTCAGGTTCTTCCTGGAATCCAGATTGCGAGGCAGAAGAGAGGCAGAAGTCTAGGAAATTCCCAACGAAGAAAGCCTTTCCATAGACTCTGCCTCCTCCAATTTCTTGGGCCATGTTTGGGACAAACTGAAGTTCTGCCCGCCCCAGGCCCATCAGGGCAACACGGTGGCATAGTGGTTAGCACTGGTGCCTCACAGCGCCAGAGACCCGGGTTCGAATCTGACCTCGGGTGACTGTCTGTGTGGAGTTTGCACATTCTCCCCGTGTCTGCGTGGGTTTCCTCCGGGTGCTCCGGTTTCCTCCCACAGTCCAAAAATGTGTGGGTTAGGTTGATTTGGCTATGATAAATTGACCCTTAGTGTTAGGGGGGATTAAATATGTGGGGTTATGGGGATAGGATGGGATATGTTAGGGGGAATTAAATACGTGGGGTTACGGGGGTAGGGTGGGATATGTGTACTGTGGGGATTAAAGCAGGGACAGGGTACTGGATTTGGATGATCAGCCATGATTGTATTGAATGGCGGAGCAGGCTCGATGGGCCGAATGGCCTACTCCTGCTCCTAGATTCTATGTTTCTATGTTTCTATCAGAAACTTCTGACCTGCCATATCTGGGTCCCACCTGAATTTCCTTGGATTATAATGTACTACAGGCTAATTACACTGGAGGCAGTGTGCCTCTGACCCTGAGGAAATTCAACACATTATATCTGAATTGTTTGATCTTCCCTTTTCCGATCTTGAGACTCCATTCCCTTGTTTCCTGCTTTGTGATTATGTCAAACATATCGGGATAGAAATTGCGGTCGGAGGCGTACCTCCGGAGTATGCCTCCAACCTGCGAAACAAATCCGAAATTAGCTGCTGGGGTCCAGGCTGGAAGAGTTCTGGTCTTGGGCCTCCAGGCGGACGGCAGCGTTAAGGCCCAGGGATCCCAAAGATCCCAGGGATGCAGGCGGTTCGGAAGCGTCCCTGGGATCACGTGGGCCCGGTCCTCCAATGACAAAGGAGGATTCCATTGCAATCATTTACAAAGGGAATCTTCTAATGATATGCAATGGAATCCCCAAATAATTATATAATGTACAGAATTCTAATAATAATAAAATTGCAATTTTATTCATAAGTCCCTTCATTGCACCAACCTCAATAAAAATTTAATTTTTTGATAAATAATTTCAAACATCTTAATCCAGGCCAATATTTGCATAAACTTATTTAAAGTGTATGTGCATCATTTTGGATTTTTTAATGTTTTATTTCAGCCTTATAAATACCCTTATGCTGATGAAAGCAGGCCCTACGCCTGATTTTACCAGCCATAAGAGTTTCGTGGGCAATTGCTGGGCAGTTGCTGGGCAAATAGCCCCACTCTGCGCCAACAATACTCATTTTTCAGGCAGTTCGGACCGTGACAGATTGCAAGTTCTGGATTTCGCGCATGCGCTTGCGGGGCCTTTGAAATGGATTACCACAGCGTACTCTGAGGTTACGCCATCACGGAGACCGCAATTTCAGGGCCAATATTAGGGTTCAATTTATCCATACCCCTTCGAATCTTAAACATCTCAGTGGACCACCCCTGAGCCTTCTTTTCTTCTCCGTAAACATAGCCAATTACTAAAGCTTCTCCTCATAGCTCAGGTGCCTAATCCAAGGCATCTATTTCGTTTCTCTTCACTATAACCTTTGCAATGCCTGCATGTTCCCACTTAACTCGGGAACCAGAATTATATACAGTGCTCTAGATGGGCCAGATTACTGCTTTATACAACTTCATTACTCCTTTCTAGGATTCATACTCCATTCCTCTGGCTATACATCAGATCTTTTTTGCTGAATTTTACAGATGCTGTACATAGTCATTACCACCTGTCACCTATCTAACTCTGGCCACTAACAGTGCTGCATGGCAGCTCCTTAATTGGGAAGAATTTTCAGACATCCCCCCCCCCCCCCCTCCTCATGTTAGGACATTACAGCATGACATCATTCTGTTTGTGCCACCATCATAATGATGTCATTCATTTTGTTGCACTGGATCTTTGGTACGTGTGCAGTTGCTCTGCACAAAGGGAGACTTAAGTTGCAAACTCAGTGTAAATGGGTGAGAGTGGTGCTCCTAGGCTGCTGTCCCAAGACCCAGCCTGTAATATAAAAGGGCTTTAATATCCACGTAAAAAGCTTTCCCTTTCTGTGCCTTCCAAACTTGTAGACTAATTTCCTATGTGGCACTACATAGAAACATAGAAAAATAGGAGCAGGAGTAGGCCATTCGGCCCTTCGAGCCTGCTCCGCCATTCAATATGATCATGGCTGATCCTCTATCTCAATACCATATTCCCGCTCTCTCCCCATACCCCTTGACGCCTTTTGCGTCTAGAGATCTATCTATCTCCTTCTTAAATATATTCAGTGACTTGGCCTCCACAGCCTTGTGTGGTAGAGAATTCCACAGGTTCACCACCCTCTGAGTGAAGAAATTTCTCCTCATCTCAGTTCTAAATGTCCTACCCCATATCCTGAGACTGTGACCCCTCGTTCTAGAGCCCCCAGCCAGGGGAAACATCCTCCCTGCATCCAGTCTGTCTAGCCCTGTCAGAATTTTATACGTTTCAATGAGATCCCCTCTCATTCTTCTAAACTCTAGTGAATACAGGCCTAGTCGACCCAATCTCTCCTCATACGACAGTCCTGCCATCCCAGGAATCAGTCTGGCGAACCTTCGCTGCACTCCCTCTATGGCAAGTATATCCTTTCTTAGGTAAGGAGACCAAAACTGCACACAGTACTCCAGGTGTGGTCTCACCAAGGCCCTGTATAACTGTAGTAAGACATCCTTGCTCCTGTACTCAAATCCTCTTGCAATGAAGGCCAACATACCATTTGCCTTCCTAACTGCTTGCTGCACCTGCATGTTTGCTTTCAGTGACTGGTGTACAAGGACACCCAGGTCCCTTTGTACATCAACATTTCCCAAACTATCACCATTTAAATAATACTCTGCCTTTCTGTTTTTCCTACCGAAGTGGATAACTTCACATTTATCCACGTTATACTGCATCTGCCATGTATTTGCCCATTCATTCAACTTGTCTAAATCTTTGCATCCTCCTCACAACTCACAATCCCACCTAGTTTTGTGTCGTCAGCAAACTTGGAAATATTACATTTGGTTCCCTCATCCAAATCATTAATATATATTGTGAATAGCTGGGGCCCAAGCACTGATCCC
Source organism: Squalus acanthias (assembly GCA_030390025.1). Taxonomy (NCBI): domain Eukaryota; kingdom Metazoa; phylum Chordata; class Chondrichthyes; order Squaliformes; family Squalidae; genus Squalus; species Squalus acanthias. The sequence continues at coordinate 16,770,481 of CM059448.1, forward strand.
TGCGGTACTCCACTAGTCACCGCCTGCCACCCCGAAAAAGACCCATTTATTCCTACTCTCTGTTCCCTGTCTGTTAACCAATTTTCAATCCATGCCAGTATATTACCCCCAATCCCATGTGCTTTAATTTTGCACACTAACCTCTTATGTGGGACTTTATCAAAGGCCTTCTGAAAATCCAAATACACCACATCCACTGGTTCTCCCTTATCTATTCTACCAGTTACATCCTCAAAAACTCCAGTAGGTTTGTCAAACACGATTTCCCTTTCATAAATCCATGTTGACTTTGTCTAATCTCGTTGATATTTTCTAAGTGTCCTGTTATCACATCCTTTATAATAGACTCTAGCATTTTCCCTACTACTGATGTTAGGCTAACCGGTCCGTAGTTCCCTGTTTTCTCTCTCCCTCCTTTTTTAAATAGTGGGGTTACATTTGCCACCCTCCAATCTGCAGGAACTGTTCCATAATCTATAGAATTTTGGAAGATGACAACCAATGCATCCACTATTTCCATGGCTACCTCTTTTAGTACTCTGGGATGCAGATTATCAGGCCCTGGGGATTTATCAGCTTTCAGTTCCATTAATTTCTCCAGCACTATTATTTTTTTGCTTAAAAAAAGCTTTGCTAAATTCTGTAGATATAACTTCCACCGAGTTCTCCTTCTCTATCAGTTCTATTATTTCTTTGAAGAACTCCAATACATTTGTCAGTTCTGACCTCCCGCCCATACAGCCGAATTTAACGGCAGGACCTGATTAGCATTTTTTGTCTCCATTTCCCGGCCGCAGAGGCTGGCTGGCTGTCGGGCGGGTAAGCCTTTGGCACCAGGCCGCAGTTGGGGAATGGAGAGGAGGGAGGGATCGGAGGCCTCGTGGAGGAGATCGAAAGAGTCGGTGGAAGATCAGAAGAGTTGGTGGGGGGGAGATATTAGAAGAGTCGGTGGGGGGGAGATTGCAAGAGTCATGGAGGAGATCGGAACGGTTGGTGGAGGGAGATCGGAAGGTTCGGGGTGGGCGTCCGATCGCGGTGGAGGTGGGGGGGGGATGAGTGAAGCAGGCAAACTGGATCCATCAGGTAAGTGGAAAGGCACTTAACTCCTGGATCCAGCAGTCCTCACCTCCCTTTAGCCACCGGGTTTCCCAAGGCCCGGAAAACTCGGCCGGCCGGGGTTAAATTAAAATGGTGGTTAAATATGAGGCACACAGCCTCATTATAATATTTAAATTACCTACCCGCCTCCTGGGAGCAGGTTGGTTGCCCACTCCCGTCCCACCTCCGTTAAAACCAGTAGTGGGCAGGTTGGGGTCGGGTGTCAGATTTTTAACATTTTAACATTCTACCCGACCCAAACCTGCCTGTTTTGGGGGGTTAAAATTCCCCCCTATAGGTTCATCAGTTTGTAGTTCCTAGGGTTATCTTATTGGCTTTATAATTCTTTGGTACCATTCCCCTTCCCAATAAGTTCCTGAAGATATCCACCAGGATGTGGCCTATTTCATTCGATGCTACATCATTAGTTACTGTATTCAAACCAGGTGCCTTGACCTCTTATAGAATCATAGAATGTTATAGCACAGAAACTGGCTATTTGGCCCATGAAGTCTGTGCCACTGTCTCTATCCATGAGTCACCTCGTCTAATGCCCAGTTTGCTGCCCATACTCTTCGATATTCCTCTTTTTCAAGCAACTGTCTAATTCCCTTTAAAAAGAGTTTGTGGACTATACTTCAACAACAGTTTGTAGCAGAGAATTCATTTAATGCTCTTAGCCTGTCCATAGCCACTTTATTTATAATTTCCATCATTCTTAATATTTACTTATTTTGCCCTGGGAATTCTACCTCAGTAATCAAGTATAACCAAGGTTTCCTTCATCAACACAAAGAAGTCATTTATATCGTCTATGTCTTTGTCACTTGATATTTGTCATCCTTGGGATTGTCCAGGGGTCCTACTGTTTCCTCAAACTCTGCTTCACATATTTTATAAAGACCTTTCACATTGTTTTTTATATTCTCTGTGATCTTCACCTCTTTATTTTAGCTTTCCTGACCACTTTCTTAACCCCTGTAACTTAATTCTTATGTTGATCTCTGTCCTTGATTGTACCCACGGATTTATACTTGAGGAAAATAATTTTTTAACGTCCTCATCCCCCCACATTCACTTGTGAGCCACTTCCTCTGTTGCAATTCTTTCCCAGTGGTGTACGGTTACTTAGTTCATTTTGTAAAGTTGCATGCAGAGATAATAGGGGGGGGATTTTAAACTCCCCGCCCCCCCCCCCCCCACCACCATGATGGGCGGGTGAGGGTAGGGGGGGTGGGGGTGGTTAAATCCTTAAATTCACAAACCTGACCCCCAACCCGTTGTGAACGTGCCTGTTTCCGTTTTAACCGCGGTGGATATCGGGGCGACTCTGTAACTCGTTCTGGAGAGGCGGGTTCATCAGTATAATATTTAAATAAGGCCCATTCCCTGAGAGTTTGGCAGCAATTTGAAATTAGCGCCTCCTGCACGGGTTTCCCGGTGTTTGGGAAACTCGTCAGTGAAACAGAGGTGAGATTGAGCGGCACTTTGTGGGGATGGCTAAAGGTCTCGATCTGAATAAAGGCTCAGTGCTCACAGCTGCTTTCTCAGGTTCCTCTGGGCAACAGGTTTAGTGAGAGTACTTGTTGTGAGAGACTCATTTGTACAGCTTGTAGGTGTTACAGTTTGTACAGTTTGCAGAGAACATCAGGATGGGTGGCTGCTTTAGATTGGACTTCGGATGAGGAAGACAATCAGCACCATCAGCAGCAAGGCGTGCTGTGGAGGTGGACGAGAGAGGGAAGCAACAGAGGGGTTGAGTTTGCAGGAGGCACTACCCACTTAACAGGGTCTACAGACAGAGGCTCAGCTTCCTTGACCTCTCAGAAGAGCAGTGCTTCCGAAGGCTGAGATTGTCACGTCAGGTGGTCGCAGACATCTGCAGCCTCCTAGAAGAAGACCTGCTGGATCTCCTACCTCTCTGCAGGATAGCAGCTTGGAGCAGATCAATGATGTCTTGTAAAGCCACAGCTACTGTATCTGTGTGATGGCCCTGGAGGAGAGAAGCGGTGGTTTATGATTTAGTCATGGGAGTAAAAAATGTTGAAATTCGCATGATTAAGGTGCTCCTATTTCATTCGGTGCTGAAATCAAGTCAACATGACTTAGTCTTGTATGAGATGTGGGTCAGAGATATTTAATGCTGTCACCATGCAGCAGTGAAGTCCAAGTCTCCCCATTTTCAATGCTTAGGGACGCTGACATCCTGCTTGTCTCCAGGGCCTCCTGCTCTGCAGATGTCAACTGGACAATCCTTGTGATGGCCCACCTCCGGTCCTCTCCCTCTCGCTTGTATTTTGCGCTCTCTTCTGCAAGGGGGCACAACAGACCTATGAGTGTCTGTATCCGGTGAGGGTGACTATCAGGCAGATGCATCACGAGTGGCACTGGCATGCATTTGAGGACGTGTGCTGAGAATCGGGTGAGCTGACTGAGGTGGTATCACATTACATAAGGATTGGAGGTGGATGGAGAAAGGAGGAGGTGAAGAAATGCATTAAAACAGAACGATGGGCGCTGCTGAAACTTAAGTGGCTGTGAGGAGTGACACATAGATACATAGATACATAGAAGATAGGAGCAGGAGTAGGCCATCCGGCCCTTCGAGCCTGCTCCGCCATTTAATGAGATCATGGCTGATCCTCCAATTCAGTATCCCGTCCCCGCCTTCTCTCCGTAACCCTTAACCCCTTTTGCCTGTAGAAATATATCTAATTCCCTCTTAAATATATTTAATGAGCTGGCGTACACTGCCCTCTGTGGCAATGAGTTCCACAGGTTCACCACCCTCTGAGTGAAGAAATTCCCCCTCATTTCTGACCTAAATGGTTTAGCCCTTATCCTTAAATTATGTCCTCTAGTTCTGTTCTCACCCGCCAAGGGAAACATTCCTTCTGCATCTAGTCTGTCTAGACCTGTCAGAATTTTATACACTTCTATGAGGTCCCCTCTCAATCTTCTAAACTCCAGTGTGTACATCCCTAAACTACATAGTCTCTCCTCATAGGTCAATCCCGCCATTCCTGGTATCAGCCTGGTGAATCGCCGCTGCACCCCCTCCATGGCAAGAACATCTTTCCTCAGATGAGGCGACCAAAACTGTACACAGTACTCGAGGTGTGGTCTCACCAGTGCCCTGTACAGCTGCAGCAAGGTATCCCTGTTCCTGTATTCCAACCCTTTTGCTATGAAGGCCAGCATACCGTTTGCCTTCTTGATCGCCTGTTGCACCTGCATGCTCGCCTTCAGTGACTGGTGTACAAGAACACCCAGGTCTCTCTGTACTTCCCCCTCTCCCAATTTATTGCCATTTAAATAATAATTTGCCCTCCCGTTCCTGCACCCAAGGTGGATAACTTCGCACTTGTCCACATTATAGTGCATCTGCCATTTATCCGCCCAATCACCCAGTCTGTCCAAATCGCTCTGGAGCTTCCTGGTCTCCTCCTCTGAGCCCACCCCCCCTCCTAGTTTAGTGTCGTCTGCAAATTTGGAAATGCTGCATCCGACTCCCTGATCCAGGTCATTAATGTAAATTGTGAACAGCTGGGGACCCAGGACAGATCCCTGTGGTACCCCACTTGTTACTGCCTGCCATTCAGAAAATGAGCCGTTTATTCCAACTCTCTGTTTTCTATCTGACAGCCAGTTCTCTATCCACGTCAATACTTTCCCCTTTATCCCATGAGCTTCAATTTTCCCTGCTAATCTTTTATGTGGGACCTTATCGAAGGCCTTTTGGAAGTCCAGGTACACCACATCTACTGGCTCTCCCCCATCTATTTTACCAGTTACTCCCTCAAAAAATTCCAATAGATTAGTCAAGCACGATTTACCCTTTGTAAATCCATGTTGACTCTGTCCTATCCTGTCCCCATTTGCTAAGTGCTCCGCTATTTCATCCTTAATGATGGACTCCAGCATTTTGCCCACAACTGATGTAAGGCTTACAGGTCTGTAATTACCTGCTTTTTCCCTACCCCCCTTTTTGAATAGTGGGGTAACGTTAGCTACCCTCCAATCCATGGGCACTGTTCCCGAGTCTAATGAATTCTGAAAAATCATACTTAGTGCATCCGCTATCTCTAGGGCCACCTCCTTCAGCACCCTAGGATGCATGTTATCAGGCCCTGGGGATTTGTCCGCCTTCAATCCCTTTAGCTTCCTTAACACCATATCCTTAGAGATATTGACTTGCGTCAGTTCCTCCTTTGCAAATGTCCCTATTTTTCCCGATATCCCAGGGAGGTTTTTTGTGTCTTCCTTCGTAAAGACTGACCCAAAGTATGCATTTAGTTGGTCTGCCATTTCCTTATTTCCCGTTATATATTCCCCCGTATCTGACTGCAATGGGCCAACTTTGGTTTTCACCAGTCTTTTCCTCTTGATATACTTATAAAAGCTTTTGGAGTTAGTTTTTATATTTTCCGCCAGCTTGCTTTCGTAAGCTATTTTGCCCCTCTTGATTAAGCCCTTTGTCCTCCTTTGCTCTATCTTAAACTGTTCCCAATCTTCCGCTCTGGCGCTTTTTTTGGCTATTTTATACGCCCTATCTTTGGATTTTATGCTGTCTCTAATTTCCCCTGTTATCCACGGTTGAGTCACCTTTTTAGATTTCCTTTTATGCCAGATTGGTATAAACAATTTTTGCAATTTTGTCATTCTATCTTTAAATGCTTGCCATTGTTTATCTACCTCCAGTCCTCCCAGGAACGTTGTCCAATCAGACCTACTCAGTTCCCGTCTAATGGCATCATAATTCCCCTTGTTTAAATTCAGGACCTTAGTATCTGAGTCAATTTCTTCGCTCTCCATTTCGAGTGAGAAATCGATCATGTTATGATCGCTCTGACCCAAGGGTCCCCGTACAACAAGATTACTAATTAGTCCCTTCTCATTGCACAGTACCCAGTCCAATATAACCTGTTCCCGAGTTGGTTCCTCGACATATTTATCCAGATAACCATCCCTTAAACACTCAAGGAATTCCTCCTCCTCATTATTTTTACTGATTAGGCTATTCCAATCTATATGTAAGTTAAAGTCACCTATGATGACAGCTGTGCTCTTATTGCACGCTTCTCTAATTTCCCTCGTGATGCCCTCCCCAACCTCTATTTTACTATTTGGAGGCCTATATACCACTCCTATTAATGTTTTTCGCCCCTCGCTATTTCTTAGCTCCACCCATATAGATTCTGTATTAACTGAGTTAATATCCTTCCTTTCAATTGCATTTATCCTGTGATGTGACGGAATACGCTTGACAAGACAGAGAGTGAGGGCGGGGGGCACGACAGGATGTAGGTAAATCTGCAACTGTGCTCACCTTTCCTAACCTAGTTAGGTCATTAAACCGCTTCCTGCACTGAATCCAGGTACTGAGCACTACAATCTCGCTGTTGACCTCTTCAGCCACCTCTCGCCATGTGACCTTCGTCGCAGCAGCAGATTTTTTCTTGCCCTTACTGGGGAATGGAACCTCCTTCCTCAACTTACTGCACCCAGCAGTCCATCAAGGGGCGCCTCATTGAACTGGGGCGCAGCCTGTGCCCTTCCTGACTCCATCTCAAAATACTTCTCTCTCCACCAATGCTCCCAACTCCTCAAATTCCATCTGTGCATTGGCCGTTTAAATAGTCAAACTGAAATCACGTCGTGGCTGCGCCGCACGCCCATTCACGTGTATTGGAGACGCAAAACCCGGAAAATGAGAATGAGGCTTCCCTGTTGAAATCGAACATTCCCACACGTCCCACAATCCTCCGCGTTTGGCGCCCGCTGTCGCACCACCCCTCCGCCCCCCCCCCCCCGGCTCAGATCCCGCCTCTGCGTTAATATTGACCCCAAGGAATTAAACTGTATGGGAAATATTCAATCAAGCCCACTAATAGTAACATTAACAATAATAGTAATATTATATATTTATTATACTGTAGTTTATTTATTATTTATAATACTGGAGTTCTGAAATGAGCACTAAACAATACAACACTGAAGTATGCAGATCAAAGTTATTGAGGCCCTATTCTGTAAAATATAAATATTAGCAACATAATTTAAGAAATAGATCATGTGGCCTTACAAGATCACTGGATAGATACAGGTGAGAAAGACGATTTGGCCCATCATCCACACAGAAAGCACCTACAGTCGTCCATCACAGTATTCAACTGTCTGTTAAACGGTTCCAGAGTTTTTCCTCCATTACCTACTCGGAGGTCTGTTCCACATGTTAATCCATCTCTGTGTGAAGAACTTCCTGACAACAGTCCTGCATTTGCGTCCCTTATCCTGCAGTCACAGTTTACTTCAAGCTGTAAACGGTATTGTAAAATCGTAACAACAATGTCGCCAATATATTGGACTGCAAAGAAGGGTTGCACCAATAAATGGCCAAAAAAAATGAACAAGTTCAGGAGTGGTAGATGTGTGAAATGTACAGAAGCCTATTGTGCCACACACCATTAGCGTTCACCTAACTCTAGTTAATGAGAGCAAATTGTCACCAGGTACTAACAGCATTGCTGTATCTCCAATCTTATATAGTTCTTTTCTCTCCCAATGTTCTCCTCTTCCTGAAGATGCTGGGCTCTTTCTGGCACTTCACTTGCTCCAGTGGCCATTCCTCAAGTCTGATCCTTAACCATGAGTGTCGGCAGACTATTCAACTGTGAGTGGCATCGCAGCCAAGCCCAATCCTGACACACATACACATACACACCTTCTAAAAGTGGACACTGGAGATTAATCATAGAGTCATAGAATAGTACAGCACAGAAGGAGGCCATTCAGCCCATCGAGTCTGCGCCGGCTCTTTCGAAGAGCAATCCAGTTAGTCCCACTCCCCCGCTCTTTCTCTATGCCCTGCAATTTTTTTTCTCCTTCAAGTATTTATCCAATTCCCTTTTGAAGGCTACTATTGAATCTGTATCCACCACCCTATCAGGCAGTGCATTCCAAATCCTAACCACTCGTTGCGTGAAAAAGTTTTTCCTCATGTCGCCTCTGGTTCTTTTGAAAATCATCTTAAATCTGTGACCTCTCGTTATCGGCCCTTCAGCCATTGGAAACAGTTTCTCTTTATTTACTCTATCTAAACCCTTCATGATTTTAAACACCTCTATCAAATCTCCTCTTAGCCTTCTCTGCGCCAAGGAGAACAACCCCAGCTTCTCCAGTCTATCCACGTAACTGTAATTCCTCATCCCTGGAACCATTCTAGTAATCAGGAGCACAAGCTGTGACTGAATTCTCCCTTTCCTAGTCTGGAGGCTCTGAGCTTAATTTTAGGCCTCCTACTAATACTCAGCCTGACATCAGTTAACTTAGCAAAGACACAACTCTCCGAATGCTGATTAGGAAAGAATGTCACAAAGAGATTAATAAAACACTCCTCTGAAGCTCTGCAGGTGGTGCTGTTTGCTTACCGACTTGCATTTCCCATTTATACTACCCGCTGGCGTATAACATCTTCCAACACTACAGCTATTGATCTAATGGGCTTTAACAATACCAATTCACAGAATGAGAAAGTTATCGATTATCTTATGATGATACCAGGCACAATTAGAAAGAGCAATCCTAGCTTTTATGCTGAGCAGACGTTAAAATGGCACAGGTCATACAGCAGCAGGGGGTATAATTGGCACTGTGTAAAGAAAAATTATTTTATAAAAGTAAGGAGGTTTAGACATTTTATTTATCTTTATACACAGAACAAATATTCACAAACTGTCAGAGTAAACATGTATCACAGACACTGCTCTTAGTACAATCTTTTCCTCCCATTTATGCTTTTTATCTTCCTTCCTTTTCACGTCTTTCCCTATCACATCCCAGTCCCCGTCTGAAAGGATGGGCACAAGACTTGCTCCCAGGTCTGTGTTTCTATTGTTCTTCGGATGGATGTTTGGTGATGTATTAGAGTGGGCCATGGGGGGGAAGGGAGCTTTACCCACCAGTTTTCCTTCTTTCTTGAGGTAAATCTTCTCACCTCCACTCGTGACTTTTCCTGGTTGAGGGCAAGGAATCACAAGCCAGCATGCTCTCATAACAGTAGGAAGCACTTTTTTAAAAAATGGCCAAATCAAACCTAAGACAAACTTGAGCAAGTCTTGTTGACTTACACCAATTTCAAAAACACATACCAGCGAGAAGAAAAACACTTTAGCCTTTGAAGAAGAACCCTCTGGTTTTGAATGCTTGTCTGTACGATAGATCCATTAGTCTAACAAAAGCTGGCATTAACATATGCTATGAGGGGTTTAAAGAAAAGTAGTAAAATAACTTATAAGGTGAAAATAATGTACTATATTTGTGGGCAAGAAAAATCATTGTAGCATTTGGAATTGTCAATTGTAGTTTTTTTTATTTTGCCAATTCAAACTGATGTGATTCCGGTTATCACTCATTATACCGATTAAATGAACTTATACTTATAAAAATGTATCCTTAGAACAATAAACCTTATAAAAAATCAACTTAAAAATATATTGACACAATATCACTCCTCTCCAATCTCTACAAGTTATGTTGTGAAGTTACCGAGGGCTGCACCTCACAGAAAAATGCATGCTCCTGTAAAAGATTCACAGATTACAGGATCTGAATTCATAACAGGATTTAAAACAAAGGCTTATGTATTTAAAACAGGTAATAAGAAGAGCTATGGTGCTGAATGTCTGGTTGCTGTTGTTCAGCGCTATCAAATGCGAAGACTCCAGTTCAGTCGCCTGCCGCGCTCAATTCTTCATGTCAGCCATGCAGAGCAAAAGGGAGTGAAAATTGTGTGGGTACTTTTTGCCTCCTTGTGGCAGGCTAAAGGGGGCATTGGTAAAAGTCTGGGAGTGGACTGCCCATCGGCCTTCACAGCAACAGGGGCATGGGTCGAAGTGGACAATTTGTTGAAGGGGAAAAATTACAGGAAAAAGCAGATAATAGATACAACATAGCCATGGTTGTGGAATGATGAATGATCTGTCTGGATCTGTTATCTGGACTACATTTTCCAAAACACTTGATAGAGGTCTGTGGGGTTGGGTGGGTGGGGGAATCAATGCAATCTCATGCTTCTTAAAAAGATTAAGCACTGTGATTTAAAGTGTTTTTTAATACACCCTGTTTAATGATAGAAAATGCTAAAGAATTTTTGAGTAATTTCACCTTGTTGAACTATTGTGCTTCTTGCATGGATAAAATGCTTATTCTCATTTTCTTTGACAGTGTCATCTTCTAGTCTGTACGTAATTGTACTGTGGTTGTTCACAGTTGATCTCCCCGGAAGGCTGACAAATCTTGTATTCATGTTGTAATGCTAATGTTCTTCATATCAGCTCTTCTACAGAATCAGTATTCTTTTGCTAAAGATTATTTTTAATCACTACAACCTGACCCATTGTGAGAGTGTGTCATTGATTTAATACAAAATTGGTTTCCTGGCAGATTTGCAATGAACTTAACTATACTGTAAGTAAATCAGGGCAAGGAATTCTCTGACTAGTCATTAGAAGAAGTTCATTTTTAATCTCGCATATCTACTTCTGTGCTTTAGGTTTAATAGCTGCCATCCAGTATCAAAATGTATGGATTTGTTTTCAAATTAATTTATACTTTGTATGCTCCCTGCTACAATTTATTACAGGGCCATTAAGTTCACTCCAAATCCTTCAGAAATCCAACAAAACTGATTGTGATTATATTGCACCTAAATGGTACTTAACAGCAACGACAGTCTACTACCATTATATAACACAGTCCTTAGGAGACATGCAATCTGTGCGTTATAATGTGGTGAGTGAATGTCCTCAAACATGGCATGAAATTTAAATGAAGATATCTGAGACCCAAGTCCATTAGTAATAACCGAGATAGGCTTGTATTGGAGAGCTTAATAATGAGGCTGTATTTTCAAAAGCTACACTCCATTATAAACCCTGTATATTGTGCTTGAAATATCCTATAATTAGACAATGTCCTTTTCTGGTCCAACTTAGGTCGGTTTTTTGTTGGAACATTAAGAAGCCATTGGAAATGCATTAAGTGATCTTTACCATCATTCATCGTCTTGACCACGTTTACTAGCACCACTTAAAGTTCTACAGTTTTTTTAATTAATTCACGGGATCTGGGCATCTCTGGCAAGGCCAGCATTTATTGCCCATCCCTAGTTGCCCTTGAGAAGGTGGTGGTGAGCCGCCTTCTTGAACCGCTGCAGTCCGTGTGGTGAAGGTACTCCCACAGTGCTGTTAGCGAGGGAGTTCCAGGATTTTGACCCAGTGACAATGAAGGAATGGCAATATATTTCCAAGTTAGGATGGTGTGTGACTTGGAGGGGAACTTGGAGGTGGTGGTGTTCCCATGCACTTGCTGCCCTTGTCCTTCTAGGTGGTAGACGCGGGTTTGGGAGGTGCTGCTGAAGAAGCCATGGCAAGTTGCTGCAGTGCATCTTGTAGATGGTACACACTGCAGCCAAGGTGCGCCGGTGATGGAGGGAGTGAATGTTTAAGGTGGCCCTATGAGAGTATATAGAACTGTAAAATATTTTTTTACTGTATTCATTTAGAAGAAAGAAAAGGGTCATTATTAATCTATATTGATGACTCTGAATTATCACTTCTTGTAGATTAGTGGAAAAGAACTTTCCAACTTAAAAAGTTTATATTTGGAAACATTTGTTTCCTATGTTGAATGGAAACCATTTATGTCTTGTGTAATTAATCATTCTACCTATTGTTTTAAAATATGTCTCCATTTTATCTGAATATAATTGTGAACATTATTATTGTACAGGATAATTTCTTAATTTCTCACCCATCAATAGTAAGGTTTATATATACAGGTCGAGCGTCCCGAATCCGGCAACCTCGGGACCGAGGCCGAGCCGGTTTTCGGGTTTTTCCGGACTTCGGAACGTGTTTCTGATGTCCGAAGTCCGGAAACGCCCGAGCCCAGGTTGCGATATTTCCGGACTTCAGACATCAGAAACATGTGCCGAGTCCGGAAATGCCTGGGCCCAGGTTGCGCTATTTCCAGTTTTTGGTAAGCCTCCCTCAGGGTGTCCGGATTCCAGAACTCCGGATTTGGGACGCTCATTTTCTAATTTGTGGCCTTGTGCATTAATTTACAAAATTCTATGATACATGTGTTATACGTTCTGTATTAAGTCTGATATCTAGTATTTTTCATTTAAGTACTTTGGTTAAATGATATAGGGAGCAATTTATTTCATTCATGTAAAAGTTACATTACAACAGTGACTACACTCCAAAAGTACTTCATTGGCTGTAAAGTGCTTTGAGACGTCCGGTGGTCGTGAAAGGCGCTATATAAATGCAAGTCTTTCTTTTTTCTTTTTACAATTTGGGTTTTAAGTTATCTTCTGTATATTCACAAAGCTTTGATTTTGGAAAGTTGCATTTAATTTGACTAAGGTACATCACTTGTTGCTGGTTGGCCAGAAAAGGTTTACCATGAGTTGCACATATAATTATGTTAATTCAAACTAATTTGTTATAAACTTGAAGGTGCAGTTATTAAATTTTATTTTAAATATTAACATCTGCCTTGTCCCTAGGCCTTGATTCTGTTTGTGTTTTTATTAATATTGCATGAAGTTATTTTATACATGAGATGTCTTGCTAATTCCAATTAGTTAAAAATAAATGACCACAATCTAGTGAGATTTGTAAATTATTCTGTGCTGTGATAATATTGAAATTGGAACCACTTTTCCCTTTCCAACTATCGTATTCGGGCACTTTTTTGTTGGCAATGCTAACTCAAGACTTGTAGAGGAATTGAAGAGAAAGTGCCTTTTTCTCTTCTGTAAAACGTTTGATTGTTAACTTGTCCGTACATTCTGTATGCTGGGGATGCCAATATCCCCAGCATCGAAGCTTTGACCACGCTCGATCAGCTCCGATGGACAGGTCACATTGTCCGCATGCCCGATACGAGACTCCCAAAACAAGCACTCTACTCGGAGCTCCGGCACGGCAAGAGAGCCCCAGGTGGGCAGAGGAAATGCTTCAAGGACACCCTCAAAGCCTCCTTGAAAAAGTGGAATATCCCCACCGACACCTGGGAATCCCTGGCCCAAGACCGCACAAAGTGGAGGAGAAGCATCCGGGAAGGCGCCGAACACCTCGAGTCTCTTCGCCGGGAGCAAGCGGAAGCCAAGCGCAGGCAGCGCAAGGAGCGCGCGTCAACCCAAGCACCCCACCCACCCGCCCCTTCAACCACCGTCTGCCCCACCTATGACAGAGACTGTAGGTCCTGCATTGGACTCATCAGTCACCTGAGAACTCATTTTTAATGTGGAAGCAAGTCATCCTCAGTTCCGAGGGACTGCCTAAGAGAGAGAGAGAGAGAGAGAGACATTCTGTATGTGGTCACGAAGTAAAATATTAATCTACTCGTCACGGCTCATGCAGTGGTAGAATATTGGAGAACCAATGTGCTAGGCCAGAGAATGCTGTGCTGTGACTTCATGCCTATGAGCTGCTGAACTCCTAGCCTCAGCCAGGCAGCTATGGGAGATAGCAAGCAGAGACCAGAGCCACCAGACAAATCTCCAAAGGAACGGGGCATGGGCATAAGGACAACCAGCAGCAGATTCATCACTTGGTCACCATTGCATCTTTCCTACCTGCCTGTTCAGAATGACATTGGATGAAACCTGGGAGTAGACTACCTGCTTAGATCACAAATACAATTGATTTCATTTGTGTTTCTCAGTCACAGTTTCCGTTATACTTTTTAATCTTGACCCCAATTCCAGAGGAAAAAACATTTTGAAAGAGACATAAACGTTGGCATAGTGGTTAGCACTGTTACCTCACAGCGCCAGGGACCCGGGTTCGAATCCGGCCTTGGGTGACTGTCTGTGTGGAGTTTGCACATTCTCCCCGTGTCTGTGTGGGTTTCCTCCGGGTGCTCCGGTTTCCTCCCACAGTCCAAAGATGTGCGGGTTAGGTTGATTTGGCTATGATAAATTGACCCTTAGTGTTAGGGGGGGATTAAATACGTGGGGTTACGGGGATAGGGTGGGATATGTGTCGGTGCAGGCTCGATGGGCCGAAATGGCCTCTATCTGCACTGTGGGGATTCTGTGATTCTGTCATTGCTTACACTTAAAATCACAAAGAGAATTGTTCGTTAATTCGAGCTTCAATGTTACCCTGATGGCTCAGTGAGTTTACAAAGTGAATGGGTTCATACAAACCAGCATGGGCCTGGTTTTGATCTTTGGTCTATGCTGCAGTTAGCTAACCTAACCCAGGGGTGCTAAGGTAAACTGTTTCCTCCCTTCTACTGCCCCAAATAGGTGAATGATTAACCAGTTCTCATTATTGGAGTTTGTAAATTTTATCCGCCAAGGGTCCAGCTCCTGATCGCCATCCACGGACTGTTTTTAGACATGCACGTGTGTAGACATTGGATGAGGACACCATTGAGCTCAGCTGTAATGCCCAATAGCCTGCTGACACTTGCTGTCAAGGCTCACATATGGCGATTGGGTGAGGTACCCAATGGTGACTGGTGTAACGAGACTTCAGCGAGGAGTCAACACCTTCAGGATAGGAGGGGTAAAAAATTGATGAGGAAAAAGATTATGGTTGTAAAAAGCTGGTGGAAAGTAGATTCATTTCAGAAATGGGTACCAAAGGTTTGAGATGGATTTGCAGTACAATGCAACACAGCCCAGAGTCTAGAACGACTATAATGCTGAATCTTAAGTGTGTATTAATGAAGCATGACATAAGTTTCTGATCTTTGTAATAAGTACATGTTATACTTCATCAGCTGTTATTTTCTGACAGCTCGTAATGACCCAGGCATATCATTTCTAATGGTGCTTGGGAGACCCTGACACTTTTCATGCTCAAAATCTTTATGATTATGTAATAAACATTTTACATCTTTAATGGTCTCCCCATTTACTGTGCAATTTGTTCCTAGATAAATGAATAAAGTAATTTGCTCCACCATATTACTGTCAATTTTAATGTTAAACGGATTCTGTTATGTTGCTTCCACCATGATTTAAATACAGAATACATTTACTAGTTTCTATTCAGAAGTCATCAGTATTACTGAGTAACACTGTCCATGGTCTGAGATTATTAACCAATCAATCATGAATTTTGTGTTATATAGTGATTCTCTTGTTATGTGCTGGTATTTATGAACATTAGGCACTAATCTCAGATAGATTAGTGCTGGAAAACATTGGATAAATACTCCAAGAGATAATCTGTTACGGGGTGCCAGGTCGATTGCATTGCAGTTGGCATCTTGACTCAGTGGTAGCACCCTTGCTTCAGAATCAGAGGCCGCGATTTCCCTTACCTCGGTGGGTCCGTGGCGGGCGACGTTGGTGGCGTGTCCCAGCCTTGCTGCTGTCTCCAGCCCGCTGTCCAAAATAATTAACAATGAAACGTTTTACAGAAGAGAAAAAGGCACTTTCTCTTCAATTCCTCTACAAGTCTTGAGTTAGCACTGCCAACAAAAAAGTGCCCGAATACGTTAGTTGGAAAGGTGGTTTCAATTTCAATATTATCACACCACAGAATAATTTACAAATCCCACTAGATTGTGGTCATTTATTTTTATCTAATTGGAATTAGCAAGATATCTCATGTATAAAATAACTTCACGCAATATTAATAAAAACACAAACAGAATCAAGGCCTAGGGACAAGGCAGATGTTAATATTTAAACTAAAATGTAATAATTGCACCTTAAAATTTATAACAAATTAGTTTGAATTAACATAATTATATGTGCAACTCATGGTCAATCTTTTCTGGCCAACCAACAACAAGTGATGTACCTCAGTCTAATCAAACGCAACATTCCAAAATTGTGAATATACAGAAGATAACTTAAAACCCAAATTGTACTTTTACATGAATGAAATAAATTGCTCTATATATCATTTAACCAAAGTACTTAAATGAAAAATACCAGATATCAAACTTAATACAGAACTTATAACACATGTATCATAGAATTTTGTAAATTAATGCACAAGGCCACAAATTAGGAAATGAATGTATTTATATTTACACCTTATTATTGATGGGTGAGAAATTTCCTGTCGAATAATAAAGTTCACAATTATATTCAGATAAAATGGAGACATATTTTAAAACAATAGGTATAATGATTAATTACACAAGACATAAATGGTTTCCATACAACATAGGAAACGAATGTTTCTAAATATAAACTTTTTAAGTTGGAAAGTTCTTTTCCACTAATCTACAAGAAGTGATACTTCAGAGTCATCAATATAGATTAATAATGACCCATTTCTTTCTTCTAAATGAATACAGTAAAAAAATATTTTACAGTTCTATATACTCTCATAGGGCCACCTTAAACATTCACTCCCTCCACCACCGGCGCACCGTGGCTGCAGTGTGTACCATCTACAAGATGCACTGCAGCAACTCACCATGGCTTCTTCGGCAGCACCTCCCAAAAATTTCATATGCTTATGGAGGGAGTCACAGCACGCAGGGGGGTTCTCTTCCCTTCCAATGGGCGGAAGAGACTTCTCCAGGAGATCAACGCAGCCTGGTTGCACATTGCACAGGAGGACACAAGCAGGGATGTCGTCAGGAGGACCAGGCTGCAGTGGCGCAAGCCTTTCAATGATCTCAGTAGGTCACAAAACGTTACTGCAAAGCCACACTCAACCTCATCCTGCTGTGCCATTCATCACATCCCCATCACTCTGCCTTCCCTACCCGACTCCTGCACATCCTTACTCACACCAAGTTACCTTGCACCTCCACCCATCCCTCTCTACATTATCACTTCCCCATCTCACTAGCCACCCCTCACACTCACCCTCATCCTAGTCCAATCATACCAACTAACAACACACAAGAGTAGGCACTTGGGTGTTTTATGCAAAGTTCATGTAAAGTTTCTGTTAATGTGGTGTCAAACATTGAAACCTTTATTTTCAACACTTCTTGTACAGATCTGTGTGCACCTTTGGAAGTGGCTTAGTGAGTTGCAGTGAATGGTGAGACGTAACAATGGTGATGAGTGTGAAAGGAATGGCTTGGGCATTGTAGGGATGCTTTATGGTATTGGTGTGGGGTGGTGCCAACCTGGCGCATCATGTGGCAGCCAGGGTGTACAGCGTCAAGTGAGGTAAACTGGCCATGATGAGGCCATCCCTGGCCTCCCGGGCAGCAATGTGGTCGGGTGCTGATGCCCTCTGTCCTGTGCAGCATCAGGTGATTGCGGAGAAGGTCGGTGTTGTTGTTGGTGCTGCTGGTATGCCTGGTGCTGCTGGTGTTGGGGTTGATTGTGGTGGGATTCTGAAGACCAAGGTGAGATAGTTTCAAGGGCACAGATGCTGATGGAATAGACGGCAGGTGAAGTTGAGATGACAGAAGTGATCTGTCAATGGTGAGAGAGGTTGTTCCAATGAGGTGACACTGGATACAGAGTTTACTCCAAACACTTGCAACCTGCATAAAGCTCAATCTGTCTTGCAAATGCAGTAAGCAACAGCTTCTGAGCTTGGAAAGTGAACAGCTGTGAGATGGGAGCTTTTATAGCACATTTGCAGCTGTCAAGTAATGAGATGATTCCACGGTCATACAACTCCCGACCTGCTTACCTCGCGTGAACCCCGAGCAGCGTGGACCCCGTGGGCGACATCGTAAAATGTAAAGGTGAGCTCAAAATACTTCTTAATGGGCTGTTAACAAGGATATAATGACCTGAATTGCCTCCCCCACCGCTGAGTGACGGGTCTGTTCAGTGCTGACAGACCTGACATATGGGAAAGGCGCATGGCGGCGGGTTGACAGTGGGGTCATGACCTGCTGTCAAAAAAATAAATTCCCACCGAACCCGCCACCGAACGCGCACGCTGACCCCCCGAAAAATTCCCCCCCGGATTGTGGGTTCAAGCCTCACTCTAGGAACTTGAGCACATAATCTAGGGTAACAGTTTCGGATAGTAGTGAGGGTATGCTGCATTGTCAGAGGTGCCATTTCTTTGGATGAGACAGTAAACTGAGGACAGGTGGACATAAAAAATCTCATGGTACTGTTTGAAGAAGAGCAGGGGAGGTCTCCTGGTGTCTTGGCCAATATTTATCCCTCAACCAACATCATCAAAACAGATTAACTGGTCATTTACCTCATTGCTGTTTGTAACACTTTGCTGTGTGTAAAGTGGTTGCCATGTTGGCCTATATAACTGTAATGACTATACTTCAAAATAAACAGTTGGCTGTGAAGAGCTTTGGAACATCCTGAGGGCATAAAAGATGTTCTGGGAATGCAATTTTTTTCTTTTAATGCTCTCCACAATCCAGGGGGGTGGGTGATGGCGGTGTTCAATTTCTTTGTCTAGAGTCCTGGATCACTTCTTGAAATGGTTTGTACTGTATGGTCTGGGGCAGCACAACATTGTACCTACTAGTTTACCTCATAAGTTCTTCAATATTACCCCACCTTGTTGCTGAGACAGGTCTTTCTTGGTCTTCGTGCTTTTTCTACCAAATAATCCTGCATTATTGTGTTACTCACTGCGTTAGCACTTCCTCTTTTGGCACACTACAAAATCTTGTAGTTCTGATCAGTTAACTCTGCCTGTACAGCCTCACTTCCCCTGTGAGCTGTATCTGAGACATACAGGTCCTTTCACTATCACCAGAAGGCAACTGTTTTGACTGTCTTACTCCCTTTATTGACCACTCTTGACAATCACAATTCTATAACAATTCCTACCGTTATTATTATCTATAGAACTTGTCCCTCCAACTTGGGTCAAATATAACTTTTTAATTTATGCCATAAAAAGGACATTTTAATCTCTTTACTATTCTTACCATTTTCTATGCAGTTTGTTCCAAGATAAATTAAGTAATTTGCTAATAGACTATAGTACTTTTGATGTTAAATAGAATGGGTTCCGTTCTTTTGATGATTGGATTTAAATACAATATAAGAACATAAGAAATAGGAGCAGGAGTAGACCATTCGGCCCCTCGAGCCTGCCCCGCCATTCAATAAGATCATGGCTGATCTGATCTTGGCCTCAAAGCCACTTTCCCGCCCGCTCCCCATAACCCTTGACTCCCCTGCAGCTCAAATATCTGTGAATCTCCGCCTTGAATACTTTCAGTGACTCCGCCTCCACTGCTCTCTGGAGTAGAGAATTCCAAAGATTCACGACCCTCTGAGAGAAGAAATTCCTCCTCATCTCCATTTTAACTGGGTGACCCCTTATCCTGAAACTATGCCCCCTAGTTCTCGATTCTCCCACGAGGGGAAACATCCTCCCTGCATCTACCCTGTCATGGGCTGAATGACCTTCTTCCGTACTGTAACCATTCTATGATTCTATGCCTTGGGCGGGAGCGCTAAACAGGCAGTATTGCATCGGCTGTCTCTTATACGCCCCACTTGATATTCCGTTCTATTGAAGACAATGGAACTGCACATCAGGCGCCGGGCATAACAGGCGGCCGATCTGATACCGCCCGCTTAGCGCCACTGCCCGAGATGAATTTCTACCCCTATATACTTATTACTTTCAACATAGAGGTTGTCAGTATTATTAGCAAGATAGCACTGTCTAGCATCTGAGACTACTAACCGACTTTCTGCTTAGCTTTACCCAGTAGTCTCTGCACATATTCTACTCCTGTTAATTCAAAATTATTTTTTGTTGGAAAAAAATTGTATCCAGTGGTATAAATCAATCATTTTTAATAAAACAGCACTGGAGACCTTTTTGCAAGTTTTCAATTTGAATGAACAAATAATTTGAATTCATCAACTTCAAATTAAGATGTGCATGCGGTAGAAATCATGAGGGGTCTGGACAGAGTAGATAGAGAGAAACTGTTCCCATTGGCGGAAGGGTCGTGAATGAGAGGACACAGATTTAAGGTGATTGGCAGAAGAACCAAAGGCGACATAAGAAAAAACTTTTTTACTCAGCGAGTGGTTGGGATCTGGAATGCACTGCCTGAAAGGGTGGTGGAGGTAGACTCAATCGTGGCTTTTAAAATGGAATCGGATAAGTACCTGAAGGAAACACATTTGCAGGGCTACGGGGAAAGGGCGGGGGAGTGGGACTAGCTGAAGTGCTCTTGCAGAGAGTCGGCACGGGCTCGACGGGCCAAATGGCCTTCTTCCGTGCTGTAACCATTCTATGATTCTATGCCTTGGGCGGGAGCGCTAAACGGGCAATATTGCATCGGCCATCTCTTATAAGCCCCGTTTGATATTCCGTTCTGTTGAAGACAATGGAACTGAATATTGGGTGTGGAGTATATCAGGCGGACGATCCGATACCGCTCATTTAGAACTAGCTGCGCCCAAGGCAAATTTCTACCCCGTAGATTGTGCTATTGAGGGCAGTGTCTGAATACAGATGGAAAAGACCAGGTGGCACTATGCAACTTTGCTGTACACCTTTCCCACTTACAAATGAATCTGTTCTCCTGTCAGTCTCACTGATTTGCTTCATAAAGAGCTGAATGAATACCACAATGTATCTTGGGAAAGCCAACTCCAACAGCACAGTCATTACCTTATTGGGACTCCCAGTACGCAAAGCTTTTGTTTCATTGATGATAATAATCACAACCTTAAAAAGGCCTATTGCTTTTTTTAGGATCAGTGTTTATTGATATGTACTTAATGCTTGAATGTCACCTGTTTTCTTGCTTGCAATCAAGAAAATTGTCAGTTCGCAGTCCAA
This sequence comes from Squalus acanthias, assembly GCA_030390025.1. Taxonomy (NCBI): domain Eukaryota; kingdom Metazoa; phylum Chordata; class Chondrichthyes; order Squaliformes; family Squalidae; genus Squalus; species Squalus acanthias. Next base: position 16,791,333 of record CM059448.1, read on the forward strand.
AACAGTGATATCATGGTTGTATATAAATAACCTCAGATCAGCTGCTGTCCACTTCCAGTAGTGGCTTCAGGCTGCGGGTGATTCTATTTGCTTACGACTAATATTTTAAATGATATGGGGTGTTTTGCACATCATAAGTCCAACCAGGAAGAGAGCCTGTAAATAAGAACAAGCACAATACAAGACATCTTTTTAAAGAGCAGTATGCTTTAATTTCTGATTACAGCTATTAGAATTGTGAATATTGTATTACTGATAATCCACTAAATAAAAAATGCTAATTTTAAAAAAAAGAACAGCAGTGTAGTTCTATTTTTACCACAACCGGGCTACCTATTCGACTGTATCTGCATGTTCTCCCTCATGTGCAACATAAGCCCATACCCGAGAGCCAAGGATAAGCTGACTAATTGAAGCTGAGATGTACGTCAAATTCACTGCTCCTCATCTCCCAGCCACTGTACACATACAATTATGGCTTTGTAATTAAACCTCCTACAGTTTGAACATTTTTTTAAACTAACAGTTGGATATCTTTCAGTTACAGTATATTGTTTCCAAAAAAAACTATCTTAATATTGGGAGCAGGGAATCACGCAAGAATGGTGTCACAACCGAAAGACTTATTAAGAATCCTGTCAAATTTATTTGTTTGAAAATGGCACTGTCGTAAATTGGTAAGAGTGCAGGAATGTACAGGCTGTGTGCCAACTATTTTCTTGCTTTGTATAGAAATACCCAGATTAATTATTCACCTGCCGATTCAATTCAACTCTTCTTCCTGTTAGGAAGTGTAAAGCATTCATTTAGTACCTGACCCTCACGGCAGGCACGGGATTGGAAATAACAGGCGTGGACCCATGCCCAACTGTTCTGTGACTCAATGCTTTGAAGCACCAATGTGCCAAGTTAATTTTTTTAATAAATATGTAACTGGCTCCTACTAAAGTAATAAATAAAGTACCAAAGTCAAAAATGAGAAGTCGCACAACACCAGGTTATAGTCCAACAGATTTATTTAAAATTACAAGCTTTCGGAGCTGTCGCCCCTTCGTCAGGCAATAAGTAACTTTGCCTGACGAAGGGGCGACAGCTCCGAAAGCTTGTAATTTTAAATAAATCTGTTGGACTATAACCTGGTGTTGTGCGACTTCTCATTTTTGTCCACCCCAGTCCAACGCCGGCATCTCTGCATCATTACCAAAGTCAAATTAATGACACTGGGAATGTATTGATCCATCAATTAACTAGCACCCTTCTCTCTCTTACAGTCGAAACAATTATAACAGCAAAGGTTTGTATACATATATTAAGAGAAAGAGAGTGGTAATGGGGAAGGTGGGCCCATTGAAAGCAGACACAGGGGAGATGATAACGGACAATAAGGATATGACAGACTTGTTAAACGAGCACTTTGGGGGGAATTTTAACCCCCAAGAATGGGTGGGTTAAGGTTGGGTGGGAGATTAAAGTGTTAAAAACCTGAATCCCAACCCCAACCTGCCTCCAACTCGCCCATTTCTGGTTTTAACGGAGGCGGGACAGGGGGCAGGCAGCCAACCCGCTCCCGGAGGCGGGTGCATGAGGTCAGGACAGCCTCGGGAAGCAATCCTTGTGGCCCAGGAGGAGCAGGAGTGCTTCCTCCCAGGCCCCCAAGCTCACCCACCATCAGCCCTGTCCCGATACTAAACCCTCCCCCCCCCGCCCCAATCGGATTCCCCCTCCGGGATCGGACCCTCTGGGGTCAGGGATCAAACCCCGCTGGATCGGACCCCCCCCCCCCAGGGTCGGGGTTCGCTCCTTCCTGTGGTTGTGGCCTCTTCTCCGGCATTCCCCGCCCGACTGGAAGCTCGCCTGTCAATCAGGCTGACTTCTGGGCGGGGATCCTCTCTGTGACGTCACATGCACACTGTGGAGTTTCCTGCGCTCTACTGGAGTCCCCTTCCCCACCGCTCCCGGCGGGTCAAAAACTTAAAATTCCAGCCATTGTATCTGTTTTCACGGCGAAGAAAGAGGACAATATACCAGTGGCACAAGGGAACCTACGTGGGGAAATGTGAGGTCATCCACTCTGGATCTGGGAAAGTCAAATCAGAATATTTTCTTATTGGAGAGAGACTAGGAGCTGTGGAGGAGCAAAGGGATTTAGATGCCCATGTACACAAATCACTAAAAGCTAGTGCACAGGGACAAAAATATAATCAAAAAGGCTAATGGGATGTTGGCCTTTATCTCAAGTGAGTAGGTTGTTAAAGGGGAAGGGGATGCGATCGTGAAGGGGGCAACTGGGAAAGCTAGGGAGATCGGGAGGGTGAACCAAGAGAAGGCTGATCGGGTGACAAAGACAAGAATATTAACTTAAATATGTTGGGGAACAGGGAATCGATGTAGGTCAGGAAGGAAAGGGCCAATTGGAATTAGTGTAGGACAATATACGGGTAGTTGAGTTTTGAACAAGTTAAAGTCTAAGTTGGAAGGTGGAGGGTCAGAGGCTGGCAAGGACGTTGGAGAAATTCGTTCATGCCCAAAAACGGGGACGGAGGGAATGATCCCTGCGCCTGAATGGATAGGCCCAAGGCGCACCTGATATTGGGCCTCGGGCCTAGTTATCATTGAACCTGCAAGCTCAGACACCTAATGGGAGTCCCCAGGCAGCTCACCGGAGAAGCAGCCTCAAAGGTCAGACCACTGCGAAGCCCTCAGGTAAATCCTGAAAGGGGAGCGACGGGATAAGGGTCGATCGGGAGAGGGGGCGATCAGGAGAGGGGCCAACTGAGAGAAGGGGCAACCAAGATAGGGGGTGATCGGGAGAGGGGGTCAAACATTCTAGTACACTGCTAATTTTTTTTCTGACATGTCAACCGATCAGTCAGGTACAGGTACGAGACTCAGTAGTAACAAATTATTATTTCTAACATTATTGAGATTAGCTGGGAACAAAATTAGCACCAATGGCAAGTGTTCAGGTGGATATCTGTAAGGCCTTATTCACCACTGAATTAGGCCAAGATCTTATTCCCTGCTGTTTGACAGGGCTGGAGTTCTACCCCCTAAAGTCATTAACAGCCTGCAATTTAAAAAAAAAAAATTCTGAGTTTTGAATTCTGGGTTGTTGTGTTCTTTTAATTGACTTTACGACATTTGGGAAGCATATTGTTTAGAAAAAGATATACTTCATCTGCTGTTGCTTCCAAACAGTTCACAGAAAACAGATAAAATGGTCTGTCCTCCTGACAAAATCTACATAAGAATTAGGACCAGGAGTAGGCCATATGGCCCCTTGAGCCCGCTCCGCCTTTCAATAAAATCATGGCTGATCCTTGACCTCAACTCCACTTTCCCATCTGATCCCCATATCCCTTGATTCCCCTACAGTTCTGCTGCATTTTGTGGCGTCAGGATTGGAATTATCATGAAAGAACTAAAGGTCCTGGACATCAGATTCTATGGTCAATAAGCTGGACTTTTCTAATTCATTGAATGCTATTTTTGATTTTATAAAAATACCAATTGTTGAATAATTATTGCTATAGTTACCTTTTGGGCAAGTTGACCAATTCTACTCTTTAGATATATGAAAGTAGCTGGGGGTGGGAGAAGGGCTGGACTTCTCACCTTTTTCCTTTTCTCCTTGTGAGGAAGTGTTTTGCTTTCACTAAGCTCTTTCCTCTACCAACGTGATTGAGGCTGTAAATGGGTCATGACGAATTTCTGATGTGGTGGCAGTGTGGCCCTTATCGCTAAATCTCACTTTGGTCTCTTCCCTACTCCTCTGGTACCTTTGAGCAGCACCTCAACTTGTTTCCACCCCTCTCATCTCTCCTTTAACATCCTCATTCTCTACCACTCATCCAAGCCTCACCTTGAGTTTCTCATTGTGATATACTCACTGCTTTCCTCCTTCAGCCTCTGCACTAAACAACTCTTCATCCTCTGTGATTTCAATCTTCATCTGAACTCACCTCTGAATTCACTGCCCTCCTTTAACCTCTTCCTGCATATAACTTTCCTACCCATATTCACTCCCACCTCCTCGATCTTGCCATCGCGCATGGCCTCTCTATTCCCATTGTCGCAGTCTCAGACAAGAGTGTGACTACCCTCACCTGGTTCCACTCTTGCCTGTCCAGTCATAGCCAGAAAATATCCTGCAATGGCTTCTCTTCCCATCACCGCACTGTAGTTCCCCAAGGATCTGTCCTTTGCACCCTCCTATGTCTCATTGACATGCTACCACTCGGCAACATCATCTGAAGACATGACGTGAGGTTCCACATGTACGCTGACAGCCTTATGACCCTGAACAGAGCTTCCGACCCCATACCCTTTCCCAAAACAAAGACCGCCTACTCCCACTATAATATTGCCTGTCTCTGCCCCCGAGACAGCCCATCTGCTGCTGAAACTCTAATTTTTGCTTTTGTTACCTCCAGAGTAGACTATTCCAATGCTCTCCTGGCCAGCCTCCCATCTTCCACCCTTCATAAGCTTGAGCTGATTCAAAGCCCTGCCGACTGTATACTAACAGGCATCAAGTCCCACTCACCCATCACCCCTGTGATCCCTGTCCTACATTGGCTCCCGGTCTACCAACGCCTCAAATTAAAAATTTCTCATCCTCGTGCTCAAATCCCTTCATGGGCTCAACCCTCCCTATCTTGTTAACCTCCTCCAGCCCTACAACCCTCCTCCAACTCTGCGTTCCTCCAACTCTGGCCTCTTACGCATCCCCCACTTCCTTCACCACCAACATTGGCTGCCATGCATTCAGCCGTCTTGGCCCAAAGCTCTGGAATTCAATCCCTAAACCTCTCCACCTCTCTCTCTCTTCCTTTAAGGCCCACCTTAATACATACCTCTTTGATCAAGCTTTTTGTCACCCCATCTAATATCTCCTCCTTTGGCTTAGTGTCAATTTTCTGTCTGATTACACTCCTGTGAAGCACCTTGGAACGCTTTCCTACGTAAAAGGCGCTATATAAATGCAAGCTGTCATTGTGAACAGGGTTAGCTTTCATTAACAGTGGCTGGAAGTGCAGGGTTCATGATGTGGTGTAATTTCAAAACTACGCACTTGCTGCTTGACTAATTCAGTGGAGAATAGCATGAAACAGAAAAAAAACTCAAATGACTTCTGCCACTTTTCACTATAGAACCCAGCCTTTGTTGGACTGATTATTTAGCATGTAATGAGGATATCTGATACTTTTAAACTGACTATGCCCATGTTCCACATCAAAGAACTTAATGGCAAACCTCTAAGTTAAAGTCAAAAAGTCAATTCCACAAAGTAATCGGCAGATTTCTGAAACGTGTTTGCCTACGCGAGTCCACACAGAAACAGCACAAGAAATCATGTTGCATATCGACAAAACCATTGTTATGAATAGGACCAATAAATGCAAACAGCAATTCCTGGCACAATCATGTTCAACAATTGTGCAACAGCTCCAGTTTGCATTGTTTGGAACACTGCTTAAGATTCCTGGCACCCAACTCACTTGTAACTTTTACTACAACTCCCAGAATCCTGCGCACTGCACGAAGCAATTACGTCATTGCCTTGCTACGCATGCGACATGAAGCATGCGCAGTAAGTGAGTGTTTTTTTTCCCTCGCGGCACAGTGCGCATGCGGAGTGAGAGGCTGTTCTCCCCCACACCCCCCTCTCTCTCCGACCAAAGGCGGCAGTGCCGAGACGATGAAGGGACGTGCCGCCGAGGAAACGGATTGGCTGAGCTCTTCGGACGGTGATCACGGGGGGGGGAGGGGGCGGGAATGAGATTTGGGCCTGACGTCACGGCCGCGCAACCCCAGCCAGACTGCGCATGCGCCGTTGGAACATGGCATCATCCGCGCAGCGGCAGATGCCGAGCAAAGAAAAAGCCAATCCGGAGCATGCGCATTAACACCAAACCGTGTTGGGGTGGGGGGTGGGTTTCTTTGGTTGCGCACGCGCGGTTGGGCAAGAATGCTCTCGCGCGTGCGCAGCTGGTCTCTTTCTCCCCCTCCCCCTTTGGCGGCGCTTGCGCAGTGCGTGTGATGTGTGTGGAAAGTTTGCGCCAAGTTGGAGGCAGAAAAAAATGTAAAGCGAGAAGCCTGGGCTCCGAGTGTTTGTGTACGCGCTGGCGGGCTTCAGGCAGCTCCAACACCCGGGGAATATTCCGCCTGCCGCCGCCGCTCGCGGCCTGCGCCTCCCGACCCTCCGTGCAGCCGCGGGATTATCTGCTGAATGGTCGCGGCTCTGGGGCTTTCATTTCGCACGGATGGAAACCGAGTGGATCGACGCGAATATTATGGTCGCCCAGGGAAGGCTTCATGTCGGCTAGGCCGCGGCCCAGGCCTGGCTTTACTGCTGCTGCTGCCGCCGGTGGACCCCGTTGAATGCGAACGGCTGGGATTATTGTGGATTTATTATTTTTATATATACATTTTTTGTCTTTCTTCGGTTGGCCCGAGAGCCAGACGCGGATTTTTTTTGGTGCCCTGCTCCGTGACGGATTCTTGTGGGTGTTGGTGACGGCTCGGGGGGCTTCCTCCATCACAGGGGCTGCTGCTGCCTCTTCACGGAAAAGAAGCGGCGGTGTTGAATGTGGGATAAAATGGAGACGAAGACGATTGTCTACGACTTGGACACCTCGGGAGGGTTGATGGAGGTGAGATTTGCTGCTTGCCTTCCGATCGCGCCCCAAAACAAATCTGCAGCCCAGGTTTAAGAGAGGTGCAAGAAAAAAAAAACCCTCCTCAGTACAAATGGCCTCGATCTTTCCTCTTTTTTTTAATACGTCCTTTTGTTACACATTCTAGAAATATCCACATCTTCCCAGTGGCTTGGCGGGGGGGGGGGGGGGGATAAGAAACGCTTCCAAATTTAATCTTGCCTGAGCCGCTTTCTTGCTGATTTTTCTTTTATTTATTTAAAAATGAATCATTTTCCTCTCCTGTTTTTTTTCTTTGCTGCAGAAAATCCAAGCCTTGCTGGCCCCTCCGAAGAGCGAGGAGAGCGACAAGAGGGCCAAGAAGCTGGAGAAGGAGCCGCGGCGGAGCGGCCGGGCCACCAACCACGACACCTGCGACAGCTGCAAGGAGGGAGGAGACCTGCTCTGCTGCGATCACTGCCCGGCCGCCTTCCACCTTCAGTGCTGGTCAGTTCACTCTGCAGCCGACCCTCGGCTCTCCCAGAGAGGAGCGTCTCGGTCGGGGGGATTCTTTTAAATCGCATGCAGTGAAACCCGGTGCAATGGCCTGTCTTTCCCACCCTCCCCCTTCTCTTCCTGTTGGTGTTTCCCCAGACGTTTGCCTGCAGCCTAGATACTGACGGGGTTCATGTTGAAATGTGCTTGGACTCCCTGGGTGCATGTATTGTAGTGGCTGCTTTTTGTACAGCAGTAGCTCTCGTCCTGACCTGTTCCCTCCTCCTCCTCCCCTTCCTCTCGCTAACTGGGGTCTGAACGAGGCCCAAAGCCTCCCAGTATGAACTTTAGATAGGTGAAGGAAACTGTAAACGTGTAGCCCCGTTATTCAAGAGAGGTCCTGCTGTCACTCGGCTCGGGCCTTGGCTGCTACCGAGCCATCTCTTTCCCCACACCTCCCTCTCCACTTTGCAAACAGGGGCACCTGAGGGCGGGTTGTGTTTGTGGGAGGGGGGTTGTTATTGACTAAACACTCGTGTATGTGTTTTTCTTCTACATGGCCTTGTTTGTACTCTGAGATCGCTTCCTGTTGTGCTCACAGGCCTGGTCCCTGAGCACCGTTTCTGTGCACCGAGGCGGATGCCTTCCTTTCCTCCACTTTGTGTGTGTTTGCAAATACGCAACATGGCGACCTCCGTTTAAATTATATTTTCGATTCGCAGCGCCATTTTAGTTGACTTCTCGGTTCGGGGAGTTAGTATCAGATTTGGGCTAAGTTGGCAACGTTCTTGGTGATTTTGGGAAGAAGTGTCTGAGTTCTGAGGAAGCACCGGGACGCGCTTTTTCGTTAATTGAGATAGCTTTTACAAGATTCCTATTTAAATAAAAATCTTTCCTCCTGAAAGTACTCATGTTATCCTTTTGGGTTATGTGGAGCATATTACCTTGGCATTTCATGAAAGGCATTCCATTCTGCCTGGTAATGTAAGCACATCTTTAATCTTTTTTGGTACTGAGTGAGATTTTTAAAACTTTTTATTTACTTTAAGTATTTGTGTGGTACTTGGATGGTCATTGTAAAGATCTAACATTGATTTATTAAAATTTAGTGACTTTTGTTCAAGATATTTACAGCAGGCAGAACAACTAATACTTTTGCTAGGCACACTGGTTTGTGAAGCTTTAAGGTCGGGTATAAGGATATTTTTTTCAGTTAGATCAGTTTGGTGTCTGAGTAATCCATTAAACCTCCCCCCATCTTTTTTGTTTCATAAACTGGTTTGGTAGGTTACTAGAGCCTCTCCTGTAGAAAAGGCATTGGTTCATGGCTTTATGCTACTTACATAAATTAGCTCAATTCTTGTCACCCAGTTCTACTATTGTCTAGTTTTTATCTAATTTCTCAATCTATGGTTAATATGGGAGTACACTTGAAGCATTTGACTATGTTGAATTTTCGAATTCTTGTGTTGTATTTCAACATAAAAAGCATGCAAGATTATTCATAACGATATAAGTTATGTCCTCAAGTGTGTATGATTTTGTATAAATTTATAGTATTTCAGAAATCAGGAGATTTAGGAGTTGAGCAACATTCATTTTGACATTGTAGACACTTAATTAGACTAAGTAAATAGATATGATTTGGGGTCATAAGAACATAAGAAATATTTCTATTTTTTTTCCTGTGCTCATTGTAGCAATATTTACTGAGGACCAGAAACAGTATACTTATGTTTTGGTATTAATGACATATACAATTAAATTTTAGAGGGTTTTATCTATGCTTTTGATTTTTATGGCTAGTTTGCAAGCAGAGCAGTTTTTTCCCCCCAAGTGACACAGTCTCCATATGACCCCTGAATAAGACTCGACTAAACCTTCTCATTTTGGTGAAGTAATGATTGGACTAAATCAAAATTTTACTAATCCACTTGCCCTCTCAACAGTGATCATTATGGACTTTACAATTTTGGCTTTCCTCCCTTCCTCTCCATGCCGAATGGATCAGGTTACTAATCAGGGCGAGTAAACTTTGGACAGTATTAGCAAATCAGGGTCGTGCAGAATAGTGACATTTCATCAATTGCAAATGTTGGCACAGGATTAGAATTCAAGAATTTTTGTTCTTATAGTAAGTTGGGGAATGAGCCAGATATTGGAAGCAGTATCTCTTCTGTACGGGTTATATGTTCGGTTCTAAACCAAAAGCCTGTGGCCATTTTAATGAGTCAGTGGAAGCTTTACTATTGGGCGCTTTTAATCAGTGGTAAATTCCTAACCTATTCTGTGGTTGTTTCACAAGATATTAGCTTTTGCATAAACTTGTATGACAGTTATTTTTGAAGTTTTCAGTCTAATTTGGCATGAAACTCGCAATTGTTTTTGAGTGCAGGAAGTTGCATAAAGCTTCTTGCCGCAGGGGATATGCTGCTGTATAAATAATGTCAGTTTTACGTTTTTTTTTAAGACTCCAGATAAAGTGCTCTTTATGGAACCCTGTCAACTGGTATATACTGTAATAAAGTGTGCTAACTGGCAGATGCAGTAAATATGACTTTAAAAAAAAATCAAATACAGTGGATCAGTAGTAATCGCGTCCATTTAATGATGGATTTCTGTGCTATAAGATTGAAATGCAGTTGAATGGATTGGAGCACTTGGAGGTGAAAACATTGTTCTCTGGTCGTAGGCAAACCTGGCAAGGCCACGTTTATTGCCCATCGCAAGTTGTCCTGGGAAGGTGGTGGTGGGCCTTGAACTGCTGCTAGTTTTTGTGGTGATGGTGCTCCAACAGTGTTAGTAATTGTTCAGTATAGGCAATATTATACTGCCTTCACTTAATGTTAATGTGCTCATTGGGGGAATCTTCCTAGTTCTAGAATTCACTTTTATCGGATCATGTTCCCTATCACTGCATCACACATTTTTTAAAAGGCATTATTTATTTTTGTTTAAAATGGATGCAACTGATTAAGCCCACAAAATTGGTTTGTATCAGATGCCATTTATTGTTTTGCTTCTATCAGTAGTCCTGGAGGATGTGGTTTATCGGGTGTCAGTCTCATTGGCTTTGTGTGATGCTGTACCAGTATTTTAAAGCCAAGCCACCTTGTATAAAAGCAAATTACTGCGGATGCTGGATATCTGAAATAAATACAGAAAATGCTGGAAATACTCAGCAGGTCAGGCAGCATCTATGGAGAGAGAAACCGAGTTAACGTTTCAGGTCATTGACTGTTCAGTATGTAGGTTGTTCCAGCATTGGTTGTGTCCATTTAATTGATTGCTGAGCTTCAATGGACCAAATGGCCACTCTTGTCCTTGATTTTCTTTATAATTTTTAAACTTTTCATTTGTTTAAACAGGTGATCCTTACATTTGTACTAAAAGAAAAATGAAGTTAAAAGTAGCACATTAGGATAGAATTGAGGTCATACAAGGTGTATTTCTCTTGTCTTAAAGATGTTGTGTGTATGTATAAAAAATATCTTTCTGCACAGTATAGGAGCCATAATTTTGGAATGGCAGGAATCTTACTATAGCAAATTTTCTTGAATGGGTTCTACCATTTACATACCCTCCCTATGCAACTTCAAAGGTTGCAGGTTCAAACAGGAAGTTATGATTGCTGTGCCAAATTTTGAAGGAGACACACAATATTTGTATGTTTGGGTTTAAGATTGGCTTGCATAACTTTTACATGACCACGCAAGACTTCAGATATTTCTCTGTCGGATTAATAAGTCTACAGGTGACTCAAAGTATCCTCAAAAGTCATTCCAGAAATGTTGGCCTATATTGTACACTTTTTTGAATTACATACTTTGCAAGACGTGGGACTACATAGATTAGAGTTCTTAAATTCTACCTGTTTAATGAGAGTGAACTTTTTTTTATGGCATGAGATACGCACTCTTGAGAGCACAGAGTAAACTTTGAGCGCAGTGATTTAATGTTTGGAAAATTTGGCATTCTATAGTCTTGGCCGATACATCTCTCTTTGCTGTCTTTCATTGCTCCTGTTGCAGTTTGTTGGAAGCTGGAGATTAATTTTGGCAATCCTAGAGTACTGTAGCTCCCCTCAACTTTAATAAAATTAGTGTTATGCTTGTAGTAGTCGCAGAGGTTGATCTGTTCTTTAATTTTCACAGTTGGTGTTTCTGAGTGGTGTCGAGGGCATTAAATTATTGCACTAGCAGGGATAGTGATCTTTTGACATTGGAGTGGTAATTTTAGTTGAGAAGTTCTTTTGAGGAGAAGGTGCTAGTTAAAATATCTGGGAAAGATATTTTGTGCAACTGAAAGATTTGTCGATTTTTGTTTAGTAATAGCACCTATTAACAAACTTTCCAGTGAACATTAGTAATGCAGCGGGAGCAGTGATCTTTTTCAAGACTGCATTCCGATTGCATTGAGGACTGCAATAGTGTTTCTGCATCAAAATTAATTAGGTAACCAGATGGTTAAGTCGTCTTACCCTTGGATTCTGTAGCTTCCATTTTAAACCTTTGTCTTTGGAAACTAATATAATCTGTTGTGCAGAGTGTTTACAAAAGTTGTGATGAAAAGAAAAGCTGGAAAGTGAAGGGGAGATAATTTTGTGGGGCATAGAGCCTCTATAGTGGTGAATGTGGTAGTGGAGTTGGGCCCATTTACAGCCCTATGTTTTTGACCCACAGTCACCACTAGCAAGGCCCTATACCGAGATTCACACTTGGCAGAATTACCTCCTGAAGAAAAAGAACTGCAGGTCAACTAGCAAGAGAAAATGGTCAACATTTTAGCTGTGACACTTCATCATACAAAGGAACCTGCCTGAAAGCTACTTTTTCTCTTCAGATGCTGACTGACTTACTCTGTATTGCCAGCATATTCTGTTACTTTATAAAAGGTTAATTTGGGGTTGGTTTTTATAAAGGGTTAATTATGTAATTTGAAAGCCAAAACCCTTCTAAGTACTCGAGGATTAACCTATAATGAGTCCCCATTATCACCTGTTGCATCATAATATGCTATTGATGCATTGTAGCTAGTTCTGCACTATAGAACAGGTGTATTCAAATGATAAAGCAAAACCCAGAAACATCTTTGACATAAAACTAAAAGGGATTGAAAGACCCTACTTATTAAGGATATAGCTTACATAAATACAGAAGTCTACGTGTTTGTTTGATGACACAGTTAACATTTATCCTTTGGTCAAGTTCACCGATTGTGTTCATTTCAGGCATTTGTTCATTTCAGGCAATGCCACAAAGGTGGTGACGATAACAGAGGTCATTGTGACCATGACTAAGATGGTGACGTTTAATTGTATTGTGAAGTTACTTTGTGTTTTGCCACTTTGCATCTTTTCGGTTGTGAACGGGACAGTTTCGATACTCTAAACTGAACAATTTCAGGCCTTTCTTTGAGGATTAAAAAAAAATCTGTGCAGAAAATAATGTTTTGTGGACTGTTAATAACGGTTTTCCAACAATTGAAAGCAATGCCACATTTGTTGAGGCTTTTTAAAAGGTATTATTTTGCTGAAATATCTAATAGCTGAAGGTATATTGGATCATGTAACTTGAAGTTTCACTAGATTATTTTTGAAGACCGTAGGAAAAAATGTGTATGCTCTTGATTAAAAGTTTGTGTTCTCATCCACGCATTTGTCAAATAAAGTAGAGTGCAATAAAGCTATAGAATTCAACAGAGGAAAACAGTGCAGAATAGTTCTGTTTTCATTGAACAAAATAGAGCATTATATTGAAAGTTTATTTGTCTGTGTCTGTTTTTTAAAATTAGATAGTTTGGTAAGTTTAGTTGGAGTTTGAGATTGATTCTTAGATTCTTTTGCCATGGCTTTATCAGAGTTTAAGAAAATGAGCACTACATCAGAGTATCTGCCTTAATTATCAACATAGTTTAATGTCATTTTTAGGAAAATGCAGCTGTTAGTTTTTGGTTCCTTGATTAGAATAGCTATTTTTGTTTTTAATGTTGGAGCTAAAACAAACAAGACTGTTGGGAGCAATTGGGTGATGAACAGGGCTAATCTGACTATCTCTCAGTTCATTTGAATACTCTACACTGACTATTTGGTAAGTGGTACTTTTTAAAAATTTGGCCAAAATTGATGATTATGGTGTCGCTGGACTGCTGCATGAACCTAAATAATGTGTCTTGTGGTTTGTTAGCTAACTTTGTGACTTGCAATGCAGAAAACGAAAAACTGCCCCAAGGCCACCTGTCAAGAAGACCCACTGGTGGCGCTAGCACCACATTAACTCCGGCATAAAAGCAGCTATTATTTAGGCCATGAATCTTTAAACTTTTTTGTTGGCCTTTTGGATCTGTACTGTGGAGTATTGAAGGACATATATAAAGTTTAAATCCATGTTCCCATTAACTTGCATACACCTCAAATTGTTGATACTGACTGAACTTGCTGATCTGATTTAAAATTTATCCATAACTGATGGAACAATGCTGAAAACAGCCCTTTCCCAACCTACAGACCCACAAAATAAAAACATAAGCACAAATAGGACTCCGTTACCTGGGCTTTGAGGGCTGGGTTGCCAGGGATTGGGGGCTACGTTTGGCCTAGGATAATGGGTTGAACACTCTTGGTGTAGGTGCGCACAATAAAGGCTTACTTGGTGCTGGAAAATTACTTTCACTGGTGGTCCTGTGTTCCATTGAGTCAGTGCCCTTAGTAGGAGGGGAAAAGTTGATTACAAAATACATATTTTGTGCTTATTAAAAAGTTTGTTGAAAAACAAGTATTTTGCATGTTGATGGCATAACCAGGTTTCTGTTGGAGTAAAGTACAAATACACAAATCACTAAAAGTAGTGACACAGGTTAACAAGGCCATAAAAAAAAAAACAAGCACTAGGGTTTATTTCTAGATGGATACAATTGAAAAGTAGTGAAGTTATGCTAAACTTGTATTGAACCTTGGTTAGACCACATTTGGAGTACAGTGTACAATTCTGGTTGCTATATTATAAAAAGGATATAGAGGCACTGGAGAGGGTGCAGAGATTTACAAGGATGATACCAGAAATGTGAGGGTACAGCTATCAGGAAAAGATGAAAGGCTGGGTCTCTCTTTCTCTTGAAAGAGAGCTGAGGGGTGACCTAATAGAGGTATTTAAAATTATGAAAGGTTTTGATAGAGTAGATACAGAGAGTGTGTTTCCACTTGTGGGGAAGAGCATAACTAAGGGCCATCAATATAAGATAGTCACCAAGAAATCAAATGGGGAATTCAGAAGAAACTTCTTTACCCAGAGAGTGGTGAGAATGTGGAACTCGCTACCACAGGGAGTGGTTGAAGTGAATAGTATAGATGCATTTAAGGAATGGTTAGATAAGCATATGAGGGAGAAGAGAATAGAGGGTTATGCTGATAGAGTTAGATGAGGAATGACGGGAGGAGGCTCGAGCATGGACTGGTAGCGCCTAATGGCCTCATTCTGTGCTGTATATCCTATTTTTAAATTCATTTACAGGATGTGGACTGCTCCGGCAAGGCCAGCATTTATGCCCATCCCTAATTGCCCTCGAAGGTGGTGGTGAGCCGCCGCCTTGAATACAACTAAGTGGCTTGCTAGGCCACTTCAGAGGGCAATTAAGAGTCAACCACATTGCTGTGGGTCTGGAGTCACATATAGGCCAGACCGAGTAAGGACGGCAGATTTCCTTCCCTAAAGGACCTTCGTGAACCAGATGGGTTTTTACCACAATCCGGTAGTTTCATGGTCACCATGTAATCCTATGTAAAGTGTCCCAAGACTTCGAATGCAGCATAACCTGGAAACTTTGGGAGCTAAGTTCTAGAAGCCAGATAACCACATAATGAAATAATTATGACATTTACTTTTCTTTAAAGGTTTTTAAAGTTTATAATCACTATGATGACTTTTAGTTTATTATGCTTTTCTTACGATTTTCATTACTTGGTAGTCTTTGAACACATTATGATTTTCTTTTGCGATGTTAATGTAAAGAAACACATTTGGACGTGAGTCTTTCTGGCAGTATAGTCCAACAAAGCCAATCTAGACTGAGTGCAAATCATGCAAAAAAGAGAAAAAGGTCATTGCCGTAAACAGTTCAGTTTCCTATTTTTTTCACCTCGATGATCAAATGTTCTTCGGACCCCATGTTTTCTCCATCACAAAGACCACCTACTTCCACTTCCGTAACGTCACTTGTCTCCGGTGCTGCCTCAGCCCATCTGCTGCCAAAATCCTCATCAGTGCCTGTGTCACCTCCAGACTTGACTATTCCAATGTTTTCCTGGCCAGCCCTTCATCCTCCACAGCGCTCCATAAATTTTTGCCGTGCGTTTTTCACAGTTCAAGTGGACATAATAAAGGAATTTCACGTGTTCATTGTTACACTGGACTGTTACCCAAAAGTCATCTAAAACTCACATCAGTGTTTTGCATCTAATGGTTCAATGCTCGTATGATCTACAGTTTAAAAAGTTAGTGACTTGGAAAAGTTTGCTGCTGGTGATCAGTTTGTGTTTTAAACTGTTATTTTAGTTCCTGAATTGATTGATTTTTGTGATGAACCACATTAAGCTCTGTTACAAGGTAGAAAATTGGGTGCATCTCTTGCTTAATGTCAATAGCCTCCTAGTTGTTTTCATTTGCATTCAGTACTGTACTGAGTAAAAGCAGCAATAAATTAATAGTTGTGTTCTCATACTGTCAGTCTTAAACCTATATACAAGCAGTAAGGTTGTGTGTGCCGGGTTCCTGCAGAACCTGGTACTGGTGCTGTGTGAACGTGTCTGACCAAATACTCGTCTTGTCACCCCACAGTCCTTCATGATGAATGGATGTGTTCTGTGATTTGATAGTTTTAGCATCATTGTGTGAGTATTATATAGAGCATGTTGCTACATTGCAATTGTGAGCAATAAAGATCAAATGTAAAATGTTTTTGGATTACACTGTCTGCACAACCTGAATCAAATCAAGGTTGATAGGTATATCTGTGTTACTGTCCTGTAACTATTTACCTGTTCTAGAAAAGACTGCATGGTGCTTCAGTGTTCTAGGTTTGTGATTAATTTGACCAAGTGATAATGTTGCCAGCGTTGATTAGAGACTAGGATCTTCACAGCAGAGAAAGTCTTCCAGCATCTAGTAGCCTACTTGAAAGCAGTGGAACTTGGGGAACATATTGTTTGTCCATCCTCTTGGCCAGTGTATCATGCAAGATGTAGAAGAGATGAAAAGCAAAACTAGAGTTTTTTGAGGAGGCTGTCGGGCATGGCCTTCGAGAAAACTTTCATTTTTGACACCATATCGATATAGGGTGTTCACTTCCTGTCCACAAACTACTTCCTTGTACGATTTTTTGTCAGTGCTTCCTATTCAATTTTGCTATGTCAAATAATGCAGTTGCGGTCTCTGGGTACTGGGTACTAGTTGACTTCAGTGAGTTTCTGAAGCCTTTTGCATACATGAAAGATATATGACTGGACAATACCGAAGGCAATATTGGGATTTCTTGTGATGTTCTGTGAAGTTGGTGTAAGAGAATCTGAAAAGAAACAAACAAAAGAAATTTCCCCAAATGTGACAGAAACCTAATGTAAGCCTGTCTTAATTTCTCGCAGTTCTGCGCAGTCTGGATAAAATGGCTTAGTGGTCTAAAACCAGACTCTGGTTTGCCGTTTGCCTACACGACAACCTTCTGGTAAATCTCTGCTAATGCCATTCTCAATTGTCTACAATGAGCTGTGTAACGGTATGACATGGGTTTCCATCCAGATCTGTTAAAGCTGCTTTATTTTTAATTTATTTATTTCTATTTCAGTTAGGTTCTATATGTACAAAGCAGTAAACTTAACAATTTTTTAGATTCTGCTTGAAGGTACTATGCACATTTTTCAATGTTGTTGAAAGTATGATTAACAGCATTGAGGTAACCAGTTCCAATAGTAGACAATGTTTAAAACAGAGTTAAATTGTTTGGATGATATAATGCCTTTCAGCAGGTGGTTAGAAAAACTGAAGTTGGTTCACTTGTGTAGTTTTAATTTATATTAAACATTTGTGTTAACTGCTGAATGCTGTATATTTCAACAGCTCTCCAAATACCTGCTGATTGAGGCTCAAAACACTATTTGATTATCGGAGCTGTAAGTGTAGTGAGAAAGTATCCCTCCAAGATTACAATCATGGGCAAATGTAGGAACTAGATATTTCACAACAAAACTTGCTTTAGTGTTCTAATTTGACTAATGTAATGTGAAAATGTGTTATCACAGCTTGTATTTAATGGGTTGGCTAAACTTCAAATTGAGGGTTGATTCTAATGTATGCTCAGCTGCTTTTAAGCTGTCATAGCTCATTCTGTTTCACTGGGATTCAGGGAACATAAATTACCGAGCAGCTCAAACGGAGCCATGCTGGTGGTTTCTGATTTTACTGATCAATAAAATCAGGAGAATCAACTCCAGTTCTGTCCATAAAGACATGTGGATGTTTCCCATCACCTGCCCTCAGAGCAGATGCTCCCACTTGCCCTTCTCAAGAAAACTCTTTGCTTCTCAGCCTCTCACCCAAGTTTGCCACTTTTAACTAAGGTTCTTACTTTTTCCCTCCCAACACCATAATTGCTTGCTACAACTCTTCAATTTTTAAAAAAAAGCAACTGAACTTGTCAAAAGCCTTCAGCAAGTGCTGCAGGTTTTGCCTATGATGCATACATTTGTGTTTGGTTTTTTTGGAACCAGAAAATAGAATACTGAAAAAGCCCGTTCTTTATAAACTACTTTCTCTCTTGCTTGTGTTTGCAATGTACTTGGACTTCTGAAAAGGAAGCTAAGGTAACTTGCAGTGCAATCTTGATAACTGTAACTTACTTTATGAGTCGAGGTCAAATGAGAAAGATGTGATGGAATTCCTTCATGAATCTGCTAAGGATTCCAAGAGTGTGTATTAAAAATCATATTGTAGTTGTGTTCAGAAATAAATGTGGAATATTCCAGGATTGCTTATTTATGAAATTTGAAGAACAGCCAATTCAAGTTGGGCTAAACTATAATGCTTCATTTACCTCTGTCAGCAACAACAGCTTACATTTATATAGCATCTTTATGCAGTAAAACATCCCAAGGCGCTTCACAGCAGTGTTATAAACAAAATTTGACACCGAGCCACATGAGATATTAGGACAGATGACCAAAAGCTTGGTCAAAGAGGTAGGTTTTAAGAAGTGTCTTAAAAGAGAGGTGAGGAGGTTTAGGGAGGAAATCCCAGAGCTTAGGACCGAGACAGCTGAAGGCACGGCCGCCACTGGTGGAGCGATGAAGATCGGAATGCGCAAGAGGCCAGGATTGGAGAAGCGCAGAGCTCTCTGAAGGTTGTCGGGCTGGAGAAGGTTACACTACAATTCATAGTTGGCATCTGACCAATCACCATGCGTTGCCTATTTCAGTATCTTTTAGCGACTTGATGGCCCTTATCTAAATGTGGCTTTACACTCGGTTTGGGGAGCCGGCCGTATTATGGGTCTACAAATTTCCTGTCTACAGTCGCCTGTTCCTGTAAAGTAAACATGGGAGCTGATTCTCATGTGAATTCAAGATTATCCTCAAATTAGTTCCTAAAGCCCCCTCTATTAGATGATGTGACATGCAGTGTCCCACTGGAAATGCTGTGAGGGTACCAACAGCTTTATTTTGTTTTTAAAAAGTAACCCCACATCTCTACTAAATTGCTACCCCATGTATCTGTACAGCAACAATGCCCATGACACTGAATTCTCCAGTTAATAAATGTAGCGCCACACCTGGAGTACTGTGTACAGTTTTGGGCTCCTTGCCTAAGGAAGGGTGTGCTTGCCTTTGAGGGGGTGCAACAGAGGTTCACCAGAGTGATTCCTGGGATGAGAGGGCTGTCCTATGAGTAGAGATTGAGTAGAATAGGCCTATATTCTCTGGAGTTTCAAAGAATGAGAGGTGATCTCATTGAAACGTATAAAATTCTTAGAGGGCTTGACTGGGTAGATGCTGAAAGGTTGTTTCTCTTTGCTAGTAAGTCTAGAACTAGGGGACATAGTCTCAGGATAAGGGGACGGCTATTTAGGACTGAGATGAGAATAAATTTCTTCACTGAAGGTTGTGAATCTTTGGAATTCTCTACCTCAGAGGGCTGTGGAGGCTCAGTCGTTGAGTATATTCAAGACAGAGATCGATATAGAGTTTTGGGCACTAAAGGAATCGAGGGATATGGGGATAGGATGGGAAAGTGGAGATGAGGTAGAAGTTCAGCCATGATCTTATTGAATGGCGGAGCAGGCTCGAGGGGCCGTATGGACTACTACTCATTCTTATGTTCTTATAAACAGGAGAGTGGTGCTTGGAGATCACTTTACCCAGACTACAACGCAGTTGTCAAAATACATTGCACTTGACTGACTGCTGGCTTTTTGACGTCGAACAGTTGAGCCTAAATAAACCTTTTTAACAAAATATACTGGTACATCTTTTATGGTGCTTTTATTTTTGTATTATCACTGATATTTTAGCATCCTCTCCCCTTTTGAACTTCCTTGCTTGTGCCTGCACAAGTAACAGAGCTGAAATAAAAACAGAAAATGCTGGAGATACTCAGCAGGTCAGGCAGCATCTGTGAAGAGCTGTAACAGAGCTGATGTTTATTCTGCTTGCAGCAACCTGACCTCGCTGGAATCAATATAAACATTTCAAATACAAGCTATATTAAAACATTTAACTTTATATTATCGAACATGTGAACTACTTCTCTCGATTGTGATTTATCATGTCGGCCAGCTAATGGGTTGTATATCGTAACCCTTGGCTGCTTGACTATCTTTTATAAATAAGTATACCTTATGGCAGTGAAAAGTTGTTATAAAACTTACTGCTTTGCTTGTACACCAGTTATTTTTGGAGGCCCTCAAGTTCATCCATATAGTCATACTATTCCATTTCCATATAATATAATTTTGTTCTTGTACTAAGCTTTTGCATTTCATAAATTAGACCTAAAGATCTGAACTTATGGTATACTTTTTATTTAATCTGTTATCTCTATAAATTATGCTCTGTCATGATTTAGTATTTTCCTCTTGTGAAACTCCAAAAGTTACAAATGTAATCTACCTCAAAGCTTAGACTTTTTTCTGTTTAATTGTTCACTGTTGGAAGCGAAAATTATTTATTTTAGTGTAAGTGATGGATACATGAAGACCTAATTAGGGAATAAATTTCAGAGTTGATTTACTTGCATTCGAGCTGTTTGCCGTGTTGTCCGTTATGTTATGATGACTAAAGCAAGTTGAATGTAGGGAAGAGTGAAAATTGTCAGGGTGAGCTTTCTGCCTCTGACCAATGCCCCCCCCCCCCCCACCCCCCAAGAAAAAATCAAGTAGAGAGTAGAAATTAAATTGCTCTCCCATATACAGGAAACTCTTTCGTATCCGGGACCGGGATGGTGCCGGTTGATTAAAAATTCCAGATAACAGAGAGGTATATCTACCGAGGCTATTTTTAACAAACAAAAATTTTTTAAAAATCAAGAAATGTGCAGTATAATTGGGTACTCCCCTACAGAATGTTGTTAAATGGATGGTGGAAGATGCTTGATTAAGTACAGTAATGCCAGTTGAGGGTAATCCATAACTCTTTAATTACTTAACAGTAAAACAAAACTTATAAGCGACTGTATACTATAGTTTTCAGAGTATGAATTCTGCCGGTTATTAGAGAGTTCTGGATATTTAGGTGCCGTTTAAACGAGAGTTTCCTGTACTTTATGCAAAAGGGGCTACGGTGGTTAAAAACAATGAAGTTTAAAAATAAGGATAAGTTGTATTGGCTTTGTATAAGTTCACAAAGGTTGGGATTCTGTAAACTTGAATCTTCATAAGTTTAATGGAATTTGGAAGGTGCAGTTTGTTTAAACTGTCAAAAGTCCTATTTTGGAAATGGTAGGCTGACATTTGGAAAGGCTGTACTGCCAAGCATTAAGTTTGGGATTTTGTTTATTAAAAATTGAGAATAAATCCATTCTTCATTCATGTCTCCTTTTGTTTGCTTCCTCCCCACAAAAGTAGTATTGCCCAGCTGAATGCACTGCTATGGTCATGGATGAAAAATAATCAGTACTTCCCCCTTCCCCCCACTAAGTGCTAGAAAGGTGACTGAGAAAGCAGTCAGGATCTCTCTGACCTGTAGAAGCAGATCTCTAATCATAGTCGTTTAATTCCTGCCGTGAGACTTTCGAGTAAATGAACTGTCTTGCTTTGCTAAATGGAAAAGTATGTCATTCTAAATCCTCCAAATTACAGTTGATGGTGTCACAATCAAGATTCACTGCTGAACACCCAAGTTCTTGCTGAGTTCCTCTGCATGCTTACTAGTTTCAAAGTGCTCATTAGCTTCTTCCATACTGCCTACTAATTGTGGAAGAAATAAAAATTCTGTGCGTGCATACATTGTATAGCAGTACCAGTATAGCCTTGTGGAAAAATTTGCATGTTTTGATATCCCATGGCAAGATTGCATAAGTACCTAAGATTTTTGTTTATATGTATTTTTAAAAAAAATATTAAGACATGAGTTTAAAATTTAGGGTCCCTGAAGTTTCAAATTTGGGGTGGAGGAATTTGCACAAATTTCTCACGGATACAAGGCCAGTGCAGGCACGATTTAAGAAATTTTCAGTGTAGATATCATGTACACTAGAGGAACCCTTGTTTATGTTACCGCTCTTCTTTCTCAAGTCTGTTGAAGCTCCCTAGCTTTTCAAAACTGAAGCGCAATATTGAAGGAAAAGGAAAATCTAGAGCACGCATTTCTTTGTTCAAAATGCTCTTCTATTTCTATAACATAATACAGCTAACCATCAATTTTCTCACCTGGCATGGAGATCTGCTAGGTTGGGTCTTTAAGCTGAAGCAGACTAGCAGTGATATCATTGTGGAGAGTCTTGAAGACCCTTGAAAGCAATGGGAGCTATTACTTTGGCCCAGTCTGCAGCTTCCTGACCCAGAAAAGCATGCTTGCAACTCTGGAAAAACCTCTGTCTAAACCTACATTTGTCAGATGAGGAAATTGGGTTTTATTTTAAGAATAAAGCCTCTTTTGGTGATGGGATACTATTCTTAACCAAAAAGTACTTGCTTACTGCCTTTCCCAGCCAATGAAGTACTTTTGAAGTGTAGTCATTGTTGTAATGTAGGGAAACGCAGCAGCCAAATTGTGCATGGTATCACAAGCAGCAACAAGATAATTAAAGAGATAAGCTATTTTAGTGATGTTTGTTGAGGCATTAAGTTTGACCAGATCACAGGAGAGCTCCCCTGCTCCTATTTGAATCATGCCATTGAATCTTTTAAGTGGGAGAGCAGGCGAGACTTCGGTTTACTATCTCATCCAAAAGACAGCACCTCCGACAGTGCAGCACTCCCTCAGTACTGCACTGAAGTGTTGGCCTAAATTATGTGCTCAAGTCTCTGAAATGAGCCTTGAACCCACAACCTTCTGAATCAGAGGCGTTAATGCTACCACTGAGTCGAGGCTGACCCCTACAAGTGTCTAATGAATTTTTTGCCTTTTATGGTAAAACCTGAGAATCAAATTCTAACCACTGGCAAGTTAACAGAGAAAGTTTTATGGGCAAGGGAAGATACTGATATGGCCATAGCAATAATGCACAGGAATTCTTGCTGCGTCCACATAGAAGCAAACGTTCCAACAGATTGGCATTGTGGAAGGCACAGCATGTTATGCTAACCTAGGAATGGAATTGAATACGCAGTGTCTTCTAATCCTTCAGCCTGCAGCATAGACTGAGGTTTCTTCCCAATTAACTAGTTTCAGTGTTGCTCTGCAGGATTTTGACAATCGGTTCCAAAGCTTGTGAATGGTGAAGAGTTTTCACAATGCTGCTTGGGTTTTATCCATGTAGTTTAAATTTGCAAATCCCTTGTGTCACTGTGTACATAAGAGCTACATATGCAAAGTTACCATATTTTTAAACAACAATTATGGCATTGACTACCGTTTTCTGATTTTTGGGTTTCATTTTTTTCCCCCTGAAAGCCCAGGACATTCATCTATATGCAAACCAATTCATTCTTTTTCAGGAAAAAATAAAAGTGTTTATAATCACACAATTTTGGGTTTTGTTATTTTTTAAGGAACAAATGAAGTAAACTCTTAGAGCTGTCTTTGGAGTGTAATGCCAAAAGGAGTTGATGTACTTGATTAACTGTATCTTCAATGCTTCCTGCCCAATGCAACTTCACTCCGCCATCTCTATGCAATGCAGGCTGCTGAAGGTGCCAGAACTGCCATTGGTGTGGAGATTTGAAATGTTTGTTTCTTGTTCCAAATGGGGAAAGCAATTGTGTGCATCACACCAGAACTGCAATATGCCAGTGGCGTGTTTGTTTTTTATCTGGGGAATAATTACCTGGCTTAACCCTAAAATCAGAATGCTTACATTTAATAAGTCTGTTTTTTTGTGCATCGATGTTATAAAGTACTTCATTAATTCTTGCAATTCTGCAAACTGAAAGGCACTGGTACTTGCTGTTAGTGATTGGCAGGAGGTGGGATAGATTTGCAGGTATCGCCAGGACTGGCCATTGTGCATGAAAAATCATGGACTGCCTTCAACCCATGGTAGCATTTTTGTATGCAAACTTGCTCTGTTTTCAGTATGTAATGGAATGCATATAGCTTGAAGCTAAGGCATGTCCAAATCTCACCATATGTTTGTACCATATGAGAGTCTACTCTCAATCATCAGCAAAGTGATGGAAGGTGTCATCGACAGTGCTATCAAGCGGCACTTACTCACCAATAAACTGCTCACGGATGCCCAGTTTGGGTTCCGCCAAGACCACTCGGCTCCTGAGCTCATCACAGCCTTGGTCCAAACATGGACAAAGGAGCTGAATTCCAGAGGTGAGGTGAGAGTGACTGCCCTTGACATCAAGGCAGCATTTGACCGAGTGTGGCATCAAGGAGCCCTAGTAAAACTGAAGTCAATGGGAATCTGGGCAAACGCTCCACTGGCGGGAGTCATACCTAGCACAAAGGAAGATGGTTGTGGTGATTGAAGGTCAATCATCACAGCCCCAGGACATGGCTGCAGGAGTTCCTCAGGGCAGTGTCCTAGGCCCAACCATCTTCAGCTGCTTCATCAATGACCTTCCCTCCAACATAAGGTCAGAAATGGGGATGTTCGCTGATGACTGCGCAGTGTTCAGCGCCATTCACAGCTCCTCAGATAATGAAGCAGTCCATGCCCGCATGCAACAAGACCTGGACGACGTTCAGGCTTGGGCTGATAAGTGGTGAGTAACATTCGCGCCACAGAAGTGCCAGGCAATGACTATCTCCAACAAGCGAGAGTCTAACCACCTCCCCTTGACATTCAACGGCATTACCATTACCGAATCCCCCACCATCAACATCCTGGGGGATCACCATTGACCAGAAACTTAACTGGACCAGCCACATAAATACTGTGGCAACAAGAGTATTCTGCGGTGAGTGTCTCACCTCCTGACTCCCCAAAGCCTTTCCACCATCTACAAGGCACAAGTAAGGAGTGTGATGGAATACTCTCCACTTGCCTGGATGAGTACAGCTGCAACAACACTCGAAGCTCGACACCATCCAGGACAAAGCAGCCTGTTTGATTGGCACCCCATCCACCACCTTAAACATTCACTCCCTCCACCACCGGCGTACCGTGGCTGCAGTGTGTACCATCTACAAGATGCACTGCAGCAACTCGCCAAGGCTTCTTCGGCAGCACCTCCCAAACCCGCGACCTCTTCCACCTAGAAGGACAAGGGCAGCAGGCGCATGGGAACCCCACCACCTCCAAGTTCCCCTCCAAGTCACACACCATCCTGACTTAGAAGTATATCGCTGATCCTTCATCGTCGCTGGGTCAAAATCCTGGAACTCCCTACCTAGCAGCACTGTGGGAGTACCATCACCACACGGACTGCAACGGTTCAAGAAGGCGGCTCACCACCACCTTCGCAAGGGCAACTAGGGATGGGCAATAAATGCTGGCCTTGCCAGCGACGCCCAGATCCCATAAGCAAATAAAAATAAACCTTGAATAAATGATTTTCACTATTGTGTCCAAGACCGTATCAAATGCAGTGGCCTACTTCTGCTGGCTTGGCACATAACTGCAAGTTCGTCTTGTGTTTCTTATTCAAAATTTGTTTGTAGGGTGTTGCATTTTGCATCTTCCATTTTGGAAATTAAAAAAAAAAATTCTGACACCAAATGGACGCCAAGCTTAAAAAGGCCCAGGAAATCCTACAGGATAGTATTGGGTGCCAGCTTTCCTTTTTGGCATAAAGGGTATTGCCAGATAAAAATGTAGTGATGATTAATATTATGACATCACAATGCATCTTCCTCTTTACTACACCGTCAAAGATTACAAGATCATTACAATTGAGGAAGGGCATTTGACCCATCTTAATTCATCGACCCAGAAAGACCCTACGTCCCCAACCCAATTGCTACATCTAATTTTTTCTTAAAGGATTCCAGGGTTCTCACCTCTACGACTCTGTCTGGAAGTCCATTCAAAGTGTTGATCACTCTTTTGTATGAAGAACGGCTTCCTGCTATCCGCCCTAAATTTGGCGTTTACTAATTTGAACTTGTGTCCACTTGTCGTACTCTTGCAATTTAACTTAAAGTAGTATTTACCTTTTCCACTTCCTTAACTATCTCTTGTACCTCTAAGATCACCTCTCGGGTTTCTTCTTTACAGGCTGAAAAGGCCAAGTTTCTTCAGTCTGCCTTCATAACTCCTGCCGTTGCCTTTTTCTGCATTTCCTTCAGCCCTTGAATATCTTCCTTGCTTCTCAGTGACTGGGATTACGATTCTGGCTATGTAGTTGGCTTTGTTAATTGAATTTCCTGCTAGTGCTGGTTCCATTTTTGTTTTTGGCAGATACATATATTTGGGGTAGGGAGCACAATCTCGATTTGCTGACAACACAGAATTATGAGGTTTGGCAAACAGCGAGATGGATGATAAAATACCTCAGGATTAAACACATTGGTGGCTGATACTATTTAAGTGTCAGTCTAATGGCTGTTGCTGCTGACTTTGACATGGAATATGATGGAAAGAAATTGGTGCCACTACATCACCTTCAAAGCAACAAGGGAATATACTTGAGAGGTTGAAGAGACTGTCAGTTTACAATGCACATGCTTGATGCGTTCAGCATCCTTTCTGTGACCCACCAAAGGGACAGCTAGATCCTCATTCTCTCTCTTCCCGAGACCCATTAACATTCTGAAAGTATGGTATGTAATTTAAAGCTTTGTTCCCTTGTATATGTGTCCAGCAGGTTTTTTAAATGCCGGACTACTAATTATGTGGCTACTTGTTTTAAAAAGAAACACATACCCAGGTAACTTTCGACCTCTCCAACAAGAACGTTCATTTAGAATATTGGAATTTGTACCCTTTTATAACTTTGTTCCTTAGATCAGTATTTTGGGTCTTTTGTTTCATTTTTCTTTTTATAGTTTTAAATAACTATGTACTGATTTGTCTTTTGAGCATTTTTCCAAATTGTCCTGAGGCAGGTGTACTTAATTTTATGCTCCTACAAATTGGTTGGATACCTTTGTTATTAACCAGAGGAATTTCAATGGCATTCTATTAGCTTAACCAAGAGTGTAGATGGTTCAATATGCCTGCTTTTTTGGGATAAGGCCAGGAAAGTTTGGGTAATGACTCAAAAAAACAGGTGTCTTCTGTTACTGTGTGTTTCTTCTAAAGATGTAGGAATTGGCAGATTTCATCTGATCCGAGCTCCTCTTTCCTCTACCTGTCACTCTTTCAGTTTTAATCGAAGGCCAGTTTTTAGAGTCGGTAGGCTCAAATAGAAAATGTGGCCATTCTCTTCAAAGCTGGTTTGCACCCTGCATTTTGTTTTTTGGGGACAGGCTGAAGAAATTTAGTTTTTAATTTAAAAAAAAGAACTTAACAGTAGCTTTTTTCCCTTCTAAACTGCAAATTTCTACAACGTCCTTGTGCAGATGCAGATGCAAAAGTAAGGGCAAAATCAGCCCGTAGTTGTGATCTGTCTGTGGAAGGGCAGAATTAGAGTGTAAATTCTGGAGGCCATGGTCTTAAAGACCTGAAGTGACTTGGGCAGTCAAATGGCCCAGTTGAGCTTTGAATATTTACTGTTACAAATTGATGTCTGTTTTGAGGATATTAGTACATGAATGTGATTTCTGGAATACTGATTAGGATAAGAGAAGGAGTCCTTTAGACCCACCTGTTTAACCTTTGGATTGCCATCAGGTTTTTTCCTTCCACTTCTGTGAAGTGTTTGGATGTTTTTCTGTGTTAAAGGTGCTGTATAAATGCAAGTTACTGTTTTTTTTTTGTGTCTACATCCACATCAATTATATGTGGCAAATTAAAGGTTGCAGCACAGTACAGTCCACTCCTGCAATTCAAAGTTGTTTAATTTAAATTATCTGAAATTTCTTTAGTGCTATATTCCCACTTTGCTGTTTTATTTATGTTGCTTAATTTAAATTATTGGATAATTCAAATTTTGTAATACAATTTTTTCAGGTGTAAGCTTGCCTGTACGAATCAGTATGCTAAGTGGCACATGGAAAACTGACTATGTTTGAGCAGAATTGATGGACTTAAGTGGATCTTTTGAGGGGGAAGTGGAAATAGGGAGGTGTTGTCTATAAAACTTAAATTTGAGGGCTGCATTTTGACTAACTGGGGTTGATACCTTTGCTGCATTTCAAAGGCTCACCACAGAAATGTATAGTTTGTTACAGAACTTCAGCTTGTATTTGCTCACCACCCTACCCACGACTGATTTAAAAAGCCGTGAATTAGCAGTGGAATGTTGTTTGCACCCAAACTTCAGATGCCAGACCCTGTGGGAAACACCAGCCACGTTATGGTCAATCCGTTTTTAAGACTTAATTTCTTCTCTGCCCCTACCTTCTTTTCTCTCTTCCAAGTTGTCTGTGAGTATAGATGGGTTATTTGATTGTGGGAAGGAACAAAGACAACTCTTACTTGTCTAACCCAACACACCGCTATGAGCACGTTCTAAAAGGGGGTCACTGAATAGATTCTGGGTGACCTGATTCTTAGTTTTCCCTATTCTTTCGTGCTCTTGCGCGCCCCCCCCCCCCCCCTTTCAGTGAGTTATTGGGATGCTACTTTGCATTTTTAAAAAGAAAAATATGTGAGGATCCATTGTATGTACGAGTAATTTATTGTGCCATTGTAAAGACTTACCTGAAGTATTTATTTCAGAACTTGTGAACAGTTTAATACTTGATTTCAGAGGAAAATAAAGCTGCATTGTAGGAGTTGAAGGTGGCTTAAAAAGATTTGGTTTATTTGCCTGTATTTCACCACAACAGGATTTTATGTGATCCAACTGTAAGATGGCATTCAAAATTGAGGCTAGAAAACGTGTTCTAATTCGCAAACTAAAATTGTGTTTACTGTGCATTTTAGTGTATTAGCCAGCAGGAGGAGTTGTTTTTGCAATAGTGATCCTCCAGAGTTGTGCTGCTTCGCGTAGTATTTCGCTGCACTTGGCTCTTTAACAGATAACTTTGCGTATATTGTCTGCACTTACTTTCCATGTGGAGTGTGGCAAGTAATATTTCACTTTTTTTTAGAAAGATCTGATTGTTCAATTTACTGAACATGTGTAAATTCATCTGATTTTTATATGTAATAAGATGGCTCTATCTCCATTAAAGGGAAATAAAGAGATGAATCTGTATGGACAAGGAAACTTGTCAAATGATTCCTTTCAGGCGTCTCTTTTTTAAAAAAGAAAACAAACTTGGTATATGACTATAAATATTTCCATTTTATTTACTCTAATGGAAGTGGAGGGATAGATTTATGCTGTGCGCTTTTGACACTGACTAACTGACTAATGGAAAATAATCTTATCATTTACAGTATATGGTTCTGGGTTTTGTAAATTGTCGGCTGAGAATTGTGTGTATCTATGAAGATTGAGGAACCAGCTCAAGGACTTAAAATGCTTCATGTGATCTAAAGCGCGTGTCCCATGCGGGTTGAAGGGGCGGCAAAATACAGCCAGCAAGCTCCTTTGCTCCAGCCCACAAAGTCCCTGCCAGTTCTTTCTTTGCATGCTTGTGCACAAAGCCAATTTTGACTTCATGCCTGGAACTTTAAAAAGCTGGAAGAATGGAAAAGGCTGCTTCCTGATTGGATTTTGACAAATCAGGAAGCATCCATTTTACCTGAATTTAGAATCAGCCTTTACAAGTTCTCAAGGCCTGGGAAGCTTCCAACTTTTCAATCTAAATGGGATTCTTCACATTTTGTTTGAGGAGGGTGTTGCTTTTTTGTACATGGGGAATCGATTTCTTTGTGTATGGGGGTGGGGAGGGCAAGGTCTCGCTGTGTAATGGGAGGTTCTTGCTTTTTTTGGGTTATGGAAAGGCATTTTTGTGGGTTGGTTCTTCAATTATATAATTTATTAGTATGGCTTACTTCTCTAGCTTAACTTGTAACTATAATTAAAGCAGGTCTTGTACTTGTTTTCTCTTTGATTTAAATGGTGTTGCGATTTACCGCCAGTGTTTTTGGTGTTCAGTCCTTCAGCAGCATGTGCTGAGGGTTGCTGCAACTTCAATGAAAGTCTTTTCATTGTCCCACTTTATGTTGCCATTGGTTGATGTCGGCAGCAGCAGCACATCCTGGCATCATGTTCCCGCATTGACTTCTAAAAGCTTTGGCACATTTTGTGTTTGATTGTGAAAGTGCATGCAGGTTGTTTGCCACTACTTGATTCCCTTTAAAAATAAACTATTGTTTTCCTAATGCTTGCTCAGCCTTGCCTTTCTGTATGGACAGCACCAAAAATGTTCCCCATCAGAACAAAACCAAAGGCAAACTCATTACCTGGCAGTGAATGGTTAAATAGATACTGGGATGTATTTAGTATTGATTTTAGCTGGTTGAAAGCTACCAAGCAAAGAAAGGGTGCATATACTTGGAGTTTAGCCACATCATGGCCACATCTGAGATTAATTTGTTTGTGGAAGTTGGACAAAGTAATGTGCTTTTGGTATGGTTCTATCCTTTGTAGTTCAGCCTTCATATACAAAGCTTTTTCTGGCTCCTCTTCATTCTCTGTCTGACTTGGATTGTCTGATTTGAATCACTTGGAGCTTATCATTTTTGTGGCGTCTGCCTCATTGTATTTGCTACCTGATTTTTTTTCTGCTACCATCACCAGTACTATAAAAGATATGAGGTGCGGATCCAGAACAGGGCCTTGTACACACCATGGCTAGGGTGAGATTATTCAGCTCTCCTCAGTTTAGCTTTTTGTTGCATAGTCTGATCTTTTCATATAAGCAGGGATGGCTGATGAACCTAAAATCTGTAATACATTTCCTGTGTGGTTAATTGTGTGATGAGCAATGAACTGAGAATGGATAATGCTTCAGCTGTCCAAATATAATTTTTTTTGTTATCGATATAGATTGTTTGTCTAGCTTATCAAGAGTAAAATGATTCACTGCGTTGAATTAAGCATACTGTTGAATAACTTGGATCTAAATTGTTTGCCTATAAGTGGAAGTTGTACATTTGCCTGCAAGAAAGATGAATATTTAACAGTTAAACAGATTGCTTAAATGAAACTTATCTGCCATCAGATAGCTGTTGCTCAGTTTCACAGTTTAATAAAAACTGTAGGGGCCACATGCACGATTTTTTTTCTTAAAGGTGCTGTGTGTGTTTAGTGGAGTAAATTGAGCTCCATCTGCCCTGTATTTTATATAGTTACCCATAGATTAAAAAGATGCTCATTGCAATCTGCAACCATGAAGATATTTGCCTTAATACAACATTTGTAATCTCTGTAAACCCCAGGTAATGAAAGTTTGAAATCGAAGCAGAAAAATGTTAATGTTGGTTTTGTTGCAAAAAAAAAGTTGCGATACTATATATATCAGTATAAGAAATTGACAGGCAGGGAAAGGCCAGCGGGTTCATCAAGCCTGCCCCACACCATGATGGCCAGACCATCATGACTAAACACTTCTTCCCTCCCACCTACCCCTCAAGCCATGTAATTTCCTGGGAGAGGTGGAAAAAACCCCAAGGACAATAAAGGAAAAAATACTTGGAAAATTCCCCTCTGAGCCCCTCAGGTGATCGAAACTAGTCCCGGAGATCACATGGACCGAGTGTTATCTATAAAGACACTTGCCTTCTATATGATGATATCTCTGCCCCAGTCAAGAACCGGTCCAGCTCCCTTTGAAGGCAGACAGAGAATCAGCACCCACCGCACCAGCCGGCGGTCAATGTATTCCAGAGGCTCACTACTCTCTGCGAAAAGGAGAACCGCCTAATATTCAGTCTATTTCTGCTCTTACATAGTTTAAAATCGTGTCTCTTGGTCCTGCCCAATCTGTTAAACTAGAATTGCCCATCAATAGAGACACTATCCAGCCCTTTAATTTATTTATAGACCTCTATCCGGTCACCTCCAAGTCTGTGCTGCTCTAAACTAAATAGACCAAGATCTTTGAGCCTATCTGAGCAGCTGAGGTTCGTTAAGCTAGGTATCGTTCTTGTAGCTCTCCTCTGGACATTTTCCAAGGCCACTATGTCGCCCACCATGTAGGGGAACCAAAACTGGACGATGTACTCCAAATGCGGTTTGATTGGCCCTACCAACATGCATGACACTACATTTATCTATATATCTACATATTCCTCCAAAAGAACAACGCAGTTGCAAGCAAAATTCCACATATTTCAGCACTTGGTAACAGCTGTCGCAGAGGGATTGGAATTCTTGTTAAAATGTCAGCTGATGCTCCTGAGTGACTCCGAGTTTATCCAGTGAGTAGCTTAACCATACAGACCAGAAAAGTTCCAAGATTCATCGCTGATCTCGGTGATGGGGGGTGCAGCAATTAGCTTCATTATTTTTGAGTTGGAAAGGGAGAAATGGACCATCATTCCTGTGCCTAATTGCAGTCAGTGACCCCTACTGGAAGTACCAGTGTGTGGATGTCTGCTAAGATTGTGATGCTCATGCAGCTGAATTGCCTGCTGATGTTTACTGTCACAACTCACAAATAATGGAGAGTGGAGAAAAAATTAGCACAGTTTCAATATCATCTGTGCTTATTGAGTGAGTTTATTCAATTTTTAGCAGTGTCTCGATGTGGTGGGGCTGGATTGTTGGAATACTTTATCCTGAAAATGACTTGAATTTATACAGCATTTTATCATGTCGCAGAAGCATCCCAAATACAGTGAATACCACAACATCATGCAGGGCCTCGTCTGAAGGACAGTACCTCAGACAGTACACCATCCCATCAGTATTGCACTGGAGTGTCAGAATAGTTTTATGCACTCAAGTTGTGGAGCAGAATTTAAACCCACGACCTTATGACTCAGATTTGCAAGTGCTGTCAGTTGGCCTAAGCTAACATCTCAAGGATGGAAGAATTAAGCAGGCTATGTCCTGCTTTTTAGAACACAGCTCCTGTTGGGTCTATTGAGCTGGATGTAATTTGCTGAGTTTCCAGTTCCAGCACTGCATCATTAACATATTCTAATTGATGTATCAGAATTTCCATGTTGTTTTCCATTATCTACAAGGAATGCCATAATAAGTTTGAATTTAGGTTGTACCGTGCATCTGTTTGACCATTAAACTGTATTAAGTTCTGAATGCGACTAGCTGACCTGCTTTCTTCGTTACAGTAACCCTCCGCTCAGTGAGGAGATGCTTCCACCTGGGGACTGGATGTGTCATAGGTGCACAGTTCGCAGAAAAGTAAGTAGGTCTGTTTTTTAAAAAATGCACAGTGCTTTACTGATGGGGGAGGGAATATTAACTCTTCTCGTGCCCTTTACCGCCTTCTCTCCCAAAGGCAGTTTCATCGGAACTTGTAGCCCTCTGTTAATTCATACCAAGTAGCCATTCTCGTATGTGATTCTAGGCAGTGAGGTTCAGCAGGCTGTTTTTTCATTACATGAGGTATCATGGTTAAACCCTATTCAGTTATCAAATGATGTGCGCACACATGCACTTTCTGCCAGTGATCACTGGAAGACAATCAGCTTTTCTTTCCCCCTAGAATGCTTCCTAACTCGGGGACACTGAGGCCACCCGTGATGCTTACACCAAGAGATCAGTGCGCCATTTCAGCCGTGATGTCATTGGATGCTGAAGTTTAGTGCATAAAAAAAGCGCACAGATCACCATCCTGTCCCCCACTACTCCCATGCTTCCACATAAAAATTGTTGAGACTGGATTGTATTTCAAAGACTATTAGGTAATCTGTTGTTTAAAATTGGACTATTTGGAACATTTTTTAGCAATTTGTCCTTAATTGTACAATGGCGGTAAATTCTTCAAAATCTACGTGGTGCCTAAACTACGCGTGAGTGGGAATTGGAGATAATCCATTTGTTCTGTTCGCATAATTATGAAGTCACTTGATCTTGGGCTCAATTCAGTTAAATATGTCAATTTTGAAGCATTTTAGCTTTCTTGGTTTTTCTTTTTGTTAACTGCCTCAGTCACATATTTGTTACCCCTCTCATACTTTGTATTTCTTAGAACTCTTTTGGCGAATAATTAAAATGTTCTCCCTTTTTGTAGAAGCAAGAGAAAAAAGAAAGACTAGGCCAAGTAAATGGAGTTATGGACAAGCAAACGGTTAAAAGGACAGCATCCCCTACTGTGGAAATTGAATTCCCTGACAGAACCCACAGTAAAGCATTGGATTCCAGGGTGGACAGTAACTGTAGATCATTTGCACAAGCAAAAAATTTGGAGAGGCGTGTTAGCCGGCCCGGCACGCCGACGTCGAATGCAAGCACTGACACACCCACTTCTGAGCAGAATGAGGTGGACGATGACCTGATTGATGTGGACGATGAAAATGCTGCCATGGAGATGGACTGCTCACAATTGCAAATAAGGAATCCATTTGAAATACTTATAGCAGCAGCTATGGAGCGAAATCCAACTCAATTTCAACTTCCAAATGAACTGACATGTACCACAGCACTTCCAGGTGAGGGAGTCAGTGCAACTGCACATAATGAGTTGCTTATTTTCTTAGTGAGAATCATCATGCCTTCATCTTGTACGTTCCAATATCACTCTTGCAATCTGTTAACAAATACAGTGCAAGCATAATTAAAAATTGCAGGTTGTATATATTGTACAAATTATAATGGTCATTAGATCATTCCAGATAAATATTTGAATACAGTTGCCACATGCAGTTTCCAGGTGTGTGAATAACTTTGCATCAGTACAAGCATTGTTTAACCATATCTTAGATGTATATGGATTTTATTTTGGACAATTGGATCATGGCGATGATGCAATTGGTTTGCCAAGATGTTATATTTGCATCAGGTTTGCATTTATCCAGCCTTCCCTTTAAATCATTAACACGCTGCAGTATAAAACTGGTATCCCACTAGTGTGTTAGAGTAGAAGTTGTAAACTAAAATTAGTATACATTCTAAATTAACCAAGCCCTCTGTTAAATGGCATGCTAATGAGCCTCGATGAACATGTCATTCCTGGCTCCTATATTCACACTGAATATTCAAAAGGGAACTTCATCCACATTGGATGCATTCACACTAAAGAAATGAGCACTAGATTAGGTTCAGCAGCTGCTGTGTTGCTGTTTCTTATATGGTAATTTTTAGTGGGTGTAAGGAATCCCTTGATTTGAGATGACTGTGTTTTCGCAGTTGATGCCTCTTTCAATCATAGACTGAGAAACTTCACACAAGACTGGCCGTGTTTATTATTTTTACAGTTTTTAGTTATTGGTTACTCATCTGTACAGCATCCGCACCGATCAACTTCAGCATTGTGCAGCTGTACATCAGTGGGAATTGAGTCTTCCTTTATCAGAGGGAATAAATTGCAAAATGGCTGATCCCGAATTGGTGGGGTAGTCTTCAGCTGTATGTAGTGTAAGAATATTACAGAATTTCATGTAGCTTGGTGCCACTGGAAGGTCAGACCAAAGGCCAAGAGGACAGTTTTAGTATAGTACTGTTCTTGAAGCTTCGACAGCAAATAAACATGAAATGTACTGTAATATGATAAACACTTTTGAAAAGCAGCTAGTGAAGCTGGCATTAGTGTAGCAAAGTTAACTTCTGGGTGTACCAGTCCCATCAGAATGCACTGCACACACAGATCTTTTGCGAGATGTTCAGATTTCAGTGGAAATGTGCAAGGCCATGAATATAAAGCTTTAGTGCATCTTTGGGGTGTTAGTTATGTTCTGACTACCCAGTTGAATCCTCGTTCAGTTCAGTTCAGTTGCACTATTTGAATTTGTGTTGCAGCTGACAGGCTGGGCAGTGGAGAGCAGTAAGCATGGAAAGAATGTTTGATAGAATTACTGACCTCATGGTGTGTATAAAGGGGTAATATGTACCAACTAGATTAATGGAACCCAGACTTGTGCCTTTGGATTTTTTTTTAGTTGCAATCTGAACACTGACCCTAGCGTGGAATGGGGTCAATGCTTCTAATCTATAGTAGTTTTATGGTTGAGCTGGTTTAGAACTCCTCTTCCCTTTCCCCCACCCCCAAATAAGTATTTTTTGGTGTTGTAAAACAATTAGCAATGCAGGAGAATCCTGTTTTATACCAAAGTCGTAGACTGATTTAAAACAAACCAATTTATAATTGCAAATTGCAGCATAGTCTAATTTATCTCGAACATTTTTTTTGGAATTACAGATCTATGGATTAGTCAACTTGAGAGGGTGTAAAGCAACACATTTTTAGGCTAATGTCGGTTGCTGGGAAATGCATGGAAAAAGTATTGGCTGAATTTCCCCCCCTATGATTAATCTCCTTTCTCACTGCTGCTACTGTCAAGCACTTCCATTAAACCTGCATTTTCTTGAACAAAAGAATGGTGTAGAGTAGTGCCCAGATAATCTGATTGTATTTAAAAAATGCCCAGATCGTTTCAGCATTGTTTCATGTGGTTTTTCCATCCTGTTGTATTGCATGTGCAACAATACCAAGTGGTTATGTACTGTAATGTGAAGAGCGAATGGGGGAGGATCTTCTATATCATATCTATATTTGGCGAGATGTGTTTCCCCTCACCAAGAAAATAATTGTCTTCAGGTCTGTTTGCCCTTCTGCCAATGATTGGTTAGAAGACAACACTGGTCGAGGCCTGCTGCGTTACAAACAAAATGATTCATTTTATTTGAAGCAAAACAACTGTATTTGTCTAATACCTGTGGGAGGAAATAACCACATAATCCCATGTTGAAATACTTCAGCCTTTGTTTTTGTGGCGTAGCAGTAGTTGCTGACAGCCATTGAGGATAAAGATGGACAAGAAATTAGAAAAATAATTAATAATTCAGTTACCCCCTTTGTCAATTTACAAGATAAATGAGCCTTAAGATTTTTAATGCCTTAGTCAACATATATTTCTTTTAGAGTGTATTCTGCCTGATTTCAACAGATTACTACATCAAAATACATACTATCTCCCCATGAAGCAATTCAGTTTAATGTATCTGAGCCATAGAAATTTACAGCATGGAAGAGATTATTCAGCCCATCGTATCTGCGCTGGCTGTTTGCTAGAGTAATCCAAGACTAATCCCACTGCCCGCTTTCTCCCCATCGCCTTCTACCTTCCTCTGCTTCAAATATTTACCCAAGTTTCCCGTGAAACATAGTGATCTCTGCCACTCCATGGCAACACATTCCACGCTCAACAACCATCTGTGTAAAGACACTTCTAACCTCTGTCCTCCATTTTCAGTCATTTTAAATTGTTAATCCCTCGTCAGTCAGAGGAGATAGTCTTGTCCAATATACTCGATCAAAACTTCATAATTTTATACCCTCTATTAAATCTCCTCTTGGCATTCTCTGCTGCAGTGGAAATAGTCCCAGTATCTTCAGTCATTCCTTATAACTATAGCTTCCCGTCCTTGACATCATCCTGTTGAATCTGTTTATGTTCTATATGGCTTTAATGCTCATTCTATAATGAGATGCCCAAAATGGCATACGTTTCTAACTGTGCCCTCACCAATGTTTTGAATAATTCATCATTACATCTTTATTCTTCTACTCTATAGCTTTATCTACCTGCACATGCACTTTCAGTGAATTGTGTATTTGAACCCTTAAGTGTCTTTCCATTCAGTGATTATTTCTATATTTAGTAGTGTTTTGGTTTCATGTATAAAATGTGGCATGGCTCCAGTGTGAAACTGTCCTGTTGTCACCTCAATTACATAACATTTTTAAAAAGATAACAAGGCTTTCCTAATCTGTTTAATTGGCTTATCTCGGTCATGGTGGGGCTAGACTTGACCTCGGGTGGGGAAGTTACCAGGGTTCCTGTTCCTGATTGCTAATCAGTAGCTGAAAGTATATATACATATAAGGTATCCATTGAGGGGATGTGATCCTCCTACCTACCCACGAGACCCATAGTCCGCCAACACTTGTCAAGACACGCACAATGGCCACTTGGGTGAGGTACCGGAGGGCACCTGT
The DNA here is from genome assembly GCA_030390025.1 of Squalus acanthias. NCBI lineage: Eukaryota > Metazoa > Chordata > Chondrichthyes > Squaliformes > Squalidae > Squalus > Squalus acanthias. Next base: position 16,829,124 of record CM059448.1, read on the forward strand.
AGAATAATGGTCCAGCAAGGAGTCAGTGCCTTGGAGGAAGGGGAGAAAATTGGCAAGAAAAAGATTACATTTTTAAAAAGGCTAACTTGTACACTTTACCAACCGTAGTGACTTTCTCTTATCAGTCTTTCACAAAAGGTTATGCTGAGATCCATATGTCTTTAATTGGTCCTTACAATAACTTTGCAACCTTAGTATTTTCTGAACTTTTATTCTTTGTATAAAAATAGTCTGGACATAACCATGCGAGAGGCTTTTGCTTTGATGTAAGGAAAGGCACATAGTTAGTAACGTGATATTTTATAGACCTTCATTTCTCAAAGGCTTACTTATCTAACAAAATACAAAAGCAAATAGATCTGCAGTCAAAAGCAAAATTCTTTTTTATTAAAAATAACACTTCACATCAAAACCTACCAAGAGTTTGAAAAGAGGCAGACCACCTTTTGTTTGAGCATCCATAAATATTGCTTTCATATATTTTCAACAAATATTGGCTTTGGTTTTTCTGCTTCTTTTGAAAACTGGAAAACTAGTATTTTTGTAACATCTTTGTAATATACCATACAGATTTGTGACACTGATAATTTATTGGATGGTTACCAAAAGTAAAGCCGCATATTAAAAAGCCCCATCCCCCTGTGCCACAACTCCAGGTCCATTTCTTTTCCTCCTCTAGTTCAATCTTTGATTTTCCTGCTTTACCTTTCACTTCCTAAACATAGCAGCTTTTGAGGGTTACAGTTCCATGGTTGCCAACAGGGCTCTCGCACCATGCTCAGGTGTCCATTCTTTGTCCATGAGTCTGGACAGTAAGTTTTAGTGGGATGTGCATCTGAGGGGGCTGTTGCAACTAAGCTTAATCCTATCTGCACATGTGCACTTTCACGAGATAACGATTAGGAGAGGAAATCTTGATTCCTGCCCCTGGCCCAGAGATGTGAAGACAAATTATGGTCCTCCCTCTACTCCAGGTTGAAATATTTTAATTCTGCTCAGACCAGGAATTGAACTAGGGACCACCTGAATCCGTACGAGCCAATTCCATAGTGCATTTAGGCACTGGGCAATCAGTGGGGCACTCAGTATTCCTTTAATCCATCTTAGTCACTTTCAGACGTGAAAGGGTGTAGATATATACAGTTAGAACAAATCAGAAATGTCTACAATAAAATGGCCATGGTTAAATGTGAACTCATTTTGTGCGTTTACATCTTAAAACTGAGGAAAAGCTTCTTTATAAATGTTAAATGAGAATTTTAAAAGCTTTGCTAATGTATTAAGGACTAGAGTATTAGTGTATTGAAGTATCATTATTGGAGGGAACGAAAATAGCTGGCCTCATCACAATAGTTTCTGGTTACTGCTCCCAAAGAACCACTAAAACACAGTATGCATACAGTGGCCTATCAGCTATACTGGTGGAGTACTGATCTCTTCATCAGAGGCATTGGTTGAAATCACAGACTTAAGTGAGGTTTAAACTTTACTATCATCAATGGGCAGGTTTCCATTAGCTCTGTGCTAGGTTACTTGTTAATGGACAAAGTGCTTATTTGAGGGCCTGGGAAATAATAGCCCTGCCTTGCCAAAGCACTCTTTGGTTGCCGCCCATGCAGGGAAGCTTAGACCTAACTCTCGATTGGTTGTAAGAGGCTGCTGGCAGTGGGTGCTCAAATTGAAGGGTAAGGTATAAATTTGCAATTGTTTTTCACACCAATTTGTTACTGGACCATTAACATTCCCATTAAATGTAAAAAAAAAAAATTCATTTTGGAACTTTTTAAAAATCAACTTTTGTTTCTTTTCCTTTCTTGCGCCCCCCCCCCCCACCACCACCTGACCCCCAACCACTCTGGAAAAATATCTAGACTGAGCCTGCAGGTTAAACTTGCACTGCTTGCTGCGTAATGGAGCGGAAAGTGGCCAATTATGAATTGGGAAGCACTTGGCGTGCATTTCTGTGGTTTCCGGTTCAGGTCACAGCAAAGACAGGTATTCCAATTTGATTGCAAATGTGCCTTGCTGGGCCACTAATTTGTGTCTGGTATCCTGCGTCACCTGTAGCAAGCCATGGATGGAAGATTCCTGCTACCTTTTATCCTGGCTATAGAATTGTGATGGAATCCCTACTTCCGTCTGCTTGCTGTCTTGCAGAGTTTGTGGTGTTGGAGCAAAAAAAGTTGAAAGAAATCTAACCATGGGAGTAGAAGTAGGCACGTAAATCAAAACCAATCTTTGCTGCAGATAATGACACAAACTGTATTATGCAGGTACCAGTAAAAGGAGAAGAAAAGAGGAAACAACAGGGAAGAATGTGAAGAGGGCACAGCATGAACTAGACCACAATGGCCTAGTCCCATTGCCTGTCAAAGTTTGCTTCACTTGTAACAGGTGGGGATTTAATTTCTACATTTTTCTTCTTGCATATAAACAGCTGAATCCCTAGATACAAAAATGAACGTGTGAGCAAAGTGGGCTGCAAAAAATCTTTCTGCAGTTTTGAGCACTCAAACCTGACTTGTTCAACCTTGATGTCAGTAATGTGCTAGATAATTTAAAGTTGTGTGCAAATTTGCTAAGATCCTTTGTGAACTGTAACTTATTTAGTTGTGTATCTGCATGACGACAGCCCACCTGTTGAAGAATCTGTCTGTATACTCAGTAATTCTCAGGAAACTGTATGCAGCTGGCAAACTGTAAATGGTTGACTGTGGTCTTTTACGATGCTGGGCAGATGCAGTTTTTTTTTCTTTTGTTCCATTTCTTCCCCAGCTCTTCCCCCCACCCCCTCCCCCCCACACACACACACACACACACACACCCTGACCTGGAAGGATGGAAAGGCAACTTATTCTGCTTTGCTTTATGTCTGCTCGAAGATACATATGAGCAGCCAGAGGTGATTCAACTGAATGCTTTATATATTTTTTAAAATCTCTGGCATGGGATGCCTGGCCTCCACACAGTATCTGTCTTCAGAATTGCAGGTTTGAAACTGCAGCCCCCACTTTGTGCTCAAGGTAAACCAACATGCTGCACCATTGAGCCACTAAACTACTGTATTTCAATGACTGCTAGGTGCTAATTTTACATATTATTAAAAAAAAATCTACTGGATGTTCCAAATGTGGATAAATAAGTAAATTATATTGCATTGAACAAAATGAAGACTTTTTACTGTGACTGTTTTTGAAATGGTAAACATAAATGCTGTATTTTGACTAATGATTTAAGTGAAGGAATTGTAATTTTCTTTCAGTGGCCATTGACATCGTGCCTCAATACCCTGTATCTTCTAAAAGCTTTCTCCCATTTAAAAAAAAAACTTGATATGTGACTTCTTTGCTTCAAATACCAGGTTCCCATTTTGAAAATGGGTATGCTAGGAAATACAGTTCAATAAATGCTAAGCAATCATCGCAATAATGTAATCATTGGAGCACAATTAAAGAATGATTTAATCTGGGTCTGATTACACTTCCAGCCCTGTCCACGAGATAACTCCCTGATCTGTTCTGGTTTAAACTGTGACACTCCAAAAGGCCAAAAATTGATCTCGCTGCATCTGTGGCATGACCATTTGATTTTTTACAGGCAATATCCTCAATTAGCTGAAAAACTAGCCTTTGGGCTGGCTTCAACCAGTCTGCTCAGTTCTTTTGAAGAGATCCACCTCTCAAATTAATTTAGAGGCTCTGGAAATGTATCAAAAATAAGTGCAAACTTTCTATTGGGAGTAAAAAAATTGAATAGGGTGCATATTTTTTTCCAAAAAGGAAGAATGGGGAAAAGGAAAGATTGGGCAAACAAAAGTTTTTTTTAAAGTTTAGTTTTTAAATTGTCTTTAGCATATGGTTAATACATCTTTAATAGAGAGATAATATTACAGGAAAAGCTACTTTGGTCGTCCAGAATTATTTCGTTGTCACAGTGCACTGGACCAGGGAAGCTGGAATTCTCTAGAGTTCCTATCAATCAGAGTTTCTTTAAAAAAAAATATTATTTTCTTTGCCTGAATTTCACAAGCTTTTAAGTATGTCACTAAACTTGATTAAAGTCAAGTCAAATGACATACTTAAAAGTTAAACTGTCTTGAACAGCGCTCCATCTATGAATATGTGCTAGTGAACTTTGACTGTCTAAACTCAGAATCCCTAATCCGTTGTCACAAAATCTGATCCATAACTCAATTCTTATATTTAACACTCTTTGACCCCCACCTCTGCTTGTTCTGTTCGTCTGCAGATTCTCTTTAAACACTGGCCTGTCACTTGAGTAACTCAAAAGCTGTTTTTTTTCCAACAAACTGCATTGTGCTGTTAATAGCCAGTATGTACATCACAAGTTTTATATAGGGTTGTAAGTCGTGCTTCCAGGTGCTCAAGTAACTTAAACATTTTTTTTAGGATGGTGTGATTTTCCTTCTGAAAATCAATAAAATGTATCTGGAGCCCTTTGCCTAGTGACCACAGCTTCACTGACCCAAGCGCACCAAATTTAAAATTCTTATTATTGTGTTTAAATCACTATCTCTGTAACCACCTCCAATCTTACAACCCTGCCCCCTGAATACCCCATTCCTCTGACTCCAGCCACGAATGCATCAACTCATCTTCGTCCCACCATTGTTCCTTCAGCTGCCTTGGTCCCACTCTCTGGAATTCCTTTCCTAAGCCTCTCCTCTTAAAATCTACCTCTTTGTCAAAGCTTTTGATCAACCCTACTAATCGCTCCTCCCTTGGCTTGATGTCCATTTTCCTCACTGATCTGTGGAGTGCCTTTTGGATGTTTTTCTACATTAAAATCAATATAAATGCAAGTTATTGTTACAGGGTACAATCTAGCCCACTCTGTCAGAACATTTACCTTGTGAGAACAGGCAAAAACAGAACCGTATGATGGAAATATGAAATTAGAAGAAACTGTCTGAAAATGCACAGCAAGCCAAATCGCATCTGAAAAGGAAAAGACAGAATAACGATTGCGGTTGGGATTTTCTGTCGCAGCCTGAAGCGTTAATCTGTTTTATTCCTTTTCAGATGTTAATGCACCTGTTAATTCCATCATATAGTGTACTGTTAACATGCAAGAACCCTTTACTTCACCTGCTGTTAGCACATCTTTATAAAATAAATAAAAATGGGAAATGCACAGCCGGTCACTTAGCTTCTGTCAAGAGAAAAGACAAGTTATGATATTTTAGATGTGTTACTCCTTCATCAAGCATTTGTGTTTTTTTTTAATTTGAGAACCTTGTAGACTTATAGACTTAAAGAAATTGTCTTTGTAGCGACAAAATGCCATTACTTTAATAGACCACAGTTTTCATGGTCTAGCAATACTGAAGTGCATCTTTCTATATCTTATATTGGGCAATTTTAAGTCCTTTTTTGAGCTCTATAGCAGTGCATACACTTTCTTTTAGCTCTTTTTAAATTAGATCAACACATTTTATATTCTATCCCTTGTCCGTACCCTTTATATAGTATGCAGTATGGTCTTTTTAGTAAATGTGCTTTAGCACTGTAATGTTTCAACGCCTTTCTTTAGATTATTAATAAATAATGTTTGTTTAAACTGCGTTTTGGCTTTTTTTAATTGAAGAGCAAAATGACTTTGGATAACAATGGTGTCTTGTAAGAATCAAGAGAACATGGAGAATAGGAGAATAGTATTGTTGTGATAAAGATTCTCTGTATATAAACTTGACTACGTACATTCAGGACTGCCTAGAATAACTATTAGAAATTACTTTGACTGCCAGGCACCTACACTTTAACGTATTATACGTTATTTATAATTGTAGTCGAAGGGATCCTCAATGGAACCTGGAAAATGTTTTTCATTGACAGTTAACAGCAGCCAATGTGATCCACATGTCCCTCCCAAACAGTGATATGACTATAGTTTAATTCTGGACAAAAGCTGAAAGGTCTGTCTTGTCAGACTGAAAATGAGCCAGCTACACCGGTGGCCAACTCTGGGTAACCAAGGTTTTCCACTGAAATTCCCCTGGTAGATGGTGTGTGTGTGTGTGTGTGAGACTTCCTGGACTCTGTGAAGGAACTTATTAATTGCATATTTCTAAGGCAGTAAAGGGACTAAAAATAACCTGGAACACACAGGAGTATGTACTTGCCCATTAAGTTGCCTTCTCCTTTAACCTCGCATTTAAGTTTATACTGGATTTGGTTTCATAGCTGTGCAGTGTGGAAGAAATGAGCACATACAGTACTGTAAATGAAAGTCCAGCCTAACCATTTCATCAGCCAGAAATTCAAAACATGTTCCCTGTTTTTCTGTAAATATAATAGGCCAGTGAAGAGTTTAGGAAAAGTTTCATCTTTTGAAAGTAAAACATCTGAATTTTAAAAACACAGCAATTTGAGATTTTGAAGGGTTTTGTAACAAGAATTGTAGCACTTTATAATTTGCTGTCTGTGGATTGGAATATTGCAAGGCAGTAAACTAATGGAAGTGTGTTAATAAATCACAGCAACTGTTTGGCTAGATCATTCACACTCCAATTATGATACAATAGTCTACTGCTTTGCTTTAAAAAAAAATGTTGAATTAACCAGTAATTCAAATAAAACAGTAAAGAGCAATTTCTGCTTTATTTCAATTCAAGTTAATAGATAATTTGAATTAAGCAGCTTTTAACTGAAGAGCAGACTGTACTTGTGACTCATGCCAGAGCAACTGTTATTTTGTTTAATATATGGTACCTCTGAGATTTTGTAGTGGAGGGTTTTGATGCTGTTGTGCTACCATTGCCTGCTGTAGGTGATGTTTGGATTTACAAGACAGAATGAGGGATATTGGGGCAGTAACAATTAGGAAAAGTAGGGTTTTTTTTTTGTTTCTCAGAGCAGATCTGCCATTGGGACTTCTTAGGCAAAATCTCGCCATGTAGAAATTTGTAGTATGATCGTGCTTCACCAAATGACTTTGATCAGAGTCCTTGAGTAGATCTTGCCAAGTGCAGAAACTCCAATGATGTAGGAATATTTTTGTCACTGCATTACCAGAAATGTACAGGCTCCTCTAAAGTTTCAGTGAGTAAATGCAAGACCAGGTGAGGTAAAGAGCAAACAGGAAGTTCCCAGTTTTAATTCCCAATTTGTATTAATTTCTGTAGTCTCAGAAATATAATATATACAGTTGGTATGAGAGCTTTTTAGGCAAGAGACTGGAAAAATCAGCCCCAGTTTTCATTCCTGATTGCAATCCAATAAGTTGTTTCTGGGAAGTGCGTATATGTGGTAAGCCGAGGGTTGGGCTCGTGTATGACATCACAGCCAAATAACCCTTCTACGCTCGCTGCCTGTGGTCACACAAAAACAATGGCCACTTGGGAAGGTACTGTAGGCCCTCTGATGTTCGTGAACCATACCCCAACATAAGTTTACAGCTTTAGGAGACGAAAGGGAGCAGATTTTCTGTGTGAACACTCCCGGCATGGAGCCTCACCTGCCGGGAATGTATCATGGGAAATTTGGGCTGTGCAAATGCAAATTTCCTGATGTGTGCACTTGGTGGGTTAGGCTGCGCATCTACTGCATGTAAGTGTAAAATATATCCATTTTTAAATATTTTTCTTTAATCTGTAAGAGATGACTAAGTAGTGCAGTTGCTAACCTTTGACCCAGGCACAAACCTCTGAGTAATAATTTCTTTTGAGGCATGGAATTTGAAAACAAATTGCACATGTCCCAGTATATTATGATAGATACGACGCATTATAATCAATAGCAAGTGGATTAAAAGACCCTATAGAGAGATCTCCTCCTGGACAGAGCATATTGAATGTTGTAAGTACTTCTCTGATGTATTAAATAAGTGTTTTTCATTCTAATCAATTAGTTTTAATTTTTAATGATAACACCACATTAGTTGAAATTCACCAAGATTTACGTTAAACTTGATAGTTGTCATCTCGACTGGGTTAATGTATGCATTTGCCATGCTCCAAATCTGAAAAAAGAAACTAGTTTGCTCAAGCAAAGTATAGTATTTCAAAAACTAGGCAAATCCAGTCCTTCCTATCATGAGTTCCTCGTCAGTATCAGTCTGTGTATCCTTTCATTCTTGGTAACTATTCTGTGGTGAAAGAGGAAAATATTTTGGTTATCTTGCAGCAAATTTGACATGCCCTTTTGGCTTCCTAATATTACACCGGTCAGGTCGCATAACACTTTCATGCATGCAGACATATTTATCTGAATTATGCAAGACTGGTTCTTGCTGAACTTAAGGATCTTCCCCAGACAGCGTATTTTTTAAAAATTAAAAGATATAAACTCGCATTAGTACTCTGCTTGACTGTTGACTCGTCCTCCCATATATCTCTGCTGAATTGGCATCAAGCCCAAAGTGCTCAAACACTTAGCATTGTACAAAACATGCAATTAAAAATAATGTGGGAACTTTGGGATCCTAACTTTTTTTGTCCTCACATGCTTGGGGGATACCGAGGGCAGTTTTAGTGCCCTTCCAGCTGCCCGAGCTGAGATCACAGTAGTAAAGAGTCAATGTGAGAAAATAGTACGAGTAAAAATTGGAAGTGCGCACACTAACATTTGAGCTTCAAGAAAATACTATTGCAAAACTTTGCATTTAGGCTCTTTTGTACATTACAGATAAGGAAATGTGAAACTTCTGGTGATGCTTTTAAATAATTTTTCATATCCGCAATAAATTTCAGCGCAGGATTTTTGAGTATTTGTTCACTTTGTCTTTTATTTTGAATACCTTATTCCTCTTACTAATAATAAAGTGCTTTGCACTATTAATTTTCTCTTTGAGTTGTTACATTGAGAATTTAATGTTCCTGAGATTTTAATTTGACTTCTGAAGTAGCTTCATTTGTATATTTTTAAATCGTACAGGGAGCAATTTTGGTCAGAATCAGTATGCTTTAGTTCTTTTTCTGCATTCAGAAAACCGAGGTGGCTTTGCCAGTTTCACGCAGAACAACAGGTCATCCTCTCAAAGCTTTATTAAATTTGTACAGTTTTTAAAATTATTTTCGCCTCTTCCCAGTGAATTGTCCATCTCCTCTTACTCCCCCCGCCCCCCCCCCCCCCCCCTGAATTAAACCACTAGAAAGTGCTTGTGGTGTTATTTCTAAGGTGTTTTGTTTCCTACTTTTCCGTTTGGTCCAGCATCTCATCCTCCGGAGAGATTGGCTTGCCAACCCAGGTCTCTAGATATAGTGTTGTGCACCATTTTTATTGAAGTTTTGCTCATTTAACAAATGTCCATGCTCTCTCAGTAAATGCATTAAATTGCTACGATAGAAAGCTCTGAAATGAAACACATCCAGTTTTTGCTTAGACGCCACACAAGTGTCACTAACATTTGCATTTCCCCATTTTTCCTTTCGATGGTATCCACATGGGATGAGTAAGCTTAGCTGAGTTGGTGGCACTCTTGCCTCTGGATCAGAAAGTTGTCGGTTTGAGCCACTACTCCAGGACGTGGACACACAATCTAGGTTTATATTTCAGTACAGTACTTGGAGGAGCACTGTATGTCAAATAGCATCTCTGACTGCTGTTTGCTTGAATATTTAGTTCCCTTTTTCTTATCTGGGTGTCTCTTCCCAAATAAAATGAAAAACATTAAGTGGAGACCCTATCTGCCTGTTAGATTGGCTCAGATGGATGTTCAAGTTCTCATAGGATTATTTGAAGAAGAATGGGGAGTTCTCCTGCTGCCCTGGACAATATTTCTCCCTTAACCAGCACTACCAAAAAGCTGATTCATTTGTCATTCACCTTATTGCTGTTTGTGGGATCTTGTGTGCAAAATAGTTTTCATATTTGCCTGCATAACAGTAATTTCAAAGTATGCGCTCTCGGGTGGATGTAAAAGTTCCCATGGCACTATTTCTTGAAGAGCCAGGGGAGTTATCCCGGTATCCTGGCCAATATTTATCACTCTGCTATCATCGCTAAAACAGATTATTTGGTCATTATCACATTGCTGTTTGTGGGAGCTTGCTGTGTGCAAATTGGCTGCCGTATTTTTTACATTACAGCAGTGACTCCACTTCAAAAGTACTTTATTGGCTGTAAAGCGCTTTGAGACGTCCGGTGGTCGTGAAAGGAGCTATATAAATGCAAGGCTTTCTTTCATGCAACTGACAGTAGACACAGTGACTTTAATGCCTTTGGACTACTAGCAAAATCTGTTGATGCTTTTTAGATCGAGATAACAATGGTCCAATGTCTGAAATAGACCGAATCTGATAGTAACTGAAGCTACCAAATGCAAGAAACATAAATTGGACCACAAATCTTTCAATTTCCATTTGCCATCCCACAACTGAGAACATGCAGAAGTTGCCCAAAAAACTGAAACAATTTACCTTTTAGGTTTGATGTATCTCTGCAGACTGCATCGGATCAATACGCAAGCAGTCAGCATCTTGAAGAATCGTGCCCAGTTCATCTAACGTGGTATTTAGACTGTGGCTTAATGAGACATTTGTGCTTTTTAGCAGTGCAACTTCAGTGATCCATATTCCTGCTGCTGCAGCTCTGACTGTTCTGCTGACTGCTGTTTAATGTAATTATCAAGCAATATCTTGAGGAACAAGATACTAACCTGCCTCAGAAGTATTTCCTCTGAACCAAACCTTTATGCTGTGCTACCATTGAAGTGAAGTGACCTGCACTGCTCTTAATTCAGCATTTGTTTAAAAGACCAATTTGTTGCTTGCTCATCAGCGGTTTTGGAGGAATTGATCTTGGTGCTCGACCCTTGCCTGTTGGAACACTAGTAACGGCAGGGCCATCATCTTCAAATCTCTCAACTTGGAGAAGGAAAAAGGTAAGCATTGGCCTTTAAAAGGGCTCCCTTGGCTCAGCATCTGGTCCAGTCTGCTGAGACATTTGAATTCATCATCATAAACACTACCTCAGTTTTTATTTGGAGTGTGGTTACTGTGGTCAGCCTGTACCAGCATAGAAGGGATATAGTTCCCATAATACAGAATCTTGAAAAGTTAAATGGTATTGGATGCAGGCGTTAAGTGGCATACATAATACGGACCGCTTGATGTTTGTTAAGCAGTAGCACCAAGTCCAATTGCTGCACAATGTTAGGAGTTCTGCAGACTTTGCTTCCTGATCCTACTGCATATGTAGATAGCTGCAGTTCTAGACATAGTGTTATGAATATAAAATGATATGTTCCTTCCAACTCTAAGGTAAAGAAAGTGCTCACCAAGTTCAGATACATGGGATTAACCCCAGGGACAAGATCTTGGCTTATTGAAAGACTGAATCCATACCATTTCTTTGGTTTGCAATAAGAAAATAAAGGCTGCTGACATCTCTACTGTTAACTCTCCCAGTGACTCCAACTGCCTTGACTAGATAGATTAGTAGATTTCCTAAGATCAGTGGGATTCAGTTATACAGATGTTTGGGTGTAGATGGTCTTCTGTAGAACGGTGGCAACAACTGGAGTTCGGCTTCAGAGGCTGTTCAACCTCAACAAAAGACATCACCGGGTACCTTGGAGGTATACAAGATATATATAGTATCGACAAAGTAAACCCAGAATAGGTGCATCAAAGCAGCAGGCCAAGAGGGGACAACTTCAGGGTTAAAAAGAGCAAGTTTAGAACAGCGGACAGAAAATATTTTTTCATAGAGAAGCATGATCAACAGCTAAAATGTGATGCCTGGAAGGACATTCGAGACTTGGACAGTTCACGAAACAGCTGAATACTATAACCAGAAGACCGAATCAATATCCTGGAAAAATGAAATCAAATGCACCAAAGCGTCGTCTTCATCCAAACCCACCTTGTGATCTATACTGTCCGTCTAAAAGAGCTGCTATCAAATTTCAGAGGCATTTTGTCATTAGCTTTATGGGGCTTTCTCCATGTATCTAAATAATGCATGGAGGAAAAAAGCGGAAGTGCTCTTTGGGGAGATTCCCCAGAGATCAGATACTGGAGCAGAAGAGTTGAGTACTGTTAATTATTCAGGACTTGACAAGTACAGAGAATTTGGTGATACGTATCCTGAACATAGGTGCATATCCTGTGAGTAAACTTCGAAGAGAGGTGCTATATATTGGAAAGCGGGATATCTTCAGATCCACCTTTTTAAATGTTCTGTACCAGAACTCCACAAGTGCCACACCACTTACCGCATAGGAATTCACTTTATTCATTTGCTTATGGGTAAGATTTTGGTCAGGAAAGGACAGCAATCTATGATATTTGTATTAATAAGTCTATCCATGGTATCTGGATGATTGTTTCATTTTAATGGAGTACCATATGGAGTCAGATGTTCCTCTTCTTGCTTATAGAAGATCATCTGGGTAAAGCACATTAAAAAAAGAAAATTGGGCAGGGAAGATCGTATGCCAGTAACACAACCTGCTTGATTTTCTGCCCATTATGGGCTCTGATTTGTTCAACCTCCACTTAGCGCCATAGCGCACTGGATTAAATCAACAATTCAGTGACGGTAAGGATTAAAAATATATCCCCAATTGGGGGTGCAATGCGTTGTGTGTCTACCTGAAACCTGAGGGATTTTACCATCCAGTGGGTATTGTATATAAATTAAATCATTTACCATAAATGCACCAGAGAAAGTTTCAGTTAACAAATTAGTGGGCAAAAAATTGAGTAGGCTCTGTTATGAGTGTGCTGTCCTCTCCATCCAATTTTTCTCTGTCCTCTGTGCGCTGCGCCCGGGCGTCCCTCTGTGCCTCACTGCAAGTGGAGCAAAATCTGCCCCAAGCATTTTCATCATCTCCTACTTTTTGTCTTCCACGTATTCTTTCTCTGTAAATAAAATTGTGTAAGTTGCCAACTAAATTTAAAGGACATGGCATTGGTGAGGGAAAATCTGTGTCTGCTGCCTGTTGCTTGTTTCTGCTTACAACTAAATGATGACTATAGCAATGTGGTATTTACTTTCTAGGAGTTGTAGAGTGGCGCCCCTTGTCCAGTGTGATTACTGCCCATTATTGTTTCACATGGACTGCCTGGACCCACCTCTTACTGCGATGCCAACAGGGAGATGGATGTGCCCCAATCACATCGAACACGTGGTGGTAAGCAATCTTGCACTCCTGCCAAATATCTGCACCAAAATTGCCTTTTTTTAAATTTTATATTTTACAATGTTGAACTGAATGTGATGATTACCATTTGTACGATATATTTTTTAATTGCTGTATGATTTGTGTAGGCATTGCACAAGTTTGCTAATGTTTTCTAGAGTGGAGTGCCCAAATTATTTTGCGGAATGTTTGGGGAGACAGGTATTAACATTTCGTAGCATTTTTTAAGAGAGTGCAGAGGGAGCACTTTCAGTATATTTTTTCAAAAGCTTAAATGTCGTACCTTGTAGAAATTTATCCTCACTTTCAATCTTCATCTCTTCTTCGCCTTACCACCAGCTCCCCCGCCCCAAGCCCTGCAATTGTAGAGGCATTACATAGAGATACCCTGTCGAGTTACGTGAAAATCGGCAGTAATTTCACAGAGAAACCTGCAAATTAGTGCTTTGAACTAGCCTGATGCTGATCTAGATATGCCAATGCAGGAAAAGTCAGTAGTGAAAGTAGCTTGTCCTGACTTATGTATTGTTAGGATCAGCATCCATGATAGTAGTACTACATGTACATTTCAAAAATTCTTCATGGAACCAACTTAAAACTTGGTTATAAAACCCAAAGGATTCTTGTTCTATGTTTTTGCAGGTGCTAATTTTTCTCCCTGTCACCTAGTCTTGGGCCTCTGCACTGAACTGATCATAAGGAGGTATGGGAGAGTGAGTCAGGAATGACTCTTACTCTGATTTGTTCAACCTCCACTTAGCACCATAGCACTAGGGATTAAATCAACAATTCAGTGTCAGTAAGGATTAAAAATGTATCCCCAGTTGGTGGTGTAATGCATTGTATGTGTCTACCTGAAACCTGAGGGGTTTTACCATCCAGTGGGTATTGTATATAAATTAAATCATTTACCATAAATGCACCAGGGAATGTTTCAGTTCACAATCTTGACATCTTGGCATTTTTGGATTAGTTAGAGTAAAGTTGAAGAAGGGAAGATCTGATTTTCAACGGCATGTCCTTCCTAATATGTCTGGAAAGAGTGGTTTTTAATTTCCTTAACTGCTGAAAACATTGTTCTAATCTCAGGTTGCCATGATATTCTTTCTCTCTTTCTGTACCCATTTTACATGTTTTAATCCGAGATGAGAAATGCAATTCATGTAAAATATTAATTGTTTGAATCAAAATATCTGTAGAATCTTATTTAAACTTAATTTCCATTCAGCTTAATCAGAAGAACATGACGTTAAGCAATAGGTGCAGGATATTTGACAAGTTTCAAGACCGAATATCACAGCACGCAATCAAGATAGACTTTCTAAACAAGATCCACAGGAAGCATCCACCCAATCGCAGACTTATGAAGCCAGTGAAGAGGAAAAATATGAAGGTAAGTAATATTCTGATAGGAATCGCTTATGGTGCATTTTGCAAGTTGGCATAAGAATATTTAAAAAATCTACTTGGGATGCTGTATTGATACCCATATAGGTTGGATTGCCTCAAGTTTCATGTAGAGAATAAAGTTGAGAGGTCAGCCATTGCTTTTCTATCCACTTTTGGGAGGGTTTCCAAAATTTCAGCACTGTTGGTGCCATCTGAAAACGCCAGTGATTAAGCCCCTGAAACATTCGAAGAATATGTGAAAAACATTTTTCTATATATGTACTCGAAGTGCAGTGGTTGCAGAGTAGTACATGTACGTATTGAGCTCTGAAAATTGAATATCTAATATTCCTTTCTGGAAAAAAACTCCTGCAGTCATGTAAACTCATCCCTGCTGAGTTCTGCTTACTCAGCACTACCCAGCAATTTAACCTGGACTTTCTAGTCTGTATGGCTCAGTTACACACAGACTTTACTAACTTGGACCATCTGAGAGCTGGTATTAAAATCTTATTTCCTTTTTGGTATATAAATAACGTATGCCATGGTAGATTAATGGTGCTGTTTGACAGCATTCTCTATATGGCTTTGTTTATTTTTAAAATCAGAGTACTTATTTAAAACAAACACAAAAATTAAAACTTGTGTAGACTTCCTAGTTTGAACCATAATCTTCACAGTATTCTTGATGGTGGATGTGGACATGTTTTGTTGGTTGGCCTCCATTCATACTGTTCCCATGCTGCCCTATGAGTTTACATAGGATATACAGCACAGAAACAGGCCATTCGGCCCAACCATTCTATGCCGGTGTTTATGCTCCACTCGAGCCTCCTCCCGTCATTCCTCACCGAACTGCATAACCCTCTATTCCCTTCTCCCTCATATGCTTATCTAGCCTCCCCTTAAATGCATCTATACTATTCGCTTCAACCACTCCCTGTGGTAGCGAGTTCCACATTCTCACCACGCTCTGGGTAAAGAAGTTTCTTCTGAATTCCCTACTTGTTTTCCTGGTGACGATCTTCTATTGATGGCCTCTAGTTTTGCTTTTCCCCCACAAGTGGAAACACTCTCTCTGTATCCACTCTATCAAAACCTTTCATAATTTTAAAGACCTCTATTAGGTCACCCCTCAGCCTTCTCTTTGCAAAAGAAAAGAGACCCAGCCTCTTCATCCTTTCCTGAGTGGCCAGAAGTAGGATATAATGGGAGCTGGCTAATTTCCTTGGTGATCCTAAAACACAGTAAAGATTGGAAACTTGACTGGTGGGCTACCAACCATGTGCTCAGCTTTTGAAACTTGGGTTTTCATTCAGATTTAGCATTCATTGTTTACGTTCCTTAGATTTAATTTTATTTGTGTAAGATACTGTCTCACTTTTCACAATTAATATTCTACGCCTGCTGAATGTTAGGAACCTTTTTAAAAAAAAATTATTAAGCAAATACTTTTGTCTTTATATATAATAGCTTCAGCAATTCATTGTCAAAAATCACTTTTTAATTCATTTCACGTAGGATAGTGCAGATGACTTGCCACCTGATGTAGCTGGAAACTTCTGATGGCAATAAACAAGTACTGGATTCTTTAGTATGGTTTTACCCTTTTAAGGGTCTTAACATTTGCAGAGGAACTAAATGCCTGAGTGGAATTCCTTTTGTTGCAGTTAATATTTTCTCCATTCAGTTACTGTGAATGTTTAATTGTTGTTCCTCTGATCTAAGCACTCTATGATCATTTATTTAGGCTACCTGGGTTGCCATGACATTTTTCCTGCTAAGAATTATGGGTAAGTGATCAAGGACACACAGTCCTGTGCAAGTCCCCTTCCCTTCTCTTCCTCCCCCGCAAATGACAAGTAGTTTAATTAGATTAGAATGGTAGTCACGAGGAAGAATTTACACATTAATCGTGGGTTGGCTGTGATATGTCGAGCAATGATTCTTAGCAAGGGTAGATATCCCAAGTCAGGTTGCCTAACCAAGTGAGTGCTTTTACCAGAGGAATGAAAAATGGCTGAGAAAGGAACTGAGGAAGTTTCTCTGAAAAGTGGCACATCTCTGACTTCCTAATTCATTTGTATAATTTTAACTCCTAACTACTCGATTTGACTTCATTGGAATTTATAAATATATCAACTTCTGTTTTATATGGAGCTGTTAAAGTTTCTTATGAAATTTGAGTATTTGTAGTAGTCTAAATCTTTCACTAGTTTGTCTTTATGCCAAATATTGGTAAAATATGTGTGGGAAATAATTGAATCGCTGCCGCTTTAAATGCAGAGCAAAAGTAATTATATAACAAAGAACCAGTGAGATTCAGTTCCCCCTGAAGATTACTCCTCAATCATTCCGAATCCATGAAAACATTTCAAGTATCATGATTTTGATGGGAGGTTGTAAATCTGCAGATACACTAAAGTGAAAATTGTCTCTGGGTTTTTACTTTCAATATATGGATAATTTTTAAATGAAGTGCTTGTGATAGAAACTTAACAGTTGGAGGTTCACCAGACCCAAACTGTAACATTGGCTGGACTGAAAAATTACCAACGAGACCAAAATTGTGTGTTTGGGTGAGGATGGCGGTATTAGAAACTGCCTTCTCCCCTTCCCACTCGTAGAGAAGAGATCTATATTGTATTTTTAGGTAAAGATTGGGGGATATGATATTTCTAAGCTATCCAGGAGTGCTCAGCGTACCTTGCATTGTTTTCCGTACGGCTGCATAAATGTAAATATCTTGGGGAGGACGGGCGGATTATAGTAAACTTGGTGTTTGCGGTAGGAAGTGCTTGAATCGGGAACCTCCTGACTTAGGCTCTATAGCTTTTTCTTACCAGGACTAAAAAAAAATTGCAATAACTATTTTAGAAATACCTGAGTGGCTTGCATATAGCTTCCAATATCAACAGCTGTTCTTGGCTAGACTAAAACAAAAGATGTCCATTGCAGCAAATGACTTTTAAGTCTGTATGTTTCACAGCTTCAGTTTGGTTGCCCTTTAAACTCAATTCTACGGGTGACTGATTTCAGTTTCATTTACCTTTCTTTAAGGTTCCTGAAGCAATTAAGGCCCAGTACCAGTATCCACCTCCTCTCCTTCCACCGGCAGGAATCCGTGATGGAGAGCTGATATGTAACGAGACTCCTACTGAGTCACAAAAGCACCTTTCCAACTATGAGCACTTTGCTACTGAAGAAGAACAACAGGAGGTAATTAATGCGGTGAAGGAGACCAGACAGAGAGTGAAATATGTTATGAAACCTATTCAAAATAAATTTTTGTTTCCAATTAATGCTGAAATTAACAAGAGATTCTCCATCCTGAAAAGCTTTGTTGGAACATTGATTTTTTATTGATAAATTTTTATTGATAATGCTCTTGTTTAAGCGCCTTGGGAAGTTTTGCTACACCAGTTTCTCTCCGATCTCCCCTCATGATCTCTCTTGCACTCATCTTGTCTGAGACCCACCTCCTGCTCCCTCGACCCTATTCCCACCAAACTGCTGACCACCCAACTTCCTTTTCTGGCTCCCATGTTAGCTGATATTGTTAACGGTTCTCTCTCCTCAGGTACTGTCCCCCTCTCCCTCAAATCTGCCGTCATCACCCCTCTCCTCAAAAAACCAAACCTGGACCCCTCTGTCCTTGCAAACTACCACCCCATCTCCAACCTCCCTTTCCTCTCAAGTCTTTGAACGTGTTGTTGCCTCCCAGATCTGTGCCCATCTTTCCCGCAATTCCATGTTTGAATCCCTCCAATCAGGTTTCCGACCTTGCTACAGTACTGAAACGGCTCTCATCAAACTCACAAATGACATCCTTTGTGACTGTGACAAAGGTAAACTATCCCTCCTCGTCCTTCTTGGCTTGTCTGCAGCTTTTGACACGGTTGACCACTCCATCCTTCTCCCAATGCCTCTCCACTGTCGTCCAGCTGGGTGGGACTGCACTCGCCTGGTTCCATTCTTATCTATCTAATCGTAATCAGAGAATCACCTGCAACGACTTCTCTTCCCGCTCCCGCATCGTTACCTCTGGTGTCCCAGAAGGATCTATCCTTAGCCCCCTCCACATGTATGCTGACGACACCCAGCTCTACCTCACTACCTCTTCTCTCGACCCCTCCACTGTGTCGAAATTGTCAGACTGCTTGTCCGACCTACAGTTCTGGATGAGCAAAAATTTTCTCCAATTAAATATTGGGAAGACCGAAGCCATTGTTTTCAGTCCCCGCCACAAACTCTGTTCCCTAGCCACTGACTCCATCCCTCTCCCTAACATCTGTCTGAGGCTGAACCACACTGTTCGCAACCTTAATGTCATATTTGACCATGAAATGAGCTTCTGACCACACATCCGCAGCATAACAAGACCGCCTATTTCCACCTCCGTAACATCGCCCTGTCTCCGCCCTTACCTCAGCTCATCCACTGCTGAAACCCACATCCATGCCTTTGTTACCTCTAGACTTGACTATTCCAACGCACTCCTGGCTGGCCTCCCACATTCTACCCTACGTAAACTTGAGGTCATCCAAAACTCGGCTGCCCGTGTCCTAACTCGCACCAAATCCCATTCACCCATCACCCCTGTGCTCGCTGACCTACATTGGCTCCCGGTTAAGCAGCGCCTCGATTTCAAAATTCTCATCCTTGTTTTCAAATCCCTACATGGCCTCGCCCTTCCCTATCTCTGTAATCTCCTTCAGCCCCACAATCCCCCCCGAGATATCTGCGCTCCTCTAATTCTGCCCTCTTGAGGATCCCTGATTATAATCGCTCAACCTTTGGTGGCCGTGCCTTCTGTTGCCTGGGCCTTAAGCTCTGGAATTCCCTGCCTAAACCTCCGCCTCTTTCCTCCTTTAAGACGCTCCTTAAAACCTACCTCTTTGACCAAGCTTTTGGTCACCTGCCCTAATTTATCCTTATGTGGATCGGTGTAAAAAATTTTGTCTTAAAATACTCCTGTGCAGCGCCTTGGGACATTTGTCAAAGGCGCTATATAAATACAAGTTGTTGGCGATTTACAAATTAAATCAGTTCAGTGTGTCATGAATATACCACCAGGTTTTCTTCTATGAAACCCTGAAGAGTTTTCAACTAACTGCTACACACAACTGAAATTATACCCTATATAAATAAAAGGAGCTACAATAGAATAGAAAGTTATGTCTGCTGTACAACACTCATTGCCTACCTGTGAAGTACCAAGTACTGTTTTTTTTTCTTGAACCCTTCCTTTTAACAAGTGTTTTTTCTTTTCCTCTAGTGGCTTCGTAGTGTTGTTGCACTTCAATGCAGCATATTCAAACATTTATCTGCTAAGCAGATGCCATTATTTTGGGACACTGAACACCCTGAAAAGGCTGATATTAAGCCGTACGTTACAGCCCAGTGTTCAGCAGACAGCTCTTTAAGCAGCGCGCATCAGACAGCTGGAAAGAAACCATCGTCCTCCCCTTCTCCGACATCATGCAATGTTACATGCACCTCAGGGACCAATAGCCAGAATTCTTCAGGTTCCTCTGTATCTCAGCAGCCCGGCGCTGCCATTGCACAGGAAGAAAATGCCCGTAGTTTATATCCAGAGACCTTGTGCAAGACATCAAGTAGTGGAACTT
Source organism: Squalus acanthias (assembly GCA_030390025.1). Lineage (NCBI taxonomy): Eukaryota > Metazoa > Chordata > Chondrichthyes > Squaliformes > Squalidae > Squalus > Squalus acanthias. The sequence continues at coordinate 16,849,250 of CM059448.1, forward strand.
CTAATGGACCTTTGTCAGCAGAGGTAAAAGTAAATGGACCTTTCCCATGCACCATTTCATCAGAACCGTCCAGGCAGCTGGCAGATACACAGAGACCAAAGGGACCATTGACACAGGTGCCAAGCCAGATATCTGGACAAGCATGGCTGCAATCTCAGCTGAGACCAGCTACGCCACCGGCAGCCAGCAACCTCCAAAATCATTTTGTGGGAGCGCTCGTTAAATCGGAGAATGCAGGAGGACCTGTTTCATGCTTGCAGCGAATTCCTGTCAGTGTGACGAGTGTGCCCGCTTCTTTATCTACTTTGTGTGCCAGTTCTGAGATCACCAGCAGCTCACAGCTTAAGAGCACCGCCTCAATGCAGATTGCTGGGCGACCGACCACGTTTATGGCAAAGGTTGTTACGACATCCTCTGCTATATGCAGGGCTATTACTCCACCAAGAGCAGCGGTAGATAGTGTTTCAACAATGTTGGGGCCGCCAAGAAACCTGATTTCACCAGCAGCTACAGGTGGGTATCTTGTTCTTTGTTATAGAGTCATAGAGTTATACAGCACGGATAGAGGCCCTTCGGCCCATCGTGTCCGCGCCGGCCATCAAGCCCTGTCTAATCTAATCCCATATTCCAGCATTTGGTCCGTAGCCTTGTATGCTATGGCATTTCAAGTGCTCATCCAAATGCTTCTTGAATGTTGTGAGGGTTCCTGCCTCCACAACCCTTTCAGGCAGTGAGTTCCAGACTCCAACCACCCTCTGGGTGAAAAAGTTCTTTCTCAAATCCCTTCTAAACCTCCCGCCCTTTACCTTGAATCTATGCCCCCTTGTTATAGACCCCTCTACTAAGGGAAAAAGCTCCTTAGTATCCATCCTATCTATGCCCCTCATAATTTTGTACACCTCAATCATGTCCCCCCTCAGCCTCCTCTGCTCCAAGGAAAACAAACCCAATCTGCCAAGTCTCTCTTCATAGCTGAAGCACTCCAGCCCGGGTAACATTCTGGTGAATCTCCTCTGCACCCTCTCCAAAGCGATCACATCCTTCCTGTAGTGTGGCGACCAGAACTGCACACAGTATTCCAGATGTGGCCTAACCAGTGTTTTATACAGCTCCATCATAACCTCCTTGCTCTTATATTCTATGCCTCGGCTAATGAATGCAAGTATCCCATATGCCTTTTTTACCACCTTATCCACCTGTTCCGCCGCCTTCAGGGATCTGTGTACTTGCACACCAAGATCCCTCTGACCCTCCGTCTTGCCTAGGTCTTACCATTCATTGTATATTCCCTTGCCTTGTTAGTCCCTCCAAAGTGCATCACCTCGCACTTTTCCAGATTAAATTCCATTTGCCACTGTTCCACCCATCTGACCAACCCATCTATATCGTCCTGCAGACTGAGGCTACCCTCCTCGCTATTTACCACCCTACCAATTTTTGTATCATCCGCGAGCTTACTGATCATACCTTTTACATTCATATCCAAGTCGTTAATGTAGACCACAAACAGCAAGGGACCCAGCACCGATCCCTGTGGTACCCCACTGGCCACAGGCTTCCAGTCACAAAAACAACCTTCGACCATCACCTTCTGCCACTGAGCCAGTTTTGTATCCAATGTGCCAAGGCACCCTGGATTCCATGGGCTCTTACCTTCTTGACCAGTCTCCTGTGCGGGACTTTATCGAAGGCCTTACTGAAATCCATGTATACTACATCCACTGCGTTACTCTCATCCACACACCTAGTCACCCCCTCAAAAAATTCAATCAAATTAGTCAGACATGATCTTCCCTTGACAAAGCCATGTTGGCTAACCCTGATTAATCCTTGCCTCTCCAAGTGGAGACTGATTTTGTCCCTCAGAATTTTTTCCAATAATTTTCCTACCACTGATGTTAGGCTCACTGGCCTGTAGTTCCCCGGTTTTTCCCTACTCCCTTTCTTGAATAATGGTACTACATTAGTGGTTCTCCAGTCCTCTGGCACATCCCCTGTGACCAGAGAGGTTCTGAATATATGTGTTAGAGCCCCCGCAATCTCCTCCTTTGCCTCACACAGCAGCCTGGGATACATTTCGTTCGGACCTGGGGATTTATCCATTTTCAGACCTGCTGAAACCGCCAATACCTCCTCCCTCTCGATGTTAAAATGTTCGAGTATATCACAGTCCCCCTGCCCTAATTTTATGTCTGCATCGTCCTTCTCCATAGTGAAAACAGATGCAAAAAATTCATTTAGAACCCCACCTACATCTTCCGGCTCCACACACAGATTGCCACTTTTGTCCCTAATGGGCCCTATTTTTTCCCTAGTTATCCTCTTACCCTTAACATACTTATAAAACATCTTAGGATTTTCCTTTATTTTGCTCGCCAGTGTTATTTCATGGCCCCTCTTTGATCTCCTAACCAGCAAAATCTTATATTTTGTGAACAAAAACTTATCTAAGTTTCAATTGCACAAAAAAGTTATTTTTTAAAAATGTAGTTCAATTAATTTCATGACATTTGGGTAGTGTTGTCTATCAAGAGATCAGGAGACTTGAGTCAAGCTAAACCTTTGAAAAATCTAGGGCAATTACTGTTCATAATACCCACCCCATCTATGATTGAGCAACATATCCATAAATATATCTACCTGACAATATTAATTTTCCAGTGCAAGGGACCCTCCCCAGACACTCCTGTCATCAGTTACAGCGACAGGCTGCTTGCATCTCGAAGCAGCTCCAACCTCTTCTCAGACAGGTGTGGGAACTAATCTGGAGCTGTCCTACCCTAGGAAAACACACTACTGGCAGAATATGTGGCAGTATTGTGGTTTTCCAATTTAATTGATGTGCTTGATGTTTCAAATTTTAGATTTGGTTGCAGAAAAAGATGCTGCTTGTCTCCCAATGTAGGTTTACCTTGAGACTATATTGTGAGCACAATGTAGCTAAAATCCTATTAATAAATATGGGAATTGCACTTTAGAATGATAAGTGGGCGTCAGGCTATTTCACATTTGATTCAAGTTTTCAGATTATAAAGAAAACGGTTGAATAGACTAGCATTCGAGGTTGGTTAAATCTTTGTGCAAGTAGTTTTTGGAATCCAGATTCAAGCACATTTTCTCAGCACACTAGCATTATATTAGGGAGTTGTTAAACTTGGCATGGAGAAGATTGTAGAACAAACACACGAGTTTTCCTGAATAAATAGTTTGGCAATCCTAGCAGTTGTCATTATCATTGTTTGAGTTCTTTAGCACTAACAGAACTTGTGAGTTTAAAAAAAAAAAGTCAAATAAAATGTTTCTTTGGTCTATTTGAATGTTGTCTGTAATTCAAGGATGTTGCACTCTCATAGTGTTACATGATATCTTTCACCTGCACAAGTAAGATAGCAGAGTCAGACACTGGAGTGTTCAAAATAACATTAGGTTGGAAAGTTAGAATACCGGATGACTGACCTTCGATGGGCTAAATGGCCTTTTCTCACCCTTGAATCTCATCTGCAGAATCATGGTGTGCGGGGCCAGTTTCTTGACGTGTTATGTTGTGTTGAAGATAGGCACTGAACTTGAATGGCTTCTGTTCCAAAACTGGTTGTAACTAATATGTACTTTTTTTTCATGAAAGGTAAAGTGAGTCCAACTGTGCTGTCCACCGGTGTGTCCATGGGAAACAAACCAGTTCCCTTAACTTCTCCATCAAACACTTCAGTTATGTTTGACCTTGCCAACTCTCTGCAGGCAGCTATGGAAGGAAGTGGAGGTAAATGCTTTGAAAATTCCTGAGCTGATTTTCTCCAGTTGACTTACCATTTAGTAGATGGAAAGATTTGAGCTTTGGGTTACAAATGCATTACACACCATTCCTACCAATAGGCCCAAAACTTGTTGCAGAAATGTACAGTGCACATTTTTTTAAATTTTGACTGACCAGGTTTCTCCTTGGAAGCCTTCATTTAAGAGAGCAGCTTGTGTAATGGGCACACTTTGGTGATGTACTGTATCGAGTAATCTCCTTAAGGTGCCACCAGACACTTCAAACTTGGTACGTTGTGCGCGGATCACTTTCGGGTTTCAAAGTACCTATGCGAGTCCCCTCTGCCACCACTGAACTACAGAGAAATGAATTTAGTATAAAACACTACTATGGTCTGAAACATCAGCCTGGTATAGATTTACTTCCCTCTGCCTGTCAGGCTCTTTCTCTGCTTCCCCCCCCCCCCCTGCCTACATTGATTGATAGCAATGGAGGCATAACAAGGTATGTTTGAATGTTGGAAGCAGATGGAAGGTAGAAGATCAGCTCCTTGACTCTCAGTTGCCTGCTCTATCGAGGGAGAAGGTGGAAACTTGTACAGTTAATTTATTGTAAATCATGATGAATGGTGACTGACCTTTAATTTCTTTAAACTGAATTTAGGGTTTTGGTGCCCTTCCAGTTATGTTAGTGCCACTGCTAACCTCGAGTCTGATTCCAGACACTAGTTGCTGTATGCCTGGGTGATCTGTTGCCACTTAATTAAACTCATCTAGGAGATACCCGAGTAACATTGGCTGTTAAAATTTATATTTAAACTTGTATTTTGTATTTTCGATCGTTTGATTTTCGTGCAGCTGCTCGGCTGCCGTTATTTTAATAAAGTTTTTAATATTTAAGAATATGTAATTAGTGATTACAAAAATATCTGCAGGCACATTCTGCTTGTTTTCAGGTTCTGCCTATGGGAAGTCAAGACATTGTTCTACTAACCTCAGTGTGGTCTTGTACTCAACCGGCTTGTTTTGTTTTTCTGTTTTAATTCAAACGATAGATGAATTTAGTTGTACCAGTACCAAGAGTCTGAGTCATTAATTAGCTCCACAAAGAAACTAAACTCGCATTTCAAACTGAGGAATTCTGTGGGAAATATCTGCCAGTGCTTATGTAGAGTTGCCTGTCCTCCTCCATGTTCACTTTTTAAAATAAAATAGTACGCCAAATACGGTACCAAAACCAAATTTCATGTTGCAGCTTACGAATGGTTAATTTGGTGGGTGGGGGATGGGGAACGAAAGAGAGAACTTTGTTTAGTAAGTGCCCCATTCTATTCTTTCTGTATTCAGGGTTGATAATTATCAATTAAAATGACATGGGGAGCACACTCATCTGTCATTGCACTGCAGGTTGGGTGGGGAGGGGAGAACTGCAATCTCTATCAAAAACATTCACAATTAACGATGTGTGCTTACAATTTAGATTACCTCAATAACTTAGTTAGGTCCTTAGCAATGGCATCACCTTTAGTATATATATATATGTATGTATGTGTTGGAGAGCTGTTAGAGAAACTTCAAATTGGTTTGTTTCTTTTCCTTTTGTAGAGATTGAATTGAGTAAGCTTGATGAAAAGTTGATCCAGGTACTGGCTTGGCAGAGAATTCAGCAACTGTTTCCTCCCAAAGCATCCTCTTTACCATCTGTGCTCAGCACCTCAAAAACCCAGACGACTACTGCTACAACGCAGACTGAAGGTATGCATTTATTTTGCCACCTCTGTAACATCTCCCACTTCTGCTACTACTTCAGCCCATCTGTTGCTAAAACTCTCAGCCATGCCTTTGTCACCTTCGGACTCAACAATGCTCTTCTGGCCAGCATACTATCCTCCACCTTCTGTAAACTTCTGCTCATCCAAAACTCTGCTGCTCATATCCTATCCAGCACGAATTCCCACTCACCAATCTCCCCTGTCCTCACTGAGCTACAATGGCTCACAGTCCCCGACACCTCAAACTTAAAATTCTCATCCATGTGTTTAAATCCCTTCATGGTTCCACCGCTCCCTATTTCTAATCTTCTCCAGCCCTATGACCCCCCATCCCACTCTCTGTACCTCACGTGTGCATCCCTGCCCTCTGTCCGGCCCATCATTGGTGACCATGTCTTCAGCTGCCTACACCCCACGCTCTGGAATTACCTCCCTAAATACCCCTGCATCTCCACCTTTTAAGAGCCTCCTTTATACCCACCTCTTTGACCAAGGTTTTGTTCATTCCTCCTAATATTTCCTTCCTTGGCGCGGCATCCTTTTTAAAAAATTAAACTTCGGTGAAGCGCCTTGGCAGTTTTTCTACATTAAAGTGCTATATAAATGCGCGTTGTTCTTGTAGTAGTAGTAGTTGTTGTCATTCAGTACTATGCAGCATTCAATTAGATTTAAGTGTTCCCTTATTTCTCCCCCACTCCACCCTAAGAGATGGGATAGAATTGTGTAAATGTTTAGTAAATTACACACCAGTTTCAATATGCTTTCCCGAGTAGCTAATGAATAATTTGGTGCCACATTTTTTCTTCTTCCTCCACCCACCGCCTGCTCCAAAATCTCTGGAGCATCCTGAAATGACGCTTGTCTTTCAGGTGCATTCTGTTCTCCTCTTTAAAAAAAAAAAAAAAAAAAAATTCCAATACATATTATTCAGGTATGGGATTAGTAACCCAGAGCTTGAATTCAGATCCCACCATGGAAAGTTGTGAACTCGATTGTCAATGAATCTGGTAATTTATGGGCTGGCTGCAGGGAAAAATGACCAAGCTGCAGACTTGCAATAGAAACCCAAATGGGAACACGCTCACTCCAACCTGGTCTGGCCTACATGTGACTTTAGTTAAGACTACATGGTTGACTCTTGGTGCCCTCTGAAGTGGCCTGGCCAGTCACATTGATTGATTGTACAAGACCCATCTGTGAAAGCAGGAATAAGCAATAAATGTAACCTTGCCAGCATCACCCACGGAGCAGATGCAAATTGACCTACATTTGCTGTGCTTGCTGAATATTGTCAGTTACTAATTTATAATAAAATTGTGAGTTTTCAAATGAATATCTTTGAATTTGGCAAATGTTTCATGATCCAGCACAAAGGCCAAAACTGCATTTTCTGTATGAATAATTTCCTTTTCTCTTTTTTTCTTTCTAGTCCCTGCGAAAGAGGTTCAGGCACGAGCGGTGTTTTATCCCCTTACGGGTAAAGGCCAAGCTGTTAGTATGTGCTACAGAACACTTTACATAGGAACAGGTAAGAAATGAATTGCCTGAAATAGTTACCGGAAAATGGCATGCCTTGCTAGTGGCTGATAATTGCAGTACAGACTGATCTGTGCTTTTTTTTCTTTAATTCATTCACGAGATGTGGGCGTCACTGGCAAGGCCAGTGTGTATTGCCCATCCCTAATTGCCCTTGAGAAGGTGGTGGAAAGCCGCCGCCTTGAATCGCTGCAGTCTGTGTGGTGAAGGTACTCCCACAGTCCCGTTAGGTAGGGAGTTCCAGGATTTTGACCCAGCGACGATGAAGGAATGGCGATATATTTCCAAGTCGGGATGTTGACCTGACTTCCCCATTTTACCAGGTGCCCTTTGTAACATTATCTGAAGTCCATTGGTTAATCGGTGTACTTAAAATGTAGCGAGGAAACTTACTGTTGCTATCCCCCACCCCCCACCAAAAAAAAGTTTATCTGGTTTAATATGAAGAGCTGAATGTTTGACAAATAAATATGTTTGAAGGCAATAGTCTACCAAACCCAAAATCATGCTGTTTTATTGGATGTTCAAAACAAAGTCTGTGACTAGTGCATTACTCCCAACTGTAAAGTCCAAACCAATGAGTCTCAGAAAATTCCTGCAGTGTTCGGAGGCACACCTTAACTTCATACTATTGGGCTCAGGTGAACTACAGACAAATTAAGTAAGAAAGTGCCTGGAGAAACTGATAATCGTGTCAGAAAAATCAATGAAATGTGCTTTACTTTTACAACGCTTTGGTTTGAGCAGATGCAGTTTGTCTGGTTTACCTAATTTACCCAAATTAAGCATATCCAATATAAGTGGGATATGCTTTTAATAACTAATTGATCTGCCAGTCTTTGGACATATTACATGCTTTCTCCACTCTTCTTTCTCATTGTTAAGCTTCTTGAACTACCTTTTTTTGTTCTGAACTTCAATTTCTCCGTTACTGCTCATTCTGTAACTTGTAAATTCACTTCTTCTCAATTTGCTGTTTAAATTTTCCCCTTTTATTTAATTTTTCAGCCCTGGTAGAGCTGAGGGGGAAGTGATTCAGAACTTCGGTGTTCAGTCATGCTAGGCGGGGAGGGGAGGAAAGGTTTAGCTTGGGCTGCGGAGAGAGGCCGAGAGACCTTTGATGTGAAGTCGTATTGGTTGAGAGATTTGTATCGGGAAGAGCAGACAGGCTGAGCCAATCAGGAGCTGGCCATGTGGGAGGAAAATAAGTTAGAAGTGCAGAAACTAATTAAAAAGTAGGAAAATAGGGTAAAACTAGTGGGAAGTATAGACAGTTACAAAAAAAACGCACCGTGTTCGCATTGACTGTGATGTGATTGGTCTGTGATGACTACACATTGAAAGGGACCAATCAGTAATGTTGGAGGCACTCCAATCATACAATACATTGAGATGCAAACTTTTTAACATGGATAGATTGGGTGCAAATGGTTCCATGGTGTGTTTATTTCAACAAAAAAAAAGTAACCACATTGGTCACTGAATCTGCAGCTTTGTTCATGGTACTGATATTCCTTAATGTTCCAAGTAATTTGAGGGCATACAGTAAATTGCACACTGACTATTGTAACTGAGATTTATTTTCTTGGGTTTTTTTCAGGTGCTGACATGGATGTGTGCCTTACAAATTATGGACATTGTAATTATGTTTCAGGCAAACATGCCTGCATATTCTATGATGAGGTAAGGTTCATGAGTCTGAATGCTATCCTCTCCCTGATTTGGGGGGGGGGGAAAAACAAAACAAAAAATTGGTAAATGTGCAGTTCTTCAGCTGGGCCAACATCGCAAATTACTTGAAAGTTTTGTGTGATTGTAGTGCTTGCTGAGTTGGCAGCAAGCTCTACATATGCTATCTGATTTCATGCTAATGCTATTTGATATAATTGGGTTTCCACAGTTTAGTTATAAGAATATAAAAAATAGGAGCAGGAGTAGGCCATTCGGCCCCTCGAGCCTGCCATTCAATAAGATCATGGTTGATCTTCTACCTCAACTCCACTTTCCCGCCTATCTCCGCATCCCTTGATTCCCTAGGTGTTGCTGTTTTAGCAATCTATATCTAAGCCAGCTATTTGCTTCAGAATAACAATTCACCTTGATGCAGCAGGATAATATTTGAAGTATAATGGGTTACAAAATTTAATGTAGAAAATGCGGTTTCAAAGTTGCACATACAGGAAACTTTGGAGAGCATAATTAACTTAAGTATAATACTGATGTGCTAAACCCTAACTGATTAGGATCTGCAATTGGGCTACTTCCAAGGCAGTTGAAAAGAGCCGGATATATTTGGTAATCGATGTCTTGGGGAAAACAGGATTAACTGGCAGCAAAATGTAAGTAATACCAGGCCAAAAGAATTGGCTAAGTGCTCAGTGGTAAAATACTGTCAAAGAATATATTAGTGATAGAGACTCATCAATAGAATGAAATTACACAACCTGTCACACTGAGCAAGAAATTTGCAACCAAATGGGACAAAGAGAAACCCATAATTAAGATACTGGAGTGTAACTGTCACAAAGACACTTGGGGAGTGCAACAAATTATTGTCTGTCTTGCGTATTTCATAGCACAGAAGAAAATAAAAGTGCTCATTGTAGATTGCAACCATATCCGTTTTATAAAGTTACTTTTATTCTACACTCACCAGAATGGACTCCATATAATTAATGAAAGAAGAAAGGAGATTTTTTGACTTTCAAAAAACTAAATAGTTTATAGTGTGTATATATATATATATATATATATATATAGTGAGTTTTTGGAGGTGAAGAACTTGTTTGTATCTTTTGATTTCTGTAAATTGTTATTAATCGAGGTGATGTTTCTGTTTAAGTGACATGTAATTAACTCCAAGTATTTGCTGTGGTCCCTTGCACTGCGCAGCAGACCAGGTGGTAATTGATAGCTCATTAACCATACCTGTAATAAGAGCATATAGTTATGATAGATTTGAGCAAGTAGAGTTGCAGTCACAAGAGCAAAGAAAGGCCAAGGGAGATCAACTAGTAGGGGTGTTCAGTATTTTGAGAGTGTCATTAGTGAAAGATGATATCCACTGGTCCGTAATCAGTAACAAGGGGCATAAAGTTAGAATTTGTCTTAGAATCATAAAGGGAGAAATTATGGCCCGGAATTTGTGGTCAGCGGTAAAACAAAGGCATTTGCCGCTGGCCCCGAAGTAAGCTTCGCACAAGGATCTCGCGATCTCTGTGTCAAAGTTTGGGTTTTCTGATGCGTAGTTCAAATCAAGAGTATAGTGGGGATCCCCTTGTGCGAACTGCTGTGACGTCAACAAGCTGTCTAAGCAGCCAATCTAAATGCAGAATTCTCAGACAGCAAACAAGGAAGTGAGTAAGCTCTTAAAATTCTAACTTTTTAAAAATGTTAGAGAGCAAAACAAAGATTGAAGCTCTCGCATGGGAAAAGGCAAAGCTGAAATAAAGATGAGAATTTTTTTTTAAATTAAGATTTTTTTCTTTAAGTTTCTTAAATTTAAATTTTTATAAAAATGGCTAAATTTGACACTGCACAAAATTAAAATTAGTTTTTCAGGGCCATAACCTTTGTTTAGCAGTCGATACACTGTTAAACCCCCAGTTAGACCTAATCCCTTTGGGTCTAACTTTTAGTGGGGACTTTAACAGCGGTATTACTGCGGAAGAGCCAATGTTTTCGTTGGTTTCCCTGATTTGAGAAATTACACTGATTGCCGGCTTTGTGGTGGGAGGGGCACAGTGCAGCCTGTGGAGGAGCAGTGAATGACAGACCGCAACTTCGAGATTTGGCACAGGCGGAAATCCTGAAGTTGTGGTCAGTTTCAAAGGCGGAATGACGGCGAACGCTGCCAGTTTGCCGTCTTCCGGGCCCATAAATTTTGGGCAAAGGGTTATTAGAATATGGAATGTATTTCGCCCGAAATGGCTATTGAAGCCAAGTCAATTAAGATATTCTAAATAGTTGAAGAAAAATATTAAAAGGTACAGGGAAAGGGGAGGGAAACGAGATTAGAGTCGATTACTCCAATGGGGAGCTAGCACTGGCACAGGTATGATGGACAAAATGGCCTCCTATGCTGAAATTTTTATCATATCCTAGTGTGTAAATGAGAGTGTCAGTCTTGGGGAACACGTGTTGGCCATTTCTGAGGTTGACCCAAGCTCCAATGTTGTTTTCTATTTTTTGGGGGGTGGGGGACATCCAATGAAGACTGGTCTGCGATGCAAAAATGCAGTATTGATGACACATTAAATCTCCAGACCCTCGACTTACTTAATTGCTGGTTATCATTTTGTTTGAGTAGAGATGTGTGGTTATTACGCTCAGTAAATATCCAATTTACAATGTTCCACCAAAGTTCAAGTAAGGTAAATATGAGCTGATGAACTGATGTAGTTCGCTACTGTAAATGCGCAACTTATAAGATCCCATTCCTGTAGTAGCTTGACTTTTTTTTCTTTTAAATAGACAAAAGACACAAGGTTAGTGGAATCCAGGGATTCGGGTGATGTTCTAATATCACTATAGTTGCCCTGTGTCTGCCAGTGATCTTTGTCTTGAATTTCGTCAGAATATTTTCTGCTAAAGCTACTTTAACTTGCTTCCCAGTGACTAGCTGTTTGCATGGCAGTCTATGTGTGTAAGTGTAATGAGAATACTTCGTTTTTAAAAAAAAAAATAAAAGTAAGCGGAAAGACTGGATATGAACAGGAACACTTTATGGAGAACAAATTTGAATTAAGCTTTTAGTGGGGATAAAATGTAAATATTTACTGTCAATGTTGATGAGTCTTTTTCCTGGTGTCGCACTTTAGCTGTTAAATAAAGTTGCAAATGAAAGAGTAATAACAGTTGAGACTGATGTCTGACTTGAAAGTGTCGTTCACCTTGTGGCCAGCAGTGTAGAATTACTCGTTTTGTTTGAGCAGAGGAAATTAAAGCTCATAATATACCATTTATAGTGCACTACATCTGGGACGTAGATAAGAAAAGCAGTTCTTGTTTGCACAAGTTTACCTGCTATCTTTCCATTTGCTTTTCCTGAGCTGAGCCAGATAAACAGCTTATGCTTGCCTTTTTTGGATTTGTCCACATTAAACCTGAGACTTTGGATACGTAACTCCTGAACTGTGGAATGCTTTCATTGCCAATAAACTGAGCCATGTAGTGTAAAAAGCTTTTGCTGTGCATGTTGTCGGTCTTAAATTTTTGGTAAATTATCTTCTCTTTGTTTTTAGAACACAAAACACTATGAATTGCTAAACTACAGTGAACATGGGACAACTGTTGACAACGTTCTCTATTCGTGTGACTTCTCTGAGAAAACTTCTCCCACTCCACCAAGCAGTATTGTTGCCAAAGTTCAAAGCGTAATAAGTAAGCACTTTTCTTTTTACACTTTCCAAAGTTAATTTAAACTGAATGGATGAACAGTAACTGTTACCACTTAGTACTGTAATAGTATACAAAGATACCATCCAGCCATTAATTCTCTAAGCAATTTTGCAATATAATTAAGCATTTTAAACAGTGAAAACGAGTAAGAAAAGCCAGTATACAGTACAATAAAACTGCTGTGATCTGGGCAACAGAAGCTTAATTATATTGGTAAACAGCCTCACTAACAGAAGTAAGACTCTTTGAGTTCAAACTGTTAGGATGGAGAGTAGCCCATTCTTGTTTATTGGGAGCTCATGTTGAAGGAAACAACAACAAAGACACAGGAACCCTCCTAAAGAGTGATTGGCATCTACCACTGTGTTGTTCTTCCCCAGTAAACTTTAGTAGCAGAGCATAAACAACGGGATTGTCCACTATTAAAGTTGCCAACATCCAATTGACCACAGCACTTGGAGACGTGCAAACATTTTCACTGGACAATTCAAGTTCATAAAATGGAACCCACTTGGGTATCTTGTGTCATAATCATTTTCTAATGAATTAAAGCTGATTTTAAGTAGAATTTTCTTGTAGACGGTTAAATATTCCAACACAGTTTGGAAACACTGGGCAACATTCCATTTACTGTGACCTGTAGGGTAAATATTTTTGATATTTTGTTTGCAGAATATTGTAAGAGCAGAAAGGAAGAGGAGGAACAGGAAGAGACGGTCATGAGTTCCCAAGGCCAGGGACTGCATGGTAAAACCTGTAACTGCAAGGCCAGCAGCTCTAGTCTAATAGGTGGCAGTGGAGCCGGCTGGGAAGGGACAGCATTGCTGCATCATGGGAGTTACATCAAGCTTGGTTGCCTGCAGTTTGTGTTCAGCATCACAGAGTTTGCAATGAAGCAGCCGAAAGAGGAGGAAACCCTAGTACACGATGCTGACTTAGAACAGAAGCATTTGATGAAACTTCATCAAGTGCCAGTGTTACGATCCAACTCTGTTCCATGAGGTTTCTGAAATGTACACAGGACTAAACGGGGAGCCATGAACCGAAGAAGCTGTCTTTATATTGCATGGAATGAAGTATCTTCAGCATTTTTTCTTTTTTTTTGCTCAGATTTTGTGGGCAGTTGCACATAGAATTTGTATAATGACTTCTCTTTTAAATATGTAACTTGTCATAGTTGTAAATGTTGACTGAATGAGAAAAAGAAGCAAGGTCCTATTTGAAGGTCATGGTATAAAGCCCTTTGCAGAACGAACTGGAAAAGCCGAGGATACATTCAGACTGCATCCCTAAACATGTACAAATAATCAAAGACTTGTTATATTTTGTGCCAGTGACAATAGTTTTTATAAATATGTGCAAAGTTTTCATAAAAGGATATGTTTATCTACTCTGATCATTGTTTTATTTAATGTATCTGGAATCCTATGACCCAGATGTTTTCTGCTACTTTTGCACTACAAGTAGCTGCTGTGTACTGATTAAAGAGGAAAAAAAAAACCTTTCAAATATCAATGGTATTTTATTTGACTGAGAAAGGAGAAGTGTTAAAGTAGAGTCTGTGTTATTGCACCTTTAATGGTGTCAGTGGTTTTTAAATGTGTAACATGCTAAAAACTTGTGGTATGGCACCAGCTGCCGTTGTGTTGTATTGTAGCGTAAAAGTTTGTCGTAAGCTTGTTAAGGTCCTTTTTCACACAGTAGTTCAAATGTAAATAGTTAATGTATTGTTTCAGATTTTACAACAGACACTTTCATGTATTCTGTATATAAAAAATTGACTCCAAGTTCCTGTCTCTGCCTGTCTATTATGACTGTAAATACATCAGATTTTTTAAAGAAAAACTCCTTGTTGCAGTTGAATATTTTAACACCGAGTGCGATCATCATTCTTCACCCATTCTCTTCCACATTGGTAGGTAATGATATAAAATGAGATGGACAATTTTTTCAGGATTCCTATTGCTTTAAAACCACACATTATAAACCGATCACGTGATCTGAAATGTTCAATTCCATATACACATAGCCTTGTACCGTCTTCAGTTTTTCTCCCTGGTCAATGTTACAGTTTGATATCCCTTGTTTGTACCACATTAACTTTCTAAATCTGAGTTTGAAAATTATTTCTAATTTCCAGTCATTTCAAACAAAGTTTTATTTTTTAATAAACAGGTAGATCTTGTCATCAAATGTAATGGCTACTGGTCTCTGTGTCTGTCAGTCCATTGTGATTGTGCATTGCAGTAATTGTCAGCTTTCATGGCAGTCAAAAAGCCATTATAAGGTTGGAAGAGATCCTAAAATCAGAGCCTCAGTAGTGATGTCTGACGTGCTTTTGGCTATAAAGTACCCACTTACTCCACTGCTCTTCTTTCCAGATGAGAATTTAGGTTGTGTTGGAACCACATTGGGAAAAAATATCCCAGAGTTAGGAGAAATGCGGAATGAAGTCCTATTCTCAATGCAGATGGACAATACCACACCAGCCAATTGGACTGGTTCTAAGCCAGGGATCATCGAAAATGTTGACTACACAAAGTCCTGCTCTCCTGTCAACAGGCAGCAACAGTGGGCTTGAAGCAATAGGCTACAGCTCACCAACAAACACAGCTGAAGAGCTCAAGCTCACTAGTTTGAAATAATAGAATTGATAATTGACTCAATTATCAATTTGTTCCTCAGAAGCAATAGGATCGAGAACAGTTGGGAAAGATGGCCAAAAGTGCTGCTGACATACCTCAGGCTACAAGATAAGTGAATATTTAGGTCAATTTGACTTGCTAGCCTTCTGTTCATTGGCAGAATCAGTGAGTGATGTGTCCACTGCCTCATTCTCGACTACACGGAGATACCCACCCAATCTCAAATAAAAGTCTGATGGAGAGGAAGGTGGAGTCTTTCCTAGTTCTTCGGCAAAAGGAAGAATCCCATGCTATTTTCAACAGAATTGCATGAAAAGGAATGTACATTGGGTTTAATATTAAGATGCCCATCCTTGAATATTTCGGTGGGGGTGGAGAATGTGATGACCATTCAACCCTTTTGAGATGATCTTTAGAGATGAAGTTCAAATTCTTGAATTCGGTGGAAATTTAAGCTGTAGGCTGGAGCAGTGGTTTTGAAACATTTCTGTGTAGCAGATCCCCTGAAAACATTGGGCACCCTCTGTCCTAAATTCCAAACAATAGCTATTTGAAGGACAACAGTGCCAGCAGGCAGAATTTTTTTTTTATCGTATACAATAAAAGTAATGCAACTCAACAAATATGAATAGTTATGAACTTGCAGACCCCCAGACTTCTTGGACACCAGACTAAAAAAAAATGCTTATTGCCTCAGTTGTCTGAAACAAATTGAGCTAAGGTAGGTGTCTTATTACACTCCCAAGCTGAGGAGGTGCTTCTAGTCCAGGAATGGTGTTGCTTTTATTTGTTACTGTTATCATTCTTAGTCTGTGACTGTGCAGAATCCTGAAGACTAAGAAAATTAAGCCACCACTTCAAAAAGTGAAAGATTATGAATCAATGTCATCACTTAGGCACCGAGGTGGAGATTACTGTATGGTATAAACCTCAAATGTACATCATTGTACTTAGCTACTTGCGAAAGCCACAAATACCTTAAGGTTTTGGTTGATGGTTACTAGTAATAAGTATGATGTAATTAAGTCATGACGCACTTTTAAACATTTTTCTGGTGGTGCTGATCCATGTTCAGTTCCATGGGTATTAGTCACCACACCACCCCTCCCCCAAAGTGGCATGTGTGAGCTTAGATGTGATCTTGTCCTTGCTTCCCCATCTGCTGCTTCAGATGGATTAGGGAATCTGTAGGTCAGAATGGGAATGCCAAATATTGCCTCCCTGATGAATGCAAAATTAACGATCAGATGGGCTTTGGTGCTGGAGGTCAAAAAAGACCCGACAGCCTGTGCTACACCCACTCTGAACAATAGGTACAACAGATTTGGAGTGTAACAATAATGAGGTGGTTTCTTTTGGTTGCTTTACTCACCCCTGAGATCTTACAAATCCAGAATACTGGTGAGATGGGACAGTTTGTCCCATTTATTTATTCATTTTTAGTTATTTTCTTATTGATAATTGCAATCGTCGTGTTTGACGGTCGTAATAGGGTTGGTAAATGGTAATAACTTATCAGTAAGCATTAGCCTGAGCAACATTTATATACTACTGCTTTGGTGTCTTCAGTAGTTTAAATATTTTTGTTGAACTGGTAACATTTTGACATTGAAATGAGGGTCTGATCAAACGGCTATTCGACTCTTGGCATGATTGGAATTTTACTTCCCCTCACCCCCCCCCCCCCCCCATCTCTGAAAATGTGAACTGTTTCCAACTGCACAAGTGAGATGTGCATTGGAATTTCACAAATTAACAACTAAAACATTAAAAGTGCAATGTTTGCATGTTTTTTAGGCCTAGAAGCTTGGCATTCACAGCAGCTATCCAACGGTTGTGTTATTCAGAGCCACAGGGAGATGCACCTCTGACTATCAGCATCTACCCTCTCGATGAAGTGTTACTCTTGCATTTAACTCTTTTCAGAAAGTTGTAATAAAATGTACAAGGCGATCACTGTTGCAGAAGCTATTAGCCAAGCAACCTGCATTTTACTGTAACCCTAACCCACAGGCTATCAGTCCCAGTTAACTTCCACAATTACTGCCAAAGTGAGATTTGATTGTAGACAATCGCACTTTATCCAAGAGAAGCTTGGCAGCCATTTTCTTGCAATTCACATACTGCACATTATATTGGTCATGTGCTGCTGATTCTGAGATGACCCCGATAGTAACGGAGACGTGTTCGGCGTGGGGGAGAGGAGGCGTTCTGGACTGGGTAACACGGGCACTCTACAGATGTTAACTGCAGGATGTCTTTTAATTTGCTTTTGCAGGTTTCCCGCCCGACAGCCAGCCTGATCGACACGCTGGCTGCCTGTCGGGCGGGAAAGCCTGTGGCACAAGGCCGCAGGCCAGGCGAGCTTGTGGTGGTGGGGGCAGAGATTACAAGGGGAAGAGATCGTGGTCAGGGGGAGAGATGGCGAGGAGGTGGGGGGGAGTCGGGGATCGTGAAGCTGGAAGCTGGTAAGCTTCTTGGGCCGGGGGGGGGGGAAACACTCCTGGCTCGCAGGTAGTGCTGTCAATACACTTACCTTATGAATTCGGCCTTTCCGCCTCCTTTTACCTGCCGGGTTTCCCAAAACAAAGCTGAAATGGGTTAAAAGTAAAAAGCTTATTATATTATAAGGTGGTGGATGGGGTGCCAATCAAGCGGGCTGCTTTGTCCTGGATGGTGTCGAGCTTCTTGAGTGTTGCTGGAGCTGCACTCATCCAGGCAAGTGGAAAGTATTCCATCACACTCCTTACTTGTGCCTTGTAGATGGTGGTAAGGCTTTGTGCCAAAATAAATTATGGAAACAATTATTATAATTATTGTTGTTGTTGATCTTTATTGACTACAAAAAAAAATGTCAAGGAAGCTCACAGTCTCTGACAGCAACTTGAATGGGGCAGCCATTCATAGTTTCAATCACACACCCACTTATTTATCTCCAGGGGATCGGGTTCCGGGGAGTATTTAAGCGGAAGTCTTTACTCCGAAGATAGCTGCTCTGTTGCAATCGTTCGCAGTATGTTCTGCAGCAAGCGGAACCGGTTTTTAAGTGTAATGTGATAAGTGCGGCTTCATTATACGGGGCGTGTAACCAGCTTGTATCGCTGCAGCAGCCATGGTGGCCTGGATAGCAGCTTCTGCAATACTGGTCGCCTTGTACGTGTTATTTTATTACAATTTCCTGAAAGGCGTGCAATGCAGGAGTGACACTTCGCTGAGAGGGAAGACGGTGATCGTCACAGGTACATCTATCTTGTGGCTCTGAATGACGCACAACTGTGAATAACCATTGAATGCATATGAATGCCAGGCTTCCCGGCCTTGGGAATGCAAACCTTACACTTTTCACAACTGAAACTTTAGTTGCTTAAATTTAGTACAAACTCTAATATAAATCTAATCACCATGCGACTGTAAGTGGTTCACAATCACCTAATGGGGAGCGTTGTTTGTTTACTTCCGTTTTGCAGTTTAACCCTTCCGATCCGGTTTTAATGTTGCATTAAGTCCAAATTTTAATTGCATCGTTTGTGTGTGTGTGTGTCAGGTGCAAACACGGGGCTCGGGAAGGAGACGGCGCTGGACATGGCCCGGCGGGGAGCCCGGGTGATCCTGGCTTGCAGGAGCAAGCAGCGCGCCGAAGCGGCGGTCTTCGACATCAGGAAGGTGATCTTTGAGCCGTCAACACCTTTTAAAGCAAGAACTGCCTGTTCGAGCTCTCCATTGCAACCTTTAGTCCTTTGCATTGCAGCGGGGCTTTTGAATTGAGACGGGTTTCAATGGATTTATTTTTTATATTTTAGTGGGGTTTTTGATTTGAACTGGTTTCAGTGGATTTTTTTTTCGCTGAACCCTGGATTCTCGGGGATAGTTCTTAATATTTTGTCTTCCGGTTCTTCTAAGTAAAGAAATACTTGCATTTATATCATACCTTTCACAACCTCAGGATGTCCCAAGGCACTTTAAAGCCAATGAAGTACTTTTGAGGTGCAGTCACTTGTAATGTAGGAAACGCAGCAGCCAATTTGTGCACAGCAAGGTCCCACAAACAGCAATGCGTCTGTTTTTAGGTGTTGGGTGAGGGATAAATGTTGGCCAGGATACTGGAGAGAACTCCCCTGTTGTTCAAAATTGTGCCGCGGGTTCTTTTACGTCCATCTGAGAGGTCACACAGGGCCTCGGTTTAACGTCTCATCAGAAAGACGGCACCTCCAACAGTGCAGCACTCACTCAGTACTGCATTGGCGTGTCAGCCTAGGTTTTGTGTTCAAGTTCCGTTCTACAACCTTCTGATTCCGAGGTGAGAGTGCTGCCAACTCAGCCCCCAGACTGCCTTAACCATCTGATTGCCTCCCTCTGTTGGCTGCTGGTTTACTGTGTTTGAATTAAAGTCAAATTCTGTTGCTATGATATGGGATTCTAGAATTTTTACTGGTGTTTTGGGGATCACATTCTGAAATTCTATCTGTTTTTCTTTAAAATAGAAAACCTTGATTAATATTTGCCAGCAGTTTCATACATTAACCATGATTTATATTCCTCTATTAGTGTCCAAACGTTTGTCTTTGTGGGGCGCTTAGTTGTGTACCAGGGAGTTGTGAGGGCCACATATAAATAATTACAGTACAAAACAGTGACCCACCAACCGTGACTGCCAAACTGAAAGTTAATTTTGTTTTAATTTAAAATAACACAAAAAACCTCCCTCAAGCTAAATTGGGGATGGATTTAGAGTTCTTCACCAATCAGGCAACAGTCCTGAGAACTGAGCCTTCCAAACTGTCTTAATCTGCAGTGATCCCGGCAGATTAAGAAATACAAGCCCAAATCAAAACTGTTTCACTGGGGTTTTGTGGGCTAGATGGAAAGGGCATGTGTCGATGGCTCATGGGCCATAGATTGGACACACCCCTGCTTCACTAGACTCTTAACATTAGGAATTGGCATCATTGCTGGCCTTGCCAGCGCCACCCACAACCCATGAATGAATTTTAAAAAAAACAGAATGTTCGATTTCTAGCAACACTCCACCAGTAACACTCCAAGTGTGCTCGAGACATGCAAGTGAGCAAGGGTGGAATTTAAGGATCTAGATCTCTGGCTTAAGTCCAGTAGAAAGAAAATACAAAACTTGTATTTATATAGAAACAGCCTCAAAGCACTTAATGTAATGAATTACGTAGCCTTAAAGTTCGAGACCATTCACATAGTTGCCTCGGCTGCCATCTCTTCCTCTGCCACCCTTGTCCATTCCTAGCCCCTCTCCCATCCCAATCCTAACCCCCCTATCACTGCAATTTCTCCCAGAGCCCTCACCAAGCTCATCTTCTCTAATACCTCCAGCTCTCTCAACCTCTCCTATGTCTTGATCACTTCCCCACCCAATTCGAACACTCAATTGCCTCTCCTTGCCGCAGTGCTTGCTGACATCTTAAATGTTGCCCATTGCTCAGGCACTAACGCCCCTCCTTTGTAAAACTGCTGCTTTCGCTCCCTCAAAAAACACGCCCATCATCCCTCTGCCTTTTATACTGGCCTGGAGTTAGGGTGGAACCCAAAACCTGACTGGAGTGGAGATTACTACCAACTGAGCCAAGGTGACACTTATTGTAGCAGAGAGCGCCAAGAAACTTTCATTCTGCCAGCGCAATTCACACTTCATTTAGAGCCATCCTTTGTTCCTCAACCTGTCCCATTTCCACCTCCTCTTGCCTTGAACATCTCTTAATGTCTCTTAATCTCTCCTGCTTTCTATCCTATCACTGACCTTCCCTTTTGTTCTTTCATCCCCTCCCCCTTTTCCCAGCCCCTACACTTGCTTTAAAATCTTACTTAATTTCCTGTTTTTTTTCCAGTTCTGACGAAAGGTCTTCGACCTGAAACGTTAACTCTGTTTCTCTCTCCACGGATGCTGCCTGGCCTGCTGAGTTTTTCCAGCGGTTTCTGTTGTTATTACCAAGAAACTTGTCCAAGGTTATATTTTAGCACCGTATCGAAAGATGTGATATGCCCCTTCCTCCACCCACCGTTAATGGTTACCTTTGATTGATGGATGCTGTTTAATGATCTACTAGGAAGGAAGAGCTTTTGAGAAAGGGCTTTATTTGTGGCCAATAGTGTGTCCTGGGAGGAAAAAAAAGTAGTAAAGAGATGCTCATTGTGGCTCCTTCAGTGACTCAGTTGATAAAGGTGATCTGTATCTAACTCATACTGACCAGACCACGTATACCAGAGGATACAATTAGCTGGTCTCAAGTAGGGTGGCAGTACAATTGGCCTGATGCCCGAGGCTAGGGAGGGGAAAATCAGCCAGTGTTTCTATGTCTGTTTGCTGGTGGAAAAAGCGCTTTGTACACTTCTAGTGAGAGCAGGATTGGAGGTGGCTCGGACGGCTCACATGGTTGAATAATCTGCTGATTCTCATTGTCCATGCTCCTAAGTGACGAATGGCTACTTGGACGAGGTGCTAGAGAGTTGCCTCCTCCCCTCCTCCCCACCACCCCCTTCCCCGATATCCAAACAATGAGTTAGCAAGTTCAGCAGAAGTAGGGAAAGAACTGTGAATATACCAAAACAAAATTGCCTTGAGTTAGCTGTGGTCTCAGCCCTGAGCTAGGGAGAAGAAAAATCAGATAGTGTTTCAGCTTGTAGTATTTTGATAACTGCAAACGACAGCACTACAATTGGCTATGATGCCTTCTTCAGTCAAATAGCCTGCTGACACTCATTGACTCCTGCCTGTGAAGAATGGCATCCTGGGCTAGATACGGGGTGGGGAGCGCTGCTGCGCCTGTGGAACAGTAATCCAACACAAGTCAGCACTATCAGGAGAGGAGCATGAACAGACGCCAAAAATTATGGAGGAGGGGCAAGGTATACGGAGAATAAGTTTTGCTTAAAAGTATTCAGCTTGCTTCGTAACCACGTTTTAAGCCCGTACCAGGAATGTGAAACAGCAACTTCTAAATATCTCTCAGATACAAAGTGTAGAGTCTTGAAAGCTGCAAGTCACACCCAGAGGTTTGAAGAAGATTTTTTTTTTAGTAAGTACTGTATGCTCGTGATTTTCATGATGCTTTAATGCAGACGTATATTTGTCATCCACAGAAGAGCGGCAACAACAAAGTGATCTTTATGCAACTTGATCTTGCGAGTCTTAAATCAGTGAGGGCTTTTGCAGAGACTTTCCTGAAATCAGAGCCCCAGCTGCATGTGCTCATCAATAACGCAGGCAAGAATTTCAACATTCTGTCACAACCAATGTTTAACCTTGAGGACTGCCCATATTGTCGAAACAGTTAACACTCATTGGTACGCAGACATTAAGATCACTTATCAGACTTTGCATTGGATTCTCTGTGCTGCTAAATGGAATCATTAAAACGCCTAGACTTTCCATAAGATGCATTTGTGTTGTTTGTAAGTTGCTGTATTATTCTGTAATAATGGCTTTGTCACCATTTGGACTTCTTCCCAATACTTTTTACTCATACTCCGTGTAAATGGAAGTTTCTTATGGAACAAAACTTAATTTTATGTGTAACGTGTATGAGATAGTCTGCTGCAGAGTGCACAGTTTACCCTTATACCACTGGGTTATACGCCACAACTATTGTGGGGTGCCAGCGTACATGCCTGGCACCTCCGAAAGATGGAACGCATGCTGACAGACCATGTAGCTCAGGCTAAGAGTACTAATTCGAATTTATTGTAAAGCAGAATGTTTTACAAAAGCAAGAGCAAGTCAGCAGATAAAATATAGTCCTTAAATCCCTGCAGTTTTTTTTTTGAGACAAAGTAACAAAAGCGTTTCAAGATTCTTAATGTCCTTTTGATAATTTTACATGGAACACACCTCAATCCATGGAGTTCCACCTCTTTGCAATGACATAGATATGTGGCTTGACCCAGTGAATTAAAGCAGTTGTCATGTTTGTCCTCAGTCTGGGAAGCCTCTCGATCATAGACACACTGGAACACTTTGACCGTGCCACTAGCTTGATTGAATACTGGTTCACATCTTGTTTAAGTCTCGTGCCCAATTAATGCCTTGATGAGTCATAATTACAGTAGAGCTGGAGATAGATGGCTGGCTGGCCTGCAACTCAAAGCATTCTGTAGATCCTAGTAGCTCCAGTATCATATTGTAAACAATAGGGCAATGAAGTTTTCATTTAACATAGTTAGTTCATAGTCACTCACATTTTCTCTGATATAATTAAAGTCATCAGAGAAAAAACAACTGTACAGTTTTGGTCTCCTTATTTAAGGAAGGATATACTTGCATTGGAGGCAGTTCAGAGAAGGTTCACGAGGTTGATTCCGGAGATGACAGGTTGTCTTTATGAAGAAAGGTTGAGCAGGTTGGGCCTATACTCATTGGAGTTTAGAAGAATGAGAGGTGATCTTATTGAAACATATAAGATTCTGACTGGGCTTGACAGAGTAGATGCAGAGAGGATGTTTCCCCTCGTGGGGGAATCTAGAACTAGGGGGCATAATTTCAGAATAAGGGGGCACCCATTTAAAACGGAAATGAGGAGGAATTTCTTCTCTCAGAGGGTCGTGAATCGTTGGAATTCTCTTCCCCAGAGAGCTGTGGAGGCTGGGCCATTGAATATATTTAAGGTGGAGATAGACAGATTTTTGAATGGTAAGGGAGTCAAGCGTCGACAGCGGGGGAGGAGGAGCCTTTCTTTCTTTCTCTCTCCCACAGAGCGGTCGGCAGCGGGGAAGGAGGAGCGGACCTGGTTGGAGCGGCAGAGGCCTGAGGTGAGTCAATAAAGGGAGGCCCGAGGCTCAGGTAGGCCTCAGACCAGCGTCGACAGTGGGGGAGGAGGAGCCTTTCTTTCTTTCTCTCTCCCACAGAGCGGTCGGCAGCGGGGAAGGAGGAGCGGACCTGGTTGGAGCGGCAGAGGCCTGAGGTGAGTCATTAAACTCACCTACGTGGCCTTTTTCCCCAGCGGGATAAGAGCTTCGCGGGCTTTTTCAAAGGCAGGGGGCGTGGCCAATTCATTGGTACCCGTATATAGGTGGAGCGGTTGCTAAACCCGAGACACTACACTAGTAGTGACTCCCACCCTCCCACCTCCTCTAACCTTTAGGGGTAGAGGGAATTTAAAAGGTAGGTTCGATTTTATATTTTGTTTTCAGGGACTTAACTCCTGGACCTAAGATAAATAAGTTTAAATTTTAGTAATAAAGTAACATAAGGGTTAAGTCATGACAGGAAGTCTCGGACCCGTTTCATGCTCCTCCTGTGCCATGTGGGAAACCAGGGACACTTCCAGTGTCCCTGACAACTACGTGTGCGGGAAGTGTGTCCAGCTGCAGCTCCTGACAGCCCGCATGGCGGTGCTGGAGCTGCGGGTGGACTCACTCTGGAGCATGCACGATGCCGAGAACTCGGTGAATCGCTCATTTAGTGAGTTGTCCACACCGCAGGTAAAGGCTAGGACAGACAGTGTATGGGTGACCAAGAAGCAGGGCAATATCAGGAAGGTAGTGCAGGAGTCTCCTGTGGTCATCTCCCTCCAAAACAGGTATGCCGCTTTGGATACTGTTGGGGGAGATGGCCTACCAGGGGAAGGCACCAGCAGCCAGGTTCATGGCACCATGGCTGGCTCTGCTGCACAGCAGGGCGGGAAAAAGAGTGGTAGGGCTATAGTGATAGGGGACTCAATTGTAAGGGGAATAGACAGGAGTTTCTGTGGCCGCAACCAAGATTCCAGGATGGTATGTTGCCTCCCTGGTGCAAGGGTCAAGGATGTCTCGGAGCGGCTGCAGAACATTCTGAAGAGGGAGGGTGAACAGCCAGCTGTCGTGGTGCATGTAGGTACCAACGATATAGGTAAAAAGCGGGAAGAGGTCCTACAAGCAGAATTTAGGGAGCTAGGAGCTAAATTAAAAAGTAGGACCTCTAAGGTAGTAATCTCTGGATTGCTACCAGGGCCACGTGCTAATCAGAATAGAGAGAACAGGATAGTGAGATTGAATACGTGGCTTGAGCAGTGGTGCAGGAGGGAGGGATTCAAATTCCTGAGGCATTGGAACCAGTTCTGGGGGAAGTGGGACCTGTACAAAAGGGACGGTCTGCACTTGGGCAGGACTGGAACCGATGTCCTCGGGGTAATATTTGCTAAAGCAGTTCGGGAGGATTTAAACTAATATGTCAGGGGAAGGGGAACCTATGTAGCGAAACAGGGGGAAGTAATATGCAGTCAGAAACAAATGTTAGAAGGGTGAGAAACAATAGGGGAAGGCCGAGTAAACAAAGGCAAGAAACACAAAGGGCCATACTAAATCATAAGTCTAAAAGGACAAAGGATGTTAATAAAATAAGCCTAAAGACTCTGTGTCTTAATGCAAGGAGTATCCGTAATAAGGTGGATGAATTGACTGTGCAAATAGATGTTAACTGATACGATGTGATTGGGATTACAGAGACGTGGCTCCAGAACAATCAAGGCTGGGAACTGAACATCCAGGGGTATTCAACATTCAGAAAGGATAGAATAAAAGGAAAAGGGGGTGGGGTAGCATTGCTGGTTAAAGAGGAGATTAATGCAATAGCGAGGAAGGACATCAGCTTGGAGGATGTGGAATCAATATGGGTTGAGCTGCAGAACACCAAAGGGCAGAAAATGTTAGTGGGAGTTGTGTACAGACCTCCAAACAGCAGTAGTGAGGTGGGGGAGGGTATGAAACAGGAAATCAGAGGTGCGTGCAAAAAAGGCACGGCAGTTATCATGGGTGACTTTAATATGCATATAGATTGGGCTACTCAAACTGGAAGCAATACGGTGGAGGAGGATTTCCTGGAGTGTTTAAGGGATGGTTTCCTAAACCAATATGTTGAGGAACCAACTCGAGGGGAGGCCATCCTGGACTGGGTGTTGTGTAATGAGGAAGGACTTATCAGCAATCTTGTGGTACGAGGCCCCCTGGGGAAGAGTGACCATAGTATGGTGGAGTTCTACATTAGGATGGAGAAGGAAACAGTTAAGTCAGAGACCATGGTCCAGAACTTAAATAAGGGCAACTTTGAGGGTATGAGGCGTGAATTGGCGAGGTTAAATTGGCAAGCGATATTTAAGGGGCTATCAGTGGAAGGGCAATGGCAGACATTTAGAGATCGCATGGATGAACTACAACAATTGTACATCCCGGTCTGGCGTAAAAATAAAAAAGGGAAGGTGGCTCAACCATGGCTAACGAGGGAAATCAGGGATAGTATTAAAACCAAGGAAGTTGCATACAAATTCGTCAGAAGTAGCAGCAAACCCGGGGACTGGGAGAACTACAAAACTCAGCAGAGGAGGACGAAGGGTTTGATTAGGGCAGGGAAAATAAAATATGAAAGGAAGCTTGCAGAGAACATTAAAATGGACTGCAAAAGCTTCTATAAATATGTAAAAAGAAAGAGGTTAGTAAAAACAAACGTAGGTCCCCTGCAGTTGGAAACAGGGGAAGTCGTAATGGGGAACAAGGAAATGGCAGATCAATTGAACAAGTACTTTGGTTCGGTGTTTACTGTGGAGGACACACACAACCTGCCGGAAATAAAAGGGGTCAGAGGATCTGGTAAGAGGGAGGAGCTGAGGGAAATCCTTATTAGTCGGGAAAAGGTATTGGGGAAATTGATGGGACTGAAGGCTGAAAAATCCCCGGAGCCTGATGGTCTACATCCCAGAGTACTTAAGGAGGTGGCCTTGGAAATAGTGGATGCATTGACGATCATTTTCCAACATTCCTTAGACTCTGGATCAGTTCCGATGGAGTGGAGGGTGGCCAATGTAACCCCTCTTTTTAAAAAAGGAGGGAGGGAGAAAGCAGGGAATTATAGACCGGTCAGCCTGACATCGGTCGTGGGTAAAATGATGGAAGCAATTATTAAAGATGTCATAACAGACCATTTGGAAAGTGGCGACATGATAGGTCCAAGTCAGCATGGATTTGTGAAAGGGAAATCATGCTTGACAAATCTTCTGGAATTTTTTGAGGATGTTTCCAATAGGGTGGACAGGGGGGAACCAGTAGATGTGGTGTATTTGGACTTTCAGAAGGCCTTCGACAAGGTCCCACACAAGAGATTGGTGAGCAAAGTTAAAGCACATGGGATTGGGGGTAATGTGTTGACGTGGATTGAGAACTGGTTGGCACACAGGAAACAAAGAGTAGGAGTAAATGGGTACTTTTCAGAATGGCAGGCAGTGACCAGCGGGGTACCGCAGGGTTCGGTGCTGGGACCCCAGCTGTTTACATTATATATTAATGATTTGGACGAAGGGATTAAATGTAATATCTCCAAATTTGCGGATGACACTAAATTGGGAGGCAGTGTGAACAATGAGGAGGATGCTAGGAGGCTACAGAGTGACTTGGACAGGTTGGGTGAATGGGCAAATGTATGGCAGATGAAGTACAATGTGGATAAATGTGAGGTTATCCACTTTGGTGGTAAAAATAGAGAGGCGGACTATTACCTGAATGGTGGCAGATTAGGGAAAGGGGAGGTGCAACGAGACCTGGGCGTCATGGTACATCAGTCACTGAAGGTGGGAATGCAAGTGCAGCAGGCAGTCAAGAAAGCAAACGGAATGATGGCCTTCATAGTAAGGGGATTTGAGTACAGGAGTAGGGAGGTGATGCTGCAGTTGTACAGGGCCTTGGTGAGGCCACACCTGGAGTATTGTGCGCAGTTTTGGTCTCCTAACTCAAGGAAGGACATTCTTGCTATTGAGGGAGTGCAGCGAAGGTTCACTAGATTGATTCCTGGGATGGCCGGACTGACATATCAAGAAAGATTGGGTCAACTGAACTTGTATCCTCTGGAGTTCAGAAGAATGAGGGGGGATCTTATAGAGACATTTAAAATCCTGACTGGTTTAGACAAATTAGATGCGGGCAGAATGTTCCCAATGTTAGGGAAAACTAGAACCAGGGGTCACAGTCTAAGGATTAAGGGGAAGCCATTTAAGACTGAGCTGAGGAGGAACTTCTTCACCCAGAGAGTGGTGAATCTATGGAATTCTCTTCCACAGAAGGTTGTTGAGGCCAGTTCGCTAAATATATTCAAAAGGGAGTTAGATATAACACTCACAACTAGGGGGATCAAGGGGTATGGCGAGAAAGCAGGAATGGGGTACTGAGGTAGCATGTTCAGCCATGAACGCATTGAATGGCGGTGCAGGCTCGAAGGACCGAATGGTCTACTCCTGTACCTATTTTCTATGTTTCTATGTTTCTATGTTATGGGGAGCGGGCAGGGAAGTGGAGTTGAGGCCAAGATCAGATCAG
This sequence comes from Squalus acanthias, assembly GCA_030390025.1. Taxonomy (NCBI): domain Eukaryota; kingdom Metazoa; phylum Chordata; class Chondrichthyes; order Squaliformes; family Squalidae; genus Squalus; species Squalus acanthias. Next base: position 16,877,652 of record CM059448.1, read on the forward strand.
CCATGATCTTATTGAATGGCAGAGCAGGCTCGAGGGGCCGAATGACCTACTCCTGCTCCTACATCTTATTACTGTATGTTCTTATGTTCTTTCAAAAGATACACTTTTATTAGCTAGTGTTCAAAGATTACTGGAGTCCCAAACCAGACGACGTGAGTATTCGCTCAACTATCTCACCACTTAAAGAAATATGAAGACAGTAGTAATCTCTTCTACAAAGCAGTAAGGAGAGCCATTTAAAATTATTACAACACGACAGGGAGCTGATTTCCTGCGGTTGGCCCGGCCCGCGGTTGGCCTGGTTACCGAGGGGGAGCTTTGTGTGAGGCGTGTGTTATTTCCTGAGTCTCTCAGTTGGTGTGTGTTGGCCGGGCTCTGACCAGATTGTGAATTTATTTCCATGCAACAGATTCTATAATTGTGTCTGTTCCTCAGCGACAGACACAAACAGGAATCTGTAATTTGCGGAAAGGAGCCTCGCGCCACCTGAAGTGAGAGATACAATCGCATTCAGTGTGTGGTGGGGGGAGGGGCTCAATATCTGCAGCACGGTGGCATAGTGGTTAGCACTGTTGCCTCACAGCGCCAGGGACCCGGGTTCGAATCCGGCCTCGGGTGACTGTCTGTGTGGAGTTTGCACATTCTCCCCGTGTTTGCGTGGGTTTCCTCCGGGTGCTCCGGTTTCCTCCCACAGTCCAAAGATGTGCGGGTTAGGTTGATTTGGCTATGATAAATTGACCCTTAGTGTTAGGGGGGATTAAATACGTGGGGTTACGGGGATAGGGTGGGATATGTGTCGGTGCAGGCTCGATGGGCCGAAATGGCCTCTATCTGCACTGTGGGGATTCTGTGATTCTGTGATCTGTTCTGTACAGCGAGTGTGTTCACAAGACAAGTACATGAGGGAGAATGGGATGGAAGGACATGTAGATAGGGTCAGGTGAAGTAGGGTGGGAGGAGGTTCGGGTGGAGCATAATCGCCGGCATAGACCAGTTGGGCCGAATGACCTGTTTCTGTGCTGCTAATTCCATGTAATTTTCTGTAAACGCTCCTGAAACAGGCATGGCAACCTCTGAAGAGTCACAGATCGTGTAGGGGCAGCACATGGGCACAGTCTTTTCAAGCCTCATAGAAAAAGGGTGAGAAGTGTGTACTCTAGATGCATAATTTCAAAGAAAGACTTGCATTCATATAGCGCCTTTCACGACCACTGGACGTCCTAAAGCGTTTTACACCAATGAAGTTTTTTTTCCAAGTGTAGTCACTGTTGCAATGTAGGAAACGCGGCAGCCAATTTGCAAAGAGGACCCATGACCAGAACTAAGAGGTTATAACTATCAGGAAAGTTTGAACAGGCTGGGGCTCTTTCCTCTAGAAAAGAGAAAGCTGAGGGGTGACCTGATAGAGGTTTTTAAAATTATGAAGGGGTTTGATAGGGTAGACGTAGAGAAAATGTTTCCGCTAGTGGGGAAGACAAGAACTAGGGGTCATAAATATAAGATAGTCACGAATAAATCCATTAGGGAATTCAGGAGAAACTTCTTTACCCAGAGAGTGGTTAGAATGTAAAACTCGCTACCACAAGGAGTAGTTGAGGCGAATAACATAGGTGCATTTAAGGAGAAGCTAGATAAACACATGAGAGAGAAAGGAATAGAAGGATATGTTGATAGAGTGAGATGAAGTAAGGTGGCATAAACATAGGTCAGTTGGGCTGAATGGCCTGTTTCTGTGCTGTACATTCTGTGTAATTCTATGAAAGATAGTTACAAATTAAATAGAAAGGTATAAAATACAGAATTTCTTATAACTTGTAACAGGATAAATCCATCGCAATGTTTTTGAGCATTTATTTGCACTGGCTGATTTTTAAGGTAGCATTTAAAAAATATATTAATGGTTCAAGGAAACTGTAAGTATCAATCTCTGACCTAATTTTTTTTAAGTTTAAAATAAAGGTATCAAATGAAAGAACTACTATTTGTATGCCCGTTTCACATTATCAAGGTAACAAACAGGACCTTAGAACCATTAGATTAATTTTTGAAGTGTGCTCACTGATATGTGGGCAAATGTAGCAGCCAAAGTCCCATAAACAGCCCACGAATGAGTGAATGGGCAGATAATCTGTTTTTAGTGGTGTTGGTTAAGGGAGAAATGATATTCAGGACTCCGGGAAAACTTGTGTTGAGATCATTTATGTCCACTGGAACTGCCAGACAGGGCCTCAGGCTAACCTTTTTAAAAAATTCATTCACGGGGTGTGGGCGTCGCTGGCAAGACCAACGTTTATTGTCCATCCCTAATTGCCCTTGAGAAGGTGGTGGTGAGTCGCCTTCTTGAACCGCTGCAGTCCGTGTGGTGAAGGTACTCCCACAGCGCTGTTAGGGAGGGAGTTCCAGGATTTTGACCCAGCGACGATGAAGGATCGGCGATATACTTCCAAGTCAGGATTGTGTGTGACTTGGAGGGGAACTTGGGAGGTGGTGGTGTTCTCACGGGCCTGCTAACCTTGTCCTTCTAGGTGGTAGAGGTCGCGGGTTTGGGAGGTGCTGCCGAAGAAGCCTTGGCGAGTTGCTGCAGTGCATCTTGTAGATGGTACGCACTGCAAGATGTATAAGATAAACTGCAGCAACTCGCCAAGGTTTCTTTGACAGCACTTCCCAAACCCACGACCTCTACCACCTAGAAGGACAAGAGCAGCAGGTGCATGTATTTTCTTTTAACCCTTAGAGTGCCACCAAATTATCTCATCAGAGCACAATAGCTGTAACAGAACGATTGATGAGATAACTTATCAATTCGACTGGCAAAAAAAAGGTCAAAAATCAGTGTCAACTTTTCATGTCTTGACTGTCAATTGGATTTCAGCCAATTAGAGGCCAGTTTTGAACAACATGGATCCTGATGGGAATGAATGGCACAGAATAAATAATTTGGTAAAATTGCTTTAGATAATTGGGGGAGGGGGTAAGAGATAACGAGCAGAAGTTTTTAAAATCTTTAAGTGTATTGACATTTTTATTTGCTGACTTAACATTACTTGCAAACATTGGAGTAGCTCTTTTTCTAAAAAATTAAGGTTTATATCAGAATGTGGAGTGTGAGCTGATTTTTTCATGGCTGGGATTCCCTGGAGATTTTAAAATTAACCATACTCCTTTGAAACAAATTGTTCTTTTTTGTGTGTGAGATTTCCTCACTAAGCTTTGTCTACAGCAAGAGACTAAATATGATTTCATGAACCCAGTATTTTACTTAAGTCCATTAGTATATTGAAAATCTTACATCTGCACGCACTTCATTTTTTTCCCCCCATTATAAATTCCTGTGTCCACAATTATAATGATGCGGAGATGCCGGTGTTGGACTGGGGTGGACAAAAGTGAGAAGTCGCACAACACCAGGTTATAGACCAAGCTGTTGGACTATAACCTGGTGTTGTGCGACTTCTCACAATTATAATGGAAACTTCTCATGGTGTAATTAGAACCTCCCCCCAGTGGGGGCACTGCAGTGTCACCACTGACATCAAGGTGCAATTATAGTGGGGCAAATTACTTACGCAATTTGCACGATAAATGCAACTTTCATGTATGGGTTCTCAGGGTAGGTAGAGAAACCCAATTCTCTTTCCCAGCAATAATGGCAATATAAACTTAAGGACAGAATGTATGACTTTAAAATAGGCACTAAATGATGTCTGTGTGCCTGGTTTAAATAATCCCCCTCACTTTTACCTGAAGAGTACGCTTGGTCTTCACTCCCAATGCCATGACAGATTGATTAATATATATTTGGAGGTGTAACACTTCAATAAATGTACACTTGTTTAGTTTCAATATTACAGCTATTTTCTGTCTCAAACATGCAGACAATAG